>CM029598.1:151447-866538 GCA_017311375.1 Mytilus coruscus | reverse complement strand
CCGCAGACAGACTCTCCGTATTATTATATTACGGTAAACGAGGAACTCATGAGAGGAACAAAGTAAAGATAAAATGTTAATGCAGAATTATGTCCACATGTAGAAAATCAAAGAGGACGATCTCTCATTTAGTATGCAACTGTAATTAAGGACAGACATATACAATAATGAATGCAAATTCATTTACTAACTATTAAAGAAATCTACATGTACTTGTCATTATAGTTGCACATCTGTAGATTTTACATGCGTCAAATAGACCATCGCACATCAGCGAACGGACCATCGCACTTCGGCGTAGACCATCGCACTTCAGCGTGACCATCGCACTTCAGCGTCCCCATCGCACCTCCGAGTCCTACATATATATCCAATGCAACCCAATATACAATAACACGACAGAACATACAAATTAATGAATGCCCAAACGTTATAAAACCAAATCTAAATGCATTGCTTTATGTCATCTTTTTACGCAAAGTTGTTCATTGCAATTTATAAATACAAATAAGAGATTAAACAAAATACCTTGTATATAGTAACAAATCTGGCGTTCTGCTACTTTTCTCTTTTATGTTCTTCATACTTCAAAGTATAAATATGATACAATTGATAAATGTAAAGGAGTCTTGATTACAGATGGCAGTGACTGTTTATAATCAAGAAGGCAGCACCAACTTTGATGTGACCAATTATACATTCAGTATGACGATATTGTCAAGTGCTAGTGAATTAATATTTTCGCTGATAGGACTCCACCCTTCTGGATAAAAAATCATATGACTGCCCCAGATATGTGGAAGCATGAGATGACCTATTATGTTCACAAACTATTTTATTCAAAAACAGAACATCAGCTCTCTGGAAATCAGACAAAATCAAGATAAAACATGTTTCCTTATAGATTGGGGTGGAGCAAACAAATCAACACAGATATAACAGATTGTGATAAAAGATTACTGAAAATGGAGAATAAATAATGATAGCCTAGAAATATATAAAATTTAACAAAATGTGAAAAAACTGTGAATTATGAATTAGTATACGTGAGCTGATAGAAGGTAATCAACATGCGCAAATTAAATCAACAATTTTAATGACGGACTGCATACGACAATTTAATGATTGAACTTTCGTTGTTGGGTTGCTATCCCATAAAACCATCCTTTTCTAAATCTTTTTAAATCAAACCTACAAACACACTAACTACCAGAAATTAACTGTACAGTGTAACATCGTTAGGTCTCTAGTGGATAGTTGACATATTGGTAATCAACCCGCATCTTCTAAATGTTTAACGAGCTCTACGTACAATTGTTCTTATACAGCTGTAGCTTAAAGTGATCTAGTATTCGAATGTAACTAGTACCAATGAGAAATACTTTAATGTAATTTTACCATGCCTTAACTCATAACTTTTAATTTCCTTAACTTAAGTAAAGATATTTGTCAATCTATGTTGTCATATTGCACAAAGTGAGAAGCTTAAAATTTAGACAGCATCAAATAAAAACTAAAATAAACACTGTTATTTTAATAGAATTTATTCAAATATTGTCCTGAGTATGTCTGTAATACTTCTCACTGGAAAGAGGAATTCAATTACAAAGTTGACAGTCAATCACCTACTGTTAATTCCGAAATATTGCGAGGTTTTTATCATCGCAATAACATGAACTTGTATTCTGATATTTGATACATACATCACTGGTTCTCCGTTAAAGCGGCCATTTTATGACGTTAATTTGTCCCACCGTAAGAAAGCAAAACTAACGACTTCGAGTTATATATCCGTAGCATGTTATACCTATATCTGAGATTTTTATATTTCTTTATTATCTATATTTTAATTTTCATAAAGTGTAGTACATATTGCACAACGATAGTGATCGTACCGACCGTCAAAATGTTTTCTTCGTACACCTGTTAATTCTGTTACCGGATAAAAGACCAAGCAGGACAAAATATTTAGCACAACATGGAGCAGTGTATGTAAAGTGCGAATCCTAGAATAGCATTTTCACAGTATATGCCATGAATTTCTGATGTACAAATAAACAGACGAAATATTTATGATTTTGGAATAAAATAATAAATAAGATATCAAATGGATTGTTTTAATACACTTGTGATATAAGATCATATAGGTAAGAGACGCAGAAGGGTTTATATCGCACATACAGCGATCAAGGTGTGAAATCATTACTAAAATAGGCAAATATTAAGAATATTTCACTAACAGAGCGTGCAAGAGATTGAACAGCAGCAGTTAAGTTTCATCTGCAGAAAATGCACCTTTAACATAATTATTAATGTTGTATAACTTAAAACAGGTTTTGTTATTCAGCTTGTTCATATTAAATCAAATTCCACTATGCTGTTTTCGTTATGCGATTCATGTTTACTGTGGAATAATGATAATAACCTTTCATTTTCACTGTAGGGCGATTCATTTCTATTGTACATGCGATGCATTTTCACAGAAGGAAATAATTAATTTTCATCATATAAATTCTTAATTCAGCCGACTCTCTAACAAAATTGATGAAGTCAGAAGAGTTGATTATATATGCATACTTAGTGAGTGAAAATCTGAGGTAATATATCAATAAACTCCGTAAAATAGCATTTATTGCTAAAATAGTCAATTCTATTTATTCTTATAATTTGTCCAGATCCAGATCTATACGTAGGATAAAATTTATACTTTACTATGACACGCCATCATTGAATACATATATCTTGTACAGTTAAGCTAATCCACGTCACCGAAAAGCAAAGTTTTCGGTTTTGGTCTAAATCTACATCACATACTAATATTCGTCCTAGCGCTATTTTCCAAATGCTTGTAGTTTAAAGGTGTGGTTGGCTTTCTTGCTTTGTTTGTATAAATGTTTGCTTAATCATTGTAATTAAGATTGAGTAATTATTTATACAAAGCAAGCAAACCAACTAAACCTTTATAAACTACAAGCATTAGGAAAATATGTCTAATGGATGCATCTCAGATAACAAAGAGAATTCGCAAAACGATCTTCATTTCACGATTGAGAGTGGTAACGTTTTCATCTCGCACAAACAATTGCCTTACATTTGAGGCTAGGATAACTGGATAATTGATATTTCTCATGCAATTGTGTCTACATTTTTTCAGTAAAGAAAGTTCGAGCAACAATCGAGTCACCTTAATTTATGTTTGAATTTCTTATAAATCGTTGTTACAAATAAGCAAATACGTAATTGTAAGAATACAAGGATATATTGAATACAGTTTATTGTTACATGTTTAAATAGTTCTATATATACCACGGGTATAACCGCCGTACAGTTGATTCCGGACGTTCAACGCTGCATCGCGAAGCGATGTTGGTAGATAGACAATCCTAATAGTTTCACCAAAGACTAATTGACGTACTGTTCAGTTAAGTATTCAATGTTTATGAAAACAAAGTTTACTGTTATAACAGCATTGTTTATTATTTATATTACATGAATACCATGTGACTATTTTAAATAGACAGATCTGTGAATTACTTGTAAACAAACACTCTGTGTACCTCAAACTTGATTAAACTACAGATAGAGCATGGTTAGTGGCTCTTATACACTAACTGCGGTCGTGTATTTTGTAATTTGTTGTTGTTTAAAATACATAATGCGAATGAAACCCGTTGTTTTATTTTATTTGCAGACAATTACTTGAAAAACTGACCTCATAATTTTGGCACTGTACGATTCATTCTCTATGTAGTTTGTTAACTTTCTTTGGTACCGTTCGCTGTACATTCTTGTACGGTTCGTTGTGCAAAAGCCTGTCAATATGGTCGAAATATGTACGAAACGGCGTGACAAATTTTCAAAACTTTTAAAGCGAGTACTAAAACTTTTCAAAACTCGCCATAAAAATATGTTGTGTTCATTGATGTTCTACAGTTTATTTTCGGATTCATGACACAGTAATAGCAAACTCACCAAAACTATTTGAATATGCATGATATGAACGTGTATAACCTTAAGGCGATGTGACGCATATCACCCTGACCTTCGCGTGAGCTTGACCTTTGACCTCAAGATCAAAATACTGGATTTCTTAAAATTTGATTTCTTAGAAATTAGATTGCAATCAGGCGCTCTCGATGAGTGGGCTTTTCTAGGTCCAGTAAGTTCTGTTTCACGTCAAACAAATACAAATTCAGTTTGTTTTAATCTTTGATATGAAATGTTAGAAATGTCAAACAGTTTTAGTAGTTTCAAATGCTTCCTAACACAAAATAAAAGATAGGTATTTCAGTAGAAACAGCTAATTTTGTTCTCGATGTTTTACTAACGAACGGTACAGAACTATGACGAAAACAAGCAACAAACGTACAGCAAAAACAAAAAAATAGACGAACGGTACAGAACGCACAACGTTCGGAATCAGCCATACGTTGGTTATACCAGTGTATATTCAAGTAAGCATCTACGACTAGCTTGCATTACAAATTGTAAATATCGCCAATATTAAAGTCATTAATAGACTATTTTCAGTTGTTGCATGTCGAATTATCATAAAAACAACAATGAAAATTCATCGCACCTCCAAAATTCCACATCAGACATGATCGCACCGCATTTATAGTTAAAATGAATCGCATTCAGTAACAAGTTTTTTTTATTCAGCTGCTTTAATTACAATTTTTGGACTTTAATCCTGTTATTATAAATTAAAAGTAATATTCTAATGAAATTGTGTTAAAACATACTTTCAAATCAATTATTTTGAAGTTTCAAAAGTAAACAAACGCAGTTTTTTCCATCATCCTTTATTCTACAATAGGCATACTCGCATACAACAGTGAAAATGAACTAACTGGATTCGCACTTCATATACACTGATAGAGATTGATATGAGTTAAATTTGATTTTAAGGTTACCATAAATAATTTTGTTTATAACAGTGGTCATTATTTCGAATCATATCGGTCTGAAAAACTAAACAAAGTTGAAAACTGCAGAGATTTTTAAGCATGTAATCTCCGTGGTTCTAAACAAACACCAATTTTGAAAATAAATTCTACATCTAACAGATCGATATCGGTGTCAATATTTAATTTCAGTACAACTTTTATCTTCAGATACACGTATTATATTTTATAAATGACGAAATGATCGAAATGTAACCTCCGTGGAATGTAATCTCCGTTGACGTTTTGGTAAAGAGTTCTTTCTATCACGTCCGCAATTTTATCGAGGATGGCATGCCAAATAAACATATCAGATAATTATTACGGCTGGTGATGATCTACTAGTCTATTGTCAGTTATCAATAATAAATTCGATATGTAGAAAAGGCAAAGTTGCATTATTCTGTTAATCATTTATTTCTGAAATCAGTGGGGTTTTTTATTTATCTAAATTTGTATACAATTATTTTTTTACATTTTAGCACCCGTTATTTTCTATTCTTTATTTGATTGCCTATTTTTCTTTATTCTTTATTTTTTGGGGGAGGGGGCATTATTTTCTATTCTATAAGCCACCTCATATATCTTAGGTTATTTCAAATAAATATCTGATATTTAAGCGGAATAGGATGCATAATACTACTAGCATAAGAGTATCTATAAGGAGAAGCTGTTAAATTGGTCGTTTTTGTGGTCTCTTTTACAATTAAAGTCGGTGAGATTAACATGCTACAACCAACCAACAAAGCGGGTTGCCTACTGTGAATAAAAATCTATGGAAAAAGTTTTTATATTTTATATTTTGCTGTTTTCGGGTAATCCTTTGGTCAGATATAAACACGTCTCGTCACTCTCGTATTATTTCAAATTTCCGATACAAAGAAAAAAGTATTATTGATTATCAAAGGAAGTAACCCATCAAAGATACAAGGGTTAGTGCGTCGAAAGGGGACGATAAATGGCTGACCCGTGTTAAGAGAGAGCAATATCTCTTGCACGTAAAAGACACCCTTGTAGATTTCGAAAGAGCAGGCTAATGCCGTTACAAGTCGGCATTCGCACCAGCAAAGTGGAAAGGGATTAATATAAGTTGTAATAACTTGTTTCCCAATCCATTATAAATAAATATGTTTAAACTAAAGATACAAGGGTTGTGTTTCGTCTACCAGTCTACATGAGAAAATTCTTAGTTATTCAAACTTTTCAAAGCAAGGGATGAATGCATTATACGTCATTCTTGTGCATTTTGAAATTGAAACAGTTGATTTATAAATATGACCACAGCAATGATAATTCATGGTAAAACAGATTGGCAAACTAGATGATGATAATGAGAAGGAGGAGGAGGATTCAGCGGCAAATCATATGCATATTCGGGTCGAAAGCATGTTAATACGACATTAATATTAATGCTGCTTTGTTCAAGACCTACATGCTGAATCGATTCTTTAGCGTACTAGTTCACAAGGAAACAGTCCACAGGAAGATGTATCACCTGAATTTGTATTGAAGAGATTAAAAAGACTTACATAATATAGCAAACATGGCTGAATATTCCTTAATTTCAACTCACAAGAAAAACGCACATTAAAGTTTATGTGAATGAATAAAGATAACAAAACACCGTAAGGGCCTCGGTGGCCGGGTGGTCTAAGTAGTTACTACTGTAATCACTAGCCAGTCAACACTGAAGTTGTGAGTTCGAACCTCGCTCGTGCGGGTGCACTCGACTCAATCTTAATTGACTAGGATTGTCAGTTTTCCTATCGAAGGTCGGTGGTTTTCTCAGAGCACTCCGGCTTCCTCCACCAATAAAAACTGGCCGCCACGAAATAGCCCAAAAGCGGTGCTTAAAAGTGGCGTTAAAACACAAAAATCAAAAAATCAAAACAACGTAAAAGAAATTTATTTCAAAGTTTTAGCATTTTGGGTATTAAAAATCACGACGTCAAAGGAAATAAAATGACGTTAATTAAATGTATTTTTGACATTTTTCATCTGAACTGTCTCGATCATTACAAATTAACGGTAGCATATTACATGCTGAAATTTATATGGTGGATAAAATATACTATGATGATGTTCCATATTCTTTATTTACAAGTTTTTCTGCAATTTATATTTTATCATTTTTACTCTGTCGTTGGGCGCTTTACCGGAGAACCAGTGATATCTGTATGTAGATTTCCTGAAATCGCAATAAATAATCTTGCATTTTGTCCATCAGTCAAATATCGCAATAATAAATGCACGCAATAATTTCCAAATTACAAGTAAACCATGGTAGTAATAAATCAAATTTGTGCAAATTAAAGAAGAACATTTTATTTATATAGTGCACATATTAAAAATAGTAACTGGGGTTAAACAGCAGTTACCGATATCACAAGACTGAAGGCGGAAAACTAGGTAAAATAATTCTCTTCAAATTCGAAACAATTAGAAGTAATGTTTCTAAATTTTGGAATATATCAACGAACATGTATATATCTAAAACTGGAACAAAACGGTAAGTTACATCGTGCAGGGTTTAGCAGAGAAATCAACAAAACAAATATTGGGTTTATTTGGGTACCGTTAAAATTCATGTCCAGCAAAGCAAACATGTTTTTTTCATGTCTGTTACTATGAAATTAATTTCATGATTTTTTAATATCTTTTCTTTTCCGTTAGTCCATATCCCTGTTTTTTAACAGTTTTTTTCTCTCTCACATAGCTGTAATTTCTGCCTTGGATACATTCCAGTGTAGTTCCTTTTCTAGACAATTTTCTTTCTCTTTCTGTCATCTTACTGAAGTTTTGGAAATCCGATTAAACAAAGAATGTTATAGATGGACACAGTAAGATTTCGCACACTTAGTAAATGTATATGAGAAGTTCAACCATATAGCTCATGGTAACTATGCAGATTGTACTACAATGCACTGATACAATCTCAAACTAAACTTGCTATAAATGAAGTCTTGACAATGTTTGTTGATTGACCTTATTGGTTTATTTTATTGACTCTTGTTATTAAATAACTTGACATATTGTAAGGACACCTGTCTATTGTTAAAGACCGTGTGTTAACCTTTATATGTCTTTTGGTTGTTTGTGTCGTTTTGTTGCTGTCTCATTAACGTTGAGCTTTTTTTTGCCATTTGATTAGGGACTTTCCGTTTTGATTTTTCCTCGGAGTTCAGTATTTTGTGATTTTACTTTTACTCCTCATCTTATTTTATTTCCTGTATTCATAATAGTTGTTAATGTTTTTATATGTTTCTTTATTTAACTCTGTTTTAACATGTCACTCCATTAATTTCGTATGTCCGAAATGTTTTTCTTGATATACCTTCATCAGGAACGCTTAAACACAAATATTTGATAGTCAATTTTGAATAACACCTAAACTAAAGATCGATCAAAGGAACCTAAACATAATAGCCAAATGCATTCAGTATTTTGCATAAATAACGGAAATGTTGGTTATACGTCAATGGGACAATAGATAGTTGTCTGTCGAAAATATCAATCGCTGAGGCTGTGTTCACACCAAACGTCGCGTACTGTAAACCTGTATACAATTAGTTTCATGTAATTAACACTGGTTTCACATTACATTTGTTCTCATCTGTACATCGGTTTTAATTTCCTGTACTTGAGAATTGTCCACAACAGTAAAAATAAAAACAACACGTTATAGATTTGATGCGTCCGAAGCGCTTTTCTGGATTTACCTTCACCAGTAACGCTCAAAGACGAATATATTTGAAAGCCAAAGGATGTCTAAGAACCAAAACAGTTGAAGAGCTATATGACCAAAAGTACCTAAAAATAGCCAAACTCATCTAAGGTCAACTTTGCCTAAAAGAGTTGAAACCTCAGTTTCTTATAATTTCAAGATTTATAAACAATTTTAGAAATGTTTGTTATAAATCATGGCAGTACCGAAGTACTGACTATTGAGCTGATGATACCCTAAAATTACATGTACACGAAATTAACATGTACATTACATAGAATTGAATTTAGAAAATACTGTAAACATGTGTATCAGTTTAGCGCAGAACAATTCATATTTATTCTCTTATTCTAATTTTTGGTTTGTTTTGTTTTGTTTTTTTTTTTTTTTTGGGGAGGAGGAAAGATAAATTGTCATATTTCCTTTCCATTTTTTTTCAGGAGGAGGTGAGAGACATCGTTTGATTCAATTGAAAATGAAGGTTCGTGGGGATTCAACATGAAGTTTAAAAATGTTCTTGTATGTTATTGAAAGAAAAATTGTTTGAATTTTTATTAAAGTTGAAAAATTGGTTTGTCCCACGAAGATGAATGGTCGGTACCTTATTGAGAAAATCATACTATTGATTTGGAGAATTTTGGGAGTTCTAAAGATGTCACGATTACGCAGCTAGAACAGCGTAACAATATGCGAATAAAGGATTTTGAAAATGATTGTTTGATTGGTTATTGCTTGCTAAACGCCACATATTCATGTGTGTTTAAAACGTGAACAAATTCACAATAAATACAATTAAAGGGTCCTGTAATAGAGGCCTTCCGGGATGAAGATCAGGGCAATTTGGACTGAAATTGGAAAATGGTAGTATATTGGATAGGGTCAAAAGTTTGCCTTGCAACAGGTCACCTACACACTCCTGAAAGAGTTGTCGAGATATCGGATTTAATGTTCCCATGCTGAGCGGACGTTGCTGAGTACTTGTACATCCCGAACATCAAAACGAACGTACCACTTTGTCAAGGATTTTACTATTGACCGGAAAAACCTAAGTCACCATATGTCTATGTTCCAGTCACCTTTTAGGGTGGTTTTGAAATGAATATTCTGGACCGGTACTAACTATAAAAATAACCTTGTCCAATAGATATAAGAAGATGTGGTATGAGTGCCAATGAGACAACTCTCCATCCAAGTCAAAATTTATAAAAGTAAACCATTATAGGTCAAAGTACGGTCTTCAACACGGAGCCTAGGCTCACACCGAACAGTAAGCTATAAAGGGCCCCAAAATTACTAGTGTAAAACCATTCAAACGGGAAAACCAACGGTCTAATCTATATAAAACGAGAAACGAGAAACACTTATGAACCACATCAACAAACGACAACTACTGAACATCAGATTCCTGACTTAGGACAGGTGCAAACAAATGCAGCGGGTTTAAACGTTTTAATGGTACCAAACCTTCACCCTTTTTCTGAAAAAATAGTGTAACATTACAACATAGAAAGACACACTATAAAATATCAACTGAAATAGCTTAACTCAATCAAAGGACATATTAACACCATTGAACATACACTGAACAAATAAATTTGACCTATGATACAATGTAAATTCAAAATAAATAAACTAAGGGAAGAATAATAAAAGTAACATGTTATATCGGTATGAAATGTTAAACAATTTAAGAAAACAATATGCTCGAACAAAATATCAGCCATTTGCAATAACTTTAAACACAGGTAAATGAAAATAATTTTGTTGTTAGGTATACGTGTACAGTTACAATAGAGAAAGGAAATATTTTAACAAAATAAATAATTTTGATGTTCATAGTACGAAGTGGAAATTTATATTAGTACCAAACACTTATCAAAGCTGGTATATAAACCAGATATAACCCTGAATAACATTAAATAACAAAAAAGCATTACAATTAGTATCAACAGGTCAAATAAACAAGAAAGTACGATTTGAGAGTACTCGCAGTTACTGACAGCTAGTTAAAAGCCAAAACAATTAATAATAAAAATCATGCATCAGAGACTAAAATCAACTAAAACACATCCCAGGGATTTAGTATTTTAACGTCATGGACAGTCAAAGAAGACATGACTTGTGCAATGCCAAAATAAATGTATCGACAGACAGTAGGATAGTTAGAGTTTAACCTCTTTATAGATCAAAATGAACGTGTGTGTGTCTTTAAACATCCCGTTTGAAAAGAATACAAATTTAGTTATGTTTTAATTTGCTGATGACAAAATCGATATTAGTGCCAATGTAAACTATATTCAAAGATCTAATTACAATATTGGTAAGATAACCTGAACTAATAAGTTTATTTAAAGGTTCGATGAGTTTACACGGATCACATAGTGATTTCCGCGCTTTAAGTACAATATTACCGTAAAATTTAGGATGTGAAATACCGTTGTTAATCAGTTTTCTACAGGTACAGCCAAATTTACTAATCAAATCTTTGTATCTATGAAAGAACTTAGCAAAGTTTTACGTAATTTATGGTTACGAAATCCTGACTTAATAATTTACTAGTGATGCATTGATTACGTTCGTTAAAATCTATGACATCACTACACACACGGGCATAACGAACGAGTTGGGATATATACACACCGTATGATGGAGCCAAAGGAACATCGCCGTCTAAAAAGGAAAATTAACAATAGGGAATGAAAAATCGTCTCTTTTGTCGTAAATTTTCGTATGGAGTTTTCCTTTAGAGATTGAAATATCCAAGTCCAGAAAAGGACAACTACTGCTGTTTATGTTAGATTTAGTTAAAGCAAGTTCTATTGGGTAAATTTCGGTAGTATATTTAGAGAACTCTGGATTATTTAACGGAAAAATATCATCTAGATAACGGAAGGTATTGTTGAATGTATCAACCAAATGTAACAATGACGTGTCTTTACTGAGTTTGGTCATAAACTGAGATTCATAGCAATACAGGAATAAATCTGCTATTAAAGGGGCGCAGTTAGTGCCCATAGAAATACCTACTACTTGTCGATACACTTTATCGCCGAAACGTACATATATGTTGTCCAGGAGAAAATTTAAAGCTTCAATCATATCTTCACATTTCCAGTAAGTGTATCTAGCATACTTTCCTTTTTCGTTATAGAAAAAGGCTTTAAACGAGTTACAGCAAATACATTTGCAATGAGATTTTCAAAAGACCATTTAATTAAATATGAAAACTTTTTCTTGATAAGATTGTGTGGAAGTGTAGTATAGAGAGTAGGAAAATCATAACTGTCAACAGAATTAAAAGGACCATCAAAAGCATGTATTTTATCTAAAACCTCTAAAGAATTTTAACACTCCAAAATAATTAATACCATTATTTTCATAGCTTAATTACAAAAGTTAATAACCAGTTCTTTGATAGTAGTAAGGAGGTAGTTAGAAGAACTGATAGATTGGTAGTAGAACACTTACTAGATGCGGAGATGAAACCAAGACAGGATAATAATAAATATTTTGTCCTACAAAATCCAGGACTTCGCAAGAAAAGTTTTCTACATAAATATATAAGCCGTACTATCAGCATGGAAGGAATATCCGCCATAATTATTCATTTCTTAATTTGTAAATGCAATTTCTTAATTTGTAAAATGTAATTTATTAATTTGCTACATGTATTTTCTACATCCGTTCCATGCATTTCTACATTTCTTTATTTGTGAAATGTAACTTCTTAATGTGAAAATGCAATTTCTTAAACTTCAAGTTAAAATTCAACAAGTTACAAATCAAGAACTTTTACATATCAAGAAGTTTTACAAATCAAGAATGAAATAGTGCCACAATATTCCGCACGATGTCGCTGTGGATTTATGTCAAATCGTACCTTTGCCAACTCGTACCAAATATTAACCAACTCGCACTTCTACCAACTCGTACTTTTACCAACTCCAATATTTTATTTTTATACACAATAAAATTCTCATGTTATTTTGTATAATATACAAAATACAGTAAAGTAAAACTTTATTTATTGGTATTCTGATGCAATTTGTTTTCAAATCAGAAATATTTAAAGTAAATCATTCGTCTTTAGAGGTAAGTGATTATATGAAACGATAACAATAATATTTTGAAACCCTATTTGTGTGACAACTAATGATGTGTTGGTCCCTTTTGAAAATGGCTGGATCCGTGCCTGATTGGTGGATAATAGGCTCGGACCTACAAAAATAGAATGGGTTTGTTTAGACGAAAATAAAGATAGAAGAGTTTATGAAAGACAGATTTCGGAATAAATGCTGCACTAAATTCCGTTGAGTTTTACTTATTAACTTTGTACCTTATTAGGAAAAGTTTAAAAAGAACAAAAATCTTTTGTAAATAATTTTGATAGGATTTATCACTTTAATGAATTCAAAATATTTCTTTTTTTTTTTTTTTGCCACATCAGACATAACTTAAACATTGTATACAAACGGACATTTGTATAATGAAAGATTGAAGGTTTTCACGACTTTGTGTTAAGAAATAGGAAAATTTCTGGGAAATGTTTTTTTTATCAAGTTATTGACACTAAGGGCTGCGTAGACCATTTTGAAAATTGATTGATAAAATAGCTTATGAAATTCATATGTTCATGGTTTAAAAGGAAATTGATTAATTTAACTGCTGCAAAGATTTTCATTTTGAAAGTATCAGTGCTACAAGCTTCTAGACAAATAATGAAAATAAGACAATGTATGTATTTCATTTTATTGTAAACTGTCTGTAAAATGACTTTTTTATTCGGCTTGCTATTTCACTAAATGCTGAGAGCCTTTCATTTAATATGTGGTTTTGTGCAGTTATATCCCAGCCATTACTAATTGAAATATTTACATGACTATATTTCCGAACTTTGACATTTTGCTCGGAGCACGTTGTTGGGACATCTTCACCGATGTTAAAAGAATCTTACAACTTCGAACACTATTTTAGAACTTGATGAAACGATAAAAACTTTAATGAAATATCCAGAAAAGATATCATTGAAATAATTTTTTAAAGAAAATAACGCTTTTAAATTTGCAGACTCGAAGCGCTTTTCTATTTTTACTTCGTCAGGAACGGTCAAAATAAAAATGTCAAGCTACTCCTGACTTTAAACTATGGATATTTAGATTGACTTTTACAATACAATACCAACTTATACATTCTTAACACTGTACAATGAATTTAAAAAATGCACATGTTGTTTTCCATTCGTTTGAGCTTTTGATTTTGCAATTTGATAAAGGACTTTCCGTTTTGAATTTTCCTTGGAGATTTTTGCTATTTTACACTTTGCATAAGTTGAAGTTGTTATAAGAAATATTTATATAATTTAACATTTTGATCTAATATTAACTTGATGGGGTAAAGTCACATGACCATGTTGGAAAATCCTTTTATATTTTTAAATGTCGTTTGTTTTATGTGCCTCGGATGAGTGCAACTAATCGCTCAGTTAGATTTTAAATTACATAACAGAACCACATTATGTAATGAAAGAACTACATTACGTTAACCAAATAAATATCGAGTCATTTTAAAACCACATTGCCTAATGACGCAACCACATTCATGTTATATCAAAATATTATCAAATGATGACTAAACCATACTGGGTAATATGAAAAGATCTTTAAGAAATGTCCAAACCATATTATGTAAAGACAAAATATCATCAAGTAATAATAAAACCACATAACGTAATTTCAGAGTACCATATAAGACAGCTGTGGCGTTCCATAATAATACGTTATTTGAACCTACTTAATATCAACAAAACAAAAAACATGTGCTCCAGAAGTGTAAGCAGTTCCAACACGTTTACAATATTACATACATATGGTCTAGTCAAATACATATAATTTATTTAATAGTCTCATAAAATCCTCTTCTCAAGATCAATTCATTTAATTTTGTCAACAAAACGGAACTATAACAATAGTTATACAATTGGGAAGTTAAGCTAGCTATAAAATCACCATTTTCTTCGGAAAATACGTGTACCAAGTCGTACCAAGTCAGGATTTGAGGGTTGCTTTCCGTTTGTTCCGTTGGTTGATATTATCTAACGTTTGATTTTTGTCAGTTTTATGGACCTCCCCATTTTTTAATTTACTTTAGAGTTTGGTATTTTTGTTAATACTTTTTCATTACATCAAAATGAACACAATTTACTTGTTTCTAACATTAAATACAGAGTTCCGGACTTTTTGTCAGAATACTTCATTTAAAAAAGTCACAAAGTTTGACAATTATCTTTTGTGAAGAGTATAATTTATTATGTATTCGAAATTACTTTAAATCAGTTTATTTACAAACGTAAACACATTAATTGTTTGACGAGTTCAAGCTTCAGATGTCTGATATAATGAAAAAGCAGCCAGTCAAAACGGTCACTGGACACGCTAATCTTCTCCTCGTAAATGAGTGAGATACATTATGCACAGGTATGATTAAATAGTTTCTAGCTTTTTACAAACAAATAGACCTAACTTTGCAATAGTAGCGCACTAGCAGCTTTGAAGATAATGTGATTTCCTTCAGATGCGTTGGACAGGATAATAAACTTGTATTTGTCATTGTCGGTTTAGAAATTCAATTTGATATGTTTACGCATATAACTATTTTACTGCGCATGTCTCCCCTAGTTTTAAGTGAACTCTGATACAACCCCTTAGTTTACTACCATTCTAACTTGAGTGTTTTGTAATGATAAAGAAAGGAAATATAATATATGTAACTAACTACCTGTGCTTTCTGTTAGTCTCAGTTTCTGTCGAGATATTATTTTGAAGGAGATTATCAACAAATATTACTGCATTACTTGATTTCGGTAAGAGACAACGGAAAAAATAAAATTTAACTGTTATTAATGAAATAAATGTATATTGCTTAACTGCAAAATGATATATATCTTTTTTTATACAGAAATAATATTTTAAAAAGAAATTATATTGACAATTAAATCAAAACCTGTGCATTTGTTATATTAGATAATTATATGTTTGATAATCTTAATGGTAAGCTTCTTATTTGATATTGCTGACTTGGTATATATCTTTTAAAGTATGTAAAGTTGTGTGTATGTTACTATCTTTCGCCCCTCTTTTTACAAGCAAATACTACATGTAGCAGCTGTATAAATATGTTATTTACTAATGTTAACGAGGCCGGGATAAGGTACCGGTACTTGATGTTTTCCAACTAACAAATGTACAGATTTCAATAAAATATGATAAATTAAAAAAATCTAAATAAATTAAAAAGAGAAAATAAGAAATATCATACAAAAATGATTTGAAAAATCACTAATAAATTTGTTTTAATTAAGACTATGTTTTCATATTTAAAATCTTGAACTGTATGTATAATCCGATACTTAAAAGTTAACCTCAATTCAAAGATCACCGAAGAAACTAAATCTAAAAATCTTAAACAATTTTTTCAGTACCCATAGTGTAAATATTTTTAAATTATTGAAACATGCAATATGAATTATATAAACTTTATTGTACTTTTCTTAATTCTATTTTTATAGTCAACAAAATATTCATGAATAGGAAAAATTGTTTTGACTGAATTAAATGAAGAATTAAGAAAAAAGTAAAATACCAAAAATTCCAAACTCCGAGGAAAATTCAAATCGGAAAGTCCCTTATAAAATGGCGAAATCAAAAGCTCAAACACATCAAACGAACGGAAATCAACTTTCATATGTCTGACTTGGTACATGCATTTCCTTATGTAGAAAAAAGTGGAAGTAGTGTGATGGATATTGTACTTCTTTATTTGTTACGTCAATCAACTTTTTAAATTCAAGATGTGTTTTGTGTGCGTGTATTTTTTATTTTTTTTATAACTTTACATTTGACGAAACCCGGTTATTAAATCAAAAATGTATGTCTCCTTAGAATTACAAAGTGATAACACAAACTACTTGTGAATTGAATTGGATTGTAAATGTAAGCAACTCTTTCTAGTGTGTTTTATTTTGGTTAACTATTATTTCTATTTCCGTATTATGATAAACGATCGAGTAGGGTTAAATGTCAAGGAGACATTAACCGTTCATAAAAATTAAATATAAAGGTTCAAACTTTGCCTTTTGTTATTGTAGCACACATTTTCGTAACAGATGAAATATAGTTTGGCAAATAGCAATAACTAGTCGACCTATGAACAGTTATTGCCTACATTTACTTGATCCTGAAAATTGAAGCCCTGCTTTGTAATGATAATTATAGAACCTAAGCTCATTGTTCACTGAAATCTGCAAATACATGCATTCAAACAGATATGCAGTTTATTTTTCATTCAATTTTTGGGGAAGTTTGGCTGTACCTGGAGTAACCTAATTTCACGGAATATCACATCCTCATTTTACGTGGATGTTGTTTGAAACATTTAAATTTTATAAACGATATTTACAATATGACATATATGTGGTCAAGTCAACAACAAATCTACGAAACATACATAGAACTTATTTGATATACCTCATAAAATTCACTTCTGAAATAAGCAAAAAGAGGCCCAATGAAATTCATCATTGCTTCTTATATGTCATTATCTTACTCTTCTCAAGATAGATTCATTTAAATTTGTCAATAAAACGGAACTATAAACAATTTTTATAGAAGTGGGAAGTTAAGCTAGCTATAAAACCACAATTTTCTTCGGAAAATACATGTACCAAGTCAGGAATTGACGGTTGCTTTCCGTTTGTTCCTTTGGTTGATATAATCTAACGTTGGATTTTGTCAGTTTTTATAGACCTCCCCTTTTTTATGATTTACCTTAGAGTTTTGTATGTTTTTTAATACTTTTTCATTACATCATAATGGACACAATTTATGAGTTTCTAACATCTAACACATCGTGTTGATGAGTGTCCGACTTTTGTCAGAACCCTTCTTTTAAAAAAAGGCACAAAGTTTGACAAATTTCTTTTTTGAAGTGTATAATTATGTATTCGAAATTACTTTAAATCAGTTTGTTTACAGACGTAAACACACTAATAGCTTGAAGAGTTCAAGCTTCAGATGTCGGATATATTGAAAACGCAGCCATTCAAATCGGTGATTGGTCGAGCATATCTTATCCTTGTAAATGAGTGAGATACAAATTCACAGGTAAGATAAGATAGTTTCCAGCTTTTCACAAACAAATAGGCCTAACTTTCCAATAGTAGCGCACTAGCAGCTTCAAAGATAAAAATGTAATGTAATTTCTTTCACATGCATTGGACAGGATACTAAAATTTTATATTTCATTGTTTACTTTAAAAATTCAGTTTTCATGTTTACGCATATTACTATTTTACTGCGCATGTCTCCCCTAGTTTTAAGTGAACTCTGATACAACCCCTTATTTTACTACCCATTCTAACTTGGTGTTTTGTATAGATACAGAAAGGAAATATAATATCTGGAACCAACCGCCTGTGCTTTCTATTAGTCTCAGTTTTGTCGAGATATTGTTTTGATGGAGATTATCAAGAAATATCACTGCATTACTTGATTTCTGAAAGGGACAGCCGAAAACATAATTAAACTGTTATTAATGAAATAAATGTTTATCGCTTAACTGCAAAATGATATCTCTTTTTTTATACGGAAATAATATTTTAGAAAGAAATTATGTTTAGAAATAAATCAAAATAAAGTTAAAAGAGAAAACAAGAAATATCATACAAAATGATTTTAAAAAATCACTTTTAAATTTGTTTTAATTAAGACTATGTTTTCATAAATTAAAATCTTGAACTGTAGTTTAATCCGATAATTACAAAGTTAACCTCAATTCAAAGATCATCGAAGAAACTAAAACGAAATAAATCTCAAAAGAATTTTTTCAGTACCCATAGCGTAAAAATGTTAAAATTATAGAAACATAATAATTGAAATTTATATATTCTATTATACTTTTTTCTTACTTCTAATATTCATGAAGGTGGAAATAATGTTTTTGACTGAAATAAATGAAGCATTAGGAAAGTAGTGTGACCGGATATTGTACTTCTTTATTTGTTTTGTCAATCAACTTTTTAAATTAAAAATGTGTTTTGTGTGAATGTATTTTTGTTTGTATCAATTTACAATTTGACGAAACCCGGTAATTAAATACATGCTACTTGTGAGTTGAATTGAATTGTAAATGTATGCAACTCCTTCTGTTGTGTTTTATTATTCGTTAACTATTATTTCTATTTCCGTATTATGATAAACGATCGAGTAGGGTTAAATGTCATGGAGACATTAACCATTCATAAAAATTAAATATAAGAGTTCAAACTTCTCCTTTTGTTATTGGAGCACACATTTTTGTAACAGATGAAATGTAGTTTTGCAAATAGCAATATCAAGTTGACCTATGAACATTTATTGCTTACATGTACTTGATCCTGAAAATTGAAGCCCTGCTTTAATCCAAAGTTTGTATGAAAACATAAGGTCATTGTGTGTTTGACATCTGCAAATGCATGTATTCTAACAGATATGCATTTTTTCGGAAGTTTGACTGTACCTGTAGAAACCTAATTTCACGGAATGTCACATCCTCATTTTAACGGGGATGTTATTTGAAACATTGAAATTTTATAAACGATCCATTTGAACTTATATCGCTTATTTGAATATTTTTATATAAATGGTTATCAATTTAATACTGTGGGAGGTTAATTGAATTGTCTTCATCTGTACTACGATTGATTTCAGTTTAAATTAACTGAAACACAACTAATAGTATAAAAAAAACACCCTGATTTATTGAAAACAATAAGCCAAAAACAAACTATGACAGACAGCAACCATGACCAGTACTAGCCTCAGGCTCCTGACTCTGAATAGCAATATATAGCATTGTTCGGGTTAAACGTTTTTGCAAGCACTCATCCTCCATACTTGTACAGACATGCAACAGCAAACTCACCATGATCACACATTGCATATAATGCATTGTCCATATTGAAAAGCGGTTCGAACGAGAATTCCCATTTTCATATCAATGAAAAATCAGAAGATGTTGTATGATTGCCAATGCGACAACTATCCACCAGAGTTCAAATGCAATTATTGCTCACCGCACGGCCTTCAACATTTAGAAAAAATCTATATCAAATAGTGTGTTAAAAAAAAAAAAAGGTCCAAACATAAAAAAAAAAATTTTCAGGAGTATTTTCATTACTATTTTCTCAGATGATTGCTGAAAAAGCCATGATTTTGAAGTTTTCATGAGATCAACATATACTTGAAGTTCCAGGATATCAAAACATAAGTGAAGCTGCCATGTGGTCAACATATAAAGGAAGAAGTATAACAATCAAAATATAAGTAAAACTGCTATGAGATAAGCATAGAAATAAAACTGCCATGATGTTAAAATATCAGTAAACTGGCCCTAAAATCAACATATATACAACATGTATTGTATTGAGAACAATAGAATGTGAGGTTGTCATTCGATGGACATGAAAGATAGTCTGCAATAATACCGACAAATCAATGCCGCTTCTGTGATATCAACATATAAGTGAAACGGTAATGAGATCAACATATAATAACAGTTGCCATGAAATCAACATATAAGAGAAGTGGCCATGAGATAAACATAACAGTTACGTTGCCATAAGATCAAAATAAGATACAAGAAATTGCCATATTAACAACTTTAAAAAATGCGAATTCCATGATATTAACGCCATGACGATATAATATGATATAAGGATAATTGTGAAGTTACCTTGAGTTTGGCATGATTTTTACAAAAGAACTTGTTCATGATTTGATCTTTATATTGTTCTTGACGTTAAGTTGCCGTAAAATAGATATAGTTTAATCGATGATAATTATGACTTTATATGAGTTTATGTGTACAGGTGCCACATTTTTTGAAGTATTGCGAAATTGCATTCATTAGACTATGCATATGACGTTATCATAATCAGAAACATTAACCAAAAGATGACATCTGTCTCTCAAGAGGAAGAAAACTATGCCAGAATGGGCTTGTTACTGACAGGGATTTCTCTTCGTGCAGCACGAGTATTGTTTGATAATGAATTCCACCCTTTCTCTTTAAAAGCAGCCCTCAAAGAAGAGTACAACAAATTACAGGAACTGAAGAAAAAACGTGTTATAAATGAACACCATTGGAATCTTTTATTTCCTAAGTCTCCTTGTAAGTATCAGTACTATTTTAATGCTTTCATATGCCTATGGCAAAAGTTAGGAAGGGGCTTATCGTTTCACCTGTGTTCGACCTTCTGTGCATGATAGGGTAAATGGTTAGTCCTGTTTACTCCCTGTTCATGTTAAAGCTTCTACTCTTAAATAATGAAGATTACTTGTATAACTTACGGAAATGCTTATTGAAATATGTCCACTCTTCAGTCATGCCCGAGGTCAAAACATTGGAAAATCAACAGTCTTTTCGGCGTCTTTTGTATTTCGTCAGTTGTCAGTTTACCCTGACTTATGATTTTGAATATCTTCCATCTCATTTTGCATTACAAACCAATAAATCAGGCTAGATGAATAACCCAATTAACAATTACGGGACGAGAAACCTATATTCATCTGGCGTTTTTGTACATTCAAAACTGGCGACCGAAACAAATGCTTCACTGTAAGTTGTTTCACATTTTGTTGTGTATAATGTTCTCGTATTATAAATTGTTATAAAAATCATAAAAAATGACAACAAAATGAACATCAATCTACAAAACACTACACAGATAACAAAAAACAGAGCAACACGAATCCCACTAAAAAAAAACCCGGAGTGCTCCGGAAGGGTAAGCAAATACGACTCCATATGTAGCATCAGTCGTGAATTTATGGCAAGTACAAATTGAGTGATGAGCCTCATTCGATGATTTCACTATCGAAGAAAAAAGGATATGATTGAGTTATCAGAATTTGAATATACGTGGTAATATGTCACAAAGATATAACAGAAGGGTTAAACATATGTGTCAAACGAATTACTTCCATTTCACCTCAAAGAACCTCTGGTCAACACCTTGTAAGAAGTAAAAATTATAAGACACACAATCTCTGGAATATCGTCTCAACTGGGATATATATGCTCCTCGCACAGGCGCTGCATGAATGCCGAAAACAAACTGACAATACCATGACACAATTGTAAAACGATTTAAACGACTGACAACTGTAAACAAAACACAACATACATTTCGCCTTTCAACATAGAAAACAGCTTAAAAAAATGTAAGTCTTCTGCATTGTTTTCTGTATCGCCTGAAATAATTGATCAAATACTTTGTATAAAGAAATCTATAGAGTACGAACTTACAGATTAATTTTTGCAGTAGTTTTACCCTAACCTTTAAAGCTTTACTATTTTTTTTCAAAATTTGAATTTAATTCGACAGATCTCACTGACAATGGAATCCTTGACTTATATCAATTAAAATTCATCAAATATTCCTACCAGTGCTTGGAACAACATGGATTTGTAAAATTTGTTTTGTTGAGCATATTATGTGTACTTGTTTCTTAATGAATCTGGAATTTGTGAGATAAGTCATTATTCATTATAATTTTTTTTTTTTTTTAATTTGGGGGATCATTGACAAAACGAAGATACTCAAGTAGAAAGTTTTAATGGAGAGAACCTTTTTATTAAAATCTGTCGATTGTTCTTCGAATATAACAAATAATCATTATTGTTTATAACTTTGAATGTTTTTTCTTTATAAACAGGTGTTCCAAAGTCGGAAACCTTTGACCTCACTTTGATCATACTTTTATTGCGAAACTTGACAGACTTGAAATCTCCACATGGTGGCTTTGACTGCCTTCCTATAGCAATTGAGACGACTCCTGCTTCTGATTTGGCGAGGATAAAGTATTACAGGAACTATATGGCCCATCGTCATGACGCCAAATTAGACAATCTTTTTTTCAACACTGCCTGGGAGGTAGTAAGTGAGGTTAGTGTTATACTATAATAATGTTTATTTAGGGTTTTATCCGCATCGGAATATAGGTAACAGGTAAGTGTGGCAATATTATTGGGAAAAGTTAGATTGCGAACCATCTTATGAACAATACTGCTTATACCGTTGAGTCACCGAATTTGTACTGACCATGAGCAACACGATGGATGCCAAATGTGGTGCTGAATCTGCTTAGTCCTCCGAGTTTTAGTGGATTAGTGTTACCCATTCATTAGTTTTCAATGCAGTGTTTTGTATGCTGTTATTTGTCTTTTTGCCAGGCTTTTTTGAGATGACTTTGTCAGTTTCCGTTCGAGTTTTGAATATCCCTTTTGTATCTTCCGCCTTTTTGTTTACTTTAGAAATAATTCTTTCATGCCATGCTATATAATAACATGGGTAGACTTTATATTTGTCAATATGTTTATACCGAGCGTAAGCGAGGTGTAAAATGCTGACAAATATAATGCCTACCCATGTTAAAATGAGCTTAGTGTATGGCATACTAGAACTATTCCGATTCTAATAGGAATATCTAGAACTTTTGTATTTTGAAGCGGACTTATAATACCTGTTCGAAAGGCAGTTATATTGATTTGATGAAGCCAAAACATCATAGAAAATCAACCGTTCACGATAAAAAAAAATACATGTAAACTTACTTTTAGAATGATTTTATTTAATTTCCTAGTAAGCAACACAAACACAAATGTTCATTATGATCTCCAGCATTGTTCAAAATACAACTGACGTTGTAATTTCAATTGAGACGTCAATCAAGCGCAGCTCATGTTCCATTGGAATTAGAATATGGCTTTGTTTCCAGAGCGAAAGAAGCACGTCATATTAAAATTAGAAATTATCTCTTCTTCCACATGTTGTTTTAACTTTCCATCAGGATTTGCAGTGCATTGGTTATATAGATCATAAGGACAAAACGCTATAGAAACTCACCAAAGATACCAGTCTTATAATTTGGTACACCAGACGCAGATTTCAAAGTTTTTAAAAAAATTGTAAGAGTTTGTGTGCATTTATAGTTATCTGGTTCTTCATACTTTTAATTCCCATTCTTAAAGAACCTGAGGGTATATTGTCTTGCCATTAAGATGTTTGGCTGTCCTAAAACAAACAAAACATGTCTAAGCATTTCTATTAAACCACTTGAAATATGTTAATGATAATTGCTGTGTAAATAACACGACACCCTCTGTTGATAGAAAAATAAAGAACATTTAGATTTCTGCCTTAAGGACACAAAACGGTCAAAAAAGCAATTTTTTATAAAGCAATTACTGACATCTTTTCAACTATTATCTAGCAGTTGGTCGAATACACTGTTGGTTCACTGAGGGTCGATAACACTGCTAGTTGACGGGGGTCGATAACACTGTTAGTTGACTGAGGGCGATAACACTGAAATTGACAGGATGTCGATAACACAACTAGTTGACAGGTGGTATTAACAATGCTAGTTGGCTGTGTGTGATAACACTGCTAGTTGACATTTGGTTGATAACACAGCTAGTTGACAAGGGGTCGATAACACTGATAGTTGATTTCGGACGATAACACAGCTAGCTGACAAGGGGTCGATAACACTGCTAGTTGACTTCGGGCGATAACACTGCTATATGACAGGGGGTTGATAACACTGATAGCGGACTGAGGGCGATAGCACTGTAGTTGACAGGGAGTCGATAACACACTTAGTTGACAAAACGTCATTCTGAGTATTATTGACTCAGTATTCATTGTTTCGTTACTGACATGATTTATGAAATACTTTTTTTTTAATTCTGCGTTGATAAATTTAGAAATTATTAAGAAACTACGGTTTGAACTCCATAGAGCAAAGTGTATCTTAAACAAATGTACTGTAATTCCTGGGGTACCATCAGCTCAGTAGTTGTTTCGGTTTGAACGTTCCTGATGAAGTTAAATCCTGAAAAAACTTCGGACGAACCACATGTATACAGTTTTATTTTTTGTTTACTAATCGTTGGAAGTAAAACTTTGAATCGGATATAAAATTATAAAAACAAACTTCACCTAGACATTTTCTTTCAGCTCTAACGGACATAATTCTCAACGCAAACAAAAATGATTGTCCTTGAGCTCCTCTCACACCAACTTGGATGTTTTTATGGAAATTTTATGTAAAAAACGCCTTAAGAATTGTCTGTGCTTAATGTTCTTGACTTTTTTTTTTTGGAACTGAGGACAGAATTGTATTTGAAAATTTGTTTGAGTTTTTTTCAATTACTAGTGAAATTGTGTAAAATGCTTGGTGTAGGTGGTGATACATGTACCATTGCTTAATTATTATCCAGGTGGCATTGGAAATTTTGTATGTATCCATATGAAACTAGCACTGTGATGCTTAGCTTGGATATAAAATGCAGAATTATGGGGTCCCTTTTTGAAAGAATTAGATACCAAGGGGGTAATAAAAAATGAATCGACGAATAACTGACAATGCTATCGCTAAAATGAAGAAAAAAGTCCACAAAACATAACACAGCAAATTAAAGATGAAGTGTAGTCGTGTTTCCCTTGTATTAAATAAAACACAAACACGTTGTATGGGTCTATGGTTCTTTATTTCATCACAATTGATGTAGTTATTCAAAATGAAAACAACCCTGAAATAATAACAAATATAATTCTTATACAATTCAATCAGTAGTAACAATCAATTGTTATAAAATCAATATATCTATACGCATACAAGAAAACTGTGTAGATTTCCTTTGCGCTTAAAATAATAGTTTTGCAAGACACACAAAAATGATATTACACCATTTCGAATTATGCATTAAATTATTACATAGTATATTTCTCTGAATTTCGTACATTGTGAAATATGCAACGGCAGACTAAGTTCACAGCTAGACACATAGCTACGCTTGTAGTATCATACCAATAATAGTTATTCATACAGAATAATAACTCGCAATTGTAAGTGCAAACAAGACATTACGTATTTGCAACAGTTTCACAAAGCAGACAATACATGTAAGCAAAGCAACATAAAAGTACAATACAAACTGTATATAAACATACCTCACATGTAGTGCAAAGGTCTTGCTACATCAACTGATTGGTAAGTAACCAGTTAACATTCTTTATTATCAATATAACACCTAAAGGCAAAATATTAAAATCATAAATACCTATCTCCAATAATATGCAATACTGCTAGATTGTAAGCATTATATCTGGTTAATACACCTTTCATTACACTGTCACCTATTCCTTCAATTATACACTTATATATCACTCACTCTTGGATATTGAAACTGGAATGTTATTGTAATTAATGAGTTAGTAATAGACTGACTTTAATATGAATATGCTGGTCCTAGACAATTCATAGTACCAAAAGATATAACAATTTCCAATGAATTAAAGAAATGGCTACCACCCAAAATAAAGACTTTTAGCCAACTGCCCAAAACAAAGAAAATATAAACAAAAGATTCCCGCCTAAATTATACTGACCAATAGAAAACATATTAATCAATAGGTAATGTTCTACCTGAATAAACTAGCAGACTGCAAATTATAATAACTGTAAATAGAATAGATCAAGTATATTCTAATACCATAAAACCTTAAATAATGTAAAACATAAAAATATAGCTCTACAACACATTCCCCCCAGCTATAAAATGACGTCCCGTCATTTCTCAAACTAATAGTGGTTAACTATATCCAAAAAAGCCAAGGCTGCTTCTCGCTGTAATCCTGAGAACAAAGGTGTCCTAGCTAGAGATGAAATGTAGTCAGCCTTCTGTAGCCACTCAGCTGTTAGCTTCGAACGATCCGTGGTAGTAGTATGACCAACAGAGGTAGTTCCAATAGCTGCAATGTCGTATAGACCAGAAGTGATCCATGGTGGTGGTCTAAGGTCTCTCCTTGATCGTCTGACTGGTACCGGTGACGTATCTGGTTCCTGAGGTGTATCCTCCTGTGGATTAGCATCCTCATCAATGTCGGAAGCGCTTTCTGCAGCTGTCTCCATTTTTGGCCCTTGACTCTCCTCAGGATGGGCTTCCCCAGATGGAATGGAGGCATCCTGTGCTGGTTCTGTTTCATCCCCAGCTGGTTCATCGGTAAATGTAGGTTCACTGTCAACTGTCCTCTCCAGCACATAGTGTACATCAAAATAATCCACTGAATCATCATCAGAAGACTCATCACTGGATTCACTTGAAGAAGTCCGGTGTTCAGCTATTATCCTCTGTAGTCTTGTCCTTGGTTTTGGAACTTCTTGTGGTATTACAGTTGGAGCTTCTTCTTTGATTTACCCGACAGGTAGCAATAAACTCCTGTGGATATTCCTTGTTCGTCCTTCTCCGTTCTCTTTGACGACTGTGAAAACAAGAATATCTAGATTCGGCTTGTCAATAACCACATATGGAGTTTCTTTCCATGTATCCGCTAGCTTGAGCTTGCCATAAAAAGCCACAATCTTTACGAGCACACGATCTCCCTTCTGTACTGCTGCTCCTCTAACACGGAGATGGTAACCATGCTTCTGATTCGCTTGTGCCATCCTTGATGCGTCAGCTGCCAGTTGATATGCACGTGACAATCTGTCTCGTAGATCCTTCACATACTGAGTTGTCGGCAACTTGGTGTCCTTATGAAGGCCAAACGCTAAGTCGATTGGTAGTCTTGGATTTCTTCCAAACATCAAACAGTAAGGTGCTACTACAGCGGACTCATGACGGGTACAGTTGCACGCATGCACCATGGGTGAAACGTAGAGCTTCCGATTGACTTTATGATGTGACTCCAAGGTCCCAAGCATACCAAGAAACGGTTAAATCGTTCACACATCCCGTTCCTCATGGGATGATAGGGTGTAGTCTTTGACTTATTCAAAGATACCAAGAGGAACCGACAAATGAGATACATGCGAGGTGTATGATTCGTGCAGTTATTGCAAAGTTCAGTATTTTAGTACATATACTATGGATGTGAATTTTGTCAGGAGTTTAATTCTGTAAAAATAACCGGATGTTAAACGTTGTCATTTGTTGGAAATTGCACATGCGGGTTCATATTTTATCAAATTCTTTTTAAAGTTTTCAGGGTAGAACATTTATATAATGCAAGGTGTTATTGCATATGTGTAATGGTAATCAAATTGACAGGATTCTGTTTTTCTAAAAATGTTCCATAAATGACAGGAAGTTATTTGTAAATACAACTATCAACACGTGACAAAAAGTTCTGTGTTTCACTGTGGTGTAACAATACTGTATTCATAACTTTTCATCTGATAAATATGATTTATCGTGATAGTTATTATAACATCGATCTTGCTAAATGGAATTGGCGTCGCACTGAAATAATGCCTACGACGGGGGCATCATGTTTGTCTTGGTAAAAAAACCACAAAGTTGTGCATATTGTAAGAATCTGTCTGTTCAAAAATTTAAGGTAAGTGCTGAAGAAATATGTACAACGCAGATAAATCCAATTTCAATTCTTGCTGAAATGGGCTCTATTTAGCATTATACGTTCAATGTTTAATTTTAAGTTTAAATAACAAAATGAAAGTAATCCTCACTATTCAGTCTCACGCGGACTTTGATTATAAAAGTTAATCAAGAGAAAAATAAAGAAAAAGATGGTTGAAAGATTAGGAAAATGGTCTGTTAATAGATATAAGAAGATGTGGTATGAGTGCCAATGAGACAACTCTCCATCCAAGTCAAAATTTATAAAAGTAAACCATTATAGGTCAAAGTACGGTCTTCAACACGGAGCCTTGGCTCACACCGAACAGTAAGCTATAAAGGGCCCCAAAAATTACTAGTGTAAAACCATTCAAACGGGAAAACCAACGGTCTAATCTATATAAAAAACGAGAAACGAGAAACACTTATGAACCACATCAACAAACGACAACTACTGAACATCAGATTCCTGACTTAGGACAGGTGCAAACAAATGCAGCGGGTTTAAACGTTTTAATGGTACCAAACCTTCACCTTTTTCTGAAACAATAGTGTAACATCACAACATAGAAAGACACACTATAAAATATCAACTGAAATAGCTTAACTCAATCAAAGGACATATTAACACCATTGAACATACACTGAACAAATAAATTTGACCTATGATACAATGTAAATACAAAATAAATAAACTAAGGGAAGAATAATAAAAGTAACATGTTATATCGGTATGAAATGTTAAACAATTTAAGAAAAACAATATGCTCGAACAAAAATATCAGCCATTTGCAATAACTTTAAACACAGGTAAATGAAAACAATTTTGTTGTTAGGTATACGTGTACAGTTACAATAGAGAAAGGAAATATTTTTACAAAATAAATAATTTTGATGTTCATAGTACGAAGTGGAAATTTATATTAGTACCAAACACTTATCAAAGCTGGTATATAGACCAGATATAACCCTGAATAACATTAAATAACAAAAAAGCATTACAATTAGTATCAACAGGTCAAATAAACAAGAAAGTACGATTTGAGAGTACTCGCAGTTACTGACAGCTAGTTAAAAGCCAAAACAATTAATAATAAAAAATCATGCATCAGAGACTAAAATTAACTAAAACACATCCCAGGGATTTAGTATTTTAACGTCATGGACAGTCAAAGAAGACATGACTTGTGCAATGCCAAAAATAAATGTATCGACAGACAGTAGGATAGTTAGGAGTTTAACCTCTTTATAGATAAAAATGAACGTGGGTGTGTCTTTAAACATCCCGTTTGAAAAGAATACAAATTAAGTTATGTTTTAATTTGCTGATGACAAAATCGATATTAGTGCCAATGTAAACTATATTCAAAGATCTAATTACAACATTGGTAAGATAACCTGAACTAATAAGTTTATTTAAAGGTTCGATGAGTTTACACGGATCACATAGTGATTTCCGCGCTTTAAGTACAATATTACCGTAAAATTTAGGATGTGAAATACCGTTGTTAATCAGTTTTCTACAGGTACAGCCAAATTTACTAATCAAATCTTTGTATTTATGAAAGAACTTAGCAAAAGTTTTACGTAATTTATGGTAACGAAATCCCTGATTTAATAATTTACCAGTGATGCATTGATTACGTTCGTTAAAATCTATGACATCACTACACACACGGGCATAACGAACGAGTTGGGATATATACACACCGTATGATGGAGCCAAAGGAACATCGCCGTCTAAAAAAGGAAAATTAACAATAGGGAATGAAAAATCGTCTCTTTTGTCGTAAATTTTCGTATGGAGTTTTCCTTTAGAGATTGAAATGTCCAAGTCCAGAAAAGGACAACTACTGCTGTTTATGTTAGATTTAGTTAAAGTAAGTTCTATTGGATAAATTTCGGTAGTATATTTAGAGAACTCTGGATTATTTAACGAAAAAATATCATCTAGATAACGGAAGGTATTATTGAATGTATCAACCAAATGTAACAATGACGTGTCTTTACTGAGTTTGGTCATAAACTGAGATTCATAGCAATACAGGAATAAATCTGCTATTAAAGGGCGCAGTTAGTGCCCATAGGAATACCTACTACTTGTCGATACACTTTATCGCCGAAACGTACATATATGTTGTCCAGGAGAAAATTTAAAGCTTCAATCATATCTTCACATTTCCAGTAAGTGTATCTAGCATACTTTCCTTTTTCGTTACAGAAAAAGGCTTTAAACGAGTTAGAGCAAATAAATTTGTAATGAGATTTTTCAAAAGACCATTTAATTAAATATGTTAAGCACGAATATGACCAATTGAAAACATAAACACTTGACCTAAACAATATAGAAATTCTTATGTAAAAAAATTGATTTGATTTGACCATAAGACATTTTTTAACTTTATCTTCATTTTTACATCTTTTAGGCTGTCGGCAGATTAGGTGGACATTCGATGAGAAACGAATGTGATCAATTAAAGTATAAAACACTTGAACGAAAAACAAATGAGGTTATTAACGAGTTAAAACAGTCATTAGAGAGTCACAAGGTAAAGATGAAAAGAACTGTGAAGAGGATGAAAACTTCTTATAGGATTGTACTTCATGAGAAAGCAAAAGGTAATTGCACAGTACCTTATGAGTAAACAAACGCTGAACCCATGTAGATGTACGATCGTAGTTTTTTTTTTATAGATTGCAAAGGTCAATGCATTTTAACAGTATAAGTTAGATTTTTGCCATGAATTCAAAAAGTAAATGTATGATTAATATCGGTTTGCAGTTTTTGAGAACGCAAAATGTTACGTTTAAGTTCTCATTTTCAGAGCAGTTTGCAGGCTGAGATTGCAAAAGGCTATAAACATGGTAAACTATAGAATGATTTAATTTATCTACAAATTAATACAAGATTATTGATCTCTACTTTATTTTCTCTGCGTTACACTTTTAGTGTTTTAGTTTTGTTGAGATAAAAACCTGGTACAGTCGAACCTCGTTAAGTCAAGGTCGAAGGGAACGGTCGAAATTTAAATTTAGAATTTCTTTGAATTCGAAGACCATAACTCTTTCAAATGGCATAATGCGTTCGGCAAATATATAGTTGTTACAACCAGCTTACAATAGTGAGGCATTATGTTTTACAATCCTCCGTAAATCTGGCCCTGTTTCCGTTCACCGTTCAGATTTAAGTTGTATGTAGTTTAGCTTGCAGTTGTTTAAATCAACTTGAAATAAAGTAAACATGCCAAAATTGGTTTTTACCAGATTTTTGGGTTTACTGATCTCGCTTATGTGATTGTAAGAGCGGGGCAGGGTATCCTTTAAGAGTGTATGTAACATGCTACATTATCAAAAGAACCTCTTCGTAATATAGCTAATGCTGTAAATTTTTGACACAATTTTATTTGTACAAAATGGGAAAATTTGAAAATATAATACACAATAAAAGACAGTATAGCAAATTAAACATCCCCTTTTAAGATAACAATGATCTTCCTGTTGCTGCCTGAGGCGTGTTCATTTTTTATTTGGACTAAATGTATTTTGAAAGACTGATCGTCTAGTTTATTTTAGTTTGTTTTTCACTGTACCAGAATTCAAGCAGCAGCTCTACCTAGATAAAATAGAGGCAGAAGATACCAAAGGGACAAGCAAAAGTTATCTTGTTGTAGCAAACACATTTGGACCTTTCTTCCTAAATTTTCCCCGTCTTTTTTTGCAACAAGTCAAAGACAGATTGTGCTATGGGGAATGCCTATAGGGCACGGAAATCATCAATTCAGTTTTCGAACTATCAAAATATCATTATGACACCTGACTGAACCATTCCCATCGAATGAGGAAGCCCAGTTTTGATTGTAAGTTCCATAGGTCAAAGGTCATGGTCGCGGCAGCGTATGGTTAGACTGAAATTTTGGCCAAAGTTTAGTGTTCAAATATGATCTTTTGAACCATATGACCATTTTTTTCCTATATTTGCCATACGAATGTCCAATTGAGTGGGAAAGACTGCCAATACTTTGGGACTAATAGGTTAAAGACATCATTTTGGTAAAACTTTGGTTTTCATATGATATTCTAATGAACCATATGTACAACCTACAAAAAATATACTTGGAAAATTTTGGGTCAGTAGATGAAAAGTCAAGGTCACAGTATTTATAAATAGACTGAAGAGAGGGGACGGTTTTGATGTGTGACAGTATCTTTTGGCTCATTAGTCGGATTTGAACCCCATGCTTTTGGGGTGATTCAAGGTCACGTTTAAAGTTACAGTATAAATAGAGAAAGAAGAACAAAAAAAACATTGGGAAATAAAACCAAAACAACATTCAAACACTACATAGATAGCTAACAATAGAATAAACTGCCCCTTGAAGAGTCAGCGGTAAAAAAAAAGAAACCACACCAACCACCGATACACAACTCCGCTGAAATTGAGTTATGTGGTGAGCCAGATATTGACGTGCTAGCTCACAAACCTAAGGTAATAGTCTAAGGAAACATCCTACCCTACCACAACGCATTATTATACACATTTTACTCTATCTTCTCCGGAAGGTGCAAGTATCCTTATGGCGTAGAAGCAGCAAATAACAATTTTAAATTTTCTAGTTTGATCTGATCCTGAATGAAAAACATATAAGTTGTTCTAAATATGCAAAACATAGAAATGAATACTATCATTTTCAGTGAAACAAAAACTACAAACCGTGCAACGTCAAAAGGAACAAATGGCAGCTGAGCAAGATGAAGTGATTCCAAGACATATTAGAGGTATGTTATCATATATATTATATCAATTCGAAGGCGGAAGTTTTTTTATTTGCGACATTAATGAGTACTGTATGAAGAAATACGCTTCTGACGTACTTACATACAAGCCTGGTATCTGTGATGAAATTTTATCTCTACCTATACACTTTTAATATAGTCCGTTAACGCGTCTATTTAAATAATTTCTTATGCATTTTCACAACAACTTCAAACCAAACATTCTTGATATTATATCACTTAGAAAAGATGATATAATGCATTTACCTTTTCCATTCATTCGTCAATTTATCGTTTTCCTTCGTCGCTATTCATCTAAAACTTCTGCTGCATATTACCCTGCTTTTGTAATTATCGTATGCAACTTTATAATGATAAATTGAACTGTATCAACTATTTATATAAAAATAAGGAGTTGTGGTATGATTGTCAGTGAGGCAACTACCCAAAAAGTTCAAATTACGGGGATGTTAGCCATTATAGGCACCATACGGCCTTCAACAATGAGAAAAACCCATAGCGTATAGTCGGCTATAAAAGGCCCCGACCTGAAAAATTCAATTTAGAAAACCAACGGCAAAATTTATAACATAATTTACAAAAAAACACAGTATGACAGACATGAACCAGAGACAACCACTTATTTTTTATGTTATTGGGACAGGCACATAAAAGAATTTGGCGGGTTTAACATGTTTGTGAGCGCTAGACCCTCCCCTAACCTGGCACAGATCAACTTTGCAGTCACTTCCTATTTGAGTATTGACAATTGTTTGAATATTTATTCTGTCGACTGAGGATGGATTTTTTTATTTCATATTCCTCAGCTTATATGCTTGTAAAAAATATTTGATAGTTGGTCTGGATTGTTATGATGTATTGTACCCTGTAATCAATTTTTCCAATTCGCTAGGCATACACTCATTACTATTTGCCGATACTTTGACCACTAAAACATTGTACCTAAAAAGGATGATAGGAATCACCAAGACCCACATTACCATAGACAACATCAAGCACAAAATTATTCATGAACTTCTTGTCATTCTCTTATTACAAGTGGGCGTATATTTTGCACTACATGATGGGTTGAATTAAGTATATAAATAAGTTCATCCTTTTGAATTCGTCTGTCCAGCAGAAAAAAAACTTTTTTGAATTGATTGCCCGTTTTGCTGTACGGGATATATAAATATGAAGCTACGCTCTTTGGAACGTAGAATAAACCTGCTATCTAAATGTCAAAGAACCCAAAAATGGCAAAGGTGAAAAACAATTAAATCAGATTTAACGTAGATGTCTTAGAGAACAAAGTTAATATTCTTGATTGATTAATTACGCTTTATCTCGTTTCCTTGCGATAACTTATGTGCACATTTCTTCAAATTCGTTTTAGAAGTTAGTTTGTTTTTACTTTGAACACAATTGATTAAGTCTCATGTTGATGATTTTAGCTTAGTTATTGAGAAGATATTATCCTTGTTACGTTAAAATTGGCAAAATTGTATTTCGTATTCGTGTGAAAATAATTTGAAATGTGTTCAACCATAAATTTACGACTTTTAAATTTTAATTAGCTGTTTCAAGAACAAAATATAAGTCAGTCACATATAGTCATGGTAGGATGAACAACGTGTGATCAGTTCAAACTGTCATGATGTATACTTGCAAACAACTTTATAACACCATCACACTTCATAACACCATTATGTTTGTATTCTACCAGTATAATTCATATTGATAGTGGTATATGAATTATTTTTATTGACTAAATTTTTTCAGAACAGATTAAGGAACAAATTAAAGACTGGCAGAAGAAAGATAATATGTTTGTGGCTACAAGAGCCAGTGAATACGTCATCGAATGTGTACAGAATTACAGTTGTGTAACCTTAACAGCCCCAGCAGGAGTTGGAAAATCATTTATTGCAAGACATACAGCACTGCTTTTACAGCAGGATGGATACAAAATAATACCAGTGTATGCACCAACAGACATACGAAATTATTATCAACCTGGTAAACAAACACTCTTCATTGTAGATGATATTTGTGGAAATTTCATTGCCAACCAACAACAGATTGATAACTGGAAGCAACTGTTACCTGTGATTAACACAATTATTGCAGACACATGTTGTAAAATTATTGTGTCTTGCAGATTACAAGTCTATAAAGATGATAAATTTAATATATTACCACCTTTTAAATATTGTGAATGTAACTTAATATCAAAAGAGTTACGTCTCAAAACTGTAGAGAAAATACAAATTGCAAACATGTATATGGGTACAAATTGTAAGGGACTAAAAAAAGTAGCAAAACGGTGTGAATTCTTTCCACTTTTATGTTACCTTTATCATGAAAAGGGAGAATTTGATGCGACAGAATTCTTTCGAAATCCATTTGATGTCTACAAAAATGAGTTAGACAATCTTTGTAGGCATGGCGATGAAGGAAACTATAAAGTTTGCAGTCTTGCATTATGTGTTATATTAAATAATCAAAATATTGCAAAATGGTTCCAGGGTAAAGTTACAAATAAACAACGAAAGATCATAGAAGACACATGTGAGGCTTGTAAATTGAACAAAAACACACCAAAAGCAGTCCTTAAAGAGGCACTTGATACTCTAGATGGTACATTTATACACAAACAGAACGGTATTTATAGGACTTTACACGATAAACTGTTTGACTTCCTTGCTCATTACTTTGGTCAGAAAATGATTGAATGTTTAATAGACCATGGTGATAGTCATTTAGTACGGGAACGTTTTGTTTGGCATAAATCTCCAGATGAGAATGGTTATGTAGACTTCATTATTGAAATACCAGATGATTATATAGAATCCTACTTAGAAAGGTTGATAAAAGACTGGTCATTAGGAAAAGTCACATGTGTTTTTGATAACACTAATTTGACAGTGTCCTCATTTAGACAACAGTTAGTACGGTTCTTACTACAACTGGACAAATCACAACAAGTAGCTTTGGCCAGTACCAAGGATACTGCGATACCAAAGGGGATCTATGGATCAGGTAATACTCCACTGATATTGTCTTGTTATCTTGGTTTCACTGATATGGTACAATGGTTGTTACGTAATGAGGTTGATGTGGATCAGTGTAGAGATGATGGGGTCTCTGGAATGTACATGGCATGTCAGGAAGGGGAAACTACTATTGTTAACATGTTATTGGAGACGAATCCCAATGTTGATCTATGTGACAATGAGGGGGTCACTGCACTTTACTGGGCATGTTATGAAGGTCATACTACTATTGTGAAGATGATAATAGAGAAGAATCATAAAGTTAATATATGTAACAATAATGGCCGTAGTCCTCTGTACCGGGCATGTATGAATGGATATGCTGATATTGTAAGGTTGCTGTTAGAGAAGGATGCGATTGTTGACCTCTGTGACAATTATGGCTGTAGTCCCTTGTATATGGCAAGTCAGAATGGACACACTGAAATAGTTAGATTGTTGTTAGAGAAGAATCCTAATGTTGATCTATGTGACAAAAGTGGCAGTAGTCCACTGCTACAGGCATGTCGGAATGAACATACTGAAATAGTAAAATTGCTGTTAGAGAAGGATCCTAATGTTGATATATGTGACAATGATGGGATCACTGCACTCTACTGGGCATGTCAGCAAGGGTATAATGATCTGAGTAACGATATTGGTTGTCCACCATTGATCAGTTCATGCATCAAGAACAACACCAGTATAGTACAGTTATTAATTGATCATAAACCAAACATTAATGCCCAAACGTATGATGGTGGAAATGTTTTATATTTCAGTGCATTAAACGGAAACCTAGAACTAACACAATTACTGTTAGAAAACAAAGCCGACTGTAATATTTGTATTAATAGTAAACAGGTTATAGCAGATACACTAACTAGCCATCCAAGTATAACATTAGAGCAGGAAAAACAGGCATTATTTTATAGCTTTGATGCCAGTACATCGTCAAATGTAAAAGATTATGTCAGTAAAAAGTCAATCGATTATGCTTTTGGTGTAGTAGCTGGTTCTTCTCCATTACATATAGCCTGTTTTATGGGTTATGCGGATGTTATCAGTTGTCTTCTGGACCACAATGCTAATATTAACATGGCGAAAGAAGATGGCACCACGCCATTGATTTATGCATGTGAAATGGGGCATAGTGATATTGTACGTTTATTATTAGATAGAGGAGCTGATTTAGAAATGTGTAGTCTTGATGGGATATCTCCTTTAAACATGGCAATAGATAATGGACATGACGTTGTGGTGGAGATGCTACAAAATCACCAAAAAAGATCGGCATAAGCATTCTAATGTTTGCTTTTTTGGAATTGTTTAAGTTTAATTACACAGTAAAACTTTACATTCTACCAATTAATTGTTTTGATGCTGTCACGAGACATAAACTTTTTAAATTCAACTGAATTTGTTAGTCCAATGCATAGACGCGATAGCATAGTTATGTGGTTTGTTAAGTTGTTTTTTTTATTTTAAGTTAATTATGACCTTTATTTTACATACATAGCTTGTCCTGGTAAAACTTTTAAGAAATGATTGATTTACCAGGAATTTTGAATTGAGCAGGGACAATGAAAAAATCACTATAAATTTGGTTTGTCATATCATATAAAGTGAACAAAAACACAAAATAATTATGACAACAGTGAATATGCCATCACCCAATGGGGAAACAAACAAAATAATGAGGTATGAACAGTCGATCCGACATCCCCAAATTGAGAATGAAACAAAACAAAACGCAAAAGGTAAGATTTGACATCAACACCAAATGGATATAAACACTGATATAACATATCATAATGAAAATAATAACATGCAGAGTAATAAGTTGCCAACCAAATATATGACCAAATGGATAAATAAAGGCAACAGTAGTATACCGCTGTTCAAAAGTCATAAATCGCTTGCGAGAAAACAAATCAGGGTTACAAACTAAAACCTAGGGAACACATCAACTATAAGAGAGAGGAAAACAACGGAACAACAGAAACGTTGAGGTGCAACAAAAACAAACGCCAATGCAACATACATAGAAACGAACTATTTGATAAAAACCCAAAAAGTATCAACAGAAGACATGATTGCAGCCAATGGAGACAGCACCAAAAAGTAATGAATAACAGAAGAACCGACATCACCACTTGAACAAAACACCAATAGTAGCAATGATTTATATTTCAAATTTAAGATAACCAGAGTAAGGAACTAATTTGCAAAAAATGCCAATCAGTAACCAACAAATGGGCACAAACAATAATGAATAGCAGAAGGGATCTGACATTGCCAAATAGAGAAACCACAAAAGAGTGATGAAATGAAAACCAGAATATGACATCATAGAAAAACAGACTAAAACACTAAGAAGTGATGCCTGATTATCTGACACCACCATTTGAAAAGAACACGAAAAAAGAATAAAAGGACAAGGATCTGACATCACCGAGTTTTAAAAAATGAAAATTCTGACATCCGCATAATAAGGACAAAACAAAATGAAACGAGCAAATTGGCAACCAGAAGTGTGACATTACCAAATGGAGAAAAGCACACACAACAGTAGCAAGAAGAAGAACAAAGATCTGACATCAACAAAAATTCGACAAAAACACCAAAAGTCGTGTAGCGAAAACTTACTTTATCAAATGCAAAAAATAGTAAGAGAAAGTCGTCTGAAGAGCTGACATCACCAAATGCACGAACAAGAAACTAAATGTCATCCGAAGATCTGACATCACCATATTGAATACAAAGTAATGACAAGCGTTATACGAATTGCTGACTTTGAATAAGTACTCGAATGAGATTAATCACCCATCTCATCATTCTGGTATACAACAAAAGATAAGAATGAAAATACAGTTTTCTAAGAAACAAAGGCTAGAGTGACATACGATATATAATACGAAAATTAATAATGCATATATAGTCTTGTGCCTGCTTTTTAATTTGGTATTATTTGAATATCAATTGAGACCAAGTGTTTTCTCGTCTATAATACAGATATTGTGTAATAAAAATTTGGCTTACAAAAATTTGGGAATATTTTTTAATTAAGGGATATATCTCCCTCACGCAAAGCTCTGATTCCTTGCCCGGCTTTGGTTGTATTTTTGTCCTTTTTTATTCATAAACTCTTCATTTCTTTAATAAGTTTTGGTTTTTCAAATGTTTGGCCTTGAGTATCAGAGGAGATACATTTATTGTCGAAATCCGCATCTGGTGTAAAAATATTGGTACCGTTAATATTACGAGTACTTATTCTTAAACACAGTCTCTTCATCTGCATAAGGATTAAATTACCACATATCTTGTAGGACTAAATCTTTCTATATCTTTTCGGACCAGATCTTCGTGTTTCCATTTTTTTTTTTTTAGGCTCTATATTTTTATTTTCTATATGCATGAAGTTCTTTGTTATAGTTAATATTTAGTCTTCTTTTGTTCATTGTAGACTATTGTATGTTTTATTATTCATCTGTTATGCTTGGTGATCATTGTCAAAACATGTGCATGTGATAGTTCTAATATATTTAAAACAAGTAATAATTATTTGAATCGAATCAATGTGTCAATTTCTTACTACACTGGCTTCAACATTATCTCATTTGTTTTAAAATAATTTAAAGAGTTATTTTCATATTTTTAAATCTCACTTGTAAAAACTATGTGTACCATTATCATATATAGATTCATTGTAAACACTGTAATTTCATATGATTATGTTGTGTGCTTACTGAGTGTCTTTAAATGTCATGTTCTAAATGTAATTTAATAAATTAATAGTTCAAAAAGTTCTGAAAAAGTAGTTAAAACAAATCAATATAAAAATTATTTGCACATTCAATAAAGAAAATTAAAATAAATTTATTAAGTCCTCCAGACATAACTCATAGATCATTATTTATATCATTTTGAAAACAAACAAAAACGTTGTTGTTCTATGAATGAGAAGCGAAACTGATAACATTAACAAAAGATGCAAAATTTATGTAGCATCTTTGCTACACTTGACATAATTGGGACAGTTAAACAAGAGAACTATAAAAACTGGGTTTTAAATACTGTTGAAGATGCAATTCTTATGGCTGTAAAGCTGACACACCAGATTACATAAACAAAGCAGCGATACAATATATATCTGACTGTAAAACAGTAAACAGTATTTATGTTCTTATTTTTGGAACTTGCAATATGTTGGTGAATTAGAAATAAAATTTTACACCAAATTTTGAGTAATAACAGGCAAATTCTAAGAAAGGAAGAAATTGCTCAATAACGAGGGACCTTTTAAGAACAGGGCCTCTTTAGGAAAAAATTACCTTTCAAATAATGAAACTAACCAAAATTGGAACAATCAAGGTTGTGAATTTTCAAAAATCTTAAGTGAGCAACAAACCATATTACATCTTAAATCAGTATTGTTCCTCAAATCTTTAGACTTTTATATTTGTTTTCGGATTGATATAGTATCTTCTTCTCTAGATGATACATATTAAATATGCTGGCAAGTCTTATAACCCTTCTAGTATCAAAACATGTTTTTTTTTCAGAGGTTTCTTGATTAATTTAGTTTTTTTCTCTCATAAATATGTTATTTAAAATAGAAATATGTTGCATTTGACTTTAAATGGACAAAAAGTGTTGTATGATTTTATATGAACGGGCAGATTCAATGCAAAAGATAGTGACGGCTAGTGACATTTTGAAAGTTTATGTTGCATTGGTTTTTTTTTTCTTCAGTGATCTTGTTTTATATCTGTGAAACTTAACACTTATATAATAAAATAATCTTAATTATGACTTGTTCAGAGTTAATATAATTGCTGACCCATCTTGTCTTTGTGTGTGCAACATTAAGACTGTACTCCATGTCCTTTTCGACAGTTCTTTATATACAGACCAGAAATAAATTCTGATGAACAATCTTAGATGGCTCCTTGATGACCTTATATTGAATGTTATTAACATCTGGTAATCTGAACCTCTCGTATGAACAAAATGTCAATATGTTTTTACATGTGTTCGAGTTTATTAAAAGGTCTGAGCGATTTCTTGTCATATGATACTGAATAGTGTATTTGCTGTACATTCACATCAACATCATCATTACCACCTTTTCCGTTATCATTGTTTCATCTTCTTTCAATAGCTAGACTCGTAAAGTATTGTATATTTTGAAATATTACATACAAAAAATTATAAAAATCATATAAGACTTGCATCGTCAGATCGACACAAAGCACAAAAATTAACTAACAAAAAGACTTAAGACACAAAGTTACTATGTAAGAGAACTGGCAGTTACTGAAAGTTAGTTCAAAGCAAATTATAATATAAGTCTTAGTTTCCCAGACTAACATATCAATCAGTTCACATTCAATGCATTTAGTCTGAAGACATCATAAACAGTCTGATGGAAACTTGACCTTGTTTAATGCCAAAATATAAGTATCGATATTCACAAGATGCAGGACCATAAGTGATCATAACTGTATAGCAATACACTTTCACTATGTTTAAATTTATTAATAACAACGCTAATGTTTGTACTGAGAAAAAACAGTATTCAGGATGTACTTAGGTGAGGTTTAGGAATTTGTGTCAGATGTTCGGACTCCTTGGTTTTTTTCCCTACAATACAGGGTAAAATATTTTGACGTCAATAGCTCATAATAGGTCATTTACCAAAATTTTAGCAGATTCTGGATTTCTTTTCTTTTGTTTTGTTACCCAAAAAATACCAATGCAAATATAAGGTAAAATTGATTATTTACTGCAAAAATATCATTGAGGGACAGTAAGCATTTTTGAATTTATCAATTAAAAAGAATTAAATGACTATGAAATGAGTTTCTGATGAAAATAACGTTAAGAATCTATTGAACCATTCCATGTAAAAATATCAAACTAAGTCATCTGTGTAAACAAGGATCAAAATCAAGGTAATCAATTGGTCTATAAGAATTAAACTGGCATCCTAGTTCACTAACGATGACAAACAGAGATTAGCCACGATGCCAGACTACACCCAAGAATATTTCAATGTGCTCAAAACGTTATCACACAACGACAATGAAGGCAGAATTTGGCTTTTCATTTAAACCATAATAACTAAAAGTACATCAAAACATAAGTTTTTACCACCATGTTGATTTTAATTAATTAAAAGAATCTATTCAATATATTTCACTTTCATACAAATAACAACAAATATATATCACAACATCTATTTTTAGATGTACCAGAATAAACACTTTTGTAACAATATACTTAGCAAATATCACACAAGTCTGGCGTACACATATTACATGAGTTTTTTTCAAATCCCTAAATGCTTTTTTTCAAAGAAGGTCTGCAAAAGAAAATAATCTTAATAATTGTATTTTTAATGTCAGAATTTAGTACATCTTACCAATATGAAATAGAAAATTGATTATTAGCTGCTTAACATCCAGTGACACATACTTCATGTCTGTTTAAGAAGATGAAATAAAAAATCCTTGTAGCTAAAACAATCAAAAGATTTTTGTAACTGAATTATAATCTGATATACAACTCCACATACAATTAACATGACAATACATATAGAAATAATGAATGCCCAAAACATAGAAAATAATTTCTAAATGAATTGTTTCAAGGAGTTTTTAAGATTTTTAATGAGAAATGTAATTGTTATTCAATCTGATACAAAATATTTACAAGACTAGAAATAATTTGTGTCCTGCCTTTTTCTATACTTCATTCCTAACTAATAAATATGACACATTAAAAAATATTAAGGCGGTACCTTAACTTAAACGTGCACAATTACATTCAGTATGAATATATTGTCAAGTTTCCAACAGACAGAGGGATAGATAAATTTTTGAAGATCAAGTTTATCTTTCTAAACCTTTTATGCTCACAGATAAAAGACAGGACACCATCCTTCTGTAAATAATACATGAACAGGATATAACATTGTATCTCCCATGGAAATGAGGGACAGGAGAGATAATAAACATTGAAATAACATTGTGAAAAAAAAAGAGTAGTAAAAAAAGGTACAAGATCTATTGAGAAAATTGTACAAAATATGTACCACTGAATATAACCAAAAAAATAAACAAGTTTATGGTAGGAGTACAGAAAGTCCACAAAAACATAAACAATGATTGTCTAAAACTTGATTGAAACAAAATTAAAGGGAAAATAAGACATTCAAAATGAAAAACCTATGAATAAAAATAAGTAGGCTGATTGAGGACAATCTTCATGATTATGTCCCTTTGGTGACAAAACATCTCATGTATTTGATGCTGTAGGAGTCTCAAGAACTTAACTTATGGGGTTTTCCTTTTGTTGTTGTTGAGTAGGTTTGTAATCGACACATATTTTTATCACATTCATTAATGTTACTTGTTTCAAACTTTTTTCTTATTTTTGTAAAAACTAAAACTCTAATGAAAATGTAAATGAAATCAACACTTTATAAATTATGTGCGACCGAAGCACTTTTCTGGATACGCCGTCATCAGGAAGTCTCAAAGCTGAATATTTAAAAGCTTAAGATGTATAAGAACCGAAACAGTATAAACATATACTTCTATGAATAAAAGATGTTGTGCACATTATAAAGAGGTCAAAGTCTCAGCTTTTTAACAGTACACACATATCTGTACCATATATCATTATCAACCTTTACCATAACAGATCTATACAGTTATTTAAGTAGAGAAACAAGATAAGTTATGTATCAATCTTACACAGATCTGCCATCAGCTTAATACCATGTACAGTAAACTCTTGTTGTCTTGAACTCAATTGACTCAAACGATAGTCATCTGTATATCTACCATCAGCTAAATACCATGTACAATAAAGTTTCATAACATTTGACTTGAAACAAGTCAAACTAAAGTTAGAAACGAACGAAAAATTCAGTAATTTTTCATTTCTAAAGGGGTATAACTCTACCATCAGCTAAATACCATGTACAATAAACTCTTGTTGTCAATTGACTTGAAACGAAGAGTCAACTGTATATCTACCATCAGCTAAATACCATGTACAGTAAACTCTTGTTGTCTTGAACTCAATTGACTCGAAACGATAGTCAACTGTATATCTACCATCAGCTAAATCAACCATGTACAGATAAACTCTTGTTGTCTTAAGAACTCAATTATACTTCTATGAAATGTTGTGCAATTATAAAGAGGTCAAAGTCTCATCTTTTAACAGTACCATATGTACCATATCAACTCTTGTTTCATGATCTATACAGTTATTTAAGTAGAGAAACAAGATAAGTTATGTATCAATCTTACACAGATCTGCCATCAGCTTAATACCATGTACAGTAAACTCTTGTTGTCTTGAACTCAATTGACTCAAAACTTCATATGAGTTGAAATTTTCCTGTAGTCCCGAAGTTAGTTCTACATATAAGTATATATATTTCTACTCCCAATATGTCGACATGGATGAGTCTAAATACAGGTATGTCAAAACATTTCTCTAGTTGGGATGACTTCAAGATAACGAGAGTCAACTGTATATCTACAATTTTCTCTCCTTCATGTGGATAAAAACTTGCTTAGGCTTTCTTTACATTTTCATTTGTAAGACTCTTATTGAATTTAGAAAACTAACCTCATGATGCACAATATTTTAAGCATAAACCTATCAATATTTGGTTTTGTTGGCAAAAGATGAAGTGCATTATATTACTGTACAAAGTATTTGTTAGAGAAAGATAACTCTAATCGTCACCAAGTATATAAGATAGCTCCTGAACAAAAATAAAAATACAAAAAACAAATTAAAATGGACTAATTTTATATCAATATTTTCAATTAACAATAAATTCTGACAAAGTCATTTAAAAATACTATATCTATTCTTATGTATTAAACTATCCTTAAATAATTGTAAAATAAATTATTTAAAACCCAAAATATCACGCTTATTACATATCTTAAATCTACTAACTTGTTATAATATGTGTCTATTATATTAAACTTTGATTAAAACAAATTAAAAAAGACTACAAAGTATTATGCTGAAAACTGCGGTTAATGAAAAAAGTTATTACTAATGTTAATATCTCCTTAAACTTGACAAAATTCTATAAAAACACAGACAAAACTTTTGTCAAATTAAGACAGATGCAAGAGATAAAGAGATTGCCTTACTAAAATGCTTCTTTTTTTCTAAATACAAAAAAATATAAAATTGATGAAATTTCACTATATGTCAATGATATATCAATACAGAATAGTTACTTGTTTTCCTTCCTCTAAATTCTGATACTAGACTTTCATAGTCAATCAGATAATCAATGGAAGCAGTCATGCTTTTAAACAGGATGTCCATGAAATAACAAGAATTTACAAATAACAAATTGTCATGGCAAGTTAACATAGCACTGTTATAGTCAAAAATATAAATCCTGAACAAATATATATATCCGTATGTTTGCAACAGATTATTTAAACTGCCTTCTTGCAAAAAAATAACAATATGTTTTGACAATGTGTATGTTTTTGACAGTGTTAACCATAATCAAGGCACTGCACGTATGTAAGTTTATTCTTTAATAATGAGTATCATTTGTATATATCTTATCCACTTTATATATATGAGCTGTGTCGGGAAGACATCCATCTTATGCAAATGAATATCAATACATCTGTTATTAGATATAAGAAGATGTGGTATGAGTGCCAATGAGACAACTCTCCGTCCAAGTCAAAATTTATAAAAGTAAACCATTATAGGTCAAAGTACGGTCTTCAACACGGAGCCTTGGCTCACACCGAACAGCAAGCTATAAAGGGCCCCAAAAATTACTAGTGTAAAACCATTCAAATGGGAAAACCAACAGTCTAATCTATACAAAAAACGAGAAACGAGAAACACTTATGAACCACATCAACAAACGACAACTACTGAACATCAGATTCCTTTTTACCTATTTCGGGTTGAAAAAATCTCTATGCAAAGTCTGTAAATGTTTGAAAACTGAGTTGTTACAAGAACCCTACAAAACAGACCTAAAAATCATCTTTATTTCATATTCGAAAGTTTCCAAAATCAATCGAAGTCTTATACATGTACAGGTATATGTGCACTTGCATAAGGTCGATTTCTATCTGACACAGCTCATATGTTATCCACTTTATACTATATATATATCTTACCCACAGAATCTGAATTATCTTGTCAATTATTACAAAAAAACTATATTAAGTATATTTCAACCAATATAAAAGCTATTTGTAAAAAAGACAGCAAACAATCAACAGAAGTCTACAAAAAAATAGACATTTTTGGGTCAAAACACTGTCTCTTGCAACACATCTTTTTTTAAACTATCAACAAAGCCCTATCTAATCTTAACATTCCTTGTCAAGTTCAATTCTTTGAAAGCAAAAATTTCAATTTCTTTCACTTCAGTTAAAATGATTTATTATTTCAGTCTCAGTGAGGAAATTATTTTTTGTGTCCATTTAAACTCTCCAACATATTGGTCAAAAATGTAATTTCTAAAAGGTCCAATATAAACTAATATTGTGTCAAAGAGTATATACAAGTGACAATATCAAAATGCTACAGGTTGACACAACAAATGGAGGGTTTTAAACTTTTAAATTCATAACTACACCAATTAAAAAATTCATGAAAACAGAATGCTCATCCAACCGAGTTTTTAACATGTATTGATACTTGCTTCATTACAATCAATCCTACCAATCTATTGAAACAGACTGTACAAGACCCTCATGGGTAGTCATGGTCATTAAACACCCCTGTTGTAGTATAACAATTGAATTCAACTATGATTCTAGACAAAACATTCTCTTAACGTTACTTTGTATTCTGTTCAAGCTTTCTTTTAAAGCGCCAAATCTGATAACTTGATTCTGAACCATAGGGATATACCCAGGATACACAGTACCCAGATATGTTACCAAAAAATCAAATGCCATGAGATGGCACAATATATTTCTATATGAGATGCTATCTCTTGCTATCATTTATGCTAGTCATTAACCGAGGCGATGAACCTCGAGGTCTAACTATTCCTCCGTAATCAGTCTGTCCTGGTTGTAACACTGTGTTCCCGTGTTCTCCTACAGTGATTCTGATCTGTGAAGCACAGTTTTCCAGTTGTTTGGCATCTTTTCCAGCTGGATTATGTGATGAGGATCTTTTCAATTGTTTTTTGCCCTCTGATTTTTCAGGATGTGCTATGCAGCCACGTCGTATTATCCTGGCATTAGATAAGACAGGTCGTAGTGATCCTGCTGCTAATAAGTCATTTAAATGTGCACCATAACCATCTGCTAAAACCTGGAATGTTATTGAATAAAACAATAAACTTACAGGTCACAAAGATGGTAATGAAATATTTTTGGTGGCATATGGTATTTTCACCTTGGCTAAAAAACCACATCATACAGAATGAAAATTAGTATTTCATACTTTCAAATAATGCACAACAAAACTCCAGAAATCTGTCAAAAAATACCAAACAATCTCTGAGATGTCTTTGGGTTGATTTGTGATGCTGTCTCATGGACATATACACAACTTATTTTACTCCAATTATTCATAAATAAAAACACAGAAAACGGGAAGACATATCAACCTACCCTGACACATAACTCTGACTCTCAACTGACCAGTCATTGCTCTTTCTCCTAAATAATGTGTGCTTAGGCTAGCTGATAAGCAGTAATTACTAATTTCCTAATAAATCTTTGGTTTGACAGAAATGGTGATCAAACCTATTACATCCCACACTGTAGGCAGACAAGCTACCATGAGACCACTGACTAGTAATTATATATTTAATATCTAACATAAGACTTACCTGTGCCTTAGCTGCATCTTTCTTGGAAGCTTTTCCAACAATAAATATCTGTGCTACTGTCAGACCTAACTCTTTATAGACATATATATCTTTACTGGAGCCATAGGCTGCTCTATAAACTATCTGGGCCTAGAACAAAATACTTTATGTTAGTGCACAACTTAAATAAACTGATGCATGTATTGTTCTGTATATAACTAGAGGTTTATAAAATCATAAAATTCTACAGGTAAATTTAATTTTGGAACAAGTCCATGACCTCTCATCAAGGAGAGTGCTGACAAATATATACATGTATATATAGTTACATGGAAAGCATAAATTTTTGCAAAGTATGAAGTACTTGTAAGAAATATACCCTTATTAACATTTTATTCCATTTTTTAAAATTAGAAGGTAAGAAGGGATTTCACAAATCTCCAAAAGAGCTAGTTTTTCTTTGAAAATATGTGTGTACATCAAACGAAAATCAACCATATATGACACTTGACAACATTTTTCTTTGTCATTTTTATCATAATTCTATATTCAAACTATACTTGATATGATTTTTAATTTTATCTTTTCGTTTGACATTAAACAATGAGATTTATAGATTACAGATGGTTTTTCAAACGAGAGGATGTTTCTCAGCTACGATCTTATCAAAGGGCTACAGCCCTGATATGGAATGTGGCAGAGAAACATCCTTGAATTTGAAAGACCATTGATAATCTGTCTATCTCTATTTTGCCTATGACGTCGTTGATGTTTACATTGACAACGGCACGTGCGCCTTGGTTTCTAGGGATAATTTTTAATAGCATGATATGAAAAATCATCACAAAAAAAGATCACAGGAAAAAATACACAAAATAGCAATAAAAAATATTATTAATACATACATCTGTTTGTAGTCCTTTCAGGTAGTTTAACTTTTGTCTAAGTGGGTCTTTAGTGATACCTTCCATGAATGCTACCATGCCATGTGGAAAGTTATGCATTGCTAACCATGAAACAACTTTACGATGTTGCATGTCTGGGCGAGCTGTGACATATATAATTAAATAACCTTGGTCCTGCCAATGTCTGAAAATATAAAACAAAAATTTAAACAGAAGTTTCTATGTTAAAAAAAAAAGATATTTTCAAAAATAAATTGATATCTGATTCATATTTAATCATCTTTTTCAATATCTAATACCATCTTAATTGTCATTTTTACCTTATTTCAATTGCTCTTCTCCTTTGTACTCTTAGGCAAATTTGAACTTAGATTGTTTAGGCTATCCTTCTCATGTCCCTTCCCGTTATATAGCTCTTCAAGTAATTATACATCCTCCTTGGCTTTCAAATTAAAGAATTTAAGTGTTCCAGATGAAGGTAAATCTAGAAAAATGCTTCAGACCAAACAAATTTCTTGCATCAGTTTTATTCAGTTGATTAACTGACAAGTATTTTGACACTCCTCCTCAATCTATTTCAACAAGTGATGATATATAACAGGTAAATATGTCACCTACTGCTCACTAATGATACCCTCGCTTTAAGAAATCAAGAAAAATTGTTGTTGATGACAATGAATCTGAAAACATATCACATGGCAAAACATGTTCACATGAAATCTGAATAATAAATTTCAGAAATCTCTTATTTGTAGTTCCCTAGAAAAGGTCATACATGGCAATTATATGTAAGAATAAATAAGAATTCGATAAACAGGATGTTGAGGATCGATGAATCTGAAACTGCATTACACAATAAGGATGTTCAAAAGCAGACTTATAACAAATTTCAGGAAGCTCTGATTTGCTGTTTCTGAGAAAAATGGAACTGAGTTTCATGGGATTGACAGACCGACAGACAGAGGTAAAACTGGCGAGTTTATTATTACTCTTTAAATTAAATAACGAGCGTTGATATATATCAAGTGATATTCAATTCTCATGAGTTGCTTAAACCTTATTTTCTTCTGTTAAGATTCCTTTTGTGTAAAATAAAAAATTCCACTTTGATCTAGTCTCTTGCACATATATACCAGTATTATGCCATATGCCCTGTTCCTGCATGAAACTTTATCATCAGATATTTTAAAACTTTTTGTAAGCTTCAAAATGTAATAATATTTGACAAAAAAAAAATTTGCAGGTGAAAAGTGTGAGTGTTTTGTATATTATTGAAGAAATCACACATCTCTGTTGCCATAGAGTAAAGGTACATGGTCTTAATGTTTGAAAGTCATCAATGACCCAATGAATAGGCAATGAAAATGTCCCAATATCGTTTCGTGATGCTAAATAAGCCAATCAAATTAAGATATTTTTCGTATCACTTTTTTGTATCCCACTCTCTGCAGTGTGTTACAAGAAATATCACTTCATTGGAGAAATAGATAACAGGCCTCAACCATCAGAGAAAGACAATTATTACCTGACAACATCGAAAGCCCCTCCTCTAACTTTTGGATCTTCCTCTGATAAAGACAATTATTACCTGAAAACATCGACAGCACCTCCTCTAACTTTTGGATCTTTCCCTGGTATAGACAATTATTACCTGACAACATCGACAGCCCCAGCCCTCCTCTAACTTTTGGATCTTTCCCTGGTATAGACAATTATTACCTGACAACATCGACAGCACCTCCTCTAACTTTTGGATCTTTCCCTGATATAGAAACACTGGCAGTAAACGATCCATCTATACTGAATACAACTGTGTCAGTATTGGGTGGTAACACGGACAGGAAAAAGTCAGCAAATGTATGGTCTCCTCTGGAATGAAAGAAAACACTTTACATTACTATTGCTTTATGTTAGGGTAATCCAGGTAACACTCAAAGAAGGATAACTCAAAAACTTTACATATATATAAATTTTAGAAATGTACAGATTTTGTCAATCAAACAAAATAAAAAGCCTGAACTTATGTTTTTTTCTTTTCTAGCAATAAATATGGGTAGTGATTTGTTATAAAACTCATAATTTCCTCCAGTTAACAATTCTCCTGCGGTACATCATATATATGTTGATCTTCTTGGTATTAAACAGCCCACCCCTAAAATAAACATCTAAATATTTACCAACCCTGTCCCCTAAAATAAGGCATTATACATTTTTTATGGTTGGGACCTTTTGTAGCAGTATGGGTTTTTCTTGGTGTAGAAGTACAAGTACAATGACCTATAACTGTTAACATCCACATGATTTTGGCTCTGTTGGATAATTGTCTCATTGTCAATCCTACCACATCTCCTTATTTTTATATTAAACATATACCTGACAACAACTTTTACTGGATGCATTCCCTGAGGTAACATTTTCTCTTTAGGTACAGTAAACTGTAATCGACCATGCTTGTCTGTCACAGAAGTACCGAGATATTCCCAGTCTCCTGTAGATTGGTTATTTACATGAACATCTACCTAAAATACACAAAACTTCTGTGTTTACATGAACATCTACCTAAAATACACAAAACTTCTGTGTTTACATGAACATCTACCTAAAATACACAAAACTTCTGTGTTTACATGAACATCTACCTAAAATACACAAAACTTCTGTGTTTACATGAACATCTACCTAAAATACACAAAACTTCTGTGTTTACATGAAAATCTATCTAAAATACACAAAACTTCTGTCTTTACATGATTCGATACTCATCGAGCAAACCTTGGGCAAGCTGGAGATTTCTGGAATTTTGTCAATTTTTTGCCCAGGAGACTACCGCTCAAAATGGGAGGGTTGGCAGGTATGATAACTCTAATAATTAACACCCAACAATGAATAACCCTTTTATTCACCGGTGAATAACCTTTTGAGCTTCTTGATTTCAACATGAGTAATCTCCCATCAAAATGATGTGACAGGTGCCTGTAAACAAAATTGCAACGGCTAGGTTAGAAAACCATTGAGTGATGAGGAAATAGGACTTGGACATTAATCTAGTGCCAAGGACCTTTTTAAGGGTCATCAATACTTAACATAAAGAGTCTTCCTTTGTTGCACAAATGAGAAATGCTAACTTAGGATCTAAGACACAAAATCTGAAGTAACAACATTTTCATGAATGACTTAAATTCTAATAGTTTTGAACCTAAACACAAAATCACACAAAATTAAGGAAAAAATTAGACCATGACTGAGGGCGGGCCAAATATTCTCCATGGAAACGAGATGTGCTAATGCTTATACAACTGAACACCAATTAACATTGGCCTACCACTAATGGTTCCCTTGAACTGACCTAATCACAAAGTAATACATGTTAACTTAGCAAAATTTTCAAAGTCTATAGACCATGACTAAGCGGAGCCAAATAATCTCCATGGAAATGAGATATGCCAATGCTTATACAACTGCATACCAAATATCATTGACAAAAGGAAAAATTTTGGGGAAAAAAAAAAAAAAAAAAAAATTAAATAAAAAATTTTACCCAAAAAAAAAAAAAAAAAAATTTTTTCCCCAGAAGTGTTTTAAAAAAAAAAAAATTTTTTAAAAAGGGAAGAAAAAAAATTTTTAAAAAAAAAAAAAAGGAAAAAAAAAAGAAAAAAAGGAAAATTTTTTTTTAAATTTAAAAATTTTTAAAAATTTTTTCCCCAAAAATTTAAATTTTAAAAAATTCCCTTTTAAAAATTAAATTAAAAATTTTTAAAAACCCAAAAGTTTTCCCATTTTTAAAAAAATTTTAAATTTTAATTTTTTTTTTTTTAAAAAAAGGGTTTTTTTTAAAAAAAAAAAAAATTAAAATTTTTTTTAAAAAAAAATTTTCCATTTAAAATTTTTTTAAAAAAAAAAAAAATTTTTTTTTTTTTTTTTTTTTTTTTTTAAAAAAAAAAATTTTTTAAAAAAAAAACCCTTTTTTTATAAATTTTTTTAAGAACAACAAATACCTACATTGTGGAATGAATCTTAACAATGACGTAGACATCAAACGTGCCTTACGGGCGCAATCATTGCAACATCGTTCTTGCTAAATGTGCGCAGAACAGAAATAATGCATACGACGGGGCATCGTGTAAAACAAAACACAAGTTGTGCATGTTGTAAGAATCTGTCTGTTTGAAAGTTTAAGATAAGTGCAGGTAAAACTATGTACAACGAAAGAGATAACTCAATTTGAATCTTGCTGAAATGGGCTATACTCAGCATTGTGCATGTTAAGTTTAAATTATTACAAAATGAAAGGAATTCTCACTATTCAGTCTCGCACACACTTTGATTACAAAATGAAAGAATTCTCACTATTTTGTCTCGCACACACTTTGATTACAAAAGTTAACTAAGAGAAAAAAGAAAAGACCGTTGGAAGATAAGGTAGAGGGTATGTTAAGCACGAATATGACCAATCAAAAACTAAACACTTGACCAAAACAATATGGGCATTATTATGTAAATCAATTGATTTGATTTGACCATATGACATTTTTAATTTAGCTTCATTTTTACATTTTTAGGCCGTCGGCAGATTAGGTGGACATTCAATGAGGCACGAATGTGATCAACTAAAGGGTAAAACACTTGAACGTAAAACAAATGAGGTTATTAATGAGTTAAAACAGTCATTAGAGAGTCACAAGGCCAAAATGAAAAGCACTGTGAAGAGAATGAAAACTTCTTATAGGATTGTAGTTCATGAGAAAGCAAAAGGTAATTGCACAGCACTTTATGAGTAAACAAACGATGAACCAAAGTTAGCTATATGATCGTATTGTTTTATAGATTGCGCAAAGGTCAATGTATTATTTCTATTAGGTAGGTTTTAACAACATTGACTACACATAAGGGTCTCGCACGTTCGAGATTGAATTATTTATAGTATTATTTCGATTCTTGCCACGAATTCACAAAGTAAAGAGTAAAATAACAAAATACCAACTTCGAGGAAAATATTCAACGGAAAGTCCCTAATCAAATGGCAAAATCAAAAGCTCAAACACATCAAAAGAATAGATAACAACAGTCATATACCTGACTTGGTACAGGCATTTTCCTATGTGGAAAAACGATGGATAAAACCTGGTTTTATAGCTAGCAAACTAGCAAAACCTCTCACTTGTATGACAGCCGCATAAAATTCCATTATATTGACAACGATGTGAAAACAAAACAAACAGACATATTAGATAAAATGTCAAATGTGTGAATTTCATGTGCAAATTTTCACAAGAATTTCAATGGAACTTTACAAAAAATAATTGGTATTTTCATGATTTTAATTAAATTTGAAAATTTAGATGTTTTTGATTAACTTTATTTTAAAATATCACGTGAATTTCACGTGAAAAAAATCATTCATTTGAAACTTTCGTGAACTGATTTTATTTGCGTTTCACATATCAGCTCTTTTGAGGTAAAATTCATGTGAATTTCACGTGAGATTCACATGAATTTAAATTCACGTGAGTGAAATTTCCTGTGTACAGCAGTCAACATTGTGGTATAATCTTAATCACTAAAAACAAAACAATGTATGATTAATAAAGGTTTCCAGTCACTTTAGAACACAGTATGTTACATTTTAATTTCACATTTTCAAGACATAATACTAAAAACAAAAATCAACACTAAGCTAATAATACAATAATGGTTCATTGGAGAAATAACTTTAATGATTGTATTAAAACTTTTATGGAACATAGTAAATACATTTATCTATTGAATTTCTTCGTAACATAGAGCTAATGTAAGCTGCGTCTAGATGAGTCACTTGTCCAACACAAAAAGAAAAGAAACCTCACCAACCACCGATGCACAGTTTCTCTGAAATTAAGAGATCAAAATAAATATGTTAGTTGCTTGCTATAGATTTAAATAGTATTATTAAGAAATAACCATATAAATATATCTGTTTGGTATTAAATTAATATTAAGATCCATTTCGTTAGATCTGGTGATCAATTTATTTGGCAATCGCCAAAGGCAGTCAACAGGGTTTAAGAACATCAGTTGTTCGACCTGTTAGTCAAATGTGTTTTGTTAAAATAGACTTTTCACTTTGTTTGGTCTTTTGAAATTGTTGTTTGTGCTGTATTTAGACCCTCTACCAAGAAATTTGTTTTACATGCACACGTATAAAATTGCGGTTTTATACAACGCAATCATAGGTTTGAACGTTGTTTTCAATTTAGACTTGTATTATATTTGCCTTCGGGTTTATATGATCCGTTCATCCTATTTTGACTCCTCAAAATTCAAGAGTCTATCCTAAATTGAGGTAAATTGTATGACTTTCCAAATACCGTTTCGATTCCTAACATCACTGAAGAGACATTAATTGTCGAAATCCGGATATGGTGTACAAAACCTTTGCACCTTTTGTTTGCGGTATATCATCTTTTCCGCAAGTTTATTATTTTCTGTTTAGTATTTAATTTATAATTAAGATCCATTTATTACATCGGTGATCGGTTTATTTGGCAATCGCCAATGGCAGTCAGCAGGGTTTTAGAACATTTGTTGTTCGACCTGTTAGTCAAATGCGTTTTGTTAAAATATAATTTTTTACCCTTTTTTGGTCTTTTGGAAAATGTTGTTTGTGCTGTATTTTAACCCCTCTAACAAGAAATTTGTTTTACATGCACACGTATAAAAATTGCGGTTTATCCAATGCAATCATAGGTTTGAACGTTGTTTTCAATTTAGACTTTTTTATATTTTTTCGTTTGGGCTTGTATTATATTTGCCTTCGGGTTTATATGATCCGTTCATCCTATTTTGACTCCTCAAAATTCAAGAGTCTATCCTAAATTGAGGTAAATTGTATGGCTTTCCAAATACCGTTTCAATTCCTAACATCACTGAAGAGACATTAATTTTCGAAATCCGGATATGGTTACCAAAAGCTTTGCACCTTTTGTTTGCGGTATATCATCTTTTCCGCAAGTTTATTGTTTTCTGTTTAGTATTTAATTTTTAATTAAGATCCATTTATTACATCGGTGATCCGTTTATTTGGCAATCGCCAATGGCAGTCAGCAGGGTTTAAGAACATCCGTTGTTCGACCTGCTAGTCAAATGCGTTTTGTTAAAATATACTTTTCACTCATTTGGTCTTTTGAAAAATGTTGTTTGTGCTGTATTTAGACCCTCTACTAAGAAATTTGTTTTGCATGCACACGTATAAAATTGCGGTTTTATCCAACGCAATCATAGGTTTGAACGTTGTTTTCAATTTAGACTTGTATATATATATATATATACACAAAAATCTTTGCACCTTTGTTTGCGGTATACCATCTTTGCCGCAAGTTTATTGTTTTCTGTTTGGTATATAATTTATAGTTAAGATCCATTTATTACACCTTGTGATCCGTTTGTTTGGCAATCGCTTATATATAGAATCTGTATTATAATATATCAATGACCGCCGTGGATAGTAAACTTGAAATTAATAAAATAGCAAATATACTTTATTTATAGTATATGTGTATGTTCATAGTATACAGAAAAAGCGAAAAAATTGTCCTGTCCCAAGTACCCATGTCGGTTAAAATCTAATTAGAGCGTATGTTATGTCCTTGTTTGTACACTATGCCGACTCTTAATAAAGCTTATTTATCTATCTGTATTTATTATTATAAAATAATGTGTAATTTTAAACAGTCCTAATAGAGGTGCACTGTAGTATTTACATTCCGGAAATTAGGTTGCTCTTTTGTGTAACCTACTTAAGTCAATGTATCTGAACAGTGTGATTGGACAAAAATACAGTATCTATTGAACATACTTTCCCAAACTGAGGGATGAATCAGGTGTAGAAAATATGAAATAATTTTACATACAGGTGAAAATGAATTTTGAGAATTTTTTAAATTTTGTATTCACTGCATGATAAAAGACCTAAAGGTAGCACGGTAGTATTTGCATTCCGGAATTTAGGTTGCTCTTTGTGTACCCTACTTAAGTCAATGTATCTGAACAGTGTGATTGGACAAAAATACAGTATCAACTGAACATACTTTCCCAAACTGAGGATGAATCAGGTGTAGAAAAATATGAAAGAATTTTACATACAGGTGAAAATGAATTTTTGAGAATTTTTTAATTTTGTATTCACTGCATGATAAAAGACCTAAAAGCACTAGTGGCCTTAGGTTTTTAAAATAGCAAAAAAGTAAACGGTCATGATACATATTCAAATTTATTTCTGATTAGTATAATGAAAGTACTTCAGTTAACTGTGTATGTAGAATTTTTCGCAGTGTTAGAAAGTGGTGAAAATCCTAAAAGGCTATCATTATCCCTTATGGGCCAGGAAATACTACCGTGCCACCTTAAAGCACTAGGTCTATAAAATAGCAAAAAGTAAACGGTCATGATACATATTCAAGTTCATTTCTGAATATTATAATGACAGTACTTCAGTTTACTTTGTATGTAGTATTTTGGGCAGTGTTAGATAGTGATGAAAATTCTAAAAGGCTATCATTATCCCTATGGGCCAGGAAATACTACCGTGCCACCTAGATGTCTTGTCTATGACTTAAAGTCCGTCCGATGACGGAAACAATATCCGGACGCATTAATTTTCGTTTTCCTCCCAAAGTGTCCCAAACGGAATAAGCATAAGCGAGGTTAACAAATGCGACTGTGCATGATATCTATAGGACACAGAGGCATGATGATTAAATTCTTGTGGAAGGAAGAAGCGACACACAAAATGAGGTCTTCTCATTTAATAGTATATATATATATATGTTGTGTACAAGTTATCATTTTGTACAAATTATAATTTGTACAAAAAAATTGTACAAATTATAATTTGTATTTTGACTTTGTACAAATTGTAATTTGTACAAAAGTGCTTGTACAAATTACAATTTGTACAAAATTTTACTAAAATTCACTTATAACTTGTACAATAATTTATAGTATGGATTCTGTTATATAAAAGCCTTGATACACACTATAGAATTTTATCTAATGACCACACAAATTACAATTTGTACAAAGTCAAAATACAAATCATAATTTGTACAATTTTTTGTACAAATTATAATTTGTACAAAATCATAACTTGTACACAACATATATACCCTTTTTGCACATGACCTAAACGCGCTGAGCTTGTTGATATTGACATGCTAGCTCACAAACCTAAGGTTATAGTCTACAGGAAACATGCTAGTTACGATACTGTTGTCAGATCATGGCATATTTTGGCTTTAATTTAAATTTACTTATAGGGTCTTTGCATCGGAAATAAACACATTTATTCTAAAACCAGTTGTTAGCATGATACGGGTTATGTTCTTCTCATATATTTTATGATGGTATGATACTAAACCCTAACGGGAGGATTGTGATTGATATTCATATGATGAAGACATCAGCTTTCAATCAGTTTAATTGAGGTCTGGAGCTGGCATGTCATTAACTGCTAGTAGTCCTTTGTTAATTTATGTATCATTGTCATTTTGTTTAGTTTCTTTTGTTACCTGTTCTGACATCGGACTCGGACTTCTTTAAACTGAGTTTTACTGTGCGCATTGCTGTGTGTTTGTTTTTCTACATTGGCTAGAGGTATAGGGGAGGTTGAGATCTCAAAAACATGTTTAACCCGCCGCATTTTTGAGCCTGTCCCAAGTCAGAAGCCTCTGGCCTTTGTTAGTCTTGTATAATTTTTAATTTTAGTTTCTTTTATATATTTCGGAGTTTAGTATGACGTCCATTATCACTGAACTAGTACACATTTTGTTTAGGTGCCAGCTGAAGTACGCCTCTGGCTGCGGGATTTTCTCGCTGTATTGAAGACCCATTGGTGGCCTTCGGATGTTTTCCGCTCTTTGGTCGAGTTGTTGTCTCTTTGACACATTCCCCATTTTCATTCTCAATTTTTAGATACCACAACACATCGTTGCAACTCTATCTTCTTCGGAAGGTTCAAACATGGCGTAGAAGCAGCAAATAACATTTTAAATGTTCGAGTCTGATCTGTTCATGAAAATAACACATATGAGTTGTTCTAAAACGCAAAATATGGAAATTAATATTATTATTTTCAGTGAAACAAAACTACAGTCCGTGCAAGAACAAATGGCAGCTGAGCAAGATGAGGTGATTCAAGACATATTAGAGGTATTTTATCATAAATATTATATCATGCTACGAAGGCAGGAAAGTACTGCTTAACTCTTTTATTCGAGAGCCAGAGATGAGCCTTGTCCAGAAGAAACATGCTTCTTGTGTACTAACATACAAACTGGGTATCTGTGATGAGTTTTACGTCTACCCATACGTATACAATATGCCCCTTACGATTTCACAGCAACTGCAAACAAAATCTCCATGATATTATATCACTTATACAAGATGATATCCTGCATTCACCTTGTCAAATCATTGGTCAGTTTATCATTTTCCTTCCTCAATATCCATCCATCTGTTTAAAACTTCTGTTGCATATCATCGTATTAACTTTATAAAGAACTATACATGCTATATGAACTATTTTTCTGCAGTCACTTAATATTACAGAATTGATAATACTTTGAATCTTTATTTCGCCGACTGTGCATGGAATTTTTTATCTCTTATTCTTAGATTATATGCTTGAAGAAATTATTTGATATTTGGTCTGAATTGTTATGATGTATTGCCAATTTCTAGGAACTCATTACTGTTTGTCAATACTTTGACCAGGATGACATGAATTATTTATAAATTTATCGTCAATCTCTTATAACCAGTGGGAGCATAAATTGCACTACATAATGGGCAACTCCTTCTTTTGTTTCAAACCTCATATTGGCAATATATATATTTTTAGTATGTTCAGGCCTGTCCAATTCCCTCCCATGTTCATCAAATACATTATACAAAAAAAGGAAACCAGGATTCGCTACACAGTACCAAACTACTTCCAACATAAACATGTGGCATTTTCTCATTATTAACATATCTGGCTAACACACATTATACTAGTTTGCTGTATCATGTAACACATGTTAGATACATCACTCATCTGCTCCCTATTTTGTAGATTCATGTTTGTTCCTTACATCGGTGCATGTAAAAGAAATAGCAATTTCCAACATATTTGTCTGAAAACTGCACATCAGAGCTCTTGATATTTTGGTATCAAGCTTCATCAGTTCATAAGTGTAACCTATGACCAGTGACACATCTCCTAATTTGTCACGCGTATACACCTTGTTTCAATCAAACGTTCATCTAATTAAGCTAAATGTACACAGATGAAATTTTCAACACATTTTCGCAGTAAGATAATTATTTCATTATTTGCTTTTCGTGTCTGCGTCCTCATTTTCTTCCTCATTATTGAGCAAAACCATTTCCTTTCACTCTCGAGCTAGTAGTTACTCTCACTACGTGTTGTTTCTTCAATCCCACCCGATGGGTTGACAGGGGTACACAAATACGTTCATCCTTTGACTTCTCATGTCAAACAGTAAAACTCTTATAATATTATCATTGGTTGACCGTTTAGCTGAACGGGTTGTGCAGCAACGTCCGGTGGGAATGGAGATAAAATATGATGCTTCGTATGGAATGAGAATGCCATGCTATATGTATGTTAAAGAATCCTTTGCTGTAATAGTTTAGGGGTTGGTCGTTTGTGGCATGTTGCAAATATCATCATTTGACATCCTATAGAAGTTATTATCCTTAAGTGACGGTTCTTCTTTTCTTCTTCCGAATACCGGATCATGTAGACTCCTATGTACTTATGGACTTAATTAAAATGACTATAAACAATAAAGTAAATTAGGTAGTTACCAATCGGTATGCGTCTTTCTGATATGATCATGAACTTTATAACAGAAAGAAACTTAAATACCAGAAATACCAGCTGGACAAGACCAACGTATTAGTAAACATCAGCCGTCAGTTGACCCTTGTATAACCATGAGGATTTGCTCCCTTTTTGTTTATTTGAATAGATGAGATCAACACGGTCACCAAAGATTTAATTATTTAGTGAGATTATATTATCGTTATAGCGGGATGCCAGTTTCGGATACATTACGTAAGCTTCTTTTTATTCTTCATGAGAATCTGCTGTATACAGTCTGTGTCATACGAAAACAAAACAAGTTGGCAGATAGAGGAGCACATTGGTTTCAATAGGAATGCCATGGAGGTATAGAAGGAGGTTGAGATCTCACAAAACATGTTTAACCCGCCGCATTTATGCGCCTGTCCCAAGTTAGGAGACTCTGACCTTTGTTAGTCTTGTATATTTTGCACTTTTGGTCCATTTATATGTTTCGGAGTTTAGTGTGACTAGATATAGGAAGATGTGGTGTGAGTGCCAATGAGACAACTCTCCATCCAAATAACAATTTATAAAAGTAAACCATTATAGGTCAATGTACGGCCTTCAACACGGAGCCTTGGCTCACACCGAACAACAAGCTATAAAGGGCCCCAAAAGTACTAGTGTCAAACCATTCAAACGGTAAAACCAACGGTCTAGTATATATAAAAACGAGAAACGAGAAACGGACGTCCATTTTGCTGAACTAGTACACAATATTGTTTAGGGGCCAGCTGAAGTCATCCCCGTGTGCAGGATTTTCTCGCTGTGTTGAAGACCCTTTGTTGGCCTTGTGTTTTGCTCTTTGGTCAGGTTGTTGTCTATTTGACACATTCCCCGTTTCCATTCTCAATTTTATGATTGTTTTTAAACATGTCGTCAAAACGTAACGAATATGGTGTCAAAAGAATCTAGCATCTTAATAAATCAGTTTCAGAAATGTTTGTTTGAAACAGTGTTTTAAAGTACGATTTATCCCTTCCTAAAACATGATATTTGTATTTATGTTTATCATTCAAAATAAATGTTCATATTAAAATGTTTTGGTGCCAAGCGAAATGATGTTGTTACTGTATACCTTGTGTTTTGAAATGCTAGAACACACGGCAATATTATGGAATTAGTTAAGTTAATAATACTCCGAGTGATAAATTGTTTAGATTTAAAGGCGTTGGATTGAAAATCAGTAATTAGTGAACGTTACTTTGTAGTTTTAGGAAATGAAAGCCTCGATGGGTATGATAGATGTTGATATGTTAATTCGCCCAAAGAGGAATCGTCCGTAATGCATATCACTGATTTCCATACAAATTAAAAGTTATATTTAGACGAAAAACTTTTCACTTACTCACAAAAATACTGCTAAAAGGTGTTGTAGTTTTTTGAAGATCTAGTCCACATGTTGTATCCGTCGTGATGCGCAAGCATGTAAAATTTGGTAGTAAGTCGCTTTAGGAAGTGTCACGACCCAAAAGATGAGAACGATTGATAACACCAGGTGGAAACATATCCGTTTTCAAATATGACACAGATATTTTATAACGTCAACCAAACCATGATGACCTATGTAAAACTTTGCCCTTTTCGGCTGCATCAGCTTCCTTGTAACGAACGCTCTGTCATATAAATTATGATAGGACACGCAAGCCCTGGAATAGTGTATCAACTTGGAGATATATACTCTGTGGCAGGCGCTGCTGGGATGCTGCTACCTAGGAACGAAGAGTTCACAATTGAAAAATTAAAATCATCTCTGTTGTCGTAAAATTTAATTATCAGCCGGCCCTCATTGTCAATTTCTAGATGTGAGTCAGGATTTGAGGCAGACGTTATTATATCTGCTGTATTCTTTATCTCAGGTTAAAAGGAATAGATGCAGTCAATATTGTCACTACATGTTGAATTATTCAGTGAAGTCATCTACATATGGAACAACAAATTTATTTTTTTAATTTTACTTTCCGCTGTATAGATGATTTCCTTTCATTGAAAAATACGAATAAATTGAGGTTATGGTAATGATTTTAAACTTACCTAAACATTTTCCAAATGACACATTATATGTCAATCATATTGAAAGGTAACAATTGTACTCATCAGATGCACATTTCGACAATGCATGGCTCTCCATTGATGATTTAGGCCAATATATTTGAAAATCAAAACGTATTCAAAATGTTGAAGAGTTATATAATCGAAGGGAACATAACACATTGCCTTATGCAAACTAGGTTTGATCTGACAAAGTTCAGTTTTACCATAAAGTAAAAATAAAATCACAAAATACTGAACTCCTAGGAAAATTCAAAAGGAAAGTCCCTTATCAAATGGCAAAATCAAAAGCTCAAACACATCAAACGAATGGATAGCAACTGTCATATTCCTGACTTGGTACAGGCACTTTCTGATGTAAAAATTGTGTATTAAACCTGGTTTTATAGCTAGCTAAACCTCTCACTTGTATGACAGTCACATCAAATTCCATTATATTGAAAACGATGTGTGAACAAAACAAATAGACATAATAGGTAAAACTGTCAAAATGTTCTTTATTTATTTGAAAATCGATGTATAGGAGCGATTTGCTAAAAACTATCTCAATTGTACTGTCAAAGGTGTCAAATGATAAGTTTTACATCTTAAAGACTATTGAGTTAAAAGTGGAGGATTTAAACAAAATCTTAATCGGAGGGAGCTAGATTTTACATAGAAGATTTAAGCACTTTTGGAATTCATGAAATTGTCATCCTTTCCAGTATTGTTGATAATTGTAGACCATTGTAATTTAAGGTAACAAGATCAACAAGTCATGGTAGAGTGAACAGGATGTATCCAGTTCAAACTGTCATGTTGTATACTTGTAAACAACTGCATAACACCAAGATACTTCATTTTGGTCACAATCTCTATGTCCTTAGTCCACAACGTTATGGTTGTATTGTTTCAGAATGATTAAACGGATGGTAGTATTCCAATCATTTCTATTGGGTTTTTTCAGAGCAGATGAAAGAACAAATTAAAGACTAGCAAAGAAAGATGATATGTTTGTGGCTACGAGAGCGAGTGATTACGTCATCAAATGTTTAGAGGATCACAATTGTGTGACCTTAACTGCCCCAGCAGGAGTTGGAAAATCATTTATTGCAAGACATACAGCATTGATTTTGCAGAGGAAAGGATATAAAATAATTCAGTGTATTTTCCAATAGACATTAGAAATTATTATCAACCTGGTAAACACACAGTCTTCATTGTTGATGATATTTGTGGAAATTTCACTGCCAACCAACAACAAATTGAGAATTGGAAACAACTATTACCTCTGTTAAACACGATTATAGCAGACAAATGTTGTAAGATTATCGTATCTTGTAGGTTACAAGTCTATAAAGACGATAAATTTAATATATTACCCCTTTTAAATCATGTGAATGTAACTTAATATCAGATGAGCTACGGCTCATATCTGAAGAGAAAATACAAATTGCAAACATGTATATAGGTACAAGGTGCGAGGTCTAAACGAAGTAGCAAAGCAGTGTGAATTCTTTCCACTTTTATGTTATCTTTATCATGAAAAGGAGATGTTGATGCTACAGAATTCTTCGAAAATCCATTTGATGTCTACAAAAATGAGTTAGACAATCTTTGTAGGCATGGCGATGAAGGAAACTATAAAGTTTGCAGTCTTGCATTATGTGTTCTATTAAATAATCAAAATATTGCAAAATGGTTCCGGGGTAAAGTTACAAGTGAACAACGAAAGATTATAGAAGACACATGTGAGGCCTGTAAATTGAACAAAACTACACCAAAAGCAGTACTTAAAGAGGCACTTGATACTCTAGATGGTACTTTTATACATAAACAGAACGGTATTTATAGGACTTTACACGATAAACTGTTTGACTTCCTTGCTCATTACTTTGGTCAGAAAATGATTGAATGTTTGATAGATCATGGTGATAGTGATTTAGTACGCGAACGTTTCCTCTGGCAGAAATCACCAGATGACAAGGCTAATGTAGACTTTATCATTGAAATACCAGATGAATATATAGAATCTTACTTAGAAAGGTTGATAAAGGACTGGTCGTTTGGAAGGGTGACATGTGTTTTGATAACGCTAATTTGGCGGTATCATCATTTAGACAACAGTTAGTACGGTACTTACTACAACTGGACAAATCGCAACAGGAAGCTTTGGCCACTACCAAGGATACGGAGATACCAAAGGGATCTATGGATCAGGTAATACTCCGCTGATATTGTCTTGTTATCTTGGTTTCACTGATATGGTTCAATGGTTGTTACATAATGATGTGGATGTGGATCAGTGTAGGGATGATGGGGTCTATGGAATGTACATGGCCTGTCAGGAAGGGAAACTACTATTGTTAACATGTTATTAGAGAATAATCCTAATCTTGATCTTTGTGACAATGAGGGGTCACTGCACTTTACTGGGCATGTTATGAAGGTCATACTGCTATTGTGAAGATGATTATAGAGAAGAATCATAAAGTTAATATATGTAACAATAATGGGCGTAGTCCTCTGTACCGGGCATGTGTGAATGGATATAGTGATATTGTTAGGTTGCAGTTAGAGACGGATGCTTATGTTGACCTCTGTGACAACTTTGACTGTAGTCCTTTATACATGGCAAGTCAGAATGGACACACTGACATTGTGAAGCTGCTGTTAGAGAAGGATGCTAATGTTAATCTATGTGACAAAAGTGGCAATAGTGCTCTGATACAGGCATGTCGTAATGAACATACTGAAATAGTAAGGTTGCTGTTAGAAAAGAATTCTAATGTTGATCTGTGTAACAATGATGGATGTACACCATTGATTAGGGCATGTGCCAATACCTACACCAGTTTTAAGAACAACATCAGTATAGTACAGTTGTTAATAAATCATAAACCAAACATAAATGCCCAGACATATGATGGTGGAAATGCTTTATATTTCAGTGCATTGAACGGAAACGAAAGAATAACTCAGTTACTGTTAAAGAACAATGCTGACTGTAATATTTGTATCCATAGTAAACAGTGTATAGTATATACACTAACTAACCATCCAAGGATAACATTAGAACAAGAAAACAAGCATTCTTATATAGCTTTAATAAGAGCACATCTTCAAATTTAAAAGATTATGTCAGTAAGAAGACCGTAGATTATGCATTTGATGTAGTAGCTGGTTCTTCCCATTGCACATTGCCTGTTTTATGGGTAGGACAGATATTGTTCTTTGTCTTCTGGACCACAGTGCTAACATCAACATGGCAAAAGAAGATGGCACGACGCCATTGTTTTATGCATGTGAAGTAGGACATCGTGACATTGTACGTATATTGTTAGAAAAAGGAGCAAATTTAGAAATGTGTAGACTTGACAGGAAATCTCCTCTTAACATCGCAACAGATAATGGACATGACGGTGTGGTGGAGATGGTAGCAAATTACCAATCAGCATAAACATTCTAATGTTGGCTCTGTTGAAATGTATTAGGGCTGTGTTCTTTTAATAACCCGGTCAAAATTTACGTTCTACCATTTAATTTTTGGTATTGTCTCTAGATTTCAAGTAACTTAATTCAACAGAGCGTGTTTGTCCAATCCATAGACATGGTAAGATAGTCATGTGGTGTGTAAAGTTTTTCTTTTATAGAACAATTCAGTATCACTCCTTTTAATTCACCAGCTGGTTGTGACTTTTTTAGTAAAACATTTTCAAGAAATCATTGATTACCAGTAATGTTGAATGAGCAGGAAAATGAAAATATCTATTTCGCGGTCAAGTGAAAAAACACACAAAATTCGACAAAAGTGTAAATGATATCACCAAATTCCGAAAGAACCCAAAGGTTACGATGTAAATTTCAACATAAGATCTGACCTCACCCAATGCGGAAACACAGATTTAAAGAAGAAGCAACGGTTGATCGGACATCTCATAATGAAAAAAACAAAAGTAATGAAGTATCAATAAATGATGAGACAAACAAATAGAGAAAAATACAACACATAAGAATTTGACAACACGTATGAATTTGACGATAGAATATTTGACAATATCAAACGTATCAAAAACTAAATGGTATTGAATTCATAAACGAAGATCTGAAATCATCAAAATGTGAAACCACCAAAAGTATGAATATAAGAACAGAAGATCTGACATCATCAAAATATGAAACCACCAAAAGTATGAATATGAGAACAGAAGATCTGACATCATCAAAATGTGAAACCACCAAAAGTATGAATATAAGAACAGAAGATCTGACATCATCAAAATGTGAAACCACCAAAAGTATGAATATAAGAACAGAAGATATGACATCATCAAAATGTGAAACCATCAAAAGTATGAATATGAAAACAGAAGATTAGACATCAACATCAAAGGAAAGAAAGACACATGTAACAAAGACACAACCATAGATCGTACATCACGTGATACAATACCAAAACAAAACGAAAAATTGGACACTTCAAGATTTGACTTAAACATCAAATAGATACAAACACAAACAGTAACATAGTGACAACAAAGAAATATCATTTCATAATGAAACCAATAACATGAAACATACCAAGTTCACAAGCAAAGATTTGACATGACCAAATGGGTAAATTGACAAAAAGTAACGTAGTTTAAATAAAAGACATGATTGCTGCGACTCAAACGTTATGAAGTAAAAAAAAAACAACCAAAAAGAACCTACATCCACACCTGGACAAAAACAAACCAAAAAACCAGAAAGTCGCAATGTTTTGAAATTTCAAATCTAAGAAAAACAAAGGAAAGTATTTTGCCAAAATATCAAATCAACAACAAACAAATGAGCATAAAAATAAAGAGGGACAAACGCAGATCTCACATTGCCCAATAGAGAAACTACAAAAGAGTGATGAAACGAAAACTAGATTATGACATCATCGAATAACAGACATAAACACAAAAGGAAGTGATGCCTGATGATCTGACACCACCATTTGAAGAGAATCAAAGTAATGAAATGACAAAGAAATGGCATTACAGAGGTACAAAATGGAAATTTTACATCAGTATGAAAAGGACAAAACAAAAAGAAAGGAGCAAATTGGCAACCAGAAGTGTGACATTACCAAATGAAGAAAAGCGCATGCAAAAGTACCAAGGTGAAGAACAAAGATCAGATATCAACCAAACATTCGAAAAAAAACACAAAAGAGCTGACATCACCAAATTCACGAAAAGAAATTAAATGTAATCCGAAGATCTGACATCACCATATTGAATACAAAGTTAAGACAAGCGTTATACGAATTGCTGACTACAAATAAGTACTGTAATGAGATTAATCACCCATCTCATCATTCAGAAGATTACAATTAAAACAGTTTTCTAAGAAACAAAGGCTGGAGTGACATACGATATATAATACGAAATTCATAATGCATATATAGTCTTGTGTCTGCTTTTTAATTTGGTATTATTTGAATATCAATTGAGTGTTTTCTCGTCTATAATACAGAACAAATTAATCAAATTAAGCCATACTTATACGTACTGCTCAAATTTAAAAGATATTTTACCATAAGTTGAGATTTTTGGTCTAGGTACCTCAGCAGTGTTTTTATACATGACATTATATGAATTGTTTTTAACAACCAGATCTTTGATGAATAAAGGACATTTTTTCATAATTATTTAATAAGAAGTTTGATAATCATCATAAATAATGCGAAGCGCATGGTCTTGTTTTTTTATATATTTTCTTGTAATTTGCTCCGCACAAAAATGCCAAGTCATGGGGCAATAACTGAAGCTAGATATAATAAATGAATAGTAAATTATAAGTTCACCCAGTCTGCTTATGTATTTCCCCGATTCTTTGCAAAACATTTAATTGCCTTTCTGCCTTTTCATAGATCTTTGAAATACGTGACTTGAAGTTTGATTTAAAATCAATTTTAACACATAAAAGTTTTGGTTCAACCTCATCTTCACGTTATATAGAAATACCTTTTAAAAAATAGAAAAAAAACGTTTTGTTACGTGTTTTTTCATCAGAGATAGACTGAAATTTCACTAGTTAATTTGCAGAAAACAACCGTATTTATACTAACTTGTAAAGACTTGCTAGACTTTGATTATATAATGTCATCAGTATAGTTAGAGACATATATATATATATATATATATATATATCTGAAGTTCGCGAACTATTTTGGATAAAACGACTTCAAACAGCTTATCCTGTCGGTCTCAATGACAAAATTATTGGGACAGGGAACATATCTAAAACTTCTATCGATGTCATTAATCATTAATATTGTCGATAAACGACTAAGAAATAATACTCAAAACCGTAATCAACGTATTAAACATAGTATAAATTATACACTTACTGATCTGTTATCTATAATAAAAATAATGGTAGACATCAAGTATTATGCATCATTATGGGTCATATACCAATAAGTAAATTATATGCTATTTTTCAGGAGTGTGATAAAATTTCATTTTTAGTCCGTTGTATGAATACACCCGTATTATTACAGCCTTTTGTCATCACAGGCTGTTTCCTAGTATCGATAAACCTGAAACTCACAAACGGCGTTTTCTTAAATTAAAATATATAAATAGAGGTATTGATTTTATTAACTTATCTAGTATATTCAATGACTCTACCATCCATAGCCAAATACCTCTATATTTTGATAATACAGAACCACCTATTATTTCGTATTCTGATAAAAAAAAACAGCAGAAGTTTGATTTTCAATTATACGTCAGTTACATCAGACGTCAATATAGAAAATAATACTCCTTGCACTTGAGACTGTGAAACATCTAGTTTTAGATATGTTCCCTATAGTCATGTCATTACAGGAGACCTCAACATCGTCGAAGACCGTGATGTCAAAACTTTTCTTAAGAAAGGACCTAAATATCGTCCTCCATCTATAATAGATTGGAAACAGTATCGTCGGGTCATGAAAGACGCTCTGTCTGCCTACTGTAAAAATTGGTGTAAACGTGAAAAATCTGATAAAAGTCTCAAGACAGTTATCTGAATAAAATTATGAGTACTGTTGATATTCGTATATCTCATTTTGAAAACAATTCTGAAATTAATAACAGGGTCCATGATATACCCATTTCTAGAATAAAAATAAACTCAAGTACTCGCAAAGCGGTTTGTGTTCGTACTGGCAAACAAAGCAGCCAATAATGTAGTGGTGGTGTGACGCATATACTACACGGAAGTTCTCCAAAACGAAATTATCAATTCTTCTACATTCAGGTCCGTACGCTCCACAGAGAGTCAAATTGTAAACAAGCATATCACTGCCACTACCCAGCTTAAAGCCTCTTCCGAAGATTTGAAAGTCCGACTATGTACTGGTTACCTAAATTTAACAAACAACCATTTAAATTCCGTTTCATCTCCGCATCTAGTAAGTGTTCTACTACTAATTTGTCAGTGCTTCTAACTACCTCCCTTACTACTATCAAAGAACTTGTTATTAACTTTTGTAATAAAGCTTATGAAAATAATGGTATTAATTATTTTTGGAGTGTTAAAAATTCTTTAGAGGTTTTAGATAAAATACGTGCTTTTGATGGTCCTTTTAATTCTGTTGACAGTTATGATTTTTCTACTCTCTACACTACACTTCCACACAATCTTATCAAGAAAAAGTTTTCATATTTAATTAAATGGTCTTTTGAAAATCTCATTTCAAATTTATTTGCTGTAACTTGTTTAGAGCTTTTTCTGTAACGATAAGGAAAGTATGCTAGATACACTTACTGGAAATGTGAAGATATGCTTGAAGCTTTAAATTTTCTCCTGGACAACATATATGTACATGTACGTTTAGGCGATAAAGTTTATTGACAGGTAGTAGGTATTCCTATGGGCACTAACTGTGCCTCTTTAATAGCAGATTTATTCCTGTATTGCTATGAATCTCAGTTTATGACCAAACTCAGTAAAGACACGTCATTGTAACATTTGGTTGATACAGTCAACAATACCTACCGTTATCTTGATGATATTTTTCGTTAAATAATCCAGAGTTCTCTAAATATACTACCAAAATTACCCAAAGGAACTTACTTTAAATAAATCTAACATAAACAGCAGTAGTTGTCCTTTTCTAGATTTAGACATTTCAATTTCTAAAGGAAACTCCATACTCAAATTTACGACAAAAGAGACGATTTTCATTCATTCCCTATTGTTAATTTTCCTTTTTAGACGGCTATGTTCCTTTGGATCCATCATACAGTGTTTATATATCCCAACTCGTTCGTTATGCCCGTGTGTGTAGTGATGTCATAGATTTTAACGAACGTAATCAATGCATCACTGGTAAATTATTAAGTCAGTGATTTCGTTACCATAAATTCCTTCAAACTTTTACTAAATTCTTTCATGAGGGTGGTAAAGGGTTATTTTCGTGCAACGTTTTCAATCTTTTATTTCACGTGTTTTCGTGTTTTGACGTTTTATTTCTCGTTTTCTCGTGTTTGGTTCGATGTGCGTGCTTCGTGTTTCCCTTATTTATTTTCCGTGTTTCGTGTCGGTACTCTTAATTTCTCGTGCTTGTCCCGCATTTGATTAAAAAGTAAACCGGGACTAATTCAAAGTCAGCCCGGATATTGTTTTACTATGAATAATATTTTTTTCAAATCAGATGCAACTAGCGGACGCTAAAAGGTGACCGCAGGGTCTTCATGTCCATTAATAATGACTGCATGATCTCCAAGAACGGCTGAGTAATAACTTCTAGTACTTTTTCCTTAATATTTACGATTTTATTTCTCGTGCCTCGTTTTCCCGATTTTAATTTTCCGCGCAACGTTTTTGTGATTTTTATTTCACGTGTTTCCGTGTTTGGCTGTACCTGTAGAAAACTTATTAAAAACGGTATTTCACATCCTAAATTTTACGGTAATATTGTACTAAAAGCGCGGAAATCACTATGTGATCCGTGTAAACTCATCGAACCTTTAAACAAACTTATTAGTAAAGGTTATCTTACCAATGTTGTAATTAGATCTTTGAATATTGTTTACAATGGCACAAATATCGATTTTGTCATCAGCAAATTAAAACATAACTAAATTTGTATTCTTTTCAAACGGTTTTATGATGTATAAATACACATCCATGTTCATTGTCTATATAGAGATTACTTTATCTATTTATATTATATATAACATTATACATATTTATTAAAAGGTTAACTCCTAACTATCATACTGCCTGTCGATACTTTTATTTTGGCATTGCACAAGTCATGTCTTCTTTGACTGTCCATGACGTTAAAACACTAAATCCCTGGGATATGTTTTTAGTTGATTTTAGTCTCTGATGCATGATCTTTTATGATCAATTGTTTTTCAGTAATTGCGAGTACTCTCAAATCGTATATTTGTGTTAATTTGACCTGTTGATACAATTTGTAATGCATTTTTGTTATTTAATGTTTACTTGTTTAGTGTTATATCTCGTCTGACTATTTCTAATATATACCATATTTGATAAGTTTTTGGTATGACGATACATTTTCACTTCTGTTCTCGTACTATGAACAACAATATATTTACGTACTCCATGTATACCTTACAACAAAATTATTTTTATTTACCTGTGTATGTTATTTTATTTGGCGGCATTTTGTCCAAGGTTCTTCTTCTTCTTTATATACAGAAAAACATCAACTGGTTGATGATTACTTTCTAGCGCAAGCCTGGTTTAACAGTATTGTTAATAATAAAAATCTATTTCTATAATTTACAAATATTTTACCAATTTTATATATGCAAGTAATATTTTTTAATTTTTAATTTTGGTATAAGATAAAAACAAGATGCAGATTAAACATATAGGTGTTTGTAAGTGTCATGGAGAATTTCTCTAGTGTTTCTCCTTGGAGCACTCAGTCGTGGTGCTGCAGGCTATTGGTTCAGGTAATTTGTTCCAGTCTTTAATTATAGTTTGGCAGAAAAGGAACATTTGAAACTGTCTTTGTTGCATCGAATTTGTCGGTATGTTTGTTCGTGGTTAGACCTGGTGTTTGCTTTGCTTTTAATTAGTATGTCAGTATATGGTATGGCAATTTTGTTGTTGGTGATTCTATAAAACATATTTAATCGGCTTTTAAGTCTTCTTTCTTGTAATGATGGCCAGTGAAGTGTGTTAATAGATATAAGAAGATGTGGTATGAGTGCCAATGAGACAACTCTCCATCCGAGTCAAAATTTATAAAAGTAAACCATTATAGGTCAAAGTACGGTCTTCAACACGGAGCCTAGGCTGACACCGAACAGTAAGCTATAAAGGGCCCCAAAAATTACTAGTGTAAAACCATTCAAACGGGAAAACCAACGGTCTAATCTATATAAAAACGAGAAACGAGAAACACTTATGAACCACATCAACAAACGACAACTACTGAACATCAGATTCCTGACTTAGGACAGGTGCAAACAAATGCAGCGGGTTTAAACGTTTTAATGGTACCAAACCTTCACCCTTTTTCTGAAACAATAGTGTAACATCACAACATAGAAAGACACACTATAAAATATCAACTGAAATAGCTTAACTCAATCAAAGGACATATTAACACCATTGAACATACACTGAACAAATAAATTTGACCTATGATACAATGTAAATTCAAAATAAATAAACTAAGGGAAGAATAATAAAAGTAACATGTTATATCGATATGAAATGTTAAACAATTTAAGAAAAACAATATGCTCGAACAAAATATCAGCCATTTGCAATAACTTTAAACACAGGTAAATGAAAATAAGTTTGTTGTTAGGTATACGTGTACAGTTACAATAGAGAAAGGAAATATTTTAACAAAATAAATAATTTTGATGTTCATAGTACGAAGCATGTTTGTTACGCTTTCAGTATATTGATATTTAGAGCATACGTATCTTGCTGCACGTCTTTGGACTTTTTCTATGGAGTTAATGTTCTCTGTTGTGTAAGGGTCCCAGACAGTGCAGCAGTATTCTAGTTTTGGCCTGATAAGGGCTTGGTATGCTCGGTCTTTGATGGTTACTGAGTTTATTTTTAGATTTCTTCTGATGAATGCAAGGGTCTTATTTGCTTTTTATGTCATGTTCTGAATGTGTTTGTTCCACTTTAAATTTGATGATATAGTTATGCCGAGATATTTTGCATTTTCAACTGAATCAAGAATGTGACCATGCATATTATAATAAAAGTGAATAGGTGTTTTCTTTGTGTTCACTCGAAGAATGTTACATTTGTCAGGATGGAACTGCATTAGCCAGTCTTGTTCCCATTTGATTGCTTCTTCTAGGTCTTCTTGGAGTTTAAGGCAATCTGATGTTGATTTTATCTGTCGGTAAATAAAAATGTCGTCAGTGAAGAGCCTGATTTGACTGTGATGTAAATAGTCAGGTAAGTCATTGATGTATGTTAAAAATAGTATTGGGCCGAATACTGTGCCCTGAGGAACACCTGATGTGACTGGTAATGGTTTTCTAGTATGACTGTTTGTGTACGATTAGATAGGAAAGATTTTATCCAATTTGTAGCTTGTTCTGATACACCGAAAATTAAAGTTTATAAAGTAAACGGTTGTGTGGAACTTTATCAAAGGCTTTTGCGAAATCCATGATGATTAGATCGGTTTGTAATATTTTATCGTTATTTGATGACAGCTGGTGAATTAGTGAAATTATCTGGGATTCGCAAGATCTATTTGCCCTGAAGCCGTGTTGCAAGTCATAAAGTATGTTGTTCGCTTCAAGGTGTTTCATGATGTTGCTTGCAAGTATGTGCTCTAATAATTTGCAGGAAATACATGTTAATGAGATTGGTCTATAGTTACCAGGATGATGTTTGTCTCCTTTTTGAAAACAGGTGTTACGTTAGCGTGATTCCAATAATGTCTATATCGTGTTCTAATACTAAATCCCTAGGATGTGTTTTAGTTGATTTTAGTCTCTGATGTATGAATTTTTATTATTAATTGTTTTGGCTTTTAACTAGCTGTCAGTAACTGCGAGTACTCTCAAATCGTACTTTCTTGTTTATTTGACCTGTTGATACTAATTGTAATGCTTTTTGTTATTTAATGTTATTCAGGGTTATATCTGGTCTATATACCAGCTTTGATAAGTGTTTACGTTACGTTTACGATCACCTTTGTGAAACACTCGTAGCTAAAATCTTACGTAATTTTAATCGTAAACGTAAATCGTACGATTTTATGTGAAACGCTAGCCAGGAGTTTATTTCTTGCTTTGTCGCGCCAAAAGCATCTTGACGTTTCATATTTGTGACGTTGCAAAACTTGTGTCTCTTTGTAGAACAGCGCTTTCCCGCCGTCCACAATTTTTCCCGCGACAATTTAGCCGTAATTAGGAAAAGCGATGTAAAAGTAATTTTATAAAAATTATTGCTCTAAGATTGTTATAATCAATGTTTTTAATACAACATTATTCAAAAATACAACTTTTAACCTTGAAATATTTTTTTTTATATTTCTTATCTTTAAAAACATGAAGATAATATACTCATTGCTAATAATTTTACAAGCGCTTTTGTTTTATTAACCACCTCTAAAATACTAGAATATATTTATCCTTGTTATCTTATTAGCTTAGTAAACCTTGTTATAATTGATAAATACCGAAAAGAATCTCTCAAATAATTATATAAACAAAACAACGGCACCCAATGAAAATAAAAATAAAAACAATATATGCACGTACAAATAAAAATAAGTAAAACTCCGAGCAGCCAATTCTATGAACTACTTCGTGTTGTAAAGTATTATATGTGTCAGATTAATTTTTTCATTCCTAGCCTTGTTTCGGTAGGCGAGGAAAGAATTTTAAACGTTATTATCCATATTCATTTTGTTTATTTCTTAATCATGTTTGTTATTTTTTTGTTGACCACTTATTACACAAAATTTTAGAGAAATGTTTGAAATATGAGTTTGAAAAACAGAAAAACGAGGGAAGAAATTCTAAAATTAATTTCTATTGTCTACATGTGAACCTGAATCAATCATTATTCATGACTTGAAAATATTATATTATTATTTTCATTTTCTATGATGAAATACAAATTGTAACTGGCATATATGAAATATCTTTTAAATTCGTTGATTGATAAATTGTTGTTTGCTCAACGTTCAGTGGCAGGTATCATGCAATATTAAGGACGACTGAGATCTAATGAACAATAAATCTGTTGCTCAGTAGGTCCTACAAAGTAAATAATCTGAGATGAATGGCTGAAAATTTAGATTTCCACCGAGAAAGGATGATATGTTAGATAGGAAGATAAATCATCGGGTCACCTACTAATTTAATATCCCCATTTCGAACAAAATAAATATTTTTAGATTATTGCTTCCATGATGAAACAGTTATAAAATATATTGAAATATCATATCGCAATACAACCATATCGTATATTTATGAAAGAAATCTAAGATCCGTCTCAAAAAACAATGTGGTAGTTATTCGGCCAAACACAAATATAATGAAAAAATCTTTTGCATACAGTTCTGCAATTCTATGGAATAACATACCAACGAACATAAAAACATCAACTTCTTTATGTTTATTTAAATCTAATTGCTTCAAATATCTCTATCAAGCCACACAGCACTATGAATGATATTAATCTTATGTATATATACTGCTTGATTGCTTTTATTGTTTATTTGTATGTACTTTATCATGTTTGTACTTACTTTATGGGGCCCCAAGTAAGATTAGTGAAAACTAATTGGTTACCATCTTTAAATAAAGAATATTATTATTATTATTGTGTTACATTAACTTTTTGTGTGTACCTTTACAAAAATACTTAAGAAGTCAATCACTCATTTTGAGCCCAACAAATATTTTCCAATTCTCTTAAATAAAGCGTGTATTGTGAATTTTTCGCGTAAGCAAGTATAACAGTTACCTTTTCTGTGATTATTTATTAGGAATGCGATTATTAATTAAGATATTCTGATTTAAATGATATATGAAAATACATTTAACAAATTTCTCGAAAGTATGCGACATTTTGCATGAAAATCGTGAACTACACAAGTAGTAAACACGTTAAATAAGTTGTTATTAAGTATAAACAAGCTTATGATCCTGTATTATTTGTTGACAAAAAGTTACATCCGTTTTAAGTATAAAAATAATGCATTAATTCAGTTTGCTTCATTCCCGCCAAAATCGTCCTTTTGGCGCCGTCTTTGACGTTGTCAGTGCCCTCTGTATTGTGACGTTACCATGGACCATTGACATTCTACACAATAAACAAGTTTTGTGTGTAGAAGTCATAAATGTCCCTTTGGCAGCAAGAGGGTTAAAGTTAATCTTTGGTCATAGTATCCTGATTGAGTTGGAACCTTAGTTGTTTCTTGCTAATTTAACTTAGGATAATCTATAATAGCCAATGTAGGCTTCTTTCCCATGGAATCCTAAGTGGTATAAATCTTCCGAACAGCACAGACAATCTAAGACGTAGACAGCTTAAAAATAATCCAATCTATGTTCTCTAAAACTAATTGAAATAGAAAACAAATCATTTTAAGATTATAATATTTTTGAAGTTCATCATATAAGAAGGCCAGCAGATTTAAAAATAACTTTTGAGAAAGTAGCTCTAATTAAATTCAGTTTTGTTAAGTTATTTCGATAGCAGAACCGTTTTTATCCATATTGGAGCACCTGAACGTAATATTATTATTATAACAGGCGACACGAAACATCAGAGTCAACTACTATTTCACAAATTAGCCACAAATTAATTTCAGTTCCAATTTTTCAAAATACTTGATGTTTCCAACAAAAATGGCGCATTAGTTCTATAAAAGATAATTTGTCAGATAAGGATCAAGTATAGTGAAGAATAAAAACGTAGATTCTTCGTAAGAACTTTGAATCATTGGAATGAAGTACCGCCTGGCCTATTGGACTAAGTCGACTTTCGGGCAGTCGAGACCCACCTCATAAAAGATATATGTAAATCAACATAACTAATGTGTTATCCTGCACGGGCACCTGTGTATATGTTAAACACTTGTACCATATTCGTGTAGTTGGTCAGATGAATCTTTTCGGATAACCAATATAATTGTAGAAACCCCACCACCTGTTGTAGCTGTATAGAACCAGGCTATCTGAACCATGTTTGTTCCTGCTCGGTGGGGTCGAATATTGGTGGTTAATGTGGTGTATTGTACTGTTTAATATATGTTGATGATCAAATAAATCATGCTATACTTTTTTTTCTGACAATCTAGTTCGGAAACTAATAAAGCTGAAGACGTGATATAATCGAGAGGACTCCTTGATTTATTTATTTATTTATATGCTCAAAAAAGGGTAAAATCGCCGATGCGTTAAAAATTAATTGATTTCGTTGTTGTTAAAACTGATTAACAGACAAAGTCATTTTGTTGAAGGATTCAATCAGATGACATCTAGAGGGCAACACACAGTTTTCACCAATTGACATTTGACTGCATTCAATGCAATATGTCAAGTTCTCTGATAATTTTGGGATAAACACCTACTTCCTAATGTATAGTTTGAAGCAAAATTGTTAGGCTTCTTTTGTTTTTTCTGTATAGTATGATCTGGCATCTCACAATATCACGTCTTCTTGGTCTGTTGATCTTGTTGTATGAAATCTTCATAATTATTATATATGTGTGCCACATTTGGATCAGGATCTGCTAACCTTTCCGGGGCACCTGAGATAACCCGGGTTTTTGGTGAGGTTCGTGTTTCTCAGTCTTTAGTTTTCTATGCTGTGTCTGCATACTGTTGTTTGTCCTTTGGTCTTTTTTTTTTTGCCACGGCGTTGTCAGCTTATTTTCGACTTATGAGTTTGAATGTCACTTTGGTATCTTTCGCCTCCCTTTTATAGGCTCGGGACGATTTAGAGTTTGCCTTTTATTATAAACACGTGTCAACTGATGTCCTAAAGGGTAATGCTGCCCTCTAGGTATCATTGGTCATTTTTGTCGTTGTTTTGTTGAATGGAATTCAATGAGACTGTCATTCAAGTGAGAGGTTTAGCTAGCTATAAAACCAGGTTTAATCCACCATTTTCTATATAAGGAAATGCCTGTACTAAGTCAGGAATATGACAGTTGTTTTCCATTCGTTAGATGTGTTTGAGCTTTTGATTTTGTCATTTTATAAAGGACTTTCCGTTTTGAATTTCCCTTTGAGTTCGGTATGAGTATCTGAGACTTTCTGCCATATTTTTAAGGGTTGGTTTACTGAGTGTGCTAATGTATCGTTTTACTTGTGTTTACTCATAGTATTTTTTTTCAATTTTAAGTGTACTGCTAAATGCTTTCGGCTTTAGTCCCTTTTAAACTACCACTGCTGCTTACTTCTATTTCTAATATTTTGTTTGGTAGTTTTAATTCTTGTATTTTGTAATTATGTTTGTCACGTATGTTGATTTGGTACCAATATTTATACATTGAACTACATGTACTCAGCAAAAACGGCATACAGTGTCATGATATTTCGTTACCACAAATTACTGAAAACTTTTACTAAATTCTTTCGTAGATAAAAGATTTGGTTTGGAAGTTTGACTGTACCTGTAGAAAACTTATTACAAACGAGATAGCACATCCCAATTTTTACGGTGATGTTGTTTACCGAGCCCGTAAATTTAGATACGATCCATGCAGGTAAATTTATCGATCCTTTATATAAACTTACTCTAAAAGGTTACCAGTTCAACGCTGTAATTAGATCTTTGAATATTGTTTTATTGATATAAATATATTTTGTTTGTTATCAGTAACTCAAAACCATACTACTAAATATTATTGTTATACACATATACACATTCACGGTTCTACAATCTTTCGATGCCTATATTTTGGCATTTCACAAGATCATGCTTTTCTCTGACTGTTGATGGCGTCTTTACACTAAATCCATTGTTGGGTGTATGCTGATCGATATAAACCACCCAGAGTTGGATCTGATGAGTTAAGCTCTTTTCAACTGATTTTTATAGCTTGTTCTCATGTTGTACTGTTACATCGCTGTCCCAGGTTGGGTGGGAGGTTTTGCGCCAGCAAATATGTTTAACCGCCACATTCTATATGTGCCTGTCCAAAGTCAGGAGCCTGTAATTGAGTGGCTGTCGTGTTTTGCTGTTCCTCATAATTGTTTTTCGTTTATTGTTTTGCATAGTTTGTTCTTGTGCTGTGTCCTTACTGCAGTACTGTCCCAGGTAAGGGAGGGTTGGCACCTTCAAACATGTTTAACCCCGCCACATTCTGTATCTTCCTGTCCCAAGTCAGAAGCCTGTAGCTCAGTGGTTATGGTGTGTTGTCGTATATCATATTTGTTTTCGTTCATTGTTTTGTACATAAGTCAGGCCGGTAGATTTTCTCGTTTTGATTGTTTTATATGTGTCATTTTGGGACTTTTATAGCTTACTATACGGTATGGGTTTTGCTCCGCATTGTTAAAGGCCGTACGGTGACCTATATAGTTGTTAACGTCTATGTCATTTGGTCTCTGGTGGAGAGTTGTCTCAATGGCTATCATACTACGTCTTCTTATTTCTATATTATAAATAAAAGGGCATATACATATAACGAAAGTATATCATACCTATGTGCTCCGATTGGGGACCATCAATCACTATAATGTCAAACTGAAAAGCATAAAATAGGAACTAAAGAAATTAAGCACTGGTATTCAAAAGCAGCTAAACATAATAATCCAAGAAAGAAAAAGGTCGGAAAAAAATGGAGTAAATTTCAGCTATGAGGCAGCACTGGATAGAAATGGCACGATCTTCGGTTACATTTTTGTCCTCATCCCCTACCAGGAACAAATTAATCAAATTAAGCCATACTTATACGTGCTGCTCAAATCTAAAAAGATATTTTACCATAAGTTGAGAGTTTTGGTCTAGGTACCTCAGCAGTGTTTTCATACATGACATTATATGAACTGTTTTTTCTTAACAACCAGATCTTTGATGAATAAAGGACATTTTTTTTATTTATTATTTTATAAGATTTTTGATAATCATCATAAATAATGCGAAGCGCATGGTCTTGTTTTTTTATATATTTTCTTGTAATTTGCTCCGCACAAAATGCCAAGTCATGGGGCAATAACCGAAGCTAGATATAATAAATGAATAGTAAATTATAAGATCACCCAGTCTGCTTATGTATTTCCTGATTGAATTGCCTTGCAGCCTTTTCACCGATCTTTGAAATACGTGACTTGAAGTTTGATTTAAAATCAATTTTAACACATAAAAGTTTTATTTCAACCTAATCTTCACATGATATAGGAATGCCTTTTAAAATATAAAAACACCGTTTTTTCGCCAGAGATAGACCGAAATTTCTCTGGGTTGGCTTGCATTTAATTTGCGGAAAACAACCGTATTTACTAACTTGTAAAGACTTGCTAGACTTTGATTATATAATGTCATCAGTATAGTCAGAGACACACATATATATATATATATATCTGTTATAAACAAGTCTAAATTGAAAACAATTATAATACATATTCAGACAGCAAGGACGTATAGCTAGCATACTATACGTCCTTATGAGGAGTAGCCCCCCTCCTTTTTTTTTTTTTTTTACAAAAATCAGTATAGAGCTTACACGGATAATATGTTGGTTGATATAGTCAGAGACATATATACACATGTGCATATATGTCTCTGATATAGTCAAGCGTTTGATTTTATCTGAGGTTTTATGGACTTCCCCCTTTTTGTATTTACCTTTGAGTTCGTTTTTTTTAATACTTTTTTGTTAATTCCGGCACAACCCGACATCAATAAAAGACTAGGGTTCATTTAGTTGTTTTCTAACTTGGAATCTTGGATGGTGAATGACAGAAAGAATATCATTTCAGCTTTGTGATAAACCGGAAAATTCCGATTTTTCTCTAAAATTAGAAACTACACTTATGACATTTGGCGGGTAATGTTGGGAATAGAGAAATGGGTGCAGTAGTACAGAGATGAGAAGGGGAGCTGCAGGTTAGCTCAAGGTCAGCTCAACGTTAGTGCTTATTTGTGTGTTGTACACAAGTACTCGGTCGGGCTTTAGTGGGATGATACAAGGTCACAGGCACTTTTCCTTATTTTTTTACCTATATATCAAACACGTACATTTATGTCTCAGCCTATGTATTCTCATCACCGGCACTTGTTTCTATCAGGTAATGGGAAGGTCGGCTATTTTAATAGGCAGAATATTTTTTATGATATTTCTCAATGAAAGTTGAAATTAATTCAACGATCAAATTGAAAAAAGTGAACCATGAAAAGAGTTCTGATACATTTCCATTACAGTGGAGTCCCTGGTGTCCATGCGGCCGGTGATTTCACGCATTACCTGATTTTGTCATATCTGCAATGTCACAAAAATAGAATGGTTTTGTAATTGTTTTAGTCTTCCGATGGTACAGAAAAGTTTAAAATTGATAAGTTCAAGACGAGATAAAATTTATAACTGCAATCTAATGATTAACCATATTTAGTCGGTTTCCATTAAAAAAATTACATCGTCAGATAAAATCTGTTTCATTTAAGTCAAATTTATATCTGATTGAAATAAATTTTGCTATGCATCCTTGGCAGTCCGTTTGATTCAAATTCTACTATATTCCGTAGTATAAAATCTTTCCTTTATTTAAAATAAGCTATTTTTAGAAGGCATGCACGAAATCACTGGACATTTGAATAACTCTCAAAACATGGGGTTTCCTTATTTTGGACTCTTATTACACAAAATCTTGAGGCGAAACCATGCATTCAAAAGATTTTATGAAATATAAGTATGTTATGAATTTGTTCACACAATATTATCCAATTATTGGTTTTATCAGTTTAATGAAGTGAAGTCATAAGTCTTAGGTGCACGGATACACCGGGCGACTGCACTGTATGGCATTAATTGCCATGCTCCAAGATGCAGTGGCTTATTTAAGAATATTTAATTTCTTAACTATAATTTTGATGAAAAATATAATTATATTCTACCTCCGATAAGAATATTCTTTTTTCACATGTTTTTCAATTAGATTGTTGAATTTAATTTCTATATTCATTGAGAAAAATCAACAACAAAAATTTGCTTTGATTAAGAATAATTTATTTCACATTTAAGTTGAAGATGCTGCCATGCACACACAACCAAGCGAGCAACACAAGCTCTTTAGAGCCTCTTGTTTATGATTAAGGGTTTATATTTTCTTAAAGCAAAATACTGAAAAAATATTTTCATTTTACTGAAAGATGGACTTAGTTTTTGCAGTTACATTTTATACAGTTGAATTTTTATAAGCATCAATAACTTTGTCAAATTTTCCTGAAATGTTACAAAACTTAGACAGTTTAAGCTTTTTGTGATCAAGAAAATGCATAATTTGAAGAAAAAGTGTGATCTTTTTATCACATTTGTTAGTAGAAAATATATAATGTTGAAAATTAACAGTATTGTGTTTATAATTTTCACAATTTTACTGATAAATGGATAATGAATGACATGACACAATATTTCAAATAATAACCAAAAAACATTTCTAGGAATGACAAAGATTAAACATGTTATGTTTATTTTAAAAATGCAGTTTTCAGAAAATAGACCTGCAAAACTGAAGGTGACAGCCCAAAAAAGTGTGAAAATAAAAGAGAAGGCACAACTTTAGTAAACTTTAGAAGAGAGAGTCGAGCTAACTAACTCCCTAGCTGTCTATAATGATATAATAAGGGATCTGATTAAGTAGACACTGTTAAATTTGAAGAGAAAAATATGCAACAAAACAGTCTCCTTCTGTTTTAGAATATTCATGAATATGGGAAATAAAATTATCCACCATCATGACTATTAAAGCAGTGGCAGATTATTAAATTCTACTGTATGGTATGAACAGTCTTAAACAAACCGTAATTATTTACTAAATATGAATATATTCATGATTAGACTCTAAAGAGAGAGGATGTGTTTCTGAGTGCTCCTGATAAATGGATTATCTGTAATTACCATGTCTTTACTAAACAGTTTTACTGCTGTGAAATCACTATTTAATTCTTTTAATGCAACTATACTATTTAATGGAAATAATGAATCAAGTGAACAAAATTCAGAAAATGAAAGTATTTCTTTGGATTTATCAGCAGAAAATGTGCCTGATTTTTTGCAAATATCACCAAAGAAGAACAGTGTAACTATTCATGTAGCACAACATATGCTACAAGATGTACAAAGAATATTGGATAGTGATCTCAACTCTATAAAAAGTCATTTTCAGTTTGGAAATATATACAAAACTGTCAATAACTCAGTAACAGTGACATTATATGTAAGTACTGGTACAATTAATGTTCAAGGTCGCAATATTTATACTTGGATTGACACTTTTGTGGCAACCTGTGAATCCCTTGAAAAAGAAATAATTTCATCCCAACCAAGATCATCCACACCAGTTGAATTAATAGAAGAAATTTTCAACAGTTCCATTGAATTTTCACAAGAGAACTCACAAATGTCCGAACAGAATAATGATCAATCTCAAAACCTTAACTTCTCATTAGACTCAATAACTGAACTATCCAAATCGATTGATAATTCCAAATATGATGGGAAAAGTAGGAGGATTTAATTCAGATCATTAATGATCTAGAATCAAAATTGGAAAATAAATAAAAAAATTTTTTTTTTTGGGGTTTTCCTTTTTTTCCCTTTTTTTTTTAAATTTTAAAAAAATTTTTTTTTCCCCAAAAAAAACCCCAATTTAACCAAAAAAAAAAAATTTTTTTTTTTTAAAAATTTAAATTTTTTTTTTTTTTTTTTTAAAAGGGGTTTTTTTTTTAAAAAAAATTTTAAAAAATTTTTTTTAAAAAAAGGTTTAAAAAAAATTTTTTTTTTTAAAAAAAAATTTTTTTTTTTTCCCCAAAAAAAATTCCAAATTTAATAAAAATTTTAAATTTTTTTAAAAAAATCCCCCTTTTTTTTAAAAATTTTTTAAAACCAAATTTTTAAAAAAAAAAAAAAAAATTTTTTTTTTTAAAACTTTTTTTTCCCCAAAATTTAAAAAAATTTTTCCCCTTTTTTTTTTTTTAAATTTTTTTAAAATTTTTTTTTTTTTTTTTGTATTTTTTAAAAAAACCAAGAATTAAAAAAAAATTTTTAAAATTTTTTTTCTTGGTCTATAGTTACCAGGATGATGTTTGTCTCCTTTTTGAAAACAGGTGTTACGTTAGCGTGATTCCAATAATGAGGTACTTTTCCTGTTTGTATTGATTTTGTAAAATTAGAGTGAGTATGTCTGTGTATATGTTAATGTTTCCTTTTAACACTATTCCTGTTATGTTATCTGGTCCTGTTGCTTTTTAGGATTTATATTTTTAATTAATTTATAGATGCCTTCTCTGTTGATGTCTATGTTGTCCATTATTGGATGTGTTGATGGACCTTTGTCAGTGATTACTGTATTAGTCTCAGATGTAAAAGCCGATTTAAATTGTTCGTTTAAAATATTTGCTTTTTCAAGCAATCTGTTTGTAGTAAACCTTCACTTCTAAGAGGTGCAACACCAGCGTTTTCATTATTTGGCCTTTTATGTATGAAAAGAGTTTTTAGGTTGTTTGTTGAATCTCTGATTTTCAGGTTCTTGTATTTCTATGTTGAATATCATGTTTTCAGTATATTTCAGTAGGCATTTCTCATCTCTTTCTGTAATGGTGTTTTGATTTGTTTGAATTTTTAAGGTGTTTACCATCATGTTGTTCTTTTATATAATTTGTTTTTCTTAATTATTAGTTTTTCAAGTTTGAATCTATCCACGGTAGATGAGTTTTATTACCTATCAGCTTAGTTGGTATATTCTTTTGGATACTTTCTGTTGTTTTGTTTTGAAGTAATTCCACATATTGTCTATATCTTGTTCTAATACTAAATTCCTAGGATGTGTTTTAGTTGATTTTAGTCTCTGATGTATGAATTTTATTATTAATTGTTTTGGCTTTTAACTAGCTGTCAGTAACTGCGAGTACTCTCAAATCGTACTTTCATGTTTATTTGACCTGTTGATATTAATTGTAATACTTTTTGTTATTTAATGTTATTCAGGGTTATATCTGGTCTATATACCAGCTTTGATAAGTGTTTACGTTACGTTTACGATCACCTTTGTGAAACACTTGTAGCTAAAATCTTACGTTTAACGTAATTTTAATCGTAAACGTAAATCGTACGATTTTTTGTGAAACGCTAGCCAGTTGTATAAACGTTGGGATCTATATGACCAAAAGGAACCTTAAAGTTAATCTTTGGTCATAGTATCCTGATTGAGTTGGAACCTTAGTTGTTTCTTGCTAATTTAACTTAGGATAATCTATAATAGCCAATGTAGTCTTCTTTCCAATGGAATCCTAAGTGGTATAAATCTTCCGAACAGCACAGACAATCTAAGACGTAGACAGCTTAAAAATAATCCAATCTATGTTCTCTAAAACTAATTGAAATAGAAAACAAATCATTTTAAGATTATAATATTTTTGAAGTTCATCAAATAAGAAGGCCCTCAGATTTAACGTCCATTCATGTTTATCCCTTTCCAAGTTGATTTAACGTCCATTCATGTTTATCCCTATCCAAGTTGATATTCACGAAGATGTTCTTCATATACTCTTGACATTTATTATAAAATAGTGCATGTACATGATTTAAACGTAGCTGTTTTGCTCTTTTACTGGTTTGATACGTGCGTCATTGATGAATCTCGTGTAGCCGAAACAAGTTTCATACGATAAAACATATTATTAACAGATAAGATGATGCATGATAACGATAAGCTGTAATTGTGTTTAGAATGTTCAATAGTCTTTTGTTCGGTCCTGTAAAAATAACTTTTGTGTAAGTAGCTCTAATTAAATTCAGTTTTGTTAAGTTATTTCGATAGCAGAACCGTTTTTATCCATATTGGAGCACCTGAACCTAATATTATTACAGGTGACACGAAAACATCAGAGTCAACTACTATTTCGCAAATAAGCCACAAATTAATTTCAGTTCCAATTTTCAGAATACTTGATGATTCCAACAAAATGGCGCATCAGTTCTATAAAAGATAATTTGTCAGATAAGGATGAAGTATAGTGAAGAATAAAACGTAGATTCTTCGTAAAACTATGACTCATTGGAATGAAGTACCGCCTGGCCTATTGGACTTTGACGACTTTCGGGCAGTCAAGACCCACCTCATAAAACATACATGTAAATCAACACAACTAATGTGTTATCCTGCACGGGCACCTGTACCATATTCGTGTAGTTGGTCAGATGAATCTTTTCGGATAACCGATATAATTGTAGAAACCCAACCACATATTGTGGCGGTATAAAGACAGGCTATCTGAACCATGTGTGTTCCTGCTCGGTTGAGTCGAATACTGGCGGTTGTTGTGGTCTATTGTACTGTTTAATATATGTTGGTGATCAAATAAATCATGCTTTACTTTTTTTCTGACAATCTAGTTTGAAACTAATAAATTAAAGCTGAAGAAGTGATAAAATCGAGAGGACTCCTTGATTTATTTATTTAGATACTCAAAAAGGGAAAATCGCCGATGTGTTAAAATTAATTGATTTCGTTGTTGTTAAAACTGATTAACAGACAAAGTCATTTAGAGGCATCAAGAGGGCAACACACAGTTTTCACCAATTGACATTTGCCTGCATTCAATGCAATATGTCAAGTTCTATATATATCGTAGTCTGATAGTTTTGGGATAAACACCTACTTTCTAATGTATAGTTTGATGCAAAATTGTTAGGCTTCTTTTGTTTTTCTGTATAGTTTGATCTCGCATCGCACAATATCACGTCTTCTTGGTCTGTTGATCTTGTTGTATGAAATCTTCATAATTATTATATATGTGTGCCACATTTGGATCAGGATCTGCTAACCTTTTCGGGGCACCTGAGATAATCCGTGTTTTTGGTGGGGTAGTGTTGCTCAGTCTTTAGTTTTCTATGTTGTGTTGTGTCTGTATACTGTCTTTTGGTCTTTTTTTTTTTTTGCCATGGCGTTATCAGTTTATTTTCGACTTATGAGTTTGAATGTCACTTTCGCATCTCTTTTATAGGCTCGGGACGATTTAGAGTTTGCCTTTTATTATAAACACGTGTCAATTGATGTCCTAAAGAGTAATGTTGCCCTCTAGGTATCATTGGTCATTTTGTCGTTGTTTTGTTGAATGGAATTCAATGAGACTGTCATACAAGTGAGAGGTTTAGCTAGCTATAAAACGAGGTTTTATCCACCATTTCCCACATTAGGAAATGTATGTGCCAAGTCAGAAATATGACAGTTATTTTCCATTCGGTAGATGTGTTTGAGTTTTTGATTTTGCCATTTCATAAGGACTTTTCGTTTTGAATTTCCTTTGAGTTCAGTATGAGTATCTGAGACTTTCTGCCATATCTTTTTAGCGGTGGTTTACTGAGTATGCTAATGCATTGTTTAACTTGTGTTTACTTATAGTGTTTTTATTATTATTCTAAGTGTGCTGCTAAATGCTTTCGGCTTTAGTCCCTTTTTAAACTACCACTGCTGCTTACATCTATTTCAAATATTTTGTTTGGTAGTTTTAATTCTTGTATTTTGTAATTATGTTTGTCACGTATGTTTATTTGGTACCAATATTTATACATTGAACTACATGTACTCAGCAAAACGGCATGCAGTTTCATGATATTTCGTTACCACAAATTACTGAAAACTTTTACTAAATTCTTTCGTAGATAAAAGATTTGGTTTGGAAGTTTGACTGTACCTGTAGAAAACTTATTACAAACGAGATAGCACATCCCAATTTTTACGGTGATGTTGTTTACCGAGCCCGTAAATTTAGATACGATCCATGCAGGTAAATTTATCGATCCTTTATATTAACTTACTCTGAAAGGTTACCAGTTCAACGCTGTAATTAGATCTTTGAATATTGTTTTATTGATATAAATATATTTTGTTTGTTATCAGTAAATCAAAACCATACTAGGGGAGGTTGAGATCTCATAAACATGTTTAACCCCGCCGCATTTTTGCGCCTGTCCCAAGTCAGGAGCCTCTGGCCTTTGTTAGTCTTGTATTATTTTTACTTTTAGTTTCTTGTGTATAATTTGGAGTTTAGTATGACGTCCATTATCACTGAACCAGTATATATATTTGTTTAGGGGCCAGCTTAAGGACGCCTCCGGGTGCGGGAATTTCTCGCTGCATTGAAGACCTATTGGTGACCTTCTGTTGTTGTCTGTTCTGTGGTCGGGTTGTTGTCTCTTTGACACATTCCCCATTTCCATTCTCAATTTTACTAAATATTATTGTTATACACATATACACATTCACGGTTCTACAATCTTTCGATGCCTATATTTTGGCATTGCACAAGATCATGCTTTTCTCTGACTGTTGATGGCGTCTTTACACTAAATCCATTGTATGTTGGGTGTATGCTGATCGATATAAACCACCCAGAGTTGGATCTGATGAGTTAAGCTCTTTTCAACTGATTTTTATAGCGTGTTCTCATGTTGTACTGTTACATCGCTGTCCCAGGTTGGGTGGGAGGTTTTGCGCCAGCAAATATGTTTAACCGCCACATTCTATATGTGCCTGTCCAAAGTCAGGAGCCTGTAATTGAGTGGCTGTCGTGTTTTGCTGTTCCTCATAATTGTTTTTCGTTTATTGTTTTGCATAGTTTGTTCTTGTGCTGTGTCCTTACTGCAGAACTGTCCCAGGTAAGGGAGGGTTGGCACCTTCAAACATGTTTAACCCCGCCACATTCTGTATCTACCTGTCCCAAGTCAGAAGCCTGTAGCTCAGTGGTTATGGTGTGTTGTCGTATATCATATTTGTTTTCGTTCATTGTTTTGTACATAAGTCAGGCCGGTAGATTTTCTCGTTTTGATGTTTTATATGTGTCATTTCGGGACTTTTATAGCTTACTATACGGTATGGGTTTTGCTCCGCATTATTAAAGGCCGTACGGTGACCTATATAGTTGTTAACGTCTATGTCATTTGGTCTCTGGTGGAGAGTTGTCTCAATGGCTATCATACCACGTCTTCTTATTTCTATGTTATAAATAAAAGGGCATATACATATAACGAAAGTATATCATACCTATGTGCTCCGATTGGGGACCAATCAATCACTATAATGTCAAACTGAAAAGCATAAAATAGGAACTAAAGAAATTAAGCACTGATTCAAAAGCAGCTAAACATAATAATCCAAGAAAGAAAAGGTCGGAAAAGATGGAGTAAATTTCAGCTACGAGGCAGCACTTGATAGAAACGGCACGATCTTCAGATACATTTTGTCCTCATCCCTACCAGGAACAAATTAATCAAATTAAGCCATACTTATACGTGCTGCTCAAATTTAAAAGATATTTTACCATAAGTTGAGATTTTTGGTCTAGGTACCTCAGCAGTGTTTTCATACATGACATTGTATGAATTGTTTTTTTTAAACCAGATCTTTGATGAATAAAGGACATTTTTATTAATTATTTAATAAGAATTTTGATAATCATCATAAATAATGCGACTTGTTTTTTTATATATTTTCTTGTAATTTGCTCCGCACAAAATGCTAAGTCATGGGGCAATAACCGAAGCTATATATAATAAATGAATAGTAAATAATAAGATCGTCCAGTCTGCTTATGTATTTCCTGATTCTTTGCAAAACATTGAATTGCCTTGCAGCCTTTTCATAGATCTTTGAAATACGTGACTTGAAGTTTGATTTAAAATCAATTTTAACACATAAAAGTTTTGGTTCAACCTCATCTTCACGTTATATAGAAATACCTTTTAAAATATAAAAAAACACCGTTTTTCGCCAGAGATAGACTGAAATTTCTCTGGATTGGCTTGCATTTAATTTGCAGAAAACAAATGTATTTACTACCGTGTAAAGACTTGCTAGACTTTGATTATATAATGTCATCAGTATAGTCAGAGACACACATATATATATATATATATCTGTTATAAACAAGTCTAAATTGAAAACAATTATAATACATACTGAGCTGTAAGGACGTAAAGCTAGCATACTATACGTCCTTATGAGGAGTAGCCCCTCCTTTTTTTTTTTTTTACAAAATCAGTATAGAGCTTACACGGATAATATGTTGGTTGATATAGTCAGAGACATATATACACATGTGCATATATGTCTCTGATATAGTCAAGCGTTTGATTTTTATCTGAGGTTTTATGGACTTCCCCCTTTTTGTATTTACCTTTGAGTTCGTTTTTTTTAATACTTTTTTGTTAATTCCAGCCAGCACAACCCGACATCAATAAAAGACTAGGGTTCATTTAGTTGTTTTCTAACTTGGAATCTTGGATGGTGAATGACAGAAAGAATATCATTTCAGCTTTGTGATAAACCGGAAAATTCCGATTTTTCTCTAAAATTAGAAACTACACTTATGACATTTTGGCGGGTATGTTGGGAATTGAGAAATGGGTGCAGTAGTGTAGAGATCTCCGAGGCAGAGATGAGTAGTGAGTAGTGTGGAGCTGCAGGTTAGCTCAAGGTCAGCTCAACGTTAGTGCTTATTTGTGTGTTGTACACAAGTACTCGGTCGGGCTTTAGTGGGGATGATACAAGATCACAGGCACTTTTCCTTATTTTTTACCTATATATCAAACACGTGCATTTATGTCTCTGCCTATGTATTCTCATCACCGGCACTTGTTTCTATCAGGTAATGGGAAGGTCGGCTATTTTAATAGGCAGAATATTTTTTATGATATTTCTCAATGAAAGTTGAAATTAATTCAACGATCAAATTGAAAAAAGTGAACCATGAAAAGAGTTCCATGAAAAGAGTTCTGATACATTTCCATTACAGTAGAGTCCCTGGTGTCCATGCGGCCGGTGATTTCACGCATTACCTGATTTTGTCATATCTGCAATGTAACAAAAATAGAATGGTTTTTGTTATTGTTTTAGTCTTCCGATGGTACAGAAAAGTTTAAAATTGATAAGTTCAAGACGAGATAAAATTTATAACTGCAATCTAATGATTAACCATATTTAGCCAGTTTCCATTAAAAAAATTACATCGTCAGATAAAATCTGTTTCATTTAAGTCAAATTTATATCTGATTGAAATAAATTTTGCTATGCATCCTTGGCAGTCCGTTTGATTCAAATTCTACTATATTCCGTAGTATAAAATCTTTCCTTTATTTAAAATAAGCTATTTTTGAAGGCATGCACGAAATCACTGGACATTTGAATAACTCAAAACATGGGGTTTCCTTATTTTGGACTCTTATTACACAAAATCTTGAGGGCAAAACCATGCATTCAAAAGATTTTATGAAATATAAGTATGTTATGAATTTGTTCACACAATATTATCCGATTATTGGTTTTATCAGCTTAGTGAAGTGAAGTCATAAGTCTTAGGTGCACGGATACACGGGCGACTGCACTGTATGGCATTAATTGCTATGCTCCATGATGCAGTGGCTTTTTAAGAATATTTGATTTCTTAATTATAATTTTGATGAAAATATATATTCTACCTCAGATAAGAATATTCTTTTTCACATTTTTTCAATTAGATTGTTGAATTTGATTTTTATATTCATTGAGAAAATCAACAACAAAATTTGCTTTGATTAAGAATATTTTATTTCACAATTAACAGTGATTTTCCTACCCTTTTTCAAATGGGGCCTGGGCCCTAGGCAGTTGGGAAAAATGTGTCGATAACGTATGAATTGGGAAAAATAAATCATTATGTTTCAACATATTTTAAGGATATACATATAAGAAGATGTGGTAGGAGTGCCAATGAGACAACTCTCCATCCAAGTCACAATTTGTACATGTTATTTATTATTTCAAAATTTCAATTTTCAAACATATCAACTCAGTCATACAACCCTTAGATTTATTGCAAGTTTTCTTGTCAATAAGATTTCTCTTATATGTCATGGTATAATGTTTTCAGTGCTTAGTTCTAAGCTAGAGTCCACAACTGTCACTGATTATGGTCACACTCAGAGTACGTGGGATTGACGGTCAGTCTCTCTAGGTACATGAGCAGAATTCATTTCAAGTGAATTATGCTCAGATGTTTGGGTAGAAACAATTTGTTAAGTGTTAGTACTTGGGTTGGTGGTGATTGGTTATGTGCCTTTATCCGCCACAACCACGGCTCCATCCTGTTCTACATCCGTAATAGTAGAAACATTTTCGTTCAAAATATATCAGTCCCTGAAGTATCTTCAGTACTAATTTTGGATTTTTAAAGCTCAACAAGTTTTTACAATCAGTGTTATCTTTGTCTTTCTTTTATTTGCGAACATAATATTTTGACAGGGGAAATCATAGATAATGAGAGGACATGTTGTCTGTTTGGGCATGCTCAATTCACAGCAAAAAAAAAAAAAAAAAATAAACCAAACTGGCAAATCTTTGCCCAGTATGACATTGCCTGTCAAAAAACATTTACGTGTGAGAAAATAATGAAAACCTTTTAGTTTTTCATGTAGGCACATATTTACAATGTTATTCAGATAATAACACAGCATCATCACTTCATATCATTCCATATTCTTACCGTTAACTACCAGACGTCATCCACATGCTGAACTAAGCTTACTCATAGTTAAAACTGGTTTACGGTCGAAATATGATAGTTACCTGTCTATATTCAACATGATTACACCGGAACAGTACAACAACCTATATTTTGAACCAAATCATACGAACAATAAAATTATCAATTACCTTTCCGCTACAACTTGATTAAATTGGGAATTTTACCGGTTCAATTGGGAAAAATTTAGGTATTTTCTGATTGGGAACACGGGGCGATATTCGGACCTAAATTAAAGGCAGGAAAATCACTGATTAAAGTGAAGATGCTGCCATGCACACACAACCAAGTGAGCAACACAAGTTCTTTAGAGCCTCTTGTTTATGATTAAGGATTATATTTTCTTAAAGCAAAATACTGAAAAATATTTTTCATTTTACTGAAAGATGGACTTAGTTTTTGCAGTTACATTTTATACAGTTGAATTTTTATAAGCATCAATAACTTTGTCAAATTTTCCTGAAATGTTACAAAACTTAGACAGTTTAAGCTTTTTGTGATCAAGAAAATGCATAATTTGAAGAAAAGTGTGATCTTTTTATCACATTTGTTAGTAGAAAATATATAATGTTGAAAATTAACAGTATTGTGTTTATAATTTTCACAATTTTATTGATAAATGGCTAATGACATGACACAATATTTCAAATAATAACCAAAAACACTTCTAGGAATGACATTAAACATGTTATATTTATTTTAAAATGCAATTTTCGTACAAATGACCTGCAAAACTGATGGGCAGCCCAAAAAGTGTGAAAATAAAAGAAAAGGCACAACTTTAGTAAACTTTAGAAGAGAGAGTCGAGCTAACTAACTCCCTAGCTGTCTATAATGATATAATAAGGGATCTGATTAAGTAGACACTGTTAAATTTGAAGAGAAAAATATGCAACAAAACAGTCTCCTTCTGTTTTAGAATATTCATGAATATGGGAAATTATCCACCATCATGACTATTAAAGCAGTGGCAGATTATTAAATTCTACTGTATGGAATGAAACAGTCTTTAACAAACCGTAATTATTTACTAAATATTAATATAAATATTCTAATACTAAGTTTGAATATAATAATTAATTTTAGTTTGAACAAATTTTTACTGTAATTCAGTGATATGTTATAAGGGGAATAACTTGGGGATTATTTTTCAAATGCCATAAATTTACAAATATTTAACATATGAGAACTAACTCTATTATTGGGTGTGGTATCATTGATTAGGTTTTTCTCTATTATACTGTTTCTGCAGTTACATTTTTGATTATTGATTTGTTATGTCCTTGTTGTTATTTAAGATTATATTCCAATCTTTTGTCTTTAATTTCCATGAAATGACCTTCTCACTTAATAACCTTGGAGCTTTTCTAGTAAAGCAGTGACCAGCTACCTCAAAATTAGATGCATGCTTTTCCAGTGTTTTCCATGGAGGATTTATATAAGATGTTGCCCCCATCCTTCGATATTAGAAATTGCTTTATATGTGATACCCCATCATTTATAATGTATGACCACCATGATCCTTTGAGTCAACACCACATCCTTAAAAAAAAATTCTGTCTTCACATTTTTAAGTGTAAATTTATATTATTTTTATTAGATATTACCTGTGTGCCTGGATACATCTCAGACAAAGTATATTCAGTATTATCTATACATTATACTACATGACAAAGGAAAAACTTGTTCAGAAGTTGCTATACAAATAGAGGCAACCAGAAATTTAACTGTTAATTACAACTTTAGTTAATGAAAATTGAAAAGCATAAAATTTCTTTCTTTATTTTTCTTGTTGTATGAAGTTATTTTTTCATTAACACCTACCTCTTGGTTTTGCCCTACTAAAAGTCAGGGTTCATGATAAAATATCAGATTTTGAATGTAATATTTGCCACTGGACAATATACCATCCATGAATCAATCTGTTCAATTTCTTAGTGAAAAGTAACTTATATTTTTACAAAATGTAATACCTACATTATGTAATAGTAACATTTAGAAATCACTTCTTATAACCTTTGGATTGGGTTTTGTTGAAAATCATCTCTATATTTAAAGTTATACAGCTCCATTTTGAGCATTTTTGCAAAAATTAACATTTAAAAGGAGATGTGGTTTATTTGTCAACAACGCAGCTATTTACTGTCAAGACATTTATTATGCCCCACCGTGGTGGAGGGGCATTAATTAATGTTACCCTTGTACTTTCGTCCGTCTGTATGTACGTCCTAAATTGGTTTCCGTTCTCTAACTTTATCAAATGTTATGAAGCTTATACACAATGCTTATTACCACAAAACACAGATCAAATTTCGAATTTGGGTGGCTTCACTTTTACCGTTTTCAAGTTGTGCCCTTTATAATGTATATATATATATATATATGCAAGCGGGGGCATCATCAGTGTCCAATGCATATATACATTCTCCATTCATTATTTATGGGGGACAATTCTTTTTACACTTGTGTGTCAAAGAAAGAAGGGAATGCATGACTGTACATTTTGTGTAAATATTTTAATATTGATTAACATTTTTGTGTACTGTTGTTTGTCTTTTTTCTTTTTTAGCTATGGCATTTTTTTTTTTGACTTATGAGTTTTAATGTCCCATTGGTATCTTTCACGCCTCGTTTAATGTACATGTACATTGTATACAATAAATAAATAAATAAATAAATAAATAAATACATGTACATGAATAAAAACATAAACATGTAATTAGGTAAAATAGAAAGTAGGTACAACAGTAATCTGTTTCCTGTTTTTTGAGGTATTTTCCTGTTTTGTTTTAATATCTGAATGTCGATATTTTGTTTTTGTTTACAGTTGGTGTTTAATTTGAAGGTAATTTATTGTTTATTGGATGTTAAAGCTGATGCAGGATAAAGTCTCAGAAGAAAATGGTGCAATTGTAAGTACAATGTATTTTTAAGTATTCATGTGTATATATATATATGTACAGTTAAATATGCATGTGTTTTTTTTAATTTGCATTACATATTGATTTTGTGTCATGGATGGATACCCCATATCCTTTGTTTTTCTATTATAAAACTAAAATCATGTGTCAACCTATCTAAACTATATACAACTTGTGCTGCCAAATTGATAGGATTAAAAAATCACTTCAATTATAAGTATGTATTAATCAGACATACACCATTGTACATTAAATGTCTTATTCCCAACGATATCTATCCATAGTGAACTGGGAACATTTACTAATTGTGTAGTGTGAACTCTGAACTTATATACTGTGAATTCATTATTATTCGTGGGATACCATTTTTTGTAGGTACAGGTGAACCATGAATTTACAAATTTTCTATAGGTTTGTTACTGTTACAATAATAATGCAGACTAAGACAAAACCATGAAACTGCAAGTTTTCCTAAAGCCACGAAAAATTGGTACCCACAAAAATAAATGATTCCACAGTATTCTAAACCAAATCTGTTCTAAACCTAATCTAGAGTGAAAAATTGTAGAAAATTTATTTCAAAGGGAGTAACACATCCTAAATTTTACAGTTATGTTGTTTATCGAGCCCAGAAATTTAGATATGATCCAGGTAAAATTAATTATCAATCCTTTAAAAAAACTTATTTTAAATGGTTACCAATTCAACACTGTAATTAGATCTTGAATATTGTTTTTATTGGTATAAATATTGATTTTGTTATCAGTAAACTAAAACCATACTAAATATTATTGTTATACACATATATATATATGCACTTTCATGGTACTACAATCTGTCAATACCTATATTTTGGCATTGCACAAGGTCATGTTTTTTCTCTGACTGTTAATGGGAGAACACCAACTGTTAATCAGTTTTTCCAATGGAAATTTAATTATTAATTTGGGCAATGTGATGGACAGGTGGACAGCTCCAGCAGTTTCAATGCAATAGCTTTAATAAGTTATGCCAATGCTTTTAAATTTTGAAAAGATGTTTATGATGACAAAATGTCTGATATTGACAATTTTCACTTCTTCTGTTCAGGAGATATGGTTCTTTATGGATTGAAAAGGGCACTTTATGTGAATTCCTTGTGATAACCTTAGATTATTATAAATTTGCTTGATTCAATCCTTATCAAAATTAAAGATCTAAATGAAAGTCGGGCTTGGTTTAAATTGACAATTTTCACTTTTAAATGTCCTGTGAGGTGATGTCCATTTTGGAAAAGACACTGACAATTTATTATTAACTTTAACGTTACTTTCACTTTCATTTTAACATCGTCAAACTATTATTGTGACATAACGTCTTGTTAACCTTTGTAACCCCATATGCACCGCATTTTATGTACTTCAGTATTTGTTTTCTATGTTTAAATTGTCCTGAAGACGCCACCGTAAGTGGCGAAACATGTAGACCATAATAAAGATTTTCCTTGCAGTAATCTACGATGTTGTTGTCTTTGTGTAGCATTATTTTCCTGAGGTTTTAAGACAACCGCAGCATACCTCCGGGTATCCATCCTGATTACTCTCTACCAGCCTGTACCGTTAGAAGGTGTTGGTTCACTCGATGCAACCTCAATTTTCACTTTTGTGAGGAACAGTAGCTAAGGTTGCTATTGCTGTTGGTTGAATACCTGTCACTAAAGAAAACAACTGTATCAACCAATCAAAATCTGGCATTTTGACATGACGTATAATAATAGGTATTTTCCACTGTCAGACCATCAGTAGAAAATTTTTTAATTGACTAAAAAAAAAATTATGCTTGCATTTCATGTATGTAACCCTTGTTGTTGAAAGATGTAAGACATTTAAAGTTTAATTATATAAGATGATTTGTTGGGGTTTTTATTTACACCATGTTATTAACCTCTGTTCTATAACAGGTGAACAAAAGTATGTGGTTACAAAAAAAAATAAACAAATGTTTAAATTCTTTGTTATAGACTTATTATAATATATTCCATATTCCAGATCAGTTTTGTTATTTTATTAACTTAGTCAGATTTTATGTGGGCATTAAATTGATTGCTATGGTAGGAATGATATGTTTGGAAAATAATGTTGAACTTTGGAAAATCATTTTATAGATATTTCGGTAGAAAACATTTAAATTTAGTTACTAATGAATGTGGCTTTTTGAATGTATAGGAACAATTGACAATTGAGGCCTTTTTTATACATATTATTCAGAGATTCTTATCAATTTGAAAAACCAGTATAAGATTATGAAGATTACAAGTAAGTTAGATTATTAATTTATTAGATATTTTGAATAATCTAGAATTATTTAACTGCTTGTTATAAATGTATTTAGGAATAGAGACAACTTTCTTAATTTATTCAGACATTTGTCTAGAGCTGTTTCTAAAAATTATTTTTTAATTGATAATTAATTCTGCCATTTGTTTGTTTTTTTTATTTGATTATCAGCACTGAATACATTTTGTTTTAATATCTACTGTCAACACTGATGTTGTGAGTTTGACCCTGCACATGGCAGGTAGTTCAATTAATTAAATCTTAATAGACTAGGATTGACAGTTTTCCTGCCAATGTTTGATTGTTTTTTCTGGGCACTCTGGCTTCCTAAAAAACTGGCTGCCACAAATAAGTTGTGCTGAAAGTGACGCTAAAAACACAAAAATCAATCAACCTATCTATTGGTAACACATAAGTCCTTCAAGAATAAACTAGCGTCTGTACACTATGTGAAACTCTGAATGGCCCAAAGTGTAAAAATATGTCTTTCAATGTGTTTTGATAAACAAATAAAAAAAAAATGTCATTGCTTTAATTTTTTATGGTTGTTAAATTATATATATAATTAATTAAATATATATTACTGATGACTATCGATATGGTAAAGAAGTCTTGGCTATTTATCAGTTAATGTCTTCTGTATGGTTTAATTACCCAAACAAAAGCATTTTTGATGATAAACAATAACACCTATATTTAATATGTAAATATGGTAATAAATTATTAAATTCCAGCATTAAGGTGTTAAGTGTGATTGTAGATTAGGGATAGTGTGTAAGCTGTTAGACCCCTGCTATTGATCGTGTAATTACCTTACCTAATATAGACCATGAACAATAATTTCATAAGCTATTTTTTCGTTCATACTAAACTTAAACTGACCTAATTTATATATATATATAGAATGTGAAAAATTATCATTTTATGAAAAGTGACAATGATAAGAAAAATAAAGAGAAATTAAACTTGAAACTGTTGAGAATGATTTACACAAATCTTTATCTGAGTAAACAGGTCAAGTTTTTTTAAAATTTAATTGGGAATTGTTTTGTTGTAACCAGTACTTGTAGTTAAAGAAAAAAGGATATTGATATTGGAAGAAATCAGTAAAATGATAATAAGAATGGAAGGGGACAGTTCCATTTCTTTTGTTTAATTTCAACTATACTAACAGCCTGTAAATTGAGATGGAATACAAATACTTGATAGTACTGACATTTCTGATATGAGTCAGTATATACATTTTTGGTGGAAGAAGACTTTCAAGTCTTCTGAAAGCCTTTACTGCCGGCAGTAAAATCATTGAACCGTCACCAGGAGTGTTGCTGTATCCCTTTCTGGGCTTTACAATTTCATAACAACTTCCGTGCCATATCTTGACACCGATGTTTACACATGATTTAAGCATATGCATCATTTAATTTATTAGTTAGGCTTGAAAAACAATCACTATCGTTAGTGTTATAATTTCTCATGTTTTAATGTATTAATATCAACCCTTTTATTTATGTAAAGTATTAGATTTCATGTTAATCTTACATGAACGTTATTTGTTTACTTGTAACCGGATGTTTTCAAAGTAGATTTGGTAGTACGCATGCATGAATTTGGTATCGGGTCAGTTCGCCCTGAGTACGTTCGCTCAGAATCCGTTTGCCCTGGGTTCCTTTTGCTTACTTTTATCAAGAACATATTATACGTCCTTGCTTTTATTAAAACATATTAATATTATGGGTATTAAAGTTTAATACAACTTATTCAGGTATTTATATGGTATACATTCTGGAAATTCATGAAGACACATGGAAATAATTAAAGTTGATTGCTTGTTTTGGATCATAAATAAATCATAATAATAATTCTCACTGATTGTTGTAATAATTATCTTTGATAAATCAATTATAGGAATAAAACAACTGGATTATTCGGGTTAATCTAAACTACGTTGGTTACGTATCTGCGCATGTGCACAAATGCGAAATTTAATGTGCATCCGGAAGTTTCTAAATAATGATAAAGAAAATTGTCATATATTCATACAATCCATCTTGTGTTAGAGTCAAGTGTCTACGTGAAGAGTACGACTTCAAATCAAGGATGCTTGAAAAAATACAAGGATTTAGTTGTTCCGTCTGTGTTCATATATTAATGCAATCAAGTCATATTCCGGTTTTAGACAACATGTGATGTGTTTTTTTTTTAAAACGAAAGTTAGAATATTTTTAGTATGTTATATATGCGATAATAAAGAGTCAAGCGCACACGTGAATCTGCTGGTGTTTTACACATCAAACGATGTACCGTCAGTTGACAGAAATATCAATGAACAAACTATATAAATGTCAGTTGACGGATTCAATTTCGAAAGTACGTAGTTTTCATGTCGGTCATTGTCGGAATGTCCCCAATGATTGGCTTTATTGCCTTATGTTTCAAAGTTTTATAAGTGATCAATAACGGGATTTAACAACTAAATAGTCCAGCTCTTTACCGTTATTCATAATTAAGGTACACCTATTATCGAGGCTCAAGTACGGAACCAGTAATCAGTTGCTGTCAATAGTTTTATTTTCATGAAAAATTTCAGAAAAGGGCTTTGTGACTCCTGACCGAAAAAGGTATTCCTACCCTCATACTTTTGTGTAAAAATATTAGATGAAAAACAAATATGATATGGGTCGAGCACTTACCATGCTTACAGAAAATGAACGAAATTTAAATGCTAACAAGTGCCCCAAACCCAATCCTTGGCCTGACACATATCTGCATTGGTTATATTTAGAATTTGTCAATATATGTTTATAATCAAAACCCTAGTTTAAGCAAACTTGACTAAAATCTTGGTGGCCATTTTTTTTTTTTTTTAAAGTTAACTATCTACCTTTGACAGAAAACTTTCAAGTGAAACCAAATCAATTACTGTTATAATTGCTTGGCGAAGTTACATTGCATCAATTTGACCATGCTGAGACGAATGTATGGAATTTAGTTATAGAAAATTTGAATCAACAGTATTTGCAGATTTTTATGTTTAGTATAGTGAGTTGTGGTTGAGTTATGAGTATTATTATTTTTGGAAAAAAAAATATGTCGAAAGCAATAATGGGACAGAGCTGGCTGGGTTGATGGGGCTGCTTTTATGGTAATTCAAGTTACCTTTTATGCATCTTCTTCCACCTCAAGGCAATCAGCTCTTTGATTTTGTTTTTGTGTGAACCCCTTGAGGGGTTCACGCTTATATATTGGTGAGTTTTGGAAGTGTCTATGGGCCACTCGATACTCGGCCGGAAGTCGGAATCAAGATTCTCGGAACGTCTCGAAAGTTTTCGATCATTTATGCAAGTAGTTATCTACGTCTTTGATATGGTCCCTCTATGGCTGGTCTACCACGTGACATTGTATCAATCAAAGTAAATTGGAAAGTAAAACAATAAAGACTAAGTTGCAGTCAAAAAATCATTTATATATTAAAACCTATTTGCCTTTTCACAAAACAGAATTATGTGTTTTTAATAATGTGAATCTTGATTAAATATCAAGTATAATGATAACGCAATTATATAATTCATGCTTTGAGACGATCCATATACACGTTGTGTATGTAGTATTTAGAACAGGGTGCTGTTGTGCATTGTGACCTGGGAGTAGTTAATTGATATATAATAATGTCCCAGAATATACTGATTATTTCTGAACGTTTATCATTTGATATTTTGTATTTCATGCATAGCATTGGAAAAGTCCGAAAGCATGATAAAAATTAAGAAAACAATATTTCTGTTAAAAATTATATTTATCTTAGGTCGGAAAGCAGAAAGATAATCAAACAAAAGGATTGATCTGTCTAAAATATCTAATTTCATAAATACATGTATATACTACCAGACCAAGAGAATATTCATTATTAAGTTTAAACTGAGACTGAATTAATTTATTCTTATAGAATATAATTAAAATTGTCATATAAATGTGCATTATGTCTATCAGGTTTGAGCAGTAATAACATTATGAAAATTGCATGCAACGTATGAGCACCAATGAGCAGGGATGCCAAAGTACAGTAAGCTAAATATCTTAATTTTAAACGGTCGTGAATGAAAAAAATACTTCCATGGTTTCAATTCACAAGGATTTTAATCCTTGCATCTAACAAAAAACGTAATTAATAGATTAGTTGACAATAATCATAACAAAATTTAATTACTATCATAATCAATGTTAATTATTTTATACTGTTTTATTATATTGATTTATATAAGTCACTGCTTATATTTTGTATAGCAATAGTCTGGTATAGTGAAATGTTAGACTTTAAAAAGCGATTGATTTGATGAATAAAATGTTCATCCGTAAATACTTGACGTTTGTGTTTATTGATATTATATTTTAAATCCTCGGAAAAAATTCACTAACAGGAATGTATGTTAATTATAAAATTTCAATTCTTTTTTTTTTTTTGTGTATTTGTTTTAATACTTCAACCTTATAGTATTCAAATATTTGTACTATATGAAAATTTTATTCATTGTGTTGACCAGCTATCATTCAAATTGTGTGTCACCCTGTTCACACCTGCACTGTCGGTTTGCGTTAACAAAAATTCTGGATAAAATGTCACGGATCCGGAGTCAAAACAGTTGAGGTCAGTATTTTGACATCCGAATTCAACAATTAAATTAAAATATGTGATGACGCTAATGCGTATTCTTATCCAGAATATCAGTGCGTATGCTTTCTAGTTACTACTTCTAGCGCAAAAATACCACATGCAAGCAATATTAATTTCACTCATGAATGCGAATTTTCGCTTTTCTTATCTAAATTCAGGACATGTCAGTAAGAGCTTGACGTGACTTTCAAGCACGGTCATGATTACTTACAGTATTCTGACCTCTAGCTGTTTCTCTTTTGTTTTCTTCTTTGAATCTCTGTCCTATTATAATCTTTGACATTTTCGAAAAGCTAAGGATTCTCTACTCAAGGAATTGATTACTTAACTTCGTACTTTATTTGGCCTTTTAAACTTTTTTATTCGAGCGTCACTGATGATTCTTTGTAGAATTCACTCGGGTCTGGCGTACAACATTTTAATCATGGCATGCTATCTTTTTATATCTACATATCTTTTTATTTAAATTGGTTCTTTTAAGAGTATGTTCAGGTATTCATATAACTTCTGAAATAAGATATTCTTCAAAACAAAGTTTTCCTGGAGAATATTTTGATTGATTTAAGTAACATCAGGAAATCCTTAAAATTTGAGATGTTTTTTTGACCAAAATATGTCTCTATATAAGAGGTCCCAGTGAAGCTGGTGTGTTACTCTCAAGAAATATATATGAAACCTTCTGACAAGTTGCATGCAACAGGGTTTCACTTCACATGGAAATTTGAATTGAGAATAATTGGACGCATCCAGGAAACAAAATATGAAGACATCATGATAGATAAAATAAATAAATGCATCCAGATTATAAAGCAAATTATGTGCTTAAATCTACGATTTGCCATTGGTTTGTGCATTTTGCATTAGACATCAGGTTTTTAAAAAACTGGGATTTGCAAAAGGGTCATGAAAAAATGATGTACACTCCCAAGTAATAGATAAAATAGTCGAGCCTTAAATGTATATTCAAATAGTAGCTGTATATACACTTTTCTATTCACAACTATCCATCATTGCTCTCAACTGACACATGTTTTAACATCATCATTATCTTATTCCATTCACATTCAATTATTTCAATTCAAAAGCAAACAAACATTCAGCAACAACTTTTTGGTTACCAGTCAGAGGTCTTGGGTTCACGTATTGCTTTTCTCTTTTTAAAGAAAGCAACTTGTTTTGTAATGCATATGGCTGCTTCATCAATGCTGTTTATAGTAAATGCGTGATTGGAGCTTAAACTTGTACTAAACTTTCTTATTGATAACCATATTTATATATATACTAGAAGACACCCGCGACGATTCCAAGGTCCCTGAGGGAATTAAAGTACCTATGCCTTATTTTTAGCTTGGATTTTTAGTATTCGTATTGTCATCTGATAAAGTCATGCTGATTATAAGGTGCACAGTTTTCTCTGCTTTCAAAATCTTTCTGTTTGAACTCGTAGACCCAGAACTTGTTAATTATTGGTAATATTATTTATGAAAACAAAAGCGCCTAAGTTGAATTCTTCGATTCATCGTTTTTACATCATGCCGACTAACAAATTGGATCTCATTATTTTAGCACTGTATATAGATTTATGTTCATTTTCTTGCTTAATTATGTCGAACATTTTGTGGTGGGGATATTTATTTTCAAATGATCATAAGTAAGATTATTCCCCTCCTCCAACAGTGGGGGCATATTTACCTATAACCAGACAATCAGGGGATCCTTCAGTTTTCAAGGTAGCACACAGTAAATATTCTTTATAAAACTTGTGTCTCATCCATTTGTTTAGTTTCTGAATAATAAAATATGTTTAAACTAGTAAATATGAAAGGTTGAACACTTATAGAGAGCTTAGAAAATAAAATTGTGTTAAAATGTTCACTTACAGGTATTTGTTATTTGCCGGTAAATTATTTATTTACACACCATGCAAAATTAAAATTATTATTTTCCAATAGAGCAGGAATTCAAGTGTTTACAGATTCAAATAAATAATAAGTTGTCTCCCTACATAAATCCATGTGCAACAATCCTGAAAATGTCTGTACGATGTCGGATTTTAATTTACATGACACTATTTAGCATTATCCTCTATGATGAAATAATACTAGTAAGGGGGGTGTTTAGCTACCTTAACTACCCATGAGGGTCTGGCACGGTTGGTTGAAATACGTTCCTTGTTTGTGAAATTTTAAAATGGGTTGTACATATTTACGAAACCAGTTCCTTTTATTTTTGACATGACCCTTTCTTTTGTTGAATGCAGAGAAATATAAATATTGAGGTGTAAAAAGTGACTTATCTTGTAATCTCCATGTGTATATCTTTCTTTCTGTACAATGTGTATAATTTAATGAAAAAATTAAGCAAATTCAAGGTAAAGTCACTATTCATCAATTTCCTGTGCAGTCTTATTTATTTCTCCAGTAATCTAGAATGGTTGTAAAAAATACATCTCACAATTGAAAATAGTAATATGTGTATTCATATTTCCTTACTTCATACAAATAGGTAAATAGAAATCCTGCCTTTAATCTGTTTGTAATTGATCAGTCAACATACTGAATATTAGATACAAAGCAGTGGCGGATCCAGGGGGTTCCAGGTTTTTTTGGCGATCAATGCTTTTGAACCCCCCCCTTTTTCCTGGGTTGGAACCCCCCTTTTAAAAAATGACTGGATCTGCCCCTGCAAAGTCAATACTTTTTTGTCGGGGTAGTTTAAACACAAAACACAGTATAAATATAGATTGCTATAATTGGTCAGTTCTTGATCTCCAGGATTTTCAAAATCTATCAAATGGTCAATAAAACAAATCTATAGTACATTCAGAATGCATTAATTACGTTCCACTTTCACTTAAAAAAACATGTGTTTGGGACAGAAATTAAAATGAAGGAGAAAAGAGCATGTATAAATATAGAGTGAATCTAAAGCTTTCAGTGACGTAAATATGGCAAAAGGATAATCAGTTAAATATATATAAACTTCTGTGGTCGTACTTTACATCAGTGGTTATATGGGTTTCAATCTGTTTGATCATTTATTATGAAAAATTGAAACCAGACGTTATTTTTGGAGAAATGATATCCATGGTAGTAACTGCATTGATTTTCTTGTAGGAACGTGATTGCGTTAAGTGTGGGAGTGGGAGGTTGTTAGTTTGAACCCAGGCTGGGTCAATTTTATTATCAAAGACTTTAAAATTGGTATTTGCTGCTTCTCTGCTAGGCACTGCCTTAAGGAGTATAAGAGCAAAGACAGGGTCAGCTCGGAGTCAGAATACTGTGTCTGGTAGGGTGAAATGTCTTCCTTCTGACTGTTACCTTGTGAACCTAAGCACAATAAAAACTCCAGTTCAATTAAATTTGTTGCTGGATATTAACAGCCATCCATCAGCATCATCCAAGGTAGAATCTTGTTGCTGCTTTTCTTTATCACTAACAGCTGCCGTTTATTGTATTAATTTTTCTTGAAAAATTATTAAAAGCTTTGTTTTGAAATATTGAAAAAGTCATTTGATTCCAATTCAGTTTTACAAAATATATATTGACAGTATATTGAAAGGTTTTATTTTAAATTGAAATAACATTTTATCCCCTGATATACATTTTGAATTTTCTAAACTCATTCTAAAACATTATATGTCAGTGGAATGGATATGATTTATTGGAATGGAAAATTATTAATGGCTTATAAATAATTTCTAATGATCAGAAAACAATTCCATTGCAACTTTATGCAATAATGAGATATGGTTTTTCGTGCATAATATGATCTTCCTAAAGATTAACACAAAATATTGGAAGAGGATATGAAAAAATTCGCAATTTTCAATATCTTATTTATTAAAATAATTAAATCTCGTGATTCATTGCAATGTTTAGCTTTACTTTAGATTTTATTGATCTGTTATCTTGGTACCAAAATATTACCATTAAAACCCATTTGAAATGAAAATTGATCCTTTCCATTAAGAGGAGTCTATACAGTGTCAGGGGAGATAACTTAATATGAAAAAAGAATGTTCTCTGTCCTAAGCTTGTTTATACACAGTGAATTCATACTACCTGTAACTGAATTTTATAACTGGACTTAAAATGTGAAAAGTACTAACTACAGCTAGTAATAAGAACCTTTTTTTGTGTTTTTTTTTCTTCTTCAAATATTGAAATAAAGAACAAATAAATGTATTTGTATTTTTTCAGAATTGTTGCCCACATCAGCACTGATATTTGAATTTGGAGAGGAGAATTGCCTATTCTTTTCCCAAGCAATAGAAAATGATTTTCATCCAAATATGTGGCAACAATTGGAGAATATGTTTTCAGAAACTTTTTTTACACAATATTGAGGAAAAGTTTTAAATGTTAGAAAATTATCATACCTTTAAGACCTACAATTGGTACTGTGTAAAACACCATTGATTTTAATAAACTAATAAAATATTTGAAATAAATAACCTGAATAATTCAGTCCCCCCCCCTCCTGGGATCCACTCTCCCATCGGTTGAGTAGCAGAATATAATGGCTGAATTTATTTGGGTTATGAAATAATTTAAATATTTATTCATGGGAGATTACTCTTGATTCCAACCAATATATTCAGCCATCAACATCATTCCAACACTGTCAAGTTAACACCACATAGATTTCTTATCCCATTAGATTAAACAATCCACATAGGAAAATTGATTATACCTGATATATTGAGATTTTAAAGTTTATTATACAGTAACAGTGGATTTTATTTTTATTTCCAATTGTTCAATGTAGTGTTGTTACTTCATCAAACAATTTTTATCTTAAGTGGATTTTAAGATTTTTTAATTGATAAAATTTTAGCATTTAAAATATTTATATTTGTTTTTGGCTACAGTTGAATGATTACGATTATTGGGAAATACAAAAGTGTAGTTTTGGTGTTATATTCAGGTATGTAAATATTCATTGTACTTGGAAATAGGATAAATAGGAGATACAGTGGTCAGAAATCTGAGGAATTGAGTCTCAAATATCTCCATTTTAGATATTCTAGAGGTTTGTTTTTCTATTTATGTTAGTATGTTAGATAAATAACTGTTTTCATGAATGAAGAAACTAGTGTTAATTTGATGTTTACCCTGGGTGTGTACATCCTTTTAAATATTTATAAAATTGGATTTTAATTTGCTGTAAAAACCCATGACTGCAGCGAGTCATTTCCTTCACAACTTCTGTATTTCAAAATCGTCTACAAAGTTTTCAATGAATATATACACCTGTAAGTATTGGAAATATTTTGTTTGTTTATCTCACTTTAATTAATGGCATTTTAATCCTTTATATAGTAAAGAATTTTAAATGGTGAAACAATAATTCATTAGATGGTTATTATAATCTGTAACTTGGGATTGCAGGTCAACCATTGAACCTCCTAATCATATCTCTATTTGTTAAGTGAACCGAATAACTTGCTAGATATTTTGAAAAGGTATTGTTTATGGTTTTTTTTAAATTATGGGTAGCAGGTCAAGCATATATTGATGCTCCTAATTATGTCTATTTGTTTAGTTATTTAATAAATTGTTGAAAGGGTATTGTTAAGTTATTTTTTTATGGGTGGTAGGGATGTATAACTATGATATAACTAACATACTGTTTGTACCAATGTTTATAGCCCCAGCTAATATGGGCCTATTCTATTAATTCATTCAGTGTGTTTTTTTGCTGTACATGTACGAGCCTCCTCATGGGGTTTTTGATTATGTGATTACCTTGCCGTTTTTATAGTGATTATTTGATTACCAGACCAAATATTGCATGATTATTTGATTATTTAATAATCTAGGACTGTATTTTTGATTATTTGATTATCTTGTTTAAAAAAATAATTAATGATTATGTGATTATATTGGCAAAAAATTTGTGATTATGTGATAACTTGTACACCCCCATGAGGGGCCTCATGTACTGATTTTGTGTCATGGATGGATACCCCATATCCTTTGTTTTTCTACTATTCTGTTAATCCATACATATTGTCAAATATATTTCTGCAGCCAAATTAATAGATTTCAATATCTTGAATGTAACTTACACATTGTATGTTCTAAATCCTGTTTTATTTAAACATGTTTTAACAAAATAACTGCAGCCAAATGACCATAATGTAATCAATGAGTTATATTTGTAGAAAAGTCAATAGATTTCTGCAGCAACAACTACTTAAGGCTTATTTGTTGTTATTTCCATATTAAATTAATATGCATTTCAAGAAGTGAATAATTGAAAATCCAGACATTTTCTTTTTTAGCTCACCTGGCCTTAAAGGCCAAGTGATCAGTTTTTCTCATTACTTGGTGTCTGTCTTCCATCGTCTTCTCTCGTCTCTGTCGTTGTCTGTTAACTTTTGCAATAATAATCTCGATGAAACTAAAGTGAGTGGGCCAAATTTAACTTAAAAATATCAACTTGGCCACAATCATCAATGGGGTATTTTGTTTTAAAGATGTGTCCGATGACCCTGTCTGCCAACCAAGATGGCAGACATGGCTAAAAATAGAATATAGGGGTTAAATTCAAGATTTGCCTATTATTTTGAAAACTGCTATAAATAAAGAAAATTGGCAGGGACAAAAATGTTCAGAATGTTGAGTGAGCTCTACTTACCCCTAATGCTTCTTTAAGTCAAAATGTCAAAGGAATTCTTATAGAAGTTATTGCCCTAAAATAATGAATTTTACCGTTTTTAAAATTTTTTCCTATTATCTCAAAAATTATAATAGATAGACAGAAAATTTAAATAGCAAAAATGATAAGTAAGACAAGATCTACAAATAGGTCAACATGGTTGAAATCTGCAGTCGACTCCTTATTAGAGTTTTTGCCCCTTAATGAGGATTTTTACCATTTTTTTTGCATTTTAACTTAATATCTTAAAAAAAATTAAATTAGATAAGGTAGAAATTTGAATAGTAAAAATGATCAGCAAGATAAGATTCACAAATATAAGTCAACATGACTGAAATTGTTAGTTGACTTCTTGTTGAAGTTATTGCCCTTTAATGATGATTTTTCCCATTTTTGCCTATTATCTTGAAAGATAAGATCTACAAATACATGAACATGACTGAAATTGTCAGTTAACTCTTAATAGAGTTATTCCCCTTTAATGATTATATTACTAAAAATGGCCATTGTTAAAGATGTGGGTTAGTGACACAGACTCTTTAGAGCCTCTAGTTTAACTTTGTGATAAATTATAATGTGTTTAGTCCTTCAAGCTCCCCATCTCTGAATAAAGATATTTTGCCAGTGAATTAAAAGTTAATCAAGAGTTAAATATGCATTAGAGATAAAAAAAAATTTGAAGGTGTCACTTTAAAAATTATTTGATTCTCATAAATATTAATGGTTTATTATGTAACACATGAAGTTCAAGGGTCAAGTCAGACTAAGAATTCATTGCTATCTGGTGTATAGTTTCTTGTTTGTCACTTCAACTTCATCTTAGGACTAATGATTTAGAATGATTTGGATACCTGAAAGGAAAATACAACTTCATCTTAGGACTAATACTTTAGAATGATTTGGATACCTGAAAGGAAAATACAACTTCATCTTAGGACTAATACTTTAGAATGATTTGGATACCTGAAAGGAAAATACAACTTCATCTTAGGACTAATAATTTAGAATGATTTGGATACCTGAAGGAAAATACAACTTCATCTTAGGACTAATACTTTAGAATGATTTGGATACCTGAAAGGAAAATACAACTTCATCTTAGGACTAATACTTTAGAATGATTTGGATACCTGAAGGAAAATACAACTTCATCTTAGGACTAATAATTTAGAATGATTTGGATACCTGAAAGGAAAATACAACTTCATCTTAGGACTAATACTTTAGAATGATTTGGATACCTGAAAGGAAAATACAACTTCATCTTAGGACTAATAATTTAGAATGATTTGGATACCTGAAAGGAAAATACAACTTCATCTTAGGACTAATAATTTAGAATGATTTGAATACCTGAAGGAAAATACAACTTCATCTTAGGACTAATAATTTAGAATGATTTGAATACCTGAAGGAAAATACAACTTCAATGCAAAATTGTCAGTTTTTCAATCAAAATGAAACATTTGAGAATTGCTTGATAGAAAATCCAAGCATACTTCTTGGTCAAATATTTTCTTTTCTTAAAGCTTCACAAGATTATCATATTGCATCTTTTATCAATTTTCCCTTGAAAAAAATGTATTTTTGTGGATATTTGATTTGTTTGTGAGGAATTCTGGATACAAACCTATAATAGAAAATTTGTATTTAAATTCTTGTTTCACGGATATACACATTTAAACCACAAAAGTTTTCACCTACAAATAATACTAAATCCATTGCATTATTTTTTCTGTTCTTTTTAGCTCACCTGGCCGAAGGGCCAAGTGAGCTTTCTCATCACATGGCGCCCATCGTCGTGACCAAGTGTTGTTACGTTAACTTTTACGCTTTGAACTTCTTCTAGAGACCCACTGAATGGAATGAAACCAAACATGGCATGAATGTTCCTTATGAGGTGCTGACCAAGTGTTGTTACTTTGCAGTCGGTCCATCATCCAAGATGGCCGACAGCAGGGACTTAACATAGGACCCTATGGGAAATACATACAAATGTCTTATTTTAGAGAACCAGTGAATGGAATGAAACCAAACATGACACTAATGTTCCTTATGAGGTGCTGACCAAGTGTTGTTACTTTGCAGCCGATCCATCATCCAAGATGGCCGCCAGTGGGTGACTTAGTTTAACATAGGACCCTAAGGAAATACATACAAATGTCTTCTTTTAGAGAACCACTGAATGGATTGAAACCAAACGTGGCATGAATGTACCTTATGAGGTGCTGACCAAGTGTTGTTACTTTGCAGCTCATCCATCATCCAAGATGGCTGCCAGCGGGGACTCAGTTTAACATAGGACCCTATGGGAAATACATACAAATAGATATAAGAAGATGTGGTATGAGTGCCAATGAGACAACTCTCCATCCAAGTCAAAATTTATAGAAGTAAACCATTATAGGTCAAAGTACGGTCTTCAAATGTCTTCTTTTAAGAGTACCACTGAATGGAATGAAACTAAACATGGCATGAATGTTCCTTATGAGGTGCTGACCAAGTGTTGCTACTTTGTTGCCGATTTACTGTTCAAGATGGCCACCAGGATATTTGATTAAATAACTGGACCAATATTAAACCAAATTTGGCCTCAATCATTATTTGGGTATCTATTATGATTTTTATCTATTTTACATGATTTCTAAAACCAAAGTAGAGTCAGGTGAGCGACACAGGCTCTTGAGAGCCTCTAGTTTATAAAACTGGCAGATACAGTTCTTCACTTTAGTTCCTTTGTTGGTTTGCTTTAAAAGGAAGGTCTTGGAGATATTTGAATGTGTACTATCTCTTTGAGATTTATCAACATGCTCACATGTACATAATTAATTTTAAAAGGCACCATTAGTGACTCTGACCTTATGAATTCGAGGTCAATGTTGTTTTGGGGTTATAATATAGGATGTTGAATGGTTTAAAAGGACTTCCAGCTCTTCAGTCCATCTGTTACAGTAGTAATTGATAGTATAATATCCCTAAGGACAAGTTACTGTTTTGTATAAATAATGAGATTTATACAATATTTAACATTTAATGTGAATTATTTTTATCAATATTTTAGTTTTCTAAATCATTAATGTAGAGGTAAGTTCTTCATTGTTAAGATATGTTTGCTTTACAAGATGTGAGTATCAAGCTTAAGTTTTATTAAAGATGAAAGGTTGTGATCTCAAAAAACTATAGTTTAAACAAGGAATTATTTGAATCTGGAATAATTTTGAATTCTGGAAAAGACTGATAAGAAATGTATAATTATGAAAACTAACCCAACTAAATAGGGTTAGCCATTCGTGCATGGCTAAGGTTAATTATACTTCCACTGATATTTCAGTATGAACTTAAACTAACCCCCGTTAGCCATGCATGCATGGCTAACCCTCCTAAATTGGGTTAGTTTTTATCATTCATTTCATTTCGATTTTCCAGGATTCAAAATTATTCCAGATTCAAAATTATTCCAGATTCAAATAATTCTTTGCTTTTAACAAAATGTACCTTTTGCAAGTCAAGAACTTTATCAGTGGTTGCATGTCTCTTATATCAATCTTAGAATTACTATTTTTGTTATTTGGAGAATTAAAAGTTGGTTGAAATTAAATGAATCACAGAATATATAAAAATAAAAAAGATGTGGTATGAATGCCAATGAGACAACTATCTACCAAAGTTCAAATTAAGTGGATGTAAGCAATTATATACAGCCAACCATACAGCCTTCAAAAGAAAGAAAAACCCATACCGTAAAGGTTTATAAAAGACCCTGAATGAAAAATATGAAACAATTCAATTGAGAAAACTATGAACAGCCTAATTTATAACAAAACAATTCACAAAAAACAAATATGACAGACATGAACCAATGACAAACACTGAAGTACAAGCTCCTGACTTGGGACAGGCACATAAAGAATGTGGCAGGGTTTATAAAACATGTTTGCTGGCTAAAAAACCCTCCCCCTAACCTGGGACAGTGGTGTAACAGTACAACATAAGAACAAACTATAAAAATCAGTTGAAAGGGGCTTAACTCTTCAGATAAAAAAAAAATGCAGAAAAACATCTAACAAAATTACAGACTGGACATAGCAGGAATTTATACATCCCACACAACTAAGAAGACACAAAGTACAGATCTGAGAATACTCACAGTTACTGACACCTAGTTCAAACAACTAACAAAAAAATCGTGTACCTAAGACTAAAATATCATTAACAGTCAGAAAAATGACCTTGTGCAATGCCAAAATATAGGTATCAACAGATTGTAGAACTGTGCATATGTGTATAACAATAATATGGTTTTGATTTACTGATAACAAAATCAATATCAATACCAGTAAAAACAAAATTCAAAGATCTAATTACAGTGTCGAATTGGTAACCTTTTAGAATAAGTTCATAAAAAGGATTGGTAAGTTTACCCGGAACGTATCTAAATTTCGAGGCTTTGTAAACAACATCATGTTAAAAAATTATGCATTTTTGCTGTTTGCTTCTCACAACCGAAAGAAAAAGTATATAATGGCCACACCATAGGAAGATCAATGTTTAGAAGATTTCCTTACTCCTTCTGTGGACTGATGGAAATGACTAACAAAGCAAACTGAAGAGAGTGGGGTTTAAACCACTGAGATCATCACCAGAATTAATATGTTTACTTTGAACCTAAGCTAAATTGCCTTAAAAAAAAATATTTTTCAGTTAGTCAGTGTTCACAATAATTAACATCTTCCCAAACATTGTCAGGAAGACATATTTTTTTTGTCCTGTCTTGTCAGTTTGTCCTTCACAAATGTTTGTCGATGTGAAGGTTCTCCGACTAACAGGTACATTTTAAATTGGATGGATGAATTGTTTGTTTGGCTACAAGTTCCTTTTAACAAATGTTGTAACTATGGACCTTTAAGTGTGTGGCATATTACTTTGATTATATCGTAATTATTTATTTTTGAAGACAGTATTTTGATCTCTAGATGTCTTGGTGCTTAGTGTATTGTTTTGGTCTTTTATTTTTGGGGGGGGGGTTATGTTTTTGTCGCAATGATGTATTCTACACGTCTCTTTTTGTTCATGCAAATCTTGTTTATGTTTTGTTGCAATGCTTACCTGTGTTTCAGATGTACTTGTCGCACTGACATTCAAGCACATAGTATAAAAAACTTCTCAATGACCTTCAATGTACATTTCAAAAGTACTGCCTAACAATTTGCACAAATAACGAAGAATGCCATTTCAAACTGCCCCATATTTCCAACATAATCATGATAATAGTGAACAGTCTGGGCTGTGTGACTGATCTAATTTAGTTATTTACTTAGAAGTGTTTATGTTATAAAAGACATGTTCTGAGCAGTTTCAGTTCAAGATGACTTACATTTCTAATATACTCAACAGTTCAAGATCACAACTCATTTTGAATTATAATAGAAAGCAGTTTTAGGTAACAAATTGTTCACATAATGTTGACATATTCAAGAGGTTTTAAGGTCACAATAACCTGATATTTTATTGTTTATGCTTGTTAACTTATATGCCATCAAGCTGCACTGCCAAGTTAATGATCTTTTACAGCATTAATTGTCGACAATTGACTGCATGCATTAATTGGCAAGAAGACTGTAGTTGATGATACATGTAGTTTTATGATATACATATTAATTGAATACATACCCTCATTAATAACTGATACTGTTTATATATTTACAGGTACTGACTATTTGTTATGTTGAAATGTTTCGGATTGTAACTAGACCACAGACTCAATGTGGGTAAGAAACAAATCTTTAAGGTAGTATGGGTGTCTTTCGCCATCTTGGATTGTAAATAACAGAGAAGCTAAGGTCTAGATTTTCAATCAAATTAGCAAAATTTGATGAGGAATGCAGATAACTAATGTGAATTTTCATTTAAAAGAACAATTTTATAAGATTTTAACTTATAAATATTAATATATTTACAAGCATAGATTATTTTTGCTTGATTTTTAATGTTTTTGAATTGGCATTTTAAGGGGAGGTAACTCTAAAATAGTGCATTTTCTGAAGGAATCTACATGAAATTTTGCTATTTATTTTTAGCCGGAAAAAACATACAGTGACCCTATCTTTTCTTTTGATATTCTCAAAGCATTTTCTGAAAGCTATCTTCTCGTATTTTATTTTACAATTCTATCATTTAGTTTAGCTTCTAATCACATAATGATGTTTTTTCCTTAAATAATCCATACAAATTTTGTCATTTTGTCACAACCTGTAGCTTGAGAAAATGCTTGGTGACCTATCATTTTTATTATATTTTTGAACATATCACAATATATACTACATTTATATTTATAATTTAGACTCCCATACCACCTTAATATTTAATAAAAGTTGATCAAGAGTTATCTTTTCACAGATCTCATCAATTAAGGTTGCAGTCTTGTAATATTGACTGCTCCATAGGCTTACATGCTAAACAGCTGATCTATGAAATTTTCTTAAAATGAAATGCTACATAGAAATTTTTTTTCATGTACATAATGTTGTATGTAGTAATGTGAAATTGTGATTTAATGGGAAAAAAAGTGTGTCATGCCAGGAAGAATAAAAAGTTATGAAACCATGAAGTCAAAAACTACTTTTTTCTACTTTCTGTTTGCTGTTTTTACTAGGCGGCACCACTTCCAGTAAACATGATATCCTTCCACTTTCCAGGTTTGATATCCCAAATAAGATGCAACATTTTTTAAAAATTTAAATAGATGTTTCAATTCAGCATAAACTTTTAATCAAACAGAAAAAATTCCAAAAAAAATGGATTATTTTATTTCACGCCATGTTTTGACATGCTGGAGTTGTAATACAAGAAGGGGGTACCTTAATACAGACAATTTTTTCAACTTTGCTGAAGTCATTCTGAAATGGTCATGTTAGTTTCACCCCATGAACTTAAATTTCAATGTTTGTTACAAATGATTTAAACCACACACCACATGAAAATTTTACTTATATTCACCTTTCCACTCACACACAGTGGCAAGCCATCAAAGACCATACAATGTAAAGTTTATAAAAAAAATGTTGAAATTATATATACTAGCTTTCCTGATGGAAAAAATCATTAAAATGAATTGTAATGACAGAGAAACGTAAAACATATTATAAAGTTCACAAATTATAACACTAAAGTATAAATTATTACATACTTAATAGGATCAGATAAAAATTATTGGATCTGAGCTGATTATTAGCCTTTCTGGTTTTTAATTTATTTATTCTTAATATATTGTGTTTACTTATTTGTAAGAGATTTTACAATTTTTTACATGGGAGATAACTCAAAAACTGCTAGGTGTTCTCTGAAATATTTTTGCAGCTGTTCATTTTCAATTTGTTAAGTTGATGCTGTAATTTAAAATAATAAATGAAGTCTTGATTGTAATAGATTTTTAAATTGTTTAAAAGTTGAAAATTTCTCTTCTTGTGTCTTGATAAACAACTTAGGGGCTTTAATAGTCATCAAATTTTGGGGTATGATTATCAAAGTCAGACTAAAAAATTAACCAATCTAGATACTGGAATTGGCATTTCTAGCACAATTTTGTACTCTGTGTGCTGAATAAAGTTTAATGACTGAAAGCCCAGGTTGGCAAGCAGGGGTTTTTAGTTGTGTAACTTATAATTGACATAAGTTGGACAGTGTGCCCTATAACATCTGTACTTTGAGTGTATTAATTGAAAGAAAAAAAGCAGAAATTAAGTCAATTTTTTAACCATTGACCCTTAACTGACCAAATGAAGAGAATGTTAATCAATTGATTGTCATGAGTTGAGACAGCTTCCAGCTAGAGATTTATTTAGTTGATATATAATTTATTGATCTTGGTAAGAATTAGAACAGAAATAACAATCATACAAAAGGTTTGACATTAGTGCCTACATAAACCTAATACAATCATTCTATGTAAATAGCCCATTTATTTGTTATATATCTATTACATTGTGTAGGGATATGTTTTCCAGTTAACTAGGGTTAAAGTTGGACTCTGATGGATAGTTGTCTCATTTGGCAATCATACCACATCTCGTTATTTTTATATTGAAGTCTTTTCTTTAAATATACCTAGAAAAGATACAGGAAGTTTTGGACAGCACAAAATATTATGGAAATACCTGTGTCCTCTGAAGAAAAAAGCTAATGTATATATTTATTGGCAATTTGTACATTTTTCCTTTGATCAATTCAGTATCAAAAAACAAAATGCCATTATTCTTTTTATCTGCAATTTGTCTTTTAAAACAACCAAGTGGGCTCGCTTGATATTCTTGCTGATAAAGTCAGTATCAATAACAAATAAAATGCCATTATTTTATATATATATACATGTATATGTAACAAAGACAAACAAAATTGAAAAACACATGGTCTCGATAGCCTTACAAATTAGTACAGGCACACAATGCGATGGGTTAAACAATTAAGTTATTAATAAATAATTTTTTCTTTAAAATCTTACGCCAAGATGTCATTTGATGTAAATGGATATCTTGAATTTATCATACTTTTCCATATCATAAGGTCAAATGGCTGAAAGACCCCTCCTAAATTATTGAAATCAATCCTTTTTTCATTAACCATATGATATGAGCTGCGTCAGATAGAAATCGATCTTATGCAAATAAATATCAATGCATCTGTTAATCTATTTCTGGTTGAAAAATCTCTACGGAAAATCTGTAACTGTTTGAAAATTGGGTTGCTATAAAAACCCTACAAAACAGACCAACATTCATCTTTGATTTCGTATTTGAATGTTCCAAAACCAACCAAAGTCTTATACATGTACATGTATACGTGCACTTGCACAAGGTTGATTTTTATCTGATGCAGTTCATATCTTGATCTATTAAAACGAGACACATAGAATCGGTCTATAGCGTCCCTATTGGTGTATCTAGATGTGATACTTGTATTTAGAGAAATGTGATATGGAGATTTGTATTTCATTGTAGCTATAGAGTATTTTCTTCCTGTGAAAAACTGAGAATTGAATAATTTACAGGGAAAAGAACTGTAAACATGTAAAGTCGGTAGTTTCATACTTTGGCATTGTCTGGCTAAATATTGTGGAAGATGAACTTTCAGGTCATACTGTCATTCCACATCTCCATATTTTATATCTTAGCAAGTATCAAAATTTTAGTTCAAATAACATGGTTTCAATTGTTAATCTTTGGTGCAATATTTTCATTAAAGTCTCCAAAACAAAGTTTTGAGAATTATAGATTATCTATGGTTTTGAAAACGAGAGGAAGTTTCTCGTCTACAATTCATCGTTGCTTATGTTGTTATTGTGTTCTCACTCAAGTCGACTGAGAAATTTATAGGTTAAATATATACTTTTTATGGAGCCTTACTTTTATTTAAAAAATTCCCAAATTGGATTAAAATTAGGAGTTACCATAATTAAAAAACAAGGCTATAGGAAATACTGAATTGTTGAAATTTCAATCGAACAAAATTTGTTGAACAGCAAAATATTTCAGTGTGGCCTCAAGCTTCTTTTATTTTTCCTTTTAACAGTCCTTTGCATTATGTAATCTGAATACTTGTGCGACTAAAACTAAATATTTGTTTTAAAATTTAAGTACTCATGCACTCCAGTATCCATTTACATTTGTGTTTTATATTCTATTTAAGGTAAGGAAGTTTATTTGTATTTCTATCACCACGGTTTGTAGAGGTAGAGATACTGTTTACCTTAAAGGAGTTGTTTTCCCTTTTAAAAAATTCTAATATCTAAAACAAAGACAGTATTTTGAAAATAGATTATTATGCCAGTGGAATTAGTTCATTTACCCCTTGCTTTATGAATATTGCAAATGAATTGCATATAGTAGATATAAGAAGATGTGGTATAAGTGCCAATGAGACAACTCTCCATCCAAGTCAAAATTTATAAATGTAAACCATTATAGGTCAAAGCACGGTCTTCAACACGGAGCCTAGGCTCACACCGAACAGTAAGCTATAAAGGGCCCCAAAATTACTAGTGTAAAACCATTCAAACGGGAAAACCAACGGTCTAATCTATATAAAAACGAGAAACACTTATGAACCACATCAACAAACGACAACTACTGAACATAGCATGTAATATAAACCTAAGGACCATTTGTAGAATTTCTCCTTCTTAAATTACTACTTGCCCTTATTATATAATTATATAATCACTTATCATGCTAGTTTCTCATAACCAACAAAGAAAAATATATTCTCAGAAAACAATTGAAGATATTGTTAATAACTATGATTAATGCCATGCTACTTCAGATCAATTATAGAAAATATCCACCAGTGATGAAAACCTTATCATTTTGAAATCATTTATATACAGTGATAATATTAGGATGTTGATTTCTTTATGACAGAGTTACATTGAGTGTCTGTATACCATGATCATTTATACTGTACGATCATTTATACTGTACATATCAAAAGAGGATACTTGTATCCGGACATTTGGATATTCTGGTAAACGTGTTTATAATACAATATCATAGTAACATTGTTGGATATGTAGGATATCTTCACATGGTAGGATATCTTCACATGACGTAAGATTCAAAATTTAATAATTATTTATTAATGGCTTCACTGATTCATATTGATACAATGCTGTTAAAAATCTTTGAAGGGTTTGCTTGACTTGTGGCTGGAAATCTTTTTTGTCAGTTGAAGACTTGATTTATGACACTTATAGGAATGTTTTAAGTACTAATAGTAGCATTGCATGTGTACCTCCTACTTTACCTTTTGTTTGAACATATTTGGGTTTTCATACCCTAGAAAAAAAGGTAGGTTGGGTATATAGGAATCACCATAAAGTCACTGACCTTGACTTTAACCTTTGACCACTTTGATAGTTAAACCTTGTCTGATTAGTGCTCGGTACTGTAAAATTTAGGTTAAATGAACTAATTGTATGCAGTTGCATCTTGGGCTAGGGGTGTGTTTAATAGCAATCAGGTCATGACTGGCCTTGACTTTGACCTTTAAACTGATGATACTAAAACATTGTCTGTTTTGTGTTTGGTGCATAGCTTTTGAACCTTGAACCCTTTTGCTGAAAGCAATATCTCAAATAGACATTGTCTCAATACTGAATTTCACAGCAGCAACACAAATGCAATGTACAACTCTAGTTTACCAACATTCTACCGACATCTGACCAAAAAATGTCTGGCATACTTTATTTCTGTTAAATTTATTTAACTTTCAAAGACTCAGGATTATTTAGAGCTTGACATATTGTACAAAGACTCCTGCATCATCTTTGAATAAGTATTGTTGAAGACTATTGCCCTCTAGACATTTGTGGTTATTGTTGTTGGATCAGGGGCGGATCCAGAATTTAAGGTTGGGGGGGGCTAAACATAAGTTTTTTTTTTGAGGTAAAATTATCGAAATCTTCTTTATGAAGCTGAGGACAACCCATGCTTTGCAAATTTTAGGGGGCATGCACGCTCGCCATGCCCCCGCCTGAATCCGCCCCTGTGGATTGCTGTCTCATTGAAACTTAACCCCTGATCTCCTTTAATTCATAATGGAAATATTTTAATTCACTGAATGATCAAAACTTTTAATGACCTTATTGGATACTGTTCAGTTACTTTCATTTATCTGAAATTATATACTCTCTATTAAAGTGCAAAAAAATTTGTGGATTGAGTGTGCAAAGGTTTGACAACACCTGAGGGGATTACGTTTAATCCAGGTTATAATCCTGTGCATAATATGACCATTGAAATGTCATTACATTGTTGTTTGTAAAAAGGATTAAAACTGTGTTGATTTGATTATTTTAGAAGATAAGACTCCAGATACAAAGTATGTATTAATTCTGCGTGAAATTCTTATTTGAATTTGACTGTGTAATGAATGAAGGGTTTAAGTTTGATTGCCTCATATGTTGTATCCATATAAGGGGATGCAGGGGAGTCAATTTTTTTATGGGTACTTGTATTTTTCTGATTTTTATACACCCTTCAAAGACGGGACATATTATGGTATACCCATGTCCATCTGTTTGTCTGTCCGTCAACACTTGGTACATAACTTGACTTTGCTTGGATTGATTTAGTGGAAACTTAACATAATTGTTGGAATTAGTGAACATAACAAACTTTTAAAAAACAGTATCCTCAATCATGTATTTCTACAGAGCCATTTTAATTGCTTATGATTAAGTGCCTTCAAAATATCCCTTTTTATTCTTGCAACAATTTCATTATGCATAATAAGGGTGTATCATATGCTCTTGGCACATATGTTTATTAGAGAAGCATCATAATTTTTGCGTGATTAATTGATGTTGTAGTCTTTCGGAATACCGGAAATTTGTATGCCTATTGTCTTTTCGGAATACATCTGTTCTTTTCTGTGACCACCTGCGTAATAGGTAATTAATTGACCTAATGAATATGTATTAGCCTCTTACAGTTGCTATAGAGATAAGTGTTTATAGAGAGTCGAGACTAATTGATATTTTACATCAGAAGTTAATTAAATTATAGTCGCATATGTTAATTTTTCTGAAATGCAAGCTGTGTGAACATTCGACATGAGATTTTAAGCGAAAAAAAATACCGTCAATGGTTAGGCATTTTTAAGATTTTAAAACTGAGCCATTTTAGCGAAAATAAAAAGAGCTAAGTCCGTTTATGCAGTAATTAAGGAGTTTTAAAATTGTTCCTATTTTAATTAAAATAGAAAAATGAAATTATTATAATCATGTTATTTAATTGGTAAAATATTGGAACAATATGTTGTTAGGATTTAAGGTTGGGGCGGGGGGCAAACATAAGTTTTTTTTAGGTTAAATTATCGAAATATTCTTTATGAAGCTGAGGACAACCCATGCTTTGCAAATTTTAGGGGGCGCGCACGTTTGCCATGCCCTCGCCTGAATCCGCCCCTGTGGATTGCTGTCTCATTGAAACTTAACCCCTGATCTCTTTTAATTCATAATGGAAACATTTTAATTCACTGAATGATCAATACTTTTAACATTCTTATTGGATACTGTTCAGTTATTTTCATTTATCTGAAATTATATACCCTCTATTAAAGTGCAAAAAGATTTATGGATTGAGTGTGCAAAGGTTTGACAACACCTGAGGGGATTACCTTTAATCCAGGTTATAATCCTGTTGATAATATGACCATTGAAATGTCATTACATTGTTGTATGTAAAGAGGATTAAAACTGTGTTGATTTGATAATTTTAGAAGATAAGACTCAGATGCAAAGTATGTATTAATTCTGCATGAAATTCTCCAATATTTTACCAATTATTATAGATAGAGATAAACTGTAAACAGCAATAATGTTCGCAAAGTAAGATCTACAAATAAGTCAACATGATCAAAATGGTCAGTCGACCCCTTTAAGAGTTATTGCCCTTATTGCTTAATAGTCAATTTTTAACAATTTTTCGTAAATTTTTGTAATCTTTTACAAAAATCTTCTTCACTGAAACTACGGAGACAAATTTAACCATACTTGGCTATAATCATTATTAGGGTATCTAGTTTAAAAAATTTGTCCGATGACCCCGCCTTCCAACCATCATGGCCGACTTGGTTAAAAATAGACCATAGGGGTAAAATGCAGTTTTTGGTTTATATCTCTGAAACTAAAGCATTTAGAGCAAATCTGACAGGTGGCAAAAATGTTCATCAGATTTAGATTTATCTGCCCTGAAATTTTCAGACGAATCCGACAACCCGTTGTTGGGTTGCTGCCCTTGAGTTAGTAATTTTACAAAAATTTTGCAATTTTTTGTTATTATCTTAGATATCATTATAATATCTAATATCTAATACTATTAATTATGATTTTAACCTTATTTTACATGATTTCCAAAGCATCAGTAAATACAGGTGAGCGACACAGGCTCTTGAGAGCCTCTAGTTTTTTATGTGTACTTGTATTTTTCTGATTTTTATACACCCTTCAAAGACGGAACATATTATGGTATACCAATGTCCATCTGTTTGTCTGTCCGTCAACACTTGGTTCATAACTTGACTTTGCTTGGATTGATTTAGTGGAAACTTAACATAATTGTTGGAATTGGTGAACATAAACTTTTTGATTTAAAAAACAGTATCCTCAATCATGAATTTCTACAGAGCCATTTTAATTGCTTATGATTAAGTGCCTTCAAAATATCCCTTTTTATTCTCGCAACAATTTCAATATGCAAAATAAGGGTGTATCATATGCTCTTGGCGCATATGTTTATTAGAGAAGCATCATAATTTTTGCGTGAACCCCTGAGGGTTCACGCATATATTAATTGATGTTGTAGTCTTTCGGAATACCGGAATTAGCCTATTGTCTTTCGGAATATATCTGTTCTTTTCTGTGGCCACCTGCGTAATAGGTAATTAATTGACCTAATGAATATGTATTAGCCTCTTACAGTTGCTATAGAGATAAGTGTTAATAGAGAGTCGAGACTGATTGATATTTTACATCAGAAGTTAATTAAATTATAGTCGCATATGTTAATTTTTCTGAAATACAAGCTGTGTGAACATTCGACATGAGATTTTAAGCGAAAAAAAATACCGTCAATGGTTAGGCGTTTTTGATTTTTAAACTGAGCCATTTTAGCGAAATTAAAAAAAGAGTGAAGTCTGTTTATGCAGTAATTAAGGAGTTTTAAAAATTGTTCCTATTTTAATTAAAATAGCAAAAATGGAATTATTATAATCATGTTATTTAATTGGTAAAATATTGGTAACAACATATTTTTTATGCCCCATTTATTATGCCCCATTTATGGGCATTATGTTTTCTGGTCTGTGCGTCCGTTTTATCAAAATACAAATTGAAATAAAAGAAAGCAAATTAAAAGAAAAACAAACTGAACCTTAAAGAATCGTTGAGATGTGTAAAATGCAGATATGAGATGCTACAACGAAACATTTCATTTTTGAAAATAGTATCCAGAAGTAAATTTGTTAAAAAATTTCATTTTTTCCGTATTTTACTTATAAATGGACTTAGTTTTTCTGCCAGGAAACAATACATTCACTCTGTGGTTAAAGTTTTAAAATTTTAATAACTTTCTTAAACTATCCTGTATTTGTTCCAAACTTGGACAGAAGCTTGTCTATGATCAAAAGATAGTATCTAGAAGGAAATTTTGTTAAAATGTTGTACCTGTTTATCCGTATTTTACTTATAAATGGACTTAGTTTTTCTTCCAGTTAACATTAAATACTGTCTGCAGTTAAAGTTTTAAAACATTTATTAGATTCATAAACTATCCTGGATTTATACCAAATTTTGACAGAAGCTTCTTACAATTAAAAGATAGTATCTAAAGGAATATTTTTATTGATTTTTTCCTCATTTTTGTTGAGCCTGCGATTAACAGCAAAAATAAGCGAGACACTGGGTTCCATGGAACCCTTACGAATTTTTTAATAAACATTTAACTTATCAAATATTTTTAGCGGTATAATGATGATTCTGAAAGAAGTATTAAATTTTAGGACTTGATGTCTGAGATGACGGATAATAGAAAAGTTGATTATGCATAAATTATGCAATAGCAGGAGTGAAATACTAATGCAGGGTCAGAGATAAAATAGCGATTGTCTTTTATAGGGACTGAGTGATGATAGTTACAGACAGAGATAAGATAATGAATTTCTATTTATATTATTATTATTAAGGCTGTACATTTGTATCAAAATATAGATAAGGAAAAAAAAGCAATAATTAAAATAAAAGACAATGCAATGAAATCAGGCAGTTAGTTTTCTCGTATGAATTGTTTTACATTTGTCATTTCTGGGCATTTTGCAGCTTACTCTGCGGTATGGGGTTTGTTCATTGTTAAAGGCCGTACGTTGACAATAGTTGTTAACTTCTACGTCACTTGGTCTCTGTTGGAGATTTGTCTCATTGGCAATCATACCACATCTTCTTATTTTTATATGAGGTCAAAAAATGAGGTCTGATCTATTCCTCGATGTTTGGATTGAAAACTATTATATTTAAGTTACTAACGGTATGTGATTGCGAAAATATATTAACAATTGTCCAAAGAATTATAATAACAGGAAGATGAATATTATCTATTCCAGATTATTTTATAAAATTAGAGATGCGTATGTTAATTTTTTATAGGAAAATGTGTGAGTTTTCCAAAGCACGTGTGTCAACTACTCTCTCCAAAAAATATAGTTATAAATGACACAGTCATTTTTGGTATGTAAAAAAAAAAAAAGATTTAAAGTTGAAGTAGCTAGTGCAAAACTTCATGTCCACCCTAAAGAATAATCAGTGCAAGTTTCTGGGAATTCCATCAATTTGTTTTCAAGGAGTCGAGGCAATCTGGGAATTTAGAGGGTCTAGTTGACAAAGGCTTAGAGTGTTTCTGGTGACAAAATAGGACGATATCATAACAAATTAGACAATACAAAAACGTTTGTATTCATAAGAAAAAATAGTACAACTTAGTAACAAATTATTTTTTTCTTAAAATCAGTATCTGTATTCAACGGACATGCGATTGCAAAAACATGATGTTTAAATTGTGTACTGGACATAAGCTATACTGAATTGGCACTGTTATTCCTGCTTTACTCTGTCTGTCACACACTCGTATAAAAACATCAAATCAACAACTTCATTATATTTTGGCTAATTTACAAAAGGACAAGTTATGAAATGAAAAAGTGAGATTTGTTTGAACCATGGAAGTAAAACTGATTTAAGTATAAAGTTTAGGTTTCAAACTGTTTCTACTCTAAATACCTGATTTGAGTTTGTTGCCTGGGGTATAAATAAATTGAGATCAAGCATATCTTGAATATGATAGCGAATGACCAAACCATATTGGTTTTCCAAAATGGTTTAGTTCGGGATTAACAAATAAGAATATAGCTTAGGGTTTGAACTATTTTCAAACTGGCTACAAAAACAAATAATTAGTGTTGTTCGATGATCGGAATAAGTCGGAAATCAGTTGGTTGGGCCTTGCGATGTCGATAATCGATTGGGATTTTGTTCAATCGATTGTCGTTATAGTTTCCGGACATTTAGCATATCAACTTCCGGTCCGTTTCCGGTTTGCATTTTACATGCGCAGTCGAACAAATTGTAACGAAAAATATCAGTCGACGACAATAACAATGTCAAACATCCTATAATCAAAGACATAACCAATTTCTTTTTTCATAAACGTGGTAAAAGCATTGACTTTACAGGTTGATCGTATCTTATTTAAAATAAAGAACTTTTATGCAATATTTTCTTTCAATTCCGCCCGGGTTCTTGTTACCCGAGGCGTACGAAATCATTCTGATTTTAGACAAAATAATTTTTTGTTACATTAGAACGTGGTGCAATTTGCCTTATATTAATGTTTCATCCATTTGTTGCGTCAAAAACGTCATATTCCTTTCCAAATTGCTTGTCAAACATCGTTTATTTTTGTAAATTTTCCCGGTTTGTCCGCCATTGAAATATATACGAATCACGGATCGGATACGGATCAACTATGTAAGAATTCCGCATTCTTGCAATTTTAAGTACAGACATACGAATGACACAGCTGTCAGAAGAATAATGATCACAAAAGTGAAAATAAGCATTCTTACGTCACAGTACCCAAATTGCACCAGTACCCAAATTGCACCCATTTAGCAAAAATGACAGCGGAAATCTTACAAGTTTTCTTAGAGACTAAACAATTTGTATTTTCATGATTTGACATTATGCACGTCTTTCAACATAGATAAATATATTCAAATATACACAAACGTTCACAGTATATATCAACAGATGAAGTATTCACTGTAAAAATAAACTCTACGGAATGGCGGCGTCCACAAAATGTCAACTTTTAAAATGAGCAACTAAAACATGTTACAGGCATCTGTTTAAAAAAAATGGATAGTAAGCATGGACTATTGTCAAATTGTTCTTAATATTTGGAGAAATAAAACAAAACATCGGATATTTGATTCTTACAGATGTGAATTAAAGCATAGATGCAATTTGGGTATTCCTCATTACAGAATCATGGATCGTTTGGATGTAGGTTCAACCCCATTTTTCTATTTTCAGCATGAAATCAAAATTAAATTGGTGAAACTATACAATAAATAAGGAAACATCTACGAAATAAACACAGAATGGAAACTGTTGTCTGGATCATAAATAAATGTAGGTGAAAGAACTTGCAAAATAGGTGCAATTTGGGTACCCTCACGTTACGAATTAACAGACATTGGTTGGATCCCTTAGTTAAATGTATATATTTCAATGCCTAAATGTTTAAATTGCTTAAAGTACAATACTTTATTTATCTTTTTAATGAGAAGCATTCAAATTTTATGGATACAGCTATGTATTTGAAATTATAATGTGAGTAATACCATTGAAATTTAGAAATTTTAGTGTCATTGTTGGTAATAAATACAAATAATCATGATTCATTTCTAAAACTTCTTTACAGCAAAGACTGTTTTCACAGTTACATTTCGACTTCAGCCAGGAACTTACCTCTAATTCCCAAATAGCATATCAGAAAGGAATTAACATACAGTGGTTGCCTCTTATTTATCATGTTGTAATGGGATGGGAGAGAGAGAAATTATTTCTTTAACAAGAAAATTATGCCCAACATAGAACATCAGTTTCATTAAGAATCCATGTCAGTTTATCTATATCTTATATAAAAAAAGAAATGAGGCGAAATTATGCATCTTTATAAACAATTATCTGTTCTTTCATTCCAAACATGCATTTAGGTTCACGATTGCATTTCTTTTTTTAAAGAAAGCAACTTGTCTATATATTATTTGATTTCTTACATGAAAGTTCCCAGATTTCTATTTTCAATTGTTTAAAAGATGGTAGGTTGACCAATAGAATGATGGTCATCAATCTAACATTAAGTGCAGTAGGTACCAGAAAAAGTGAGCAATTAAATTAGATTGGATGGTCTGGAATTATGGAGAATTTGGCTTATATAGAATAATACTGTATGGGTTTTACTCATTGTTGAAGGCCGTAAGGTGACCTATAGTTGTAATTTAAATTTTTGTGTCGTTTGATGTCTTGTGGAGAGTTGTCTTATTGGCAATCATACCACATCTTTTTATTTTTATAAAACAGAATTTCAAATTTTAAAGGATGGACAAACTAATGCAAGTATGTACCACCATGCATAAACCTTCTTGGGAAAACACTTGGATACCTGGCCCTGCTTATTATTGAAGGCACTGGTGATGTTAATATATGACTTACCTTCTAAATATGGCTAATGAAAGAAATTTCAGTTATTATTGTAATGTTTAGCTGACACCTAAGGGCCTATAATGTTTGCTAGGATCATTTAATGGCATCTGTTTGTAATTGTAACAGGTTGCTCTTTTATTTGTTAAACAGTCAGTCTGTTATTTTGATTGTCTTTATCTGTTTCATGACTAACTGTTCATATTTTTATTAATACCTAAAACTTGTTTAAACCAAACTTGGCAGGAGTAATGGGTGTAAGGTTATTCATTGAAAGGACAGACCTTTTGGTTCCAAACAGATGAATGGTTGGACTAGTTGTCAGATCCTATTATTCATACTTTAATTTTGTATCATAGGAACTATTACAAACTGTTATATTGTTTATAGTGTTAACTGAACTAAGGTAAAACAAAAAACTGAAATTTAACTCTGATGGAAATTGAAAATGAAAACCACAAATTCCAGTCTTCTGTCAAGATTAAGTGATATAAAACTCATATACATTTATATAAACATTTATCCTTATGACCTGAGCTATAGGTGGTATTTCCTTGTTATTCTCCAAAGAATTCGATCTTTAGAATTTGATGGGGTTAATACTAATGGCATTTCAGAAATATGAAATAGAGATATTAAAAAAAACAAAATGTTGGATTACCACTGAATCAATAAAAATATATAGGAATTCCTTTTGTTCAACTTTCATTATTTTATGTGAAAAATGCATTATTAGCTTGTTAGTTTTGTGTAAAAAAAACCAAGTGATTTTATTAACACTTAGATCTTTGTTTCTCAATTATGAAATTGTTTTTGATTTGTAAAACACTTGGATGATTGTTTTAATCTGTTAAACTCTTTGCTGTTTGTTTTGTTTTGTAAACCACTGAGTTGTTTGTTTTTGATTTGTAAAACACTTAGATGATTGTTTTGATTTGTAAAACACTTGTATGATTGTTTTTGATTTGTAAACACTTGGATGATTGTTTTCAATTTGTAAAATAATTGGGTGTTTGTTTTTGATTTGGAAAACACCTAGATAAATGGTTTGATTAGTAAAACACTTGTTGATATCTTGATTTGTAAAACACTTGAATGATTGATTTGATTTGTTAAACACTTGGATGTTTGATTTTGATTTGCAAAACTCTTGGGTGTTTGATTTGATTTGTAAAACACTTGAATGATTGATTTGATTTGTTAAACACTTGGATGTTTGATTTTGATTTGCAAAACTCTTGGGTGTTTGATTTGATTTGTAAAACACTTGAATGATTGATTTGATTTGTTAAACACTTGGAATTTCGATTTTGATTTGCAAAACTCTTGGGTGTTTGATTTGATTTGTAAAACACTTGAATGATTGATTTGATTTGTTAAACACTTGGATGTTTGATTTTGATTTGCAAAACTCTTGGGTGTTTGATTTGATTTGTAAAACACTTGAATGATTGATTTGATTTGTTAAAACTTGGATGTTTGATTTTGATTTGCAAAACTCTTGGGTGTTTGATTTGATTTGTAAAACACTTGAATGATTGATTTGATTTGTAAAACACTTGAATGATTGTTTTGATTTGTTAAACACTTGGATGTTTGTTTTGATTTGTTAAACACTTGGATATAAAAATAAAGAGATTGCCAATGGTCAAAAGAAGTGGATGTAAGCAATCACAGGCAACCGTACGGCCTTCAACGATGAGAAAAAACCCATACGGTATTAAGTCGGCTATAAAAGGCCCCAAGATGAAAAATATGAAACAATTCAATTGAGAAAATTAACTAATGTTGTACTTAAATCTGTTGTGTCATGTAACAAAGAAAACAGTAACATATTGTAATAGTACAAGGAAGATCCCTGATTGACTTCTGAACATTTCTTTGACAATGGATAATATCCTAGAAGAAGATTTGACTCTAAGCTTGAACTAAAACAAGGAAGTACTTTGATGGTTTACCAAAAGTTAATTTAACAAAATGCATTGCATGTAGATTAAATCAGCATAATTCTATTCATTGTTTTACTGTTTCCCTGTGGAATTAGCAGTGATAACATGAAATAAGTTAATTCAGAATGAAATATGATTAGGTTATAGATTTTTTAGTTGGTCTAAAATAATGTCACATGATTTTATTTGATATTTCAGATGATTGGAAACAAATGTGACTCATTTTTGTAACAGTGAATGTATAGTTAGATTTGTCAGTTTACACATGGTAAGTAAATAGCTTTTAAAACTGTAGATAACATTTGGTTCTGATATTTATTGATGTCCCAAAAGGGGAGATCACTCTAGGGTATTTTTATAAGGACTGTGGCCTGATATACAGTTGTTATTTCATTTTACAGTAAAAATATGTTAATAGTCAGCATATAAATTAGGGCTTAGATGGGGTTTATAGAATAGAGAATAATGGGCAAAAAATGGGATTAGGGACAAAATGATGAATAGAGAAAATGAGCAGAAAAATGAAGAATAGAGAAATTGGCATATAATATAGAATAGAGAAAATGGGGAGCATTTATTTAAAGAATAGAGAATAATTTGCCTATGTTTTAAAATTTACTTGAGCGGCAGAGCTTGAAACAACAGTTGTAGACATGGTAGACATCTAGAAGTTAAATTTCTGAAAAAATTATCACTAGCAAAAAACAAAATTTCCATTGTTACATATATATATCACAACGATATTGACTATAAAATACAGATTGATGGATGGCTAACACAGAAACACAGCTGCTGTTTATAGTCATCGCCATAAATATTTTGGTCCAATAATCAAATTTATCTGACATTTATTGGCATTGAAGTTATATGATATATAACATTTACAAAAAAGAAAACTAGAACATAGGATATGTTATAAAACTTAGAATTGTCATCTCCAATCTCTTGACACCTGTATCCTCTAAAGACATACTAGTACATAAATAAATAGCTTAGTCAGTTTGAATTGTTTCCCATTTTTCATGTCAGGGTCTGTTTACCTCACTATAATACAGTATGGGTTTGTCTCATTGTTGAAGGCCGTACAGTGCCATTTTATTGCTTACTTCGACCTAATTTTAACTCTGATGGATAGTTGTCTCATTGGCAATCATACCACGTCTCCATTTTTTTATGAAGACTGAACAACAATGAACTGCACATATGGGCCTGATTTAGTACAGACACAAAATTTGATGAGAAAGTTTAATCAGTTTTACCTGTACACCCTCCCAACCCCTTTTTCTTGGTTCACTATCTATACCATATATATTATATAAGTAAAGATTTTGCACTTTTTTCTTTCTAATCAATATGCATGGTTATTGTTATTAAAATGGTTGGCAGAATCTTTTAACAAAGGTCATGTAAACTCCTACTTTGCAGAAAAATTTTCTCACTTTCACTTTAAGTAAATGATAGTCATATACATTACTATTGACAAACAATTGTCTAAACATTGTTTTTTTTACACAATTGATAGTACATATCTGTGCATTGAAGTACACCGAAAGTGTTACCCAAGCCTCTATCTTTCTTTCTTTAATATAAGCTTTCTATCTTACGAACACCCCTTATTTGGGGAAAGAAAATATTTACACAGATAATCATGATAATTAAAAGAGTAAATTTCTTGATTTTAGAAAAGAATTTAAGTCAAAAATTTAGATAAAAATAGAATCAAATGTGATCAAGTAGACGTGCTCTGTACAGTTTGTGCAAAAACAAAATTAAAACAGAAGGGAAGGCATGTATGTTCAGAGGGATCAAAATAATGTACAAGGTACAGAGAACAAAACTGTACCTTTAATATTTAGTAAGGTGTCCCTTAATCTAATAACATGAAGAATTCTCCTAGGAATTGAGTTATACAAACTTCTTATGTAATTTAAAGGAATACTTTGCCAGATCTGAAAAACCTTCCTGTACAGTTCATCTTTTGAATTTATTCTATACACCAGAACCTGAAGTTTTCTTTTGATATACAACCATACATTTTCAATAATGTTCAAATCGGGTGATTGTGCTGGCCAACTCATATTTTTTAGGTGTGTCCTCGCTATGTAAGCTTTAGTCGAACGAGCCCTATGCACCGGAGCATTGTCATCCTGGAAAAGGTAGTCATTTGTAGGAAAGTGTCTTGCAATAACGGGCCAAATATTATCGTCCAGAATGCTGATATACTTGTCAGCATTTATATATCCCTCAACCTTCGTAAGTGTCCCTACACCTTGATAGCTGATACATCCCCACACCATAGTGCTAAATTTTCGGTCACTTTTACTTTGCACTAAGTCTGGTCTCCAGCCTTCCCCTCGCTTTTTCCACACATATACGCGCCTGTCCTGTCCGATACACACTTGAGACTCATCACTGAATATAACCTTACTCCATTGGTATTGAGTTGTCCACCACCTCTTTTCCCTACACCATGAAAGACGTTTTTCCCATTGTCAAATTTGATAACAACTTTCTTTCTGTACACTCCCGAGAAAATCCGTTATCCTCAAGCGTCGTCTTACAGTACATTTAAACACTTTAACATCCCTTTGTTCATTAAACTTGAAGTTATTTCAGCAAGCGGTGTTCTCCGATCTTTTTACAATTTTTCCAGCTGCGGTAGTCCCTGTCTAACATGGCTCGAGGCCTCCCTGATCTCGGACGATTCTCTATTGTACCAGCGTCTTGAAATCTTCTGATAATGCCAGATATTGTAGACCTAGGCTTTTGTAATATTCTTGCAATGTCAGATATTTTTTCTCCATTTCTAAACAAATCTACAGCAATTCTTTTAAGGTCCGGTGACAATTCTTTCCCTTTCCTGCCCATGGCTTCTACACATGAAAACAATAACAAGCGTGCATCTGACGACAATATAGCGTATACTGTCACGTGACAAAACACCCATTTTATAATTAGAAATCCGGACTTTCCCTTGTTGTTGACAAAAGATCGATAAAATTGACATTGAATGTCAAGTCATTATATTTGTGGAATTTTGTCCGCCATATTTGACGAATACTTTTGGCCACCCTCTGTACAAGTATGAAATCTTAAAAGCTAAAACCATCTTATCTATCATATATATTCTACAATATATGGAGAGCGATTAAGTACATAAAATACTCGTCTATAAACATCCTCTCCTAGAATTCACCTAAGGTTCACATGATTTCCATTATTCTTCATAAGTTAAATGTATTCGACAGATGTGTATTTTATAGCAGAAGTCTCTAGTCAGTGACTCCATATTTATCTTTTGAAATTTACTGAGATTTTGCAGATCGTAGAATACTGGGAAGTCAAGCAATAATGCTGTAATGTTGTCGTTGTTGTTAAAGAGTTTTTCCCATTTAAAAAATGTATGGATGATACTCGTAGCAAGATCTACCTGAATGTTGGTTTAGCTGATGAATACATGTAGTTATTTATTAATTCTATTTATTCATTGCAATGTGGGTGGTAAGAATTCTATGAAAATTAAAGATTTAGTTGCAAAAGATTGTTAAATATTATTGAAAACATTTACCAAATCAAAGAACTGAAGTACTGAACATCGGATGACCGCAAGTTCTTGTGGATGGTCACAAACACTTGTCTCAGAAAAAAAAATCACATCTCTATACCTGAAAGTGAGGTTAAGGTACATAGATATATTTTTTTCTGAGACAAGTTCGTGCCTGGATGATGAATAAATGTCAGGGATTTCAACCTCACCGTAATAACTATTATATTGTAGTGATACAAATCAGTATACTCTGGTTTGTTGTTATATATTATATTAATATTTGTATATAACAGTTACATGTATATATAATTTTCATCCATTTGTATATCATTCTATTCTACTATTCTAATAATAATGCAGTGCAAGTGCATGGTGGACACTCTTTTGTAATAATTCGATTTTTCTAATAGATCGGATTTGAGTAGGCAATCGTATTTTCCTGCAAAACAAACGTTCTTGAGATATTCTTCCGCATGGGTTAACACAAATTTTTTGTATTCCTGATTTGTTATTGATATACATATTTCTCACGACAAAACATTTTCATATCATTTATCTATGTTCTTAAAAATTATTTTCATGAATATTTATTGATGAAATTGATATATAACAAGCGATAAGGAATGTTACTTTGCGTTCGGATATCAGTCAAAACCGAAAGTCACGTGGGTAGAAATGTCTGTGGCAACAATACACCAGAATGCCTTCACGGTCATCCGATGTAAAAAGGTTCTAGTGTAAATATATCACAACAAATTCATCAGTGGTAGATTAATGTTTTCTTTTAAGTTTTAATTTGACACCTCTGTAAAATTTGACCTGAACTCTTTATTTTAAAAATAAATTGTTTTACTAACTAATTTAATTGATTGTATAAATTTTCTTTCATTTTTAATTTAAGATTAACAAAATCACGTTGTATTAATCCTTAATTGGATTACTGTAATCAATATTTTAAGATGTCATTATGACATTTAATCCTTCAGTTGAATGGTGGTTTAAATACAATGGTATTTATAGCTATTGATAAGTTTTATTGTTTGTTAGTACATGTATAAACTGTAAGCAATTCATTGGTCAAGATTTGTGTTTTGACTGGCAAAATGATCATTACCCAGGTTTAGAAATTAGAAATTAGGAATTAATTGTCCAGAAGTACATAGGTTTAATATGATGGAAAATGTGGTATTATACAGACAAACTATCACCCCACAGTAGGATAATTGGTGAGTGAAGAATAATAAAAGTGAAACTCTTCAAATGATTAAGGAAAAAGAGACAATAGCTTAATTGTTTTCTTGATCTAGGTTAGTCTATGAAAGGTATATAATATGAAATTTAGAGCGAGGGCTTGCCCGAGCTCTAATTTCATAGTATATACCTTTCATAGACTATCAATTAGCACATATTTACAACTCGAGTAATCTTTTAATTGGTCTATTGATAGTTTATTTTGACTGAGTACTTGTATCACAGGTGTTTGTAAAACGGAACTCATTAACGAAATTTTATAAATGTACTCACTAGTATCATGGTAAAATATGTGATTTCAAAAGGCCCTTGACTCCAGAATGAAAAGATGGTAGCTGCTGGTGTAAGTATGTTTATTGATATAAAGCGGTGTTTTACTATACATGTACTTCTTTACATGGTAAGATGACAAAATTAATTGACCAAAAGCAGGCAATAATTAAATTGCAGTGGAAGCTTTACATGTCTTGAAAACAATTTTCAATTTCACAGTAAAACTAAAGCTATAATAAATTTGAAACATATAGATAGTATGCAGTGGTGGATCCGGGGGGTTGCAAAACCCCCTTTTTTGGACGATCAATGCTTTTGAATGGGGACATATGGTTGGACCCCCCCCCTTTATCCTGGGTTGGAACCCCTTTAAAATGCCTGGATCCGCCCTGGTATGTCCCAATAGATAGTCTAGCGGATAGTCATTAAAAGCAACTACCAATAGATCAAAGATACTAGGGTTTATGTTTATTTTATTCATTTCAAAGTAAAACCAAAGATTTATCAGAACATATATATACATATATAGGTGGCACATTCTCTTCAGACATTATCACGGTTTTCCACTAATGACATCGTCCTGAACCTGAATGAAATATTTGCCATTGGACATTAAGCAACCAATAATCAATCAATCAATCAATCAATTCATGACGAAAAGATCAAGTTGCCTTAATTTCCCTTCACAAAGTTTCATTGTACACACTTTTGGTGTTCAAATTAATTGCATGGATGATAAATTATCACAATTTTAAGATGGCGTTGTACTCTAATCAAGGTATAAAGAACCATATTTGTTAATCTTTATGTAAATGAATGAATCTTGCAATCGTCAAAAACATTTTTAGATCCAAAGATTTTAATAGCAGGATATTTAAAATCAATGTGAAAACTAATTACAAACTATTTACTTTAATTTGGAACACAGCATTTTATTTCAAAATAGCCAGTGGCAATTTTTGTTTTAATATCTTGATTACGATACAATGAAATCTTACCCTTGTGGTCATTCATGCTTAGTTACTTAGTACACGGAAAAAGTATGTACTATGAAAATATGAAGGCAAATTCAAGCAATTTGATTGGACGAGAAGTTGTAAGTATGTGCTAATGATTCATACTAATTTAAGGTTATTTTAATTTTACAATTATACAGTATAAATTATGTTATAACTGTATGATTTTAAATTTGTATTGGTTTACTTCACTTATTATTGATTTTTAAGTTTAAAAAAAAAACATTAGGAATTTGTTACACTGTCTTTTGACTATTTCAATCTGAAGCTTTTTCTAGATAGACGTTTCCAGGGGCAGATTCAGGCGGGGGCACGGCATGCGTGCGCTCCCCCTAAAATTGGCAAAGCATGGGTTGTCAGCTTGATAAAGAATATTTTGATAATTTTACCTCAAAAAAAATTTTGCCTCTCTCCGCTCGGCAAATATTTAAGTTTGTGCCCCCCTAAAATCCTGGATCCCCCTTGATTTTAGAGTGGTTTTCATACTCCTAAGCATGATACATTCTTTAAAATCAAGTAAGTTTCCACAACTAACTTTTCAAACATGCTAACCTCTTTGTCATTTGGTCTCTGGTGAAGAGTTGTCCAATCATACCACATCATCTTAATTTCATGTGTATACTCATTATGTCACAAGGACTTTCCATGCATTCCGAGTGTCTTAATTATGAAAAGATCCTGTGGGATAAATATCATAGAGACACCAAACTTACACTACAAAAACATGAAGTTTCCCGTAGAAATGTTTTCTTTGAATATGATTTATTTCTGTGTGAGCATTTAATATGTTTAATAATCTTGGTAGGCTATAAAGTTAGGAAGATTTTGAATGAATGTTCCACATCCAGTGGAAAGTACTCCATTCTTTAAATGTCACAGACAGTACTGATTTATTGCTGTTCTTCATCTTAAAATTATAATCTTCAACAAAATGTATAAACATTGTATTTTATTGAGGAAAAAGAGTGTTTGAAGAAAAAAAGACAAAATTTGATTTGTGGAGACAGGAACGAAAACAATAATTAATATCTCTGACTGCAACCATTAAACACAATAAAAACTAAAGTACATCTATAGTTTAACATGTAGTGTTCAGTGAAATGTCTATCCTTCAAAATGCCATGCTCTAAACCCCACAGCATCAAATTGTAAATTGATTTAAAAGATACAACCAAAGATCTGCTTTCAATAAACATCACAAATGTCTAATTTCTTTATGGTAAAAAATACAGAGAAACAATAGCCATTGTTTGTATAATTATCAGATAAATCAATGTCCAGAAACACTGACCACAACAGAAACTGACCGATATAATTCATACTGTAAAAAATGACACTCGGTCATACCAGTTGACATTTTCAGAAGAAATTTGATTTAATATTTGTATCTATTTGTCCTCATATCATTGATTACAAATGCTGATTAGGTCGTCCATGAAATTAAGTAAGGATTTTCTCTGGAAACATAATTATATGGGCAGGATTGAATGAAACTAATACTGTAGAAAATTAGTATTTACTCAAGAGTGGACTAAATCATGATTGTATGGAAGGCCTAAGATATAAGGCTTAACAAACATATAAACAGATATGATGTCTATTGTGTTATTCTCTTCATTCAATGCCCTTGCAGAATATCTATAGCTACATGGTGCTAAAGTTTTTAGATATTAATGTCTCCATTTTACAAATGATTTGCTAGACAAGTTTTTTGTATGTATTGTATTTGAATGGAATCAAATTCTTTCTTTTTCTAGTTTCTAAACCCCATGCTATAAAATAGCTAGGGGTAAGATTTTTTTAATCTATCTGTCAGTTAGTTTGTTTTGTTAAGTGATTAAGATTATAACACAATGTTGACTGCTGACACCCCTTTTTTTGACATTTTTACCTGTTATATCTGTTTGTTTTGTTCACACATTGTTAATATGAAACTTGTGGAGAAAAGTTGATTCCTGATGCTAAGGCTATGTGAGATTACTCACTTAAGGTTCTTTAATCTGATGCTAAAGTTATGTGAGCTTACTCACTTAAGGTTCTTTATCTTGATGCTAAGGCTATGTGAGCTTACTCACTTAAGGTTCTTTAATCTGATGCTAAGGCTATGTGAGCTTACTCACTTAAGGTTCTTTAATCTGATGCTAAGGGATTACTCACTTGAGGTTCTTTATCTTGATGCTAAGGCTATGTGAGCTTACTCACTTAAGGTTCTTTAATCTGATGCTAAGGCTATGTGAGCTTACTCACTTAAGGTTCTTTAATCTGATGCTAAGGCTATGTGAGATTACTCACTTAAGGTTCTTTATCTTGATGCTAAGGCTATGTGAGCTTACTCACTTAAGGTTCTTTAATCTGATGCTAAAGCTATTTGAGTTTGCTCACTTAAAGTTCTTTATCCTGATGCTAAGAGTATGTGAGCTTGCTCACTTACAGTTCTTTATCCTGATGCTAAGAGTATGTGAGCTTGCTCACTTAAGGTTCTTTATCCTGATGCTAAGAGTATGTGAGCTTGCTAACTTAAGGTTCTTTATCCTGATGCTAAGGCTATGTGAGCTTGCTCACTCAAGGTTCTTTAACCTGATGCTAAGGCTATTGGAGCTTGCTCACTTAAGGTTCTTTATCAGGATGCTGACAGTATGTGAGCTTGCTCACTTAAAGTTCTTTATCAGGATGCTAACAGTATGTGAGCTTGCTCACTTAAAGTTCTTTATCAGGATGCTAACAGTATGTGAGCTTGCTCACTTAAGGTTCTTTATCCTGATGCTAAGGCTATGTGAGCTTGCTCACTTAAGGTTCTTTATCCTGATGCTAAGGCTATGTGACCTTACTCACTTAAGGTTCTTTATTCTGATGCTAAGGCTATGTGAGATTACTCACTTAAGGTTCTTTAATCTGATGCTAAAGCTATGTGAGCTTGCTCACTTAAGGTTCTTTATCCTGATGCTAAAGCTATGTGAGCTTGCTCACTTACAGTTCTTTATCCTGATGCTAAGAGTATGTGAGCTTGCTCACTTGAGGTTCTTTATCCTGATGCTAAGGCTATGTGACCTTTCTCACTTAAGGTTCTTTAATCTGATACTAAAGCTATGTGAGATTGCTCACTTAAGGTTCTTTATCCTGATGCTAAGGTTATGTGAGCTTGCTCACTCAAGGTTCTTTAACCTGATGCTAAGGCTATTGGAGCTTGCTCACTTAAGGTTCTTTATCCTGATGCTAAGAGTATGTGAGCTTGCTCACTTAAGGTTCTTTATTCTGATGCTAAGGCTATGTGAGCTTGCTCACTAGAGGTTCTTTATCCTGATGCTAAAGCTATGTGAGCTTGCTCACTTAAGGTTCTTTATCCTGATGCTAAGGCTATATAAGCTTTCTCACTTACAGTTCTTTATCCTGATGCTAAGGCTATGTAAGCTTGCTCACTTACAGTTCTTTATCCTGATGCTAAGAGTATGTGAGCTTAATCACTTAAAGTTCTTTATCCTGATGCTAAGAGTATGTGAACTTGCTCACTTAAGGTTCTTTATCCTGATGCTAAGGCTATGTGAGCTTGCTCACTTGAGGTTCTTTATCCTGATGCTAAGGCTATGTGAGCTTGCTCACTTAAGGTTCTTTATCCTGATGCTAAGGCTATATAAGCTTTCTCACTTACAGTTCTTTATCCTGATGCTAAGGCTATGTAAGCTTGCTCACTTAAGGTTCTTTATCCTGATGCTAAGAGTATGTGAGCTTGCTCACTTAAGGTTCTTTATCCTGATGCTAAGAGTATGTGAGCTTGCTCACTTAAGGTTCTTTATCCTGATGCTAAGAGTATGTGAACTTGCTCAATTACAGTCTATCATTCCTATAGTTAAGTGATTCTTTTGTTTTTAATTTATCTGCCACCAGTTTGCTCTTAAAAGACATTCTTATAATCTATATTATTGTAACCTTTTTTTTTTCAAAAAAGCCTCATTACTTTAATAATCTGTTAGAATTGATGATTATCCATGTTTATGGAATTATTTTATTTATAGAGCATATAATATACAATAATTACAACGTTAATGACATGAAGTGTAAATACCAATACATCTGTAAATGTACAAATTTTTGCAATAATTTCATATAAGGTAAATATTTGACAAGATAAGCTTAACCTATGAATTAGACCTTGCATTTATTGCCTCAGTTCCTATTAAAAGCTTTGATGTTTAATTTGTTTTACTGTGATTGCATGGGATTTCTAAAAAGAATTGTCTGTCTCTGAGTAACCCACTGGATTTAAATAATTGTGTAGTGAATAGAATTTGCAATAGATATGTTGATACATAGATATGTGCACATCCCTTATTCATTAGTCTGACCAAGGAGATTGATTGATTGATTGTTGTTTGTTTAATGTCACTGTCAGTAAAAGCCTAAACAGAACTTATGTTATAACATTTATGATGCACTGACTTTAACATAAAACAACTTTACTGCATAAATTATGAATTATACTAAAATTTTAGAATGATCAGGAATTAAAATCTGATGAACTACAGTAAAAACTGTATATTAAAGTCACCCTTGGGATCAGAGAAACTGACCAAACAAGAATGATGACCTTTGATTTGAGGCTCAAAATGCATAAGTATTACTTACAGCGAGGAAAGCAGAAGGTGACCTGCTAAGACATGTTTTGTGTAAAAGAGTTGACCTTTCTAATAGGTTTGACTGGAAAAGTGATGCATACAAAGGTTACCTATAGACCATTCCTTTTCTCATAAACAAAAGGTAATGAATTCTTTTGTAGCAGCCCTGAATCATTAGCAGATTCTGATGCAGTATACCTACTTTTCTACTTTTACACAGGTTTGGGGTTATTTTGGAGTTTCACAGATTTTCAATTTGGTTTTGCTTCTTATGTAAATGAGTTTATTGCTTTATTGATTATGCAAAGAAAAGATTAAACTGTGGTTTCTTTCTCTAAAACCTGTTTATACTGTGAAACAAGAACCAAGTAATGTGGATTATTATAGAATTAAAATCTTGTCTTTGATTTTCAAATATTTTGGCCTCAAACTTCACTGAAGAGATTTATCAACTGTCCAAATGCACATCTGGTGCAATCAAATTGTTACTCACTGCTACTGTTATTGTTGATGAAAGTGTCACAACATTAAGTTCAAATGCATATTTTGATAGTCATAAGCTTGATGAGTGGGTCAATCTCTTGTCTGACCATTCTGTACAAAAACAACACGTGGCATTTGTTAACACCATGGAAGTATTATATATATATATTATATTGTCAGTATAATACTACCATGTTAACACCAAACGTAATCTAGAACAGTATTCTTCATAGTGATGATAGGAAAAACATTAACAGCATTTAAATAATTAGTGATAACAAAAGATATTGAATGGTTTCCTGAAATTGATAACTAACATGATTGATATGTATTAATTAAGTTTATTGTTTACAATATTAATCCATAAATAGATGCTATCCAGTCTACTGCGCTGTTATTAAATATGTGATGACATTGATTAGATAATTAACACATTAACATAGGCCACTTTATTGATACAAAGACACAGTAGGATTTTAGTTAAAAAAGAAAGTTATGAGAAACTTTTGATTTTCGATCTCTAGTGTGTTTCATTAACTTGAATGGAAATTTTTACAGTAAAAAAAATTTGGTGGATAGATATCGTACTTGAAATATCATTTTTTCAGTTTTTCGTTAAGGCTGAAAAATGTAATTCATTCTTGAATATAACATTTCAATTACTGGAAATTCAGATTTTTTTTTATCTGCTTTTATTATTGCAATTGTTTATACAACAGTCACAACTTGTCAATCTTAAAAAACCCTGCATACAAATAATCCTATCAAAATTCAGAATGTTCATTTTTATTTTATAAAACCTTCCCTTTCACAATTTTTCCAATGATGAAAACATCGCAAAAATTTTTGAATTTGTAGTACCAATATAATCTATTCTACTGTAAAGTCTCTGACTGTATACTTCAACATTTAAAGATTTATTTAGGTTAACAAATTAATGTTTCTCAAAGTTGATGAGAATTTGTGTCTAATCTTTTAAAGGATAAAAGCATGCAAATATTTCACTACCAACATAAATTGCAATCTTTTGAAATTAAATGAGAAAATTGAAGTTTTGAACTTTAAGATATTGGTAAGTTTTGACATGATGAGAATTCTGTTTAATCCCTCTGATGGGGTTGATGTAATGCTGATTGTCGTTTGATTTGTACACTGCTGCCTCATTTACTTCATGGAACTTTATTGATGTCTCTTGAATAAGAAGCATCAGAACTATATAAACTAATTATATACATGTTCCAAATTCTTATTCAGGCATGGAAAAAAAAAGAAATTGGAAAACTGTTGTTTATGGTGGTAAATTAGATTTATTCAAGCTTTAAAAAAGTCTAAATGTAACAGATTTTAAAGATGAAATGTTACTATTGAATATATTGTATCATATGCTCTGCCCCTCCAATTTTTCTGTTGAAGTTCGATCTGCGGTTCTCCATTGTTTTCCATTCGTTTGATGCATTTCAGCCTTTGATTTTACCGTTTGTTAAAGGACTAAAAAATTTCTGTTTTCCTTTGAGGTCGATGTTTTTGTTATTTTACTTTTTCCTTATCAGACTATACTGCATTTTCAATTTTATAATTGTAAACTTTTGGCTATGATGATTATACCAAGAAATTTTTTCAGCAATCAATAAATGGCTTTGAAGGATTGATTTTATCATTAATTTATAATGGAGGCATTAAATTAAAATTTATTTAAGACCAAAAAATTATTTGGCTATTAATTATAATGAAGGTTGACAGACTTCTATAGAACTAAAGATTTAGCAGGAAAATGTAATAGTCTTTGCCTTTAGGAAGTTAACTTTATTGAACAATATAAATTGTTTTATTTGCTTTTTGTGGGAAAAGAAAGATGGCTTTATTGTTATCTGCATTAGTTGTGCAGCTGCTATAATTACGTTTAGTCAATACAAGTGTAACCACATGTGAAATTGATGTATTCTTTATTACAGGAAGCTCGTGGTATTCATAGCATGGTCATATTAAGGCAGTAAACATTTCCAGTCGGTTAACTCAATTTAGAGAGAGAGTTATTGTATAGACATTACCTGTATAGATGTTTATCTGGCTATTTTGCATTGTTTGGTTGCTGTCTTATTGTTTAAAAACCCCATATCTCTCTTTATTCTTGTGGCCACGGTGGCTGAGTGGTCTAAGTAGTTTATCTACGGTATCGCGTACTAGCCTGTCAACACTATAAAGGTTGTGAGTTAGAACCCTGCACAAGGCAGGTGCATGCGACTCTAATCTATTTTTCCAGTTTTCCTGTTTAAGTTTTGAAGTTCTCGATGTGCACTCCAGCTTCCTCCACCAATAAAACTGGCCACCGAGATATAGCCAATAGTGCTGAAAGTGGCATTAAACCTCAACTATCTATCAATCCCTTTTCAAATTTAGAGAAAAGTGCCTGTGTGCCTGAAAGGTAAGCTGTAGAGACGCAAGGGGATTATTTCTGTCTCATGTCACACTTTCTTTTGGAAATATTGAAGACTTATAAAAAAATGAAAACAGCACTTTATAAATTTCATGTGTTGGAAGCGCTTTTCAGGATTTGCTTTCATCAAGAACGCTCAAAGTCGAATATTTGAAAGCCAAGGATGTATATTATGGAAACAGTTGAAGAGCTATATGACTAAAAAGGACCTTGAAATAATAGCCAAATCCATCTAGTCAATTTTACCTGAGGGAGTGTATATACAAAATTCAGACTTTACATTTAGTATCTTAAACGAACACATACTTCTTTAGATGTTAAAATGCTATGAATTGTCTAGGAAAATTCAGATCTGATCCTTTCTAGTGGAATATTAAAATAATGAAATATTTTCCAATGGAAAATAATGAAATATCATTTGAGTTTTTTTCTGACTGTTTTATGCTCTATCTATATGTAGGTCAAACAATGTGTGCTTTGAATTTCCATCTAGTAGGAATTATTTTGCCTTAAATTAATGTGGAGAACTGAAATTTTGAAATAATTCACTTCCAAAAGACATATCTGCCATCATTTCAAAATGCCCATGGGGTTTAGCATGCAAGATGGCTCTCATTGTCCTACAAAACCTTTAAAGGGAAATTTATTTTATTGATGTTTTGTTGCTTCTTCATACTTTTACAATCATAAGCCATGGTAAAATTGATTTTTGTTTTAAATTGTGGACAAAATTGCCCTTTTAAAATTTCCAATTGGGAGCCTCCATTGGGGAAATCCCCACAAATAGTGACAGTTGGCAGGTATGAAAAGAACCAATGAAAACTTGAGGGTTACATTTTAAAGAATAAAAAATTGGGTTTGTAGGGAAACCCTTAACACAATTATTTTTTTTCCACTTTAAATATCTATAACCTTTATCATATATTTTTCAGCTTAGAAGAAATGACAACTTAGAACTGAAAGCAGGAACTAGCTATGACCATGACAGCTACAGCATTTATTATGTACAGTCTCGCCAATATTGTCGGAATACTTCTCTTCTGGCTTTATAAAAAGAGAGACAAGAGAGAGAAAAAACCGTCAGAATCGGAGGAATTAGAAAATGCAACAGTTCGTAAAAGACGTTTAAAACATCAGCCATCTTTACTTGCCTTGTTGGGTCTTTCACATACATATAACGACAGGTCATTTTGTGCAATAGAAGATCATTTTCATAGTTTTACCGAAGTAAGTGAGGCATGTAAGCGAGCAGGATTGGAGAACTGTGGTTTGATCATTGGCATTGATTTTACAGCCAGCAATGAGTGGCAGGGACGCAAAACATTTGGAAGTCAGTGCCTTCATAAAGTCATTCCAGGAAGGATTTATAATCCATATCAAAAAGTGGTGTCTATCATAGGTCAAACGCTTGAACCGTTTGATGACGATAATCTTATTCCTACTTATGGATTTGGAGATTCCACAACTAATGACGAAGACGTGTTTAGTTTCCATAGCAATGGAAATGCATGTAAAGGATTTTCAGAAGTTTTGCAAAAATATAATGAATATGCAACAAAACTTCAGTTTAGTGGACCAACAAATTTTGAACCAATTATAAATAAAGCGATAGAAATTGTAAAATTACGAAAATCATATCATATACTAATTATCATAGCAGACGGACAAGTTACAGAGGAATCACGAACTATTCAGGCTATCGTTAGGGCATCGGAATATCCTCTGAGTATTGTTGTCGTTGGTGTTGGCGATGGACCGTGGGATATTATGGAGGATTATGATGATTTTTTACCGAATAGAAAATTCGACAACTTTCAGTTCGTAAATTATCATTCTGTTACGTCCAAAACAAAAAACCCTGATGCAAGTTTAGCGTTACATGTTATGATGGAAATTCCACATCAGTATAAGATTATAAAAGCTTTAGATTATATAGAAACAATACAAACTGTCAAGTCAGATCTATGACATACAAAAGGTTTTATTTTCATGTCTCACCTATATAGTAGGGTGGCATTATGTTTTTAGGACTGCATTGGTCCATTTGTTAATATGTTCCAAAAAATGATTAAGTTTTGGTAGTTTACTAACAAGCAGTTGGCACATTAACTTGAAACTTAGCACAGGTGTTCATTGTGTTCTAAACTTTTTGAAAATATGTTGAAATTAGGATTTTGACCCATTTTCATGGTTCATCAATAAGGTTAAAGTTTTTGTTTATGATACTGTTGCTTACCATCAGACTTGGGGTAATTGTAATTGTAATCATTAATTAGCTGTAATCAATTACAATTTTTCAAGTAATCATTGTAATCATTAATCAGCCAAAAATCTAATTACATGTAATTTAATTTAATTTAATCAATTAAATTACTTTTCAAAATGCCTTGTAATCCTGATTACTTTTTGATTACATTCTGATTACAATGCAAAAAATCACAAAATTGTGTGAACATTTTTAAGTTGTACAGGTGTTATATCTGGACATACAAAGACAACTTCAAACTTTTTGACACATCTCAAGATAAGGATTATTATTATAATGTTTGATTTATTAGATTTATTTAAGGTTATAGAGGACAATTAAGAACCCTGAGTTTAATCTTTATTGAATAAATCAAAAGAAATATGAATAATATTTATAACAAATATATAGGATTCAAAATCTATATTTCTAATATAATTCAGATTAGAAGTGAACATGGTGAGCATGGTGAGAGGCTTAACATTCTGGTTTATTTTATCTAAAAAGAAGTTTTTCAAGGAATAACTATTTTATTGAACGTAGGTTTTATCGTAAATAATTCATGCTACATGTTATATTAGTTTAGGCTTAATTGGTTCATTTTACTTCTTTAAAAATAAACTGTACAGTGTTGAAATTCCTTGTTAGCCAAAGTAAAAAGTATTATACATATATTAACAATTAAAAGATGTTTATTTGCTAATGACTGTTTTGTTTTTGTGATTATTGTCACTTTTGAATTGACAGGTAGGAGACCAATTAAAGTATGTTTTTCTTTCAATTACCTATTCTGTACTTTGGCAATATGACAAAAGATAAAAGAAAATTTATCTAATTAGCACTAAAAAAAATTGTGACAAATATGTTGTTTAAAATAAACAAATGTTGGTATATATAATAACATAAACGGTACTAATTTTTCTGTGAAATGCAATTGTTTTTGACTGATAACTGAAATACATATAAAATCTGCACGATATCAGAAAGACAACAACCAAGCCTCTTTACAAACCTTTATTCAATCGAAATCAAAATATTTCAAAGATTAATAATTATATAATGGTAAAGTGTAAAGGGCCATATTCAGTGATAAAATGTTTATGTATATATTAAATCGATGAATTTTGAAGTTATCATTTAATAACATATCAAAAAAGTAAAATTACAAAATACCGTACTCCATGGAAAATTCTAAATGGAAAGTCAGAAGCTCAAACACATCAAATAAATGGATAGCAACTGTCATATTCCTGACTTAGTACAGGCATTACCTAATGTAGAAAATTTTATTGAATAAAATCCTTTCTTAAAACATGCTACAGTTATCATGGTTATAATCTTTATATATTAACATCTTTCAAATGGGTTATTTTGAAATTCATTGTAATCAGATGTAATAATGATTACTTGCCAATGTAATCATTAATTTAATTAGCTACTTTGAGAAATGATGTAATCATTAATTTAATTAGATTGTACAATTGACAAAGTAATTGTAATTTAATCAATTACATTGAAAGTAATCGGACCCATCTTTGCTTACCATGAAACTTAGTACACATGTTCATGATGATGTGAATTTAAACTACACATGCATACATGTATATGCAAAATTAGCATTTGGAACCAGATTTCACTCAACATTTAAATGTGATAGTGGGAGCTGGACATAGTGTTCTATGGACACATATTCTTCATGTTTTTGTTCCAATTTTATCTTCCATGTGCATGTAGTCATGAACTGAACATTTTATATCAATCTATACACTAGATTTGTATAAAAATTATCTCCCCTTTAATAATTGTAAATGTTCTAACAAAAAAATAGAAAGAGAGCGTTAAGGTTTATAATAGTCTTCCAAAACACTATTGGTAGTTAGACACAATCAAATTGTACAATTAATGTGAAAATAATCATTAATAGATCTTGTAGATGTTAGTTTTTGAATTTATTTAATAAATTGACTTTGTTGGAATATGCAACGGTTTAAAGTAATGAAAATAGTAAAAACACAGTGCCTGCTAGTTATTATTTGGTAAAATGAATTGAAACATAATTTTTGTTGTTTTTTGTTTTGTTTTGTTTGGTTTTGTTTTTTTTTTTTTTGGTGGGGGGGGAGGGGATAGTTTTGAGTTAATGAATCAGTATCACAACAGCAGAACATTACATATAGGGTTCAGTATGGGGTCTTTGACAATGGACATGTATGTATACCATGAATCAAGCTGTTAAGTTGTCATGAAGGTCAATACAAATTGAAAAAAGCACAGTTGCAATGTAAAAGAAAATTGATGTGCTTGTATATCATGTGATTGTTAGGTATTGTAAAGCAATACAAGATTTATGGTGCTACTTGACAGTTTGTAACAGATAGGAATACTTATAATTGGTAACATTTGCTATTTGACAGTTCATTTATAACACTTTTGTAGATCTGAATGTATGTATAATGTAAATCAATCAATTTTATCAATCAATTTATTTATTTACGACTTAAATGACTTTTGTAAGTAGAAAAATCAAATGAACACAAATATATAAGTTGTTGCAAATATGTCAGATCTACTCCTCTTTGTGAATACATCAACAGAATAAACAGTATTACAAAAATAAATGGCCATGAAGTTGTTAAAAAGAGACATTTTTGAAAATATTGATTGCAAACGAAAATAAATTGGAATTAGTATAATTGCACAGACACTGTCAAACATATTAAACATTTTGAAGTTTATTTTTAGAAGTTACCTATATGATTGCTACAATATCTTTTTTCAACCTATTAGGAATGTGTGAGGAAGTTTTGTATTATTTTTTTTAACTTTTTAACTTTCCATTTATATTTGATTTCCAATGTGGCCTTTACCTAGGGTATGCATTAAAAGTTTGTTAAATATTCATTTCAAACCAAAATACGCACAAATTAATTTTTGAAATTCTTGGGATTTTTTTTTTTTTTCGTTCCTTACGCATTTAGTTAAACATCCATTTCTTCTCACTGATTTTAAATGAAAAACCAGAGCAATCTATTTCAAGCCAAAATGTTTTATTTTTTCATATCTCATATATATATCTTAGCACCAAAATCTGTGTATTTGTTTACTTTTACATTATTTTAATGTTTTATTCATTTTGTATTGAAATATTCGTTATTTATGAAAATGTTGTATTTGAATTGGTCCAAGACCTCAATTAAGTTTGCTTGTCCTGAACAAACATGAAATATTTGCCACTGGATATTAAGCAACCAACAATCAACTATTTATGTTGAACATTTTTGAAATATGTCCACTGCTTAATAAGATTGTTTACATGTATTGTACCACTGTTGGAGCATATTTAATCTACAGAAAAAGTCAACAAGCTTATACCTCAAGATATTGACAATTATTGACAAAAAGTCATGTAAAGGTTTTTTTTTAACACTGCTTCAGTCATACTTTGTTCAACTGTGCCAAATGACTTCTTAACATTACAATCCCTGTCCTAAAGATTTATTACTGTGAAATTTCTGTTTTTTTATAAAAAAAAATTTTATACTAAAATCACCTAGATTTGTAAAACTCCATTTTTGTAGGCTGGAGGGGGCTCTTTAACATGTTTAAGTACACCACCTCGTTTTGAAGAATTGTCAAATCAATAGAAATTTTCCCTGCATGCTATGATACTCATGTATTATTATATATTAGTACTTTACTACAGAAATATTTTTTTTCCATCAATTTTTTACGAAATAAGAAAAGACTTCCAATTTCGAATATTGCCACCAAAACATGACCACTTGACAACCATCGTAGCATTAGAATATTTTGCTTACTAATTTGTTCCACAATGAAACACAGGGTTGCTATATTCTGAAAGCAGTTGATACTTTGACTTCTTTACAAATTGAAATTTGTTGAAACAACAAGATTGTTGATTGTATGGTCTTTTACAATTACGAGCTGCTATGTACTACTTTTGATGTCTGTTAAGATCAGTCCAGCCAAATGGTCAATTGCCCTCCTTAAAGACAACACAATATAAAATCAAAGGAAAATAACAGTAATCTGGGATCAATTTTGGTAATGACATTTTAAAACATGACTGCATTATGTAATATACACAAATGGTTTAATCTGAAGAAAATGAATTTTCCTTAGGTGTTAAAGCAGCTAGCTTTCATAAAAGTTGTGAGCTACATTAATTCTAACTAAATAGTCCCTCTGGAACAATCTTGATAATAAAATTGTAAAAAGTAAATGTGACAATATTTTAAATTACCATAACAACATAGTAAATCTGCCGTGGAGTTTTGATGTATAATTCATTATCTGACAACAGAGCTTAATTATACCACATCCATAGATTTATCCCACAATAATACAACAGGCACATTTTGTTTTCTATATAATTTGATGCTAAAATTGATATAATTATTTTAATAATGGAAATGTTTGCCTGTCATTCCATTGTTCTTTCAAATTAATTGTTTTGGATTTTATTGCCTCTGAATATTGATGATATCTAAAAATAGAAAATGACCAGTACAAAGTTCATGGTGTTAGAAATGATGTTCAGAACTAACCCAACAAAGTTTGGATTGGAATATTACAGTTGTTTTTGATTCATTTGATGTGTTTGAGCTTTTGATTTAAAAAAAATTGCCGTTAGTTAAGGGACTTTTCGTTTTGAATTTTCCTTGGAGTTTGGTATATTTTTGTTATTTTACTTTTTTCACTTACTTTCTCGGGGATTTTGATATGTCCCCCAGTCGATAATGGGAGTGGATAAAACTTTTAGATGTTCCCTGTACCCACTCTGCGATCTCTTTTTAATCATAAGAATTGATTATACAATATATTGTAAAAATAAGAAAAGCTGTAGTATTCAATGTTTTTACAAATTTGAGGAAGTGCAGGTGAAATAAGTAAAATCCTCCTGAACTGTAATTACATCGGTCTTTAAAAAAATACCCATTGGAAATCCTTGTATTCAATTTTATTTTAATCCAGTATTAATTGAAAAATAATATGTTCTTTTAAAAGTTTATCACACAGTATACATAGTGAAATGTATACAAACATTAAAATTCAGGAATGAAAATAAAGATTGTTTTATAGAACAATAATATATAATATAATTGTTATGTGATATTATTTTAAAGCTAAGGTTCTATCATCTGTTTAAACCTATACATTAGTTCCCCTAACCAGTCACCGTTGATTTCAATGAAACATTTAAACAATTTTAAGTACTTCATGGTACTTTTAACATCCTACATAATATTTTTTATCTTAATGATCTTTGGGGTTTCCATGTTAAAATATGAATATTGTATATCTGGATAATTAATCAATACATGTAACTTTAATTCAATGATATTTACTTCAATTTTTATACGACCGCAAAAAATTTTTGTGGTCGTATATTGGTATGACGTTAGGCGCCGTAAATGCCGTCCAAGACGCATTGGTTTTCGCACTCTAACTTTAGTTTAAGTGAATGGATCTCTATGAAATTTTACCATAAGGTTCAATATCACAAAAGGAAGGTTGGGATTGATTTTGGGGTTATGGTACCAACAGTTAAGGAATTAGGGGCCAAAAGGGGCCAAAAATAAGCATTTTGTAACTTCCAGACATAACTTGTGTGTTAGTGTATGGATCTCTCTGACATTGTACCACAAGGTTCCATATCACAAAGGGAATGCTGGGATTGATTTTGGGGTAATTGCCTCAAAATTTTAGGAATTAGGGGCCAAAAGGGCAAAAACAAGCATTTTCTAGTTTCATGACAATAACTTGTGTGTAAGTGTATGGATCTTTCTGAAATTGTACTACAAGGTTCAATATCACAAAGGAAAGCTGGAATTGAGTTTGGGGTAATTGCCTGAAACGTTTAGGAATTAGGGGCCAAAATAAGCATTTTCTAGTTTCCAGACAATAAGTTGTGTTCAAGTGTATGGATCTCTGAAATTGTACTGCAAGATACCATACCTCAAAGGGAAGGCTGGGATTGAGTTTGGGGTGATGAATCATAAGGGGTTCAAAACATTTGGGGGATTTTTTTTTTTTTTTTCCTTTAAAATTTTCCATTTTAAGTTGGTTATTTCTGATTTATATTTAAAAGCAAATAATAATGATATGGCAGGAGATACACACCAAACAGGATGTGTAAAATATTATATAATAAGTATTGTGCAATAGCAAGAAATTTTCAATTGCACAGTATTGCGCAATAGCAAGAAATCTTCAATTGCACAGTATTGCGCAATAGCAAGAAATATCCAATAGCACAATATTGCGCAATAGCAAGAAATTGTCAATTGTACAGTATTGCTAATAGCAAGAAATATTCAATTGCACAGTATTGCGCAATTGCAAGATATATTCAATTGCACAGTATTGTGCAAAAGAAGATACTTTGTATAAATTACTTATTTCTTGACCAATTTCAATGGGGTTTTATTCTTGAACTCTTGGGGTTCTTTAATATGCTGAATCTAATCGTGTATTAAGTTTTTGGATTTTGGGCCCCGTTTTAAATTGGTCCACATTGAGGTCCAAAGGGTCCAAAATTAAACTTTGTTTGATTTCATCAAAATTGAATTATTGGGGTTCTTTGATATGCCGAAACTAACCGTGTATTTAGATTCTTAATTTTGGTCCCGTTTTCAAATTGGTCTACATTAAGGTCCAAAGGGTCCAAAATTAAACTTAGTTTGATTTTAACAAAATTGAATTCTTAGGGTTCTTTGATATGCTGAATCTAAACATGTATTTAGATTTTTGATTATGGGCCCAGTTTTCAAGTTGGTCCAAATCGGGTCCAATTAAACTTTGTTTGATTTCAACAAAATTGAATATATGGGGTTCTTTGATATGCTGAATCTAACAATGTATTTAGATTTTTGATTTTTGGGCCCGTTATCAATTTTATACGACCGCAAAAAATTTTGTGGTCGTATATTGGTATGACGTTGGCGTCGTCGTCGTCGTCGTCCAAGACACATTGGTTTTCGCACTCTAACTTTAGTTTAAGTGAATGGATCTCTAGGAAATTTTACCATAAGGTTCAATACCACAAAAGGAAGGTTGGGATTGATTTTGGGAGTTATGGTACCAACAGTTAAGGAATTAGGGCAAAAATAAGCATTTTGTAACTTCCAGACAATAACTTGTGTGTAAGTGTATGGATCTCTAACATTGTACCACAAGGTTCCATATCACAAAGGGAATGCTAGGATTGATTTTGGGGTAATTGCCTCAAAATTTTAGGAATTAGGGCCAAAAAGGGGCAAAAATAAGCATTTTCTAGTTTCAGGACAATAACTTGTGTGTAAGTGTATGGATCTTTCTGAAATTGTACTACAAGGTTCCATATCACAAAGGAAAGCTGGAATTGAGTTTGGGGTAATTGCCCTAAACGTTTAGGAATAAGGGCCAAAATAAGCATTTTCTAGTTTCCAGACAATAACTTGTGTTCAAGTGTATGGATCTCTGAAATTGTACTGCAAGGTACCATACCTCAAAGGGAAGGCTGGGATTGAGTTTGGGGTGATCAATCATAAGGGGTTCAAAAATTGGGGATTTTTTCCTTTAAAATTTTCCATTTTAAGTTGGTTATTTCTGATTTATATTTAAAAGCAAATAATAATGATATGGCAGGAGATACACACCAAACAGGATGTGTAAATTATTATATAATAAGTATTGTGCAATAGCAAGAAATTTTCAATTGCACAGTATTGCTAATAGCAAGAAATCTTCAATTGCACAGTATTGCTAATAGCAAGAAATATCCAATAGCACAGTATTGCACAATAGCAAGAAATTGTCAATTGTACAGTATTGCACAATAGCAAGAAATATTCAATTGCACAGTATTGCGCAATTGCAAGAAATATTCAATTGCACAGTATTGTGCAAAAGAAGATACTTTGTATAAACTGCTTATTTCTTGACCAATTTCAATGGGGTTTTATTCTTGAACTCTTGGGGTTCTTTAATATGCTGAATCTAATCGTGTATTAAGTTTTTGGATTTTGGGCCCCGTTTTAAATTGGTCCACATTGAGGTCCAAAGGGTCCAAAATTAAACTTTGTTTGATTTCATCAAAATTGAATTATTGGGGTTCTTTGATATGCTGAATCTAACCGTGTATTTAGATTCTTAATTTTTGGTCCCGTTTTCAAAATGGTCTACATTAAGGTCCAAAGGGTCCAAAATTAAACTTAGTTTGATTCTAACAAAAATTGAATTCTTAGGGTTATTTGATATGCTGAATCTAAACATGTATCTAGATTTTTGATTATGGGCCCAGTTTTCAAGTTGGTCCAAATCGGGTCCAAAATTAAACTTTGTTTGATTTCAACAAAATTGAATATATGGGGTTCTTTGATATGCTGAATCTAACCATGTATTTAGATTCTTAATTTTTGGTCCCGTTTTCAAATTGGTCTACATTAAGGTGCAAAGGGTCCAAAATTAAACTTAGTTTGATTTTAACAAAAATTGAATTCTTAGGGTTCTTTGATATGCTGAATCTAAACATGTATTTAGATTTTTGATTATGGGCCCAGTTTTCAAGTTGGTCCAAATCGGGTCCAAAATTAGACTTTGTTTGATTTCAACAAAATTGAATATATGGGGTTCTTTGATATGCTGAATCTAACCATGTATTTAGATTTTTGATTTTTGGGCCCCGTTATCAACTTTGTCCACATTGAGGTCAAAAGGGTCCAAAATTAAACTTTGTTTGATTTCATCAAAAATTGAACTCTTGGGGTTCTTTGATATGCTGAATCTAACCATGTATTTAGATTTTGGATATTGGACCATAATAGGTAAATTAAAAAAAATTAAGTTCTTAGACTACATTCATTCTGTGTCAGAAACCTATGCTGTGTCAAATATTTAATCACAATCCAAATTCAGAGCTGTATCAAGCTTGAATGTTGTGTCCATACTTGCCCCAACTGTTCAGGGTTCGACCTCTGCGGTCGTATCAAGCTGCGCTCATGGAGCATTTTATTTCTTATAATACAAATGTCAGCTATTATTATTTTTCTGATCCCAATGGTTTTAGTCAGTTTATGGGTTTTAAATGTAAATTTAGCTTGAGAGATGAACAACTCTCTCGAGATTCTCAATTTTGTTATTCAAACCAGAAGTTTTTAAGTAATCAGATTTGGAAATCATTCTATAAATTTTTTATTAGTTAGTTTATTTCATATAGTGATATACAGACAAAATGTCTGTTAATTATTTTAACACTGGATTATTATCAGAATATTTATGATTGTTCTAAGAGTTATCAATATAAAATAATTAAAGTAAATGCATTTAAATCTGTCATGAATTTCTGAGTGATATACCCAGAACCAGTATGTGTGCATTGTATGTAGTATTAAACTATAAGTTTTATGCTTATTTAAGTTCAGAACTGAGTATTTTTTTTGCATTTATAATATTCTGCATATTTCCTGTCAATGGGTTTGGGGGTAATATGATAAAGTTTTACTATTATATGATCTTGGTTTCTTTTCTTTACACTAGAGATTAAGCAACCAACAATCAATCAATCAATCCTTTCTTTAAAAACCTGATTAGGCTAATGAGCGTAATTGCTTGAATTTGATGCCGACATGAAAAATTATACATTTGTCTTATTTTAAAATGTACCATGTCCATTTTCCAATGAAAACTTTCTATTTTTCAAATTTATAGCAATACCTTCGTAAAATAAGATTTTTCTGTTTCCAATTGATTATTTTATATATGATGTATGAGTAACATAAAAAATCTTTGCTATCGAGATATTTTCTCAGGAGTCGTTAAGAAAACAGTTATTTTGTATTATTCATTCATGCTTTTTCTCAATATGAAAATAAGTTCTCTCAAAAGAATATTCTTGCTTCTACATAAATTATAGTTATTGATTTGAGGCCTTGTTCAACAGTGTAAAACAGTTTAATTTTTTTTAGGTTTTTTTTCTTCAGGGAATTTTCTTTCCTCTCAGTGCATTTATAAATTAACATATCATATAGAAATTTGTCTTGAGATAGGTTTTGATATGATGTAATTTAATTTGAATTATTTCCCTTGGCCACCATTTTGGAGGTGAAACTGGCTGATTTTCTTATTTGACTTAAACCAAATTAAAAACATGTGGTATACAGAAAGTCTGAAACAAGCTTTAGATCTTAACTTTATCTTTTTGATAAATTATGCAAGGCTTACAAGTGTTTCTAATTGTTTAGAAAACAACTTGTTCTAAAGTCTCGCTGTCAGTGCATATGACTTGAATAAATCAGAAAATATAACAAGTAACAAATAACAAACTTAGAGTGACATGAAACAGTCACCAGACCAAATTCAAAATTCCTATTTTGAATTTAGTTGATTAATAATGGAATGTGTGCATGTTGACCCAATATGGCAACTAAGGGAAATAACTCTTGCTCAAATTATGTTAATCTGAAACTCTCTATTGTAGAAGACCCTTTGTTGACTTCTATTTTTTGATATTTGTGTTGTGGGGTAACTGTCTGATTGATGTTTACCAGGGATCTGTGATTATTCCTTAAAGAATGACATTGTCTGGTCAGAATTTTATGCAAATCTATATTTCAGTCAAAATCTCTTAGACAAGTACAGAGAAATGTTTTATCTTCCGTGACAATCCAGCTCTTAACATTGTGTCATGTCTTATTATCAAAGCTGTTTTAGAATTTTTTCTTTTTTGAAAATTATGAAGAGTTAATTATAGGGATTTTATCAGAAATATGTTATCCATAATTCAATCTGGTGTCTGCATTTTTCTTTATTATTTGAGTGTAATGACCCCGAATGGATTTGATACTTTGTAATTGTTTTATTTAAGTGACATGTTTTGTCAATTTTTAGGAACAAGTATCATGCACACTTGGCTCAGCTGCTTATTAAAGAAGTAATTATTATATCCATATTATTTATAAAGAGATCACTACCAATTTACTTTGTTTGTTACAGTGAAGGTATGATTTAAGTTAAAACAAAATTTCAGCTACAACTATCCTGCATTCAAATATTTTATGCATATGTACTTTAATAAAGCATTCCAGTGTTGTTTTAAAATATATCTTTTTGCCTGGGTTACATGTAAAGCCATCAAATGACAGATTAATTCATCTAAATAGCAAAGCTATGATAAATCTTTGCTACATGACTATAAATGCATAGCAATAATGTGATGCACAACCATTGCCCCAAAAAATATGCACACAAGGTGCATTTTGTGGTTATCTATTCATTTGCAATTTAATATTTAGGCAATGCATTTTCTCTATGTCAACCTAGCCAAATGTTTTCATTTTTGATAAATTTCTGAATCTCCGTATTTAAGGCTTTGTCTTACCAATCAATCATTTATCATACATTTCCTTTTATCGACTGATCTGTATAAATATTAGAATTTAAGGCAGCTCAATTATTAACTAATTTGAATTTAAATTCAACTGCTAATTACTTGTTATTCATAATATTTATTTAATGGAAATTGAAAAAAAGTTTATAGTTTAGAAATTTACTTTAAATTTTGGATAGATATTATACTGGTATACTTAAAACATAAATTTTAATAGGCAAATTGTATTTTTAAAACATCTTTGATGGCATTTGGAATTTAATTGATAATGTTCATCATTGGTGAAAGATGTATAAATGTACAGGTTAAAGGGAGATAACTCGTTTTTGTTTTTTCTCAAACTGTAATTCCATTGTCTTGTTTACATCTCAGGAACTTACCTAAAACTTTCTGTTCCTGTGTAGATAAATCTGTGATATTTTTCTTGTTTTGTTATTTGTGTGATTTATGATTCCTGATTATTTAAAATAAATCAATTCTATTATATCTTCTTTTATGAATCCTTAATGAATAACAGTAGTTTGTAGATTTTTATTTTTTTTGCGATTCAACTAGATATGAATTAAAAGAGACATGAAGTTAACACCATGGAGACTGCAGACATATTGATTGATTGTTGGTTGTTTAAACTCTAGTGGCAAATCATAGCAAAAGACAATACAAAACATGTCTATAGGTCAACATAGAGTTTTCAACAGTAGACCGGATGTTTTCTATGCCATATGTCAACATAGAGTTTTCAACAGTAGACCGGATGTTTTCTCAAGCTCTAAATCATCACTAGTCATTTAAAGTTTAGATGAGTGTGTCAGACAGCTAGAGATCTACAATCAATACTGAATTCTCCTTGTAACAAAATAATTAAGATTAACAAAAACAACCACAAACTAGGCTCCTGGCTTGGTACAGGGACATGGGCATGTGGCAGGGTTAACCTAGTTTTAATGAGAACTCTTCCCCTTTTTAGACCATGTCTAAACTGACAAAAGGTACATACAAGCAGACACATAAAATCAGACCACAAAAAGTGCTTCATATAAATTTAAAAATTATTTCAATAAAAATAAGGAGATGTGGTATAATTGCAAATGAGACAACTATATCCACCAGAGTTCATATGACATGGATATAAACAATTAAAAAAATTATTATTATAGTTCACTGTATCATATAATAGGTATAAAAACATGAGAACTAAACATATTTTTTTTTAGGAGGGAGGGGTGTGGTGGCACCGACTCATTTGACATATATAGGATATTGATACTTTCATTTAAGGAACAGAATATTATAAGGAGATGACATAGAAATCAAAAATACAATAAAGATGAATGAGCTGGAGCTTCTGGTCAAGATTATATGTACCACAAAGCCTCTTATATAAAATATAAACAAATTAAATTACCTGTCATATACAGAAATTCTCATGTATATACTTCCATGCAGACCAGCTTGTTTTTTGCACTGTAGAACTTAATTTACACCAGAATTCTAGAAACAAATAAAATCCACAGAAAAAAACCTATTCATGTACCTGTAAATGGCCAATATATACTACTACCCCACATCTATTATCCATAGATTAATAAGAAAACATGCGCCTTAAGATGGCAAACATGACATAGAGGATTGAGACAAAGAAACTTGCACTGTTTTGGCATGCTGTGGAAAGTGAACTTTTAAGGTAACTATGGTTACATTGGAGTCCATCGAGCAACTCTTATGACTGTGAACGGCAATAAAGGTGCAAGTTCTGAAAGAGTCAAAATACATTTAAGGGATATTCAAACTCATAAGTTGATGACAAACAAACAAAAAACGACCAAATAGCGTAATTTTTTTTAAAATACAACATAGAAAACTAACGTCTGAACAACACGAACCCCATCAAAACTGGGGATGCAATCGGATGATCTGGAAGGGTAAGAAGATCCTGCTCCACATGTGGCACCCGTCGTGTTCATCAGGAAGATATGGGTTATAAGTTACGGTATGGTTGTCCCATGCAAATCTTCACTTATATCATTTGTTTTCAATCATGACAGGAAAACGGACAAATTTATTGCTTATGCGAACTTCTGTATAGGTATTTAGAATGATAACATATATAATCTTTGGAAGCAAAAATCTCACTCTCAATAAGAATTATTTAAGATAACAGATTAATTCTGTAAATGGAACTTTGAAATATTGCAACATATTATTTTGGGGTTGCTAGTTCCTATAAATGTGACTTGATTTCTTAGGAGCGCTATGCATTGGAATGAGACTAAAAACTGGAGGTCTAGAAGTTCCCAAGTTGAGTGACATAGCATACGAGTGTCCGATACTATGGAAGCTTGAAAATATTGCTTTATCATTTGGAATAGTTAACTGCAGGTTTCGTATATCACAATTACATGTTACCATCTATAATCAGCTGTCTATAATATGCATGTAATATTGAAGACACGAGTATATTGTTGACACCCGTGTTGCATGCCTTCTAGATGACTTTAGCTTCTTTGTGGTATTGGGTTGTTGTCTCATTGACGTATTGTCCACTTTTGTTTATAACATGCAATGAAAAGCATGTAATTCTAATCAAAAAGAAAAAAAAAACAGATACAAACAAAACCATTATTAACATATTGATAATGCTGTAATAAAGAATATATGCGTAGTTAGTGAAACCAAACACAAAGTTCTGGCCCTTCTAATATAAAATCAAGCCGTCAAACCATCATAGAGGTAGAAAGGAACGTCATAGTCATGAAAGATTTTCACTGCAGATAAACAATAGATAAGCGAACTGCTGTTTATTGCAAAACAAATCAATTGTAGTAATTGAAAATAAATTGTATAATAATTCCTGCAGATGGAATTATACTATGCCTCTGCAATAAATTACTATGTTAAGGATAACATTTAGTTACAGTTTAGACAAATCTGAGACTACTATAATAACACTGTGTTATAGTAGTCTCAGGACAAATGTATCACCGATTTAAAAAAAATTATAAGAAATAATACATTCATTAAAATCTGAGACGGTGCATATCAAAGCATAATAAAATTACAAATGCACACTGCAGAATGGCACAAACTGGACAATATCATAAGCAAAGGAAAATTAACTATATTAAAGGTAAACAGGGAATTTTACTAGATTGAGATCTGAATTTTATAAGTTTTATATTATGTTGTGCAATCATATAAGCCAATACATCGATCGTAGGACCGTGTGATGTTCCGCAGCAGTTTAAGTTTCAGTAATATCGTTGATGAGGAGTCTGCATCTAGTTATTTTCTTCATTTTAATTTTAAAGGCATGAACATACTTAAATTTACTGTCTTAATTTTTAAAGTATTTCAGTAAAGTGCTTGCGCCAAACAACGAAAACGCCGTTCAGCTGCTTTGTTTAGCAGGCACGAAAACAAAACCCCGTTTCATGATATTTTCTAAACAATCGTATAATGTATTAGTCGAATTGGAGCTTAACTTGTTGCATATTAAACAACTTTTCATTAAAGAACATATTATGCTTACCTCTGAATGTCTGTTGGTTTTTGTGTTGTTGGGTAACTGCCTAATTGATATATACCCAACATCTATGTTTATTCATTTAGGACTGACAATGTCTGATGATTGTCTAATGATAATAGGTTATAATATTTGTATACACTAAACACTGTTTTCTTTAACACAAAACTCATTAGTCTGTACCAAGAAAGATAACACATCGTGTGTTGTTCGATGTTATTTGTCTTGTTTGTATGTGTGTTTTTTGGGGGGAAAGACGGCTTGAAGTCGTCAATTACCTATTTGGTTGGCCAGACTTCCAAGCCTCTCACGTCAATCATTGTGTTTTTATAGTTGGGGAAAACACCTCAAAATTTCATACTGAATTGATGAGAAGGAGACACACAAATGAACAGATTGACTTTAAACACTTTTTTACACATTTCCCTTCTGTTTCTCCTGAAATTATCGTATCGTAAGCTCTCCCTTACACCATTTACGTTTCTTCTACAATCCGGAAAAATCATTATTACGAAATATTCTAAAGATATCCAACCTAGTGACGTCATGGCAGGGATATCCTTTACTCGTTATTTATTAAAATCATTCAGTCCTTCATAGAAATCGTGTACGAATTTAAAATTGGTATTTGTTTAATTAAACAAAATTATGTTTGCTGTAGATGATTCAAACATCAATGCTTCAATTTGTACAAGGATTTTTTTTTTGGCCAACTTTCGCGGTAAACAATGGGGATACATGAGATTGGGGAGAGAAACGGCAGTTTTCATTCTTTCTGGAACTGTATTGAGAATCTTCCTCTAATACAGGAGCACCTCAATTGATGAGTAATTATCCACATAAATAAAAGTTAATGTATCTGAACACTTAAAATGTGACATTTATTATATGATAAGTAGTCTTCCATTAAAACAATTTTGTGTACCAACATAATCATTGTAATGGTAAAAAAAAATTATAAAAGTTTTAAATGTTGCTTTTTGTAGTTTAAACATATTTATTCATGAAATTTATAAATATATCAAAATGTAGGATCCGGAAATAAGCTGCACGCAGCTTATATCAATCTGATTGATTTTTGTAAGTATACATGTATACCTGTGATGAGAGTTGTAACTGTGAACTTTATCAATGGAAATTTAAAACTGAATAGACTTTTCAGGCCTCACTTTCCGTTTGAGAAAAAATAAAATCTTAGAGCACTGTCACAAAAAAATGGAGAATGGCCCTAGCCTGCAGTTCAGTGGTACACAATTAAAATTTTAAAATATATTGTAGTAAATATTAAATGATAGAATTCAATTGAATTTTAGATAATTAACTTTCAACTTTAATCAAATGTTTTGATTTAGAAGGTGCAGATCTCTTCCATTGGTCTAAATTGACTCCATGATGAATTCTTGACTATAAGGAAATGAAATTACATTAAACAACAATTAATTTCAATATTGTCAACCTTTCTACATGTTCTATCTGTTCTCATTCTTTGTATGAAGACTATCAGAAGATACCCAAAAAAAAAACATAGAAACAATGGCCGTCTTTTCCCTCAGAGCTCTTAAACTCTTTGATTTGTCGGCGGAGTTGATTGGACTCTGCTATTCAGTCGTGGTATTTTGACTGAAACTTTTGCTTAGTTTACAACTCTTCAACTGTTTAGGTTATTATAAATCCTTGGCTTTCAAATATTCGGTTTTGAGCGTTCCTGATGAAGGTAAATCCAGAAAAGCTCTTCGGACTCATGAAATTTATAACGTGTTGTTTTCAATTTTTTACATGTAAGTTTGTGATTAGATAAGTTGAAGGAGTACCAGTTCCTTAATATGATGTCAACGATATCTAGTATGTATACATGTTGTATAATCATTGGCATGTATTATTTCCGAGGAGATCATTTCACCCTACTCAAGGTCTTGGTTCATTGAGTTTGAAAGTTTTGAATAGTTTATATGTTTAAGTGTTGCTATTTGATTTCAGCATAGCAATTCACTATAAAAATTACGTGCAGGCGAGATATATCAAAATGTCAATAGTTTAAGTATAAATGTCATAATTGAAATTCACACCCCTCAACTGTATTTTTCCGGCGTTAGAGATGATCGTGTCCTTTTTGGGGCATTGCTAGAATAATATCACGATTGCATAATTTGGCTTTCTTTGATGGCGATCTTCATCTTTTTTGTTGAGTGTGCAATTCTCAATCGGTTTGATATGCGCATCCTTCGCCAATATATCCACCATTTTACTACATGGATAAAGATATCACAAATTAGTAAAATCTGTGAATATATATTTATCGTATTCTTACGTAACGTAAAGTATAATTCATCAAGTGCGCCTTAATTGACCAGGGTTGCTACTTTTCGTGCCGAAGGTTGGTGGTTCTCTACGACAACTCCAGCTTCCTCCGCCAATAATACCTTACTGCCATGATATAGCCAAGTGTGCTGAAAGTGGCATTAAACACCAAAAATTAATCGATCAATCGTGAGACAAGCCTGGTATCATTGATAAGGTGTAAGCCAAGCGGCAAATATCTCATACCTATTGGATTGAAGTATATAGAGATATCGTGAGACAAGCCTGGTATCATTGATAAGGTGTAAGCCAAGCGGCAAATATCTCATACCTATTGGATTGAAGTATAGAGAGATATCGTGAGACAAGCCTGGTATCATTGATAAGGTGTAAGCCAAGCGGCAAATATCTCATACCTATTGGATTGAAGTATATAGAGATATCGTGAGACAAGCCTAGTATCATTGATAAGGTGTAAGCCAAGCGGCAAATATCTCATACCTATTGGATTGAAGTATATAGAGATATCGTGAGACAAGCCTGGTATCATTGATAAGGTGTAAGCCAAGCGGCAAATATCTCATACCTATTGGATTGAAGTATATAGAGATATCGTGAGACAAGCCTGGTATCATTGATAAGGTGCAAGTTAAGCGGCAAATATCTCATACCTATTGGATTGAAGTATATAGAGATATCGTGAGACAAGCCTGGTATCATTGATAAGGTGCAAGTTAAGCGGCAAATATCTCATACCTATTGGATTGAAGTATATAGAGATATCGTGAGACAAGCCTGGTATCATTGATAAGGTGTAAGCCAAGCGTCAAATATCTCATACCTATTGGATTGAAGTATAGAGAGATATCGTGAGACAAGCCTGGTATCATTGATAAGGTGTAAGCCAAGCGGCAAATATCTCATACCTATTGGATTGAAGTATATAGAGATATCGTGAGACAAGCCTGGTATCATTGATAAGGTGCAAGTTAAGCGGCAAATATCTCATACCTATTGGATTGAAGTATATAGAGATATCGAACTACTATAAAATAAAGCATGTTCAAACTTTCTTGTCTAAAATCCTTTTTCTTTATACGTTTGCAGACGGTGGGATATAAATGAACGTCCATATTCCATGAGATAATAACCAACATGACCAAACAAACTAGAAAAAAAACCTTACAAGATGTACGAGTCTATGTTATCTTTGTAAACTAACATATATTCATTACTAACTTCTAATCATAATAACAAAAAGAAAATAATTAAAGTTATGATACTTTAGTAATGGACTTTTGATGCTATGAATTATTCATTTAGGTGTTTTAAAACCTTTTGGTTCCGAATATACCTTCTTTGCTTTTACTTGTAACATTTTCTGACTGTTAATAACTATTCCTGAGAGCATATTACCATATAAACAACCAGTGTCAAGTCCGGTTGCATATGGATGTTGTTGCAATTTTCGTGAAGCATCATGACCAAAATATACATGTTCAGGTCCTGTCCAAAAAGAGGCCCAAGCCTCGCCCTGAAATGGAAGTTCTGAAGCTATAAAGTTGCCGTCATTATCTTGATATAAGTTTCTTATATGAATAAAATTATCAAGATTTTGTTGTTGAATGGGAATCCCGGGCACTAATCCAGCATGTACTATTAATATATTCCTAGATGGAATAGATATGGTATACGGCAATTCCAGTAGATACTCAATGTCGTCCGTGTTTAGATCCGTGATCCATTTGAATTCCTCTGGTATAACATAATTTTGATCATTTTGCCAGTTTAAATAATGTCGTACTATCGCTTCTTCGTGATTTCCTCGAACAGATAAAGCTTCCATCTGTCGAACTTTCCTGATGGTCATTAGATTCCGCGGTCCTTTGTTTGCCAAATCACCCACAAATATAGGTAACATTTTCTTATTGTTTATTTCCAGCTTAGCTAATTCCAGGAGCTCCTCTAGTTCCTCCAGACAACCATGGACATCACCTATAATGAAAATTTCTCGACCTTGTATAGAGACATTTTCTAAAGTAAGATGAAGAGTTTTTGGAAGCGGAAGTTTAAATTTAGTGAACCTTCTCACAGTAGGTATAGGCTTTCTGCTTCTCAGTAGCGATGTGATAATAATGAACAATGATGTCATTGAAGCACTGTACATTTAGACTGATACCACTGTATTACTCGAGTCGGATCTTACTTCTTCCCAACTCTTGTGGGTAAAATAATGGAGCAGCTATATTACTTTGACAGTGCCTACAAAAGAAATACATTCATAGTATTTAAATGCGTTTTTGTAAAAAAAAAAAAGTAAGAACAAGGCGTCAATCAATACCAATATTGAAAAAAGAATTGATATTAAAGTGGCCAAACAATGTAGCAAAGAGGATATTGTCAGTCCGCAAAACACAACTTAGAAAACCATAAATTACTGAGGAATACGATTTTTTTGCAAAATTGGGGAACAGTTGACAGATCCTGCTCTACTATAATGACACTCATGTTAAAACCCTGATACAAGTAATTCATATTCAGTGATAAGGCATCATCCTTCTGCGTATTGCTCATGCATCTTGTGCAGCTCTAGGACATTACCAAACCCATACACTTAAAATAAAAGGTATGCCATCCCCTTTTTAATATATGTGTTCTAAAAATGGAAAAAAAATATGAAGGCTAGTGTTTTATAAGCTATTTAAAGAGCAAGTGAATTTCATCAAGGACAAACCTATATATGAAGGAACTTGTCCGCTTGACCAAAGTTGGACACACCAGCTGTGGTTACCTTGGATAGCTTCATGTGGTAGCGAGTACATATTAACCTCTCATATCTTTCAAATTATATGCCGTTATTTTATTTGTTGTTCCAGTTAGTGGACATCCTATTGGTAATGCTGAAATTTGCAGTTTTTTAATGTGTGCATATAATTTTCTTTTACGAAATGTGATCTAGATCAGGGGAAAAGTGGGTTGTGTGCACGTAAACCAGGACATTTTTTCTAAAACATTTTTCCAAACGATATATCTGACCCTTAACAATTATCAAATGAGTCCCCAAATTAACTTTCTTTTCTTTATACAGAAGATGATTTATTTCCATTAAATGGGCTCACAAGGAGCATAGTACATTATAAGACATTAATAAGACAATAACAAAAAGAAACAACAATAGTCTAGTACGTATACATACAAAGAAAAGAAAAGGCAGTTTGAACATCATACATGTTATTATATACTTATATTGAGGTAAGAAAAACGCCAAACACGAGGAAGAATTGTTTTTAAGTTATTCTCTACAATACCTTTCTGTTATGCTGACACACTATCTTGTTTCTGTTTCGAAATATTTCAGTAGATCGACAACATTTTAACACATGTACGGTAGTTAACATTTGTAAGTATAGAACTATGAATCATAGAAATATTTCTGGATACATGCAATTAAACCGGTCGTATTTCGTCTGCCGGTAGTTTAAAACGTTTATTTGTACGTTTCAGTTGGAATATACGCTACTCGTAAACTAGTGGAGAGTTACGGTCGTTGATCGCGACTAAAATACGTGTGATACAAGTATAAGTACATGTATTTAAGATATTTAAAAATAATACACTCAAAGCAGAGTCCATTGAATAGTATTTTACGTAATAGTTATACACCGAGGATAGGTGTGTCTGGATAAGAAACCCCGACGGCCGGAGGCCGGATGGGTTTCTTATCCAGACACGCCGTATCCCGAGGTGTATAACTAACTTACACCCCATTCTAAAGCCTATATTTCTCAACATTAGTTACTAAATGAAAAGAATGGACAGCATATTTATTTACAATATCAAAACATAATTTACAGAATTTTTTACATGAAACCCACTAGTAACCTTACTTTGGCTATCTTCGTTCAAACTTTGACAAGTGAGTAGATTTAACAGATGTCAAAGTTGCTGTTTTGCATATTCCCGTTAAATCCATGTGCTAATATGGATCAACAGGTCAAGGTTGACCGTTTCGTGCATTCTTATTTAAAAAAAAAATACATCATGCTCCTGGTATACAGTTGTCAATATGGACGGGTATAAGACGGACGACATTTTATGGCAAGCGTTGGATTTAGTAGAAGAGACTAAAGATGAAGGCAATATTATACCCCAAAGTACTTACCTGTATCAGTTTAATAAAGGTAATCATTTCTGTATTTTATATCTGACTTACAGTTTTATCAAAATAAAAGCCCCCTTCTTCTCGAGAAAAACAAAATTCATATTCGAACATACTAAGGGATAGGTGTGTCTGCATTAGAAACCGGCTACCAGACATGCTCAACATACAAAATTTAATGTAGAGGAACTCCTTTTGGGGCAATCAGGGCTGACCCAGCCGGGGTTCTAACTCGAGAGAAAAAAGGGGGTTCCAACCATTCAAATGCATTGATCTTTTAAATAAAAGTCGGGTCCAATCCGCGGAACCCCCAACCCCGGATCGGCCACTGGGTAACCGGGGGCGGGGAGGGGTCCGGGAGTAGAGACATATGACTGGGATAAAAAAAATTACCTTCAAGCAAAGGAGTATTTAAAGGATTATTTTTGTTTTCCATATAGATGCCTATTGGAATTTCCTAAAATGTGTTTTTTTAATATCATGAAACAATTTGTAGTGAACACTATTAGTAATTTCTTATGTTCATGCTATTTAAAAAATAATCAATTTCTATTGTTACGAATAACAATGGACTTTGTTTGCGGGATGTAGAAGCAGGGGTTTCCAGAAACCCCGCTCGTCACACCCTGTGGTCAAAATCCATTGTTATTCGTAACAATAGATCTATTCAATTTACACTTGTTTCAGAAATAGAAACTATGAAGTATAACAATAGAACTGGGGTGTAAATGTTTATCGTCACAAACGGAACTTATTAAACTATAAGACGGGTTGCCGTCTTATCCCATTTTATCGATTTTGTCATGTTTGACACTTTAAATAATTTAAAGTCATGATACTTCAGTTTTCACAAATAGTTGGTAGAATAGAGGATGGAAAGGGAAATGTGTCAAAGAGACAACAAAAATGTACTGCTAATGAATTATTGTCTTCCCGTACTCCAATTTCCCCGACAGCTTTCCGCATGCAGTTACCTTAACCACGAATTCTCTCATTAGAAATTCGACAATCACAAAGCGCAATATCATATGTAGTTCTTTTTTGTTTTTTTAATTTGGCGACGATTTCGTTTCCACTTCATCGAAGTATGATTTGCTTTTCTTTTTTTTTTTGTTAATTATTTATATGGGAATCAAAAATGCAAAGTCGTTAACTGAAAATAATTATTGACTATTATTCTCAAAGGTAGTTTCATCGAGAGAAAACAGTATTAATTGTCATTTTTACTTCAAGTATATTTGTTTCTTTTAGATATCAGTAATGGCGGCCTTATTGTACTGCATATACTCGGCACTATTTAACAAAATTACAGAAACGGCATCTTATAAACGGTCAAGTAAAAACAATATCAAGCTTACTAAATCTCCTCATCTTGTCTTAACAGCTGCAGATATAAAAAATCGTGAAATATTTATTATTGGTGATGTTCATGGATGTCTCGACGAGTTTAATGAACTTTTACGCCTAGCAAAAACTGAATTGAAAGGTAAAACTCTTCTGCCAATATTTGTAGGTGATTTAGCAAACAAAGGACCACATAACGTTTCAACAATCAGACGAATTCGTGCGGAGAACGGTTATGCTGTCAGAGGTAATCATGACGAAGCTGTGATAAAACAATGTTTGAGTCGACAGGAACGTGCGGATTATATTGTTCCTGATAAATATAAATGGATAACAGAGCTTGTCGCAGATGACATCCGGTTCTTACAGGAACTGCCATATACTATCCATATCCCTTCTAAGAATTCAGTTATCGTTCACGGAGGTTTAGTCCCAGGGACACCGCTAGAAGAACAGGATTATACAAATTTCATTACTATGAGAAGCTTATTTAAGGACGGTGACACATTAACTGCATCAGCAAATCGGCTTATAGGTAAACCGTGGGCATCGCTGTGGCAAGGCCCAGAACATGTATATTTTGGACATGACGCTGCACGAAAACTACAGCAATATTCCTATGCCACTGGACTTGACACGGGATGTTTGTATGGAAACTGTTTGACAGGCATATTTCTTGATAGTCAGAAAATGATACATGTAAAGGCTAAAAGGGTATACGTTAGTCCTGAATAGAAAGCAGGGGAAACTTTGTCTATGAAATGTCAATTACTGACAGAATTGTGCTTATCATTGATTCTTAGGTTTATTCTTACAGGTTATCAATTAAACACCGTAGTTAAATCTTAAAATATTGTTTTTATCGGTACTAACATTGATTTTGTTTTTGACAAATTAAAACATATAACTAAATATGTATTGCTATATATGTACAGTTGTAAGTACTCATTATACTACATCCTGTTGATACTTATATTTTGGCATAGCATAAGGTTTTGCGTTTCTCAGGCCGTTTATGGCGTCCTTAATCCATGTGATGTGTACTGATTGATACTTTAGTCTGGGAATACTGCAGCAATATTCCTACGCCACTGGAATTGATGCGGGATGTTAGTACGGAAACTCTTTGACAGACATATTTCAAGATAGTGAAAAGATGATACATGTCAAGGCTAAAAGGTTTACGTTAGTGCTGAATAGATAGCAGGGAAAACTTTGTCTATGAAATGTCAATTACTTATATAATTGTGGTAATCATTAACTGTTTTGGGAGTATACATTATGCTAGTGGCGAGTTTATAATTATCTTGCCTAATAATTCTTGACACAGCATTTATTTGCCTTTGGTGGGCAAACATTTGATATAAGTTTTTATTCTTTTCTTGCAAGTAAATTAAGAAGTTGTGCTGTAGAAGCTATTCAAGGAAAAATCTATAAAAATTGGTTTGATTTCGACCCTGTCAAGGGTTGTTGAAAGAAGAATAAAAACGTCCAGATCTCACAATAACAGTGACGACTGGCATATATAAAAAGAAGATGTGGTATGATTGCCAATGAGACAACTGTCCACAAGAGACCAAAATGACCCAGAAATTAACAACTATAGGTCACCGTACGGCCTTCAACAATGAGCAAAGCCCATACCGCATAGTCAGCTATAAAAGGCCCCTGAAATGACAATGTAAAACAATTCAAACGAGAAAACTAACGGCCTTATTTATGTACAAAATGAACGAAAACAAATATGTAACACATAAACAAACGACAACCACTGAATTACAGGCTCCTGACTTGGGACAGGCACATACATACATAATGTGGCGGGGTTAAACATGTAAGCGGGATCCCAACCTCCCCTAACCTGGGACAGTGATATAACAGTACAACATAAGAACGAACTATAAAATCAGTTGAAAATGTTCTCGAAGTCTGACTTCATGTAATGCCTTCTGGCAAAAGTCTGAAAATTCTCAAGTCTTTCTGGCCACAAGTACGAAAATCATGAAGTGACCAAATTAATATACCGATAAAGGTGAATTGAGTACTCTTGACGAAAACCCTTTAAAGTATAAGGTTTATTATACCCCTTATCACGGAGTGGGTAGTTTATTACGTCCCTTATCACGGAGTGGGTAGTTTATTACACCCCTTATCACGGAGTGGATAGTTTATTTCACCCCTTATCACGGTATGGGTAGTTTATTACACCCCTTATCACGGAGTGGATAGTTTATTATACCCCTTCTCCGGAGTGAGTAGTTTATTATACCCCTTATCATTGAGTGGGTAGTGTATTACACCCCTTATCACGGAGTGGGTAGTTTATTATACCCCTTATCAAGGAGTGGGTAGTTTGTTACACCCCTTATCACGGAGTGGATAGTTTATTATACCCCTTATCACGGAGTGGGTAATTTATTACACCCCTTATCACGGAGTGGGTAGTTTATTACACTCCTTATCACTGAGTGGGTAGTTTATTATACCCCTTATCACGGAGTGGATAGTTTTACACCCCTTATCACGGAGTGGGTAGTTTATTACGCCCTTGTCACGGAGTGGGTAATTTATTACACTCCTTATCTAGACAGTGACGACTGGCATACAATGTTCTCGAAGTCTGACTTCATGTAATGCCTTCTGGCAAAAGTCTGAAAATTCTCAAATCTTTCTGGCCACAAGTACGAAAATCATGAAGTGACCAAATTAATATACCGATAAAGGTGAATTGAGTACTCTTGACGAAAATCCTGTAAAGTATAAGGTTTTATAGTTTTGTGTTTTTACATTTTGGTCTTTTGACAATTTAAATAAAACGGTAACAGACATGGAATTCCCTTATATCTAAACTGGTTGCTGTAAAAAGAACGATCTATATAAAAATAAGGAGATGTGCTTATAATTGCCATTAATGAAATTTTAACTGGGGGAAAATAAAATGAAATACATACTGACTCTATATTAAACGGGCTCTTCAAGTATATAGTGGTACGTGGTCTTATTGTCTGTTGTGCGGTACATTCGTACATGTAGGTGTGTCAATATTAAACAACTATATGAATGCCTACACATAGAAGAGATGAACCGTTTAAGTTTAAAGTTAAGTTACGGTCTATATGAATCCATATAGTTAGATATAGGTGTATGTTCTAACTTCAAATTTCAATCAACGAACAGAGCAGACATAAACATACAGTTTACTTTAAAACAAAAACAAAAAAAATAAATAAAAGAATTAAACGTCCAGTAAGATAAAATAAGATAAGATAAGTTAATCTTTATATCGAAAACTAAGGTGACACATGTGTATACATATCTGAAAAATAAAATCTCAACAGGATATAATATTATTATATATACTACCAAGTCTACTCTTTAATGTAATTTAAAATGCACATACAATTAAATAAAGAATGGAGCACTTCAAAGTTATCGGGTGTGTTAAAACAATCTTTGCTGAAGTCAAGGATGTGTAACTCCCCCTTGGTAGAAGATGAAACAAATAACGCAAATTCTGGGAAAAATATAGTTTATGATAGGTTCTTGATTGAGGTAAGCTGTATATAACACCCTTTATCACGGAGTGGGTAGTTTATTACACCCCTTATCACATAGTGGATTATCACGGAGTGAGTAGTTTATTATACCCCTTATCACGGTGTGGGTTGTTTATTATACCCTTTATCACGGGGTGAGTCGTTTATTATACACCTTATCACGAAACGGGTAGTTTATTACACCCTATCACGGAGTTTGTAGTTTTATTATACAACTTATTACGGAGTGGGTTGTTTATTTCACCCCTTAACACGAAGTGGATTGTTTATCACACCCCTTAATCACGGAATGGGTAGTTTATTTTACTCCTTTTCACGGAATAGGTAGTTCATTACACTTCTTATCACGGGCTGGTCGTTTATTACCCTTATCAAGGAGTTGGTAGTTTTTTACACTTCTTATCACGGAGTGGGTAGTTTATTACCCCCTTATCAAGGAGTTGGTAGTTTATTACACTCCTTATCATGGAGTGGGTAGTAAATTTCACTCCTTATCATGGAATGGGTAGTTCATTACACACATTATCACAGACTGGTAGTTTATTTCACCGGCCATTATCACGGAGTGAGAAGTTTACTACACCCCTTATAAAGGAGTGGATAGTTTATTAAACCCCTTATCACGGAGTGGGTAGTTCATTACACCAATTATCACTGAGTGGGTAGTTTATTACACCCCTTATCACGGAGTAGGTAGTTTATTACACCCCTTATCACGGAGTGGGTAGTTTATTATACCCTTTATCACGGAGTGGGTAGTTTATTACAACGCTTATTAAGGAGTGGGTAGTTCATTACACCACTTATCAATAAGTTGGTAGGTTTTTACATCCCTTATCACGGAGTGGGTAGTTATTTACACCCCTTACCACGAAGTAGATAGTTTATTACACTCCTTATCACGGAGTGGGTAGTTTATTACACTCTTTATCACAGACTGGTAATCTGTTTCACCGGCCATTATCACGGAGTGAGAAGTTTATTACACCCCTCATAACGGAGTGGGTAGTTAATTACACCCCTTATCACGAAGTAGATAGTTTATTACAATCCTTATCACGGAGTGGATAATTTATTAAACTCCTTATCACGAAGTGGGTAGTTTATTACATCCTTCATCACGGAGTGGGTAGTTTATTACACCCCGTATCATGGAGTGTTTAGTTTATTTTACCCATTATCACGCATAACACCTCTCATCAAAGAGTGGATATTTCATCATACGCCCCTTATCACGGATTGAGTAGTTCATTAAAACCCTCATCACGGAGTGGGTAGTTCATTACACCTCTCATCACGGAGTGAGTAGTTCAGGATGTCCCTTATCACGGAGTGGGTAGTACATTACACCTCTTATCAAGGAGTGGGTAGTGATTACACCCCTCATCATGGAGTGGGTATTGTATTACACCCCTTATCAGGGAGTGGGTAGTTTATTACACCCCCTATCACGGAGTGGGTAGTTTATTACATCCCCTACCACGGAGTGGTTAGTTTATTACATCCCCTATTACGGAGTGGGTAGTTTATTACATCCCCTACCACGGAGTGGGTAGTTTATTATATCCCCTATCACGGAGTGGGTAGTTTATTACATCCCTTATCATGGAGTGTGTAGTTTATTATACCCCTCATCACGGAGTGGGTAGTTTTTTACACCCTTTATCACGGAGTGGGTAGTTTATAAACCCCTTATCACGGAGTGAGTAGTTTATTACAGCCCTTATCACGGAATTAATAGTTTATTACATCCCCTATCACGGAGTGGGTAGTTTATTACATCCCCTATCACGGAGTGGGTAGTTTATTACACCCCCTATCACGGAGTGAGTAGTTTATTACAGCCCTTATCATGGAATGGATAGTTTATTACATCCCCTATCACGGAATGGATAGTTTATTACATCCCCTATCACGGAGTGAGTAGTTTATTACAGCCCTTATCATGGAATGGATAGTTTATTACATCCCCTATCACGGAATGGATAGTTTATTACATCCCCTATCACGGAGTTGGTAGTTTATTACACCCCCTATCACGGAGTGGGTAGTTTATTACATCCCTTATCACGGAGTGGGTAGTTTATTACAGCCCTTATCACGGAATGGATAGTTTATTACATCCCCTATCACGGAATGGATAGTTTATTACATCCCCTATCACGGAGTTGGTAGTTTATTACACCCCCTATCACGGAGTGGGTAGTTTATTACATCCCCTATCACGGAGTGGGTAGTTTATTACACTCCTTATCATAAAGTGGGTAGTAGCTGTTTATTAAACCCTTTATCATGGAGTGGATTGTTTATCACACCCCTTATCACGGATTGGCTAGTTTATTACACCCCTTATCACAGAGTTGGTAGTTTATTATACCCCTTATCACGGAGCGAGTAGTTTATTTCACCCCTTATCACGGAGTGGTAAGTTTTATTCTACACCTTATTACGGAGTGGGTGGTTTATTATACCCCTTATCAAGGAGTGGGTAGTTTATTATACACCTTATAACGGAACGATAGTTTATTTAACCCCTTATCAAGGAGTGGGTGGTTTATTTTACCCCTTATCACGGAGTGGGTAGTTTATTTAACCCCTTATCAAGGAGTGGGTGGTTTATTATACCCCTTATTAAAGATTGGGGAGTATATTATGCCCCTTACCATGGAGTGGTTAGTTTTATTCTACACCTTATTACGGAGTGGGTGGTTTATTATACCCCTTATCAAGGAGTGGGTAGTTTATTATACACCTTATAACGGAACGATAGTTTATTTAACCACTTATCAAGGAGTGGGTGGTTTATTTTATCCCTTATCGCGGAGTGGTAGTTTATTTAACCCCTTATCAAGGAGTGTGTGGTTTCTTATACCCCTTATTAAAGACTGGGTAGTATATTATGCCCCTTACCATGGAGTGGGTAGTTTATTTCACCCCTCATCAAGGAGTGGATAGTTTATTTAACCCCTTATCACGGAGTGGGTAGTTATCAAGGAGTATGTAGTATACTTCAATTCCATTGTCATGGCGTTTTTCATGTTGCTTGCGAAAAGCTAACATATATATTTCTGTACCAAAGTTTTTTAGCTTGCAATAGTCTATTTACCTTTCCGTTATTGACCCTTTAGTAAGATATCCATTTGTACGAAGTGTTTCCCTTATGACGGACGATCATTTCATTGCCAATGAAGAGCAAGCGAAAAGAGCTTTCAAATAGTCTGCGTCATATGTGTAATATTGAAGGGTTTTTTCAAATTTGATGTTTTGTTAAGTAAAAACTTTAGCTTTCATTGAAATGCTGTAGAAACTTTTAGATAGGTTATTTGTTATCAAATTATTAGATTAAATATTATTAAGGCAAGATGTTTTCGCAAACTATCCAAAAAAAAAAATAGAACAAAATATCAAATTCACACATCCAATGTTGCTTATTCTTGTGTGAATAAACCTACAACTTTGTGTTTGTTTAATTAGTCGCATTAAACGTGAGTATGTGTGGTGGTGGTGGTGGTGGTGGGGGGTAAATATTAAATATTAAGCTGTTCCGTTTAAAATACATTGTTTTTATTATAAAATTAAAAGACTGTCATGCGAATAATTTGATGGATTGCAGAGGTTGCTGAACTTTTGTGATGCTTTCTTGAATTCGCTTCTGGTTTTTTTTTTTTTTTGTGAGAATTGTTATCGCCTTCATGGCCTGCTATTTCTTTTTTGCGTTTTTCTCCTGGAACTTAATTTTCGATTGCGACCTTGATGTCTTCTTACACGTTTCAACTACAATCAAACGTTAATATATATATTAGTATCATCACATTATTTTCACCAGTACATACAGGGTACTTCTTCTAATATTCATCGAAATTAAATTTATGTTTGGTATCCCATCGAAAAGCATGAACTTGACCATATCTGTTGACATTAAGGGACCAGTAGGCCTACGTATATAGGTTTTCCTAGTTTACTTTTTGGTACATAAATGAAGCTATCATTATAGTAAAATGTATAAAACATTGTTATTTAAATATCGTTATGTAAAGAAAAGTAAATGTAAGCACAGTAAACGCCCAGTTAGACTTTACAAATTCGAAACGTCATAGATTTGGGACTAGATATAATTCTTGGTAAAGATCATCCTGTTTTCGTATTTTGAAACCTTATCAATGTCACATAATGTTATTATGTCTTTTCTGGGAAAAAAATCAAGATCGCAGCTTTTTAAAGTCAAACAGTGTTTTGTAATTAGTGGTGTTTTATTTTTGTATCCTACATGTAAAGTTATTTTGAAAGGATCACATTTTTGGAAAGTCAATGTTTTCGTTTGGTAATGTAACACTTTTTTATTGAATTAGTCAGAATAAATATTTTTATATTGATGATAATAACTGATCTAGTTTTAATGGCAGCCAAATACCATGGTGAACTCTAGTAATGGGAAGCTACATGGTATTTATTATCAATTCAATTCATTAGATTAAATAGGATATAGGTAGATGTTTTCAAAACAAAAAGAAATATTTAAGATTTTTTTCTCATTTGGATTTTCAATTTGACATGTTGCATGTTAGAAAGTAAAAACTGAAATGAGAATGATGTTTTTAATATTGTTCCTTTGTTTCGAAAACAAACTAAGAGTTGAGCCTTCCAATTGATATTTTATCGTGTGTTTTTCTATGTTGTGATGTTATACTATTGTTTCAGAAAAAGGGAGAAGGTTTGGTACCATTAAAACGTTTAATCCCGCTGCAAATGTTTGCACCTGTCCTAAGTCAGGAATCTGATGTACAGTAGTTGTCGTTTGTTTATGTAATTTATACGTGTTTCTCGTTTCTCGTTTTTTATATAGACTAGACCGTTGGTTTTCCCGTTTGAATGGTTTTACACTAGTAATTTTGGGGCCCTTTATAGCTTGTTGTTCGGTGTGAGCCAAGGCTCCGTGTTGAAGGCCGTACATTGACCTATAATGGTTTACTTTTATAAATTGTTATTTGGATGGAGAGTTGTCTCATTGGCACTCACACCACATCTTCCTATATCTAAATAACAATTGCATCTTTAATTATTTCTGAAAGAAGTCGCTTCTGAAAGTTTTCGTTTAGAACCTTAAATTAGAACTAAACATAATATTGTTCGAATTTTGCTTCGATTTGTCATGTTTATTGTTTTAAAACTCCATAGTACAGTATCGCAGCAAATTCTCTTCTTAAATGATTCATGTATTACATTTTTTTCTCAGTAAGAAAATAATCAAAACGATATAAAAACTCATAATACTTTCTTTGAATTTTTGTCATTTGGTAATTTTTGTTCCAATATATACATAAAAATGATTTATTCCTATATAGTTCCTTCGTGGATAAGCAATAAAAAGATCTTTCACATCATTAAACTACCGACAAAATAATTAACAGATATTTACTGTATTTTATATTAAATTTTTATTTATAAACATTTAAACATGTGTGAGGGCGTTTTTACTGCATTCTAAACCTGGTGTCTGTTTGACTTGCGGTTTAGTTATATATTTGCACGGTCAGGTTTTTAATGCCTGCAAACCAACCTTTTATATTCTGAACTGTAACTGTTTTTTTAGTAGATAGTACTTACAGTATGAGTATATAGTATACACATCTCGATAAAGTACAAATCAAGTAAAATATAAGGATAAGAGTAAACAAAATGAGAACAGCACTGTGAAAACCTCCTGCGTCAGAATCGCACCTCCGGTCCCACCCGCACCAGGAACGCACAAAGCCAAAAACTCAATATCTGGATGTATAGATACCGAGTCACGTCAAGATTCATACGACCAAATAGCACATCAAATAAAGGGGGAAACTAACAAATAAATAAATAAATACACAATTTCAGCACATAGAATCTATAACTCAAGATCATCTTGTACTATTTGTGAAGCAGACATTGACTGTTTATCTATTTGGTCTTGGTACTTTCCGATGAACTTCTTGAGAAAAAGGACGAGACGTTCTTTAACAAAACCCTGGCTCATTATTTTTTGCTCGAACACCGATAACGTTTTACAAAGTCTGGGTAGCAGCTGCAGGTGCTTGAATATCGTATGAAACATAAACACATTGAGGTCTCAAACTCTGTACAGTGGTAATATCGATCGGAACTGCAATGTTACCCCAGGTGCAAGTAAACCGTATTGACATCGACTTTGTAAAAAAAAAAACTCATTAGTTCGACGCGGTTGGTAAGCAGGTATACAGACCTGAAATTTCAATCAAAGAGAAGGAATCCAAGCATTCACCAGATACGGCTGTATATATATAATATATATATAGCTAGTTAGATTGATTGTTGGTGTTTTAACGCCACTTTTAATTGCCACTTTTGGGCTATGTCGTGGCGGTCAGTTTCTGTGGGCTCAGGAAGCCGGAGTGCCCGGAGACAACCACCGACCTTCGATAGGAAAACTAACAATGCTAGTCAATTAAGACTGGGTGCGAGTGCTTCCGCAGGAGCGGGATTTGAACTCACAACCTCAGTATTCACTGGCTAGGGATTACAGTAGTAGAACTACTAAGACCACTTGGCCACCGAGGCCCTATATATATAGCTAGTTAGAAGGTATTCAGTCCTGGAAAATGGACAAAACTTACAAAATAATGAAAATAACAAGACTGACGTTTTAAATTGTCTTTAAAAAAAGCTGCTCATTAAAAAATATAAATGAACAATTGATTATGACGGCGTACAAATGAATGACACGAAATCACCATATACACACTTGACAAAAAAGCACAATGAGCCATTCAACATGGAAGAAAACCTTAAACCTCATTGCTAAACAAGCCGGCCTCCAGTACCGGTTTTTGAGAAATTGTTTCCAAATTTCACTTTTCGATTAATAGAAATATGTTTTGAATTAGTAATGGTCATATCTTCATTCTTCTATTGTGTACACTTTATTTGATTTGCGACACAATAATGACATACGACAAATGATGAGTATTTAAAAAAAAAATAAAGGAAAACAGTTAAAGTTAAAACCCAAATTTCAAATGAACAGCACGCAAGCTCATTACAGGATGGACAACGACGAGATAATTCGCCTTTGCAGAACCTTTACCTTTTCGGGGTAATATTTTCAAAATCAAATAACAGAAATTAAGTTGTAATTGATTCACTATGTCAAGTCAAAACAACATCTAAAATGGAGAAACGAAAATAGGGCCAAGCAAAGCATTTTTGAAATTGAAAATAGAACACATATATATATATATATATATAACATCACTGAAGAGACATTAATTGTCGAAATCCAGATATGGTGTACAAAAAATCTTTGCACCTTTGTTTGCGGTATACCATCTTCGCCGCAAGTTTATTGTTTTCTGTTTGGTATTTAATTTATAGTTAAGATCCATTTATTACACCTTGTGATCCGTTTATTTGGCAATCGCCAATGGCAGTCAGCAAGATTTAAGAACATTTGTTGTTCGACCTGTTAGTCAAATGCGTTTTGTTAAAATATACTTTTTCACTTTTTTGGTCTTTTGGAAAATGTTGTTTGTGCTGTATTTAGACCCCTCTATCAAGAAATTTGTTTTGCATGCACACGTATAAAAATTGCGGTTTTTATCCAACGCAATCATAGGTTTGAACGTTGTTTTCATTTAGACTTGTTTATATTTTTTCGTTTGGGCTTGTATTATATTTGCCTTCGGGTTTATATGATCCGTTCATCCTATTTTGACTCCTCAAAATTCAAGAGTCTATCCTAAATTGAGGTAAATTATGTGGCCTTCCAATAACCGTTTCGATTCCTAACATCACTGAAGAGACATTAATTGTCGAAATCCAGATATGGTGTACAAAAAATCTTTGCACCTTTGTTTGCGGTATACCATCTTCGCCGCAAGTTTATTGTTTTCTGTTTGGTATTTAATTTATAGTTAAGATCCATTTATTACACCTTGTGATCCGTTTATTTGGCAATCGCCAATGGCAGTCAGCAGGATTTAAGAACATTTGTTGTTCGACCTGTTAGTCAAATGCGTTTTGTTAAAATATACTTTTCACTTTTTGGTCTTTTGGAAAATGTTGTTTGTGCTGTATTTAGACCCTCTATCAAGAAATTTGTTTTGCATGCACACGTATAAAATTGCGGTTTTATCCAACGCAATCATAGGTTTGAACGTTGTTTTCAATTTAGACTTGTGTATATATATATATATATATATATATATATATATATATATATATATATATATATATATATATAGAAGTCTATAAAAGGACCAACCAGCAAATTTACTATGTACCGGATCGTCTAGAATAGACGATACTGTGCAGATAAGGAAAAATTATATAAGTTCAAAATTTGCACAACGATACTAATATAAGATGGTATTATACGAAGATGTAGTTATTAAATCGTGTTGACAAATATTTTTTTAAATCATTGACACCGAAGAAGGCTATTTGTTAAGCCGAAATATTTGTCAACACGATTTAATAACTACATCTTCGTATAATACCATCTTATATTAGTATCGTTGTGCAAATTTTAGACTTATATATATATATATATATATATATATATCAGTATAATAATGCAATTTTTACAACGACATTGTTGATACTGCTTCATTGATGTGATCTACCCAGTAGTCTGAAGTGTCGGACAGGTATGATTTAATATAGTTATATATATATATGGTTTTTTTTATGTGTGTAAAGCAGATTTCTCTTTTATATAAGATGAGCAAATGTTTCATCGTGTGCGAATCTTATAATACAGACATGATTCTATTTGAATTTAGTGTTATTTTTCTTTCTTTTCAGGTATAAAATATGATAATAATGTTTTCACTAAACAATTCGATATATCAACGGAACCTAGATCAAGCAAATGTAAACTTAAACTCCGAAAACACAACACCTAATCTTGAATAATAGGGATATACAAAACCGTCAAATATTTATAATTGGTGATGTCCATGGATGCCTTGACGAACTTGAAGATCTCTTGATTCTAGCAAACCATGAGACAGAAAGAATTCTTCCAATATTCGTCGGTGATATTGCTAACAAAGGACCACATACTGTGAAAACAATAAGAAAAGTTCGCGAACTGAATGCGTATGCCGTAAGGGGCAATCATGAAGAAAAGGCTCTCAAGCATTATTTTAATTGGCAGAAAAGGAATGTTGTCATTCCGGAAAAGTATAATTGGACAACAGACTTGGATGAAGATGAAATAAATTTCTTACAAGAGTTACCATATACTATAGAAATACCAGCAAAAAATGCTATAATTGTACATGGAGGAATAGTGCCAGAAGTGTCCTTAGAAAACCAGAATTTAACAGATTTTATTACAATGAGGAGTTTACAAAAGAACGGTGATAAATTCATCGCTTCATCCAGCTGTATATCGTTAAGCGAAGCCTGGGCATCACTCTGGTCTGGACCGGGTCATGTGTACTTCGGACATGACGCTGCGCGTGGTCTACAGCAACACCCGTATGCTACGGGACTAGATACCGGATGTCTATATGGCGGTTTTCTAACTGGTATATTTGTTGACAGTAAAAGATGATACAAATTAAAGCAAAGCGAGTATATCAAAAACCTTAATTGTTTACATGTAAACATACTGAGCAGTTCTCTCTCACTTCTGTTCACCAATATCTTCTTCATAGTTAAACATGTATTGTTATACTTTATTTTGTTTACGCAACATCAGCTGTATTTTATATATTTTAGAAACTCGACACACTAAATTAAATCGAAATTCTGTTTCTCTCGCTATATTTTATTATAGTTAAACATTTATTTCTTTCTTTTCATATCTTTTAAAATTCAGAGATATATTTTAAGTCTCTGCTGCATTAATTATTAGAACCAATCATGGAAACAATGTGTTGGTATCAATAATGAGTAATTGGTCAAAAAATAGATTTTAAAGAGTAAAAAATAATTGCGATTGAAAATTAAAAAAAGATATTTTAAAGTGACGATTCATTGTAAAGTGATAATAGCATTACCGGAATTAAGTTATATTTTGGTATTTTTCGGACCACCTCGCTATTGTACTTTGCATTCAAATGGTTAGCCTGGGAACCTGGCGCACTACTCGACAGTAGGGAAAGTTTGGCCAGGATGCCAGGCTAACAAAATATGTCACCTTTATGGAATACTTAGCCGGATGAATTCTTTACTCAGACGTAGAATGTATGTTTTATAGAAAATAAAGTTGTGGTTGTGTGCATGTTCCTAGAGAGAATTAGGTGTCCGTTTGTTTCTTTTAATTCCTGTAACAATTGTTGTGCGCGTGCAAATCAGTATAATAATGCCATTTTTACAACGACATTGTTGAGACTGCTTCATTGATGTGATCTACCCAATAGTCTGAAGTGGCGGACAGGTATGATTTAATATTAAATACAAAACAGTTAAGTGTAATGCAGCGAACATTTTGATGAAATGATAAAGCATTGGTAATTTTAACTAACTGCTAATGTAAGACAGTCTCACAGATATTTCAAATTCGTTCCACTATAGATGTATACTACATGCGCATCTCAAATATTTGTCAAACTTTTTAAGGAAACAAGCTTATAATTTAGTACGCAAGTCGCGCGTTTCCTCTACCGTGACGATTGACAAAATACCTCAAGCAAAATACACTTGGATGGTCAACGAAATATCAATGATATCACAGCGATGCAAATTAACTCAACATTCCAATGAAAGAAATTTTGATAAAAAGCTGTTATTTCCACAATGGAATTGTACCCGGACGGAGAAACTTTTGTTCAATTTCGCTGCTCTTTTCCAAAGACCTTTAATTAAGAATGTTACTTCTCCAACTTTGATATTCTAACTCAAGTTTAAATAAAACAAAGTCTCCTCATTATGACATTAGTACATTGTACAACACATAAGTCAAAGATAATAAAGCTTTATCTAACGGTTTCTTATTTTTTTAAACTTATCTTAGTAATTCCTTATTAAATTTCAAGTCCTCGTTCCCACCACCGTGACAAATCAACTGGTTCTCGACTGACTACTACACGTTTTTCCTAGCGTACAGTTAAATACAAGTGGAATCCAGTTTACTTGACAAACAGTAGTCAGACTGAAAGTGAAAGTAGATGTGTAAATAAAGGTATTAAGTATCTGATCCACGTGTCTTGATGCTGGACGTTGAAATTTGATAATACAATAAGAACAGACCATGTAAGTTTATCGATTCAACAAGTTTGAAATCTTAAACCGTTCATATGTGTGTAATTACTGGTTAATACTGTCGTCATTTATGTGTATTCAGTTACACATAAATGACGACACATAATAGTGTTTTACTTTGATAACAATGGAATGTAGTTTTCATTTATTATAGCTATACATTGAACTTTTCTAAGGGTCATTCGACTAAAAGTACTGTTATAGATTTTATTGAAGTTGTGAGAATATGGTAATATTACAACTATATTTGTCATGTCATCTGCAGTTGTAGTAGACGTACAAGTGAATTTCAAGGGATGCGAGATGAACATCACCGAGACCTACATATCTAAACATAGAATAGTGAACAGAGGTATTGAAAATAAGTACTATATACATAACAATGAAATTTGAAACAACAACATGTTCATGAATGATGTTTTTTTACAATACAAAAGGTTCATTCAATAGGTAAAGACAAATATAACAGAATACGGTTTGAATATAATGTTATAAAACCTGTAAACTAATTGATTGCCGGTGTTAGTAATATTTAACGCTAGAAACAATAGAACTGTACATATGACAACAACATAGTATCTTTCTATTTAGAAATACGTTTATGTGTAAGTACTTACTTGACTATGTACATTTGCTTTACATATAGAAAAAATGGCAAAAAATTCAGTTTGTTACATTGTTTCTTATTCAAATATAAAAATGTTACTAAGAATAAATTGAAATTGTTTTTTTTATCATTTCAGGTTACCAGTATGATAGTCATATTGTTTTACTTATACACAATTTTCATGAAAAGATTCGATAAATCATCAGAAGCAAGATCTAGTAAATATAAACTAAAACTTCCAAAAACACCGCACCTGACCTTGTATGAAAAAGACATAAAAAACCGCAAAATATTTATAATTGGGGATGTTCATGGATGCCTTGACGAACTGGAAGATCTCTTGCTTCTAGCAAAATATGAGATAGACAGAGTTCTTCCAATATTCGTTGGGGATATTGCTAACAAAGGACCACATAGTGTGAAAACAATAAGAAAAGTTCGCGAACTGAATGCATATGCCGTAAGAGGCAATCATGAAGAAATTGCTCTCGTGCAATATCTGAAATGGCGGAATGGGGAGGTTGTTACACCTAGGAAGTGTAGTTGGACAACCGAACTAAATGAAGACGAAGTAAATTTCTTGCAAGAGTTACCGTACACTATAGATATTCCTTCTAAGAATGCATTAATTGTACACGGAGGAATAGTACCAGGTGTGTCATTGGAAAACCAGAATTTAACTCATTTCATTTCAATGAGGAGTTTGCAAATAAGTGGTGAAAAACTAATCGCATCACCCAGAATATTTATAGGCGAACCCTGGGCCTCTTTGTGGTCCGGACCACGACACGTGTATTTTGGACATGACGCTGCACGTTGCCTGCAACAATATCCATATGCTACTGGACTGGATACACGCTGTTTATACGGAGGTTTTATTTCTGGTATATTTTTAGACAGTAATAAGATCCTTCAAATTAGAGCTAAAATAGTTTACCAAAAACCTAAAATAAAAACAGAGTAGTCATAGAAAAATATCAAAGAAGTTGACTTTTCAAAATGTCAACTTTTCTAGAGTATCGTGATGCTACATTTTGAATGAGTATTGAAAAGACTGGCTTTATCGCTTACCGCCGCTCAAAACTTAGGTTACGGATATACCTATTTAATGGATCTCCTGAATTGTAAAAAGAATCATTCATGAACATATTGTTGTTTCGAATTTCATTGTAATGTATAGTACTTATTTTCATTACCTCTGTTCACTGTTCTATGTTTAGATATGTAGGTCTCGTTGATGTTCATCTCACATCCCTTGAAATGCACCTATACTTCTGCCAAATGTTCTGAGTGTTAAAATTAAAAAAAATGCTGATTTATTTTTAACAACATTATGTATCAATTAATATTTTAGTTTTGCTCATACTTATATCTTAAAATTCTTCACAAACAACAAAAACGTTGGCTATATTATTTTTATAAATGGCTCTACATTGACGAAATGCGCATATATAGATATAGGAAGATGTGGTATGAGTGCCAATGAGACAACTCTCCATCCAAGTCACAATTTATAAAAGTAAACCATTATAGGTCAAGGTACGGTCTTCAACACAATATGCTTTGTACCTAATTAGTCAGGTACTCTTGATGAGTTGTTTGAGTCTCCTAAAATGGAAAAAGAGATTGTTTGCCAAAACACATAACGAAGGACAACAAAATGCATTTTACAATTTGTATTTGTATCTTTGTATTAATATCCAAGTAATAGTTCATACAAAAAGAACTCATAAAAGATACCAGGCTCATAATTGTAACGCCAGATGCGCGTTTCGTCTACAAGAGACTCATTAGTGACGCTCGATTCAAACAATTTAAAAGGCCGAATAAATTACGAAAGTGAAAGCATTGAGGACCAAATATTCCGAAATGCTTTGTCAAATACAGCTAAGGTTAACTATTCCTGGGGTAGACAATCTGTATTATGTCGAACAATTCGAAGTTTTGTAAACAGTAAACTTATTAATATGATCAATGATAATTCCTGTCAACACAGCAGTATACTGACTACTGGGCTGGTGATAGACTCGCTGGTACAAGTATTATAATTATGCCAGCTATAAAACCAGGTTTAGTTCATAAGTGTTTCTCGTTTCTCGTTTTTTATATAGATTAGACCGTTGTTTTTCCTGTTTGAATGGTTTTACACTAGTCATTTTTGGGGCCCTTTATAGCTTGCTGTTAGGTGTGAGCCAAGGCTCCGTATTGATGACCGTACTTTGACCTATAATGGTTTACTTTTACAAATTGTGACTTGGATGGAGAGTTGTCTCATTGGCACTCATGCCACATCTTCTTATATCTAAAAACAAGTAAATATACACTGAACAATCAAGTTTGATCTATGACACAATATAAATACAATATTAATAAAAAAGATGTAACAATGTCAAAAAGAAAACTTTAACCTAGGACAAAATGGCGTTAAATAACGTAACGTACATTTAAATATAATAATTTTGTTGTTAGGAGTACAGAAACATTTTTTACAAAATAAATAAATTTGTTGTTCACAGTACGAGTACAGAAGTGAAAATTTATCGTCATACTAAATACTTATCAAAGGTGGTACATATTAAAAATAGTGAGACGAGATATAACACAAAATAAGTAAACATTGAATAACAGAAATGCATTACAAATTGTGTCAACAGGTTAAATTAACACGAAAGTATGATTTGAGAGTACTCGAAGTTACTGAAAGCTAGTTACAAGCCAAAAACAATTAATACTAAAAGATCATGCATCAGAGACTAAAATCAATTAAAACACAAAACATATAACGAACATTAAAACGATGGAACATGCGAAACAACATATTGAAATTCCTAAATGTACTATATTTTTGCACCTGTCAGGAGCCTCTGGCCTTTGTTAGTCTTGTATGTTTTTTTTAATTTTAGTTCATTTATATGTTTTGGAGTTTAGTGTGACGTCCATTTTCACCGAACTAGTACACATTTTTGTTTAGGGGTCAGCTGAAGCCCGCCTCCGGGTGCAGGGGTTTCTCGCTGTGTTGAAGACCCATTTGTGGCCTTGGGCTGTTTTCTGCTCCTTGGTCGGGTTGTTGTTTCTTTGACACATTCCCCATTTCCATTCTCAATTTTATATAGACGGATAGACCATTACTTTTTTATATAATCTTATGGGTCTTTTATCTCGTTTATATCGAGTTGTCAATGTTACGTTCAGTCTTTTTTCTTTTTGCTTCATTATTGAAGGAACATATGACTATAACTTTAAAATAGATTTAATAGGGTAAAATACTGTTCTTGTACTTAATATATCAGAAAAAAATAATATGGGAAAGTTAACACTGGGCTTAAATCCAGACTTACACCATGCTGTTGTCAGAATTTGGTTGATCGTCCGTCCATTATAATGGCTGTAGTACTAACAATACAGAAACACACAATTTGTGTAATTTCACTTTCCAAAAGATACAGAGCATATACCAAATTGTAAATTTCAAACTTCCTCTAAAATTTAACATATAAATATGTCTTAAGGATGTTCGCTTCTCTTGTTTTTTTAAATTTTGCCAGATATTCAGAATCCTCGGGTTTTATCCATGTAGTGCCATAAAAGATTTTGCCCGCTAACCCCTACTTTTATTTTCAAAATATTATTACATATAGTTTAAAAAGCCATATTTGAAAATCATATAAAACCCTTGTTATTTTTCATAGTTTTGAAAGGAAAAATGTGCCAATGTTAAATGTATGAAAAATCTAGAAAGAATCATTTCCCGCCAAATTTTCAATGGCTTATATCTCGAAAACAAGCACACTCCATTTTTTCTGCTTTTTAAGTTCTCTTTTTTATATACTATCAATTAATTACAGTCTTTGAAAAAGCTTGTTATTTTGAAACAGAGTAGCGAACATCTATGAAGGTAAATATTGAGAAACAAATTATTTTTTAATATTAACGTTACCCTTTAATTTACTTAAAACAAATGAATGGAAATTGTATTTTATATCGAACCCTTTTAAAAAATATTATTATTTAAAAGGAATATTTCGCACTTGCATAATATATATTCTAGTAAAAAAGATTATATATTTTTTATCATTGATGCACATCTTTTAGTTTTCTATTTTTAGGAGGAACGTAAACCCTTTTAGCCTTGACATGTATCATCCTCTGACTATCCAGAAATATGCCTGTCAAACAGTTTCCGTACAAACATCCCGTGTCAAGTCCAGTGGCGTAGGAATATTGCTGCAGTTTTCGTGCAGAGTCATGTCCAAAATATACATGTTCTGGGCCTTGCCATAGTAATGCCCATGGTTTACCTATAAGCCGACTGTCAGACGCTTTTAATGTATCACCGTCCTTAAATAAGGTTTTCATAGTTGTGCAATTTTGAATATTCTGTTCTTTTAGCGATTTTCCTGGAACTAAACCTGCATGGACAATAATTGCATTCTTATAAGGGATATGTATAGTATATGGAAGCTCCTGTAAGAACCGGATGTCATCTGCGACAAGTTCTGTAATCCATTTGTATTTATCAGGTACAATATATTTACCACGTTCCTGTCGAATAAAATATTGTTTGATCACATTCTCTTCATGATTACCTCTGACAGCGTAAGCATTCTCTGCACGAATACGTCTGATTGTTGACAAGTTATGTGGTCCTTTGTTTGTGAAATCACCCACAAATATTGTCAGAAGAGTTTTACCATTCAAATCAGCTTTTGCTAGGCGTAAAAGTTCATTAAGCTCGTCGAGACATCCATGAACATCACCAATAATAAATATTTCACGATCTTTAATATCTTCAGCTGTTAGCACAAGATGAGGAGTTTTAGATAACGTGATATTTTGTTTAATGGTCCGTTTATAAAACATGTCTTTAATTTTGTCGAAAAGCGCTGAGTATATACAATATAATAAGGTCGCCATTTTTAGATATCTAAAAATAAAGGAAAAACGTAAAGTTGCAGTAAAATGTATTTCCGTATTGCGTTGCTGATACCACCTTTGAAATGAAAAGAGGAACAGACGACACCAAGGGAACATTAAAACTCATAAGTCAAAGATAAACTGACAACACCATTACAAAATTAGAAACATAAGACGAATAATAGATTTACGAATTAATAAAAAAAAAAAACTCCATGCGAAACTAAAGACTGAGCAACACGAACCCTACCAAAAAAAACTTGTGTGATTTCATATGCTCCGGGAGAGTGCAGATCCTGATTGCTCGACTATTGGCACCCTTATGTTGTTCATGGTAATTTCGGGCCATGTTTCTATTACCTGATTTGATTCCAGTCTTTGATTTAAATGCAAAGGGAAACATCTCCAGGGTATGCCAAATTGTAGTCCTGTCTATAAAGGGTAAATGGAACGATCAAAATTTCCTTTGAGATAAATTTGACCACGTAAGTCAAAGTTCATGTTACATTATTGTAAAACACATGATTTCAAATATAATATTATGCAATGAAAAAATCATAAAGGCTGACGTACATCAATACGTGCTCTTTTAACAAGCTTTATAAAGATAGTGATCGATACATTTGGTATGAAGCTTAGCATGGAAAATTATCGTAGCAAGGTCTAAAAATCGGTCTCTATTAAGTTTTAATTGGTAATAATGATTCGTTGTGGGTCAATTTTATTCTAAATTGAGGAGAAAATCTGGATTTTAAAAAAGAATATATTCTTTTGATATGTGATTTTATTATTTAAAATATTTATCAAGTGCTGTTGCGTTGGATCACCGGATTTGTATTTACATTAGCAACACGACGGGTGCCACATGTGTATCAGGTTCTGCTTACCCTTCCAGAGCACCTGAGTTTTCTATGTTGTGTTTTGTAGACTGTTCTTTTTCATTTGGTGGTTTTTCGTTTTTTTGCCTAGGTATAATCAGTTTGTTTTCGACTTATGAGTATATATATCCAATTGGTATCTTCCGCCTCATTTTTTTTTTTTTGGTTTTGCAAGATATCGAAAAATTCGAAGTTGATCCTGTGTAAATGTACAATTTTTCCTGTGAGAGACAATTTAGTTTCCAAATTGTTCGTTATATCCTCACATGCTTAGTTCAATTTTGAATGAAGTGAACTGGTGACTCCATTTCAGAGTTATTTCACTGTATGTATTTGACATAAGGGATGTATAAGTATTCATGAACCGAATGTGAAAGAGACCTAGGGTCTTTTGATTTGAGGTCCTTGGTCGCATTAGGGTCGAAGTGCTTTGGTGACTATTCTCCGTGTAAGTATTTGAAAAAAGTAAAACAACAAAAATACCGAACTCCAAGGGATATTTAAAACGGAAAGTCCTTTACAGAAGCTCAAACTCATCAAACAAGTGGAAAACAACTGTCATATTCCTGACCTGGTACAGGCATTTCCTAATGTAGGAAATGGTGGATTAAACCTGGTTTTATAGCTAGCTAAACCACTCACTTGTATGATAGTCGCATAGAATTCCATTATATTGACAACAATGTGTGAGCAAAACAAACAGACATAATAAGTAAAAATGTCAAAATGTTGGGTACAGCAGTCAACATTGTAATATTATCTTAATCACTATAAAAATAAATATTTCAACAATTGAAATGAGCTGTTTGGCATTATAACTCTTAAATCATAAACAATAATGACCAAGGGTCTATTGATTGGAGATCCATGACCGATGACCTTGCAATTAAGGTCAAGGTTAAAGGTATATTTATCGTTCAAGACTTTGAACTTTGCTATCAATTCATACTTGTATATGATAAAACCACAGGAGTTTTTGCATTGGGTTGGAAAACCTATAGACCATAAAAATGGTAAACGGAATTAACCTTATCAAAATTTGCACATTAGTTACAACAAATGTCGAAAATGAAAATATGGATATTTTTTATTATATAAAACATCAGTGTGAAATGAACAATGAAACTTATTTTTCAAACCGGAAACTATTATTTTTCACCACACTTTCTTGCAATTATGAATTTTGGTAAGTGGAAAGACCTTTAATTGTTCTGTGAATAATTGGTTTTTATTTGTTTGAATTTTTCATTTGTTGTCTTCTTTAAACTGATGTTGGTTGTTTTGTATTATCTCTCTAGCTATGATGTTTGTCTCTTACTCTCTGACTGGCATTTTTGTATTGTTCCCTTTAATTCACGTCTTTTTGTTGTTACATGAATACAGAAAATACCTACAATATTTTACATGTCTGCATATAATTCTCTGAATTTGTAAAACTTTTGGGATTCTTCGTCTATTGGATACCTTTAAGAGAAGAGATTTAGCATGCAGTGTACCAATAATTCCATAATCACATAATTATTAAACATATTCTTACCGTGTTTAGTTATTACATCAGTCATATGTCATATTAAGTTATGGTAATCAAAACCGAAATAGAATGATTGAATTATTCCTAGGAATGTTATTTCTGTTTGTTTGTTGGAATGTTACATTGTTGTTTGTTAACAATGATAGAAATCAGAGGTTTAAATATACGGAAAACCAAAAGTGTCATAATTCTAACTTTGCAATTCTTAAACTATATGTATGAAACTCTGTAATTTTGATATTCCAACTTTTCAATTCTTAAATTTTTTTATTTTTTTTTTTTTGTGTAACAGTTCAATTGAACGTCTGGGAATTGCAACTCGAACTTTGCAACTCTGCAACTATGTAATTCAAATGTCTGATTTTGATTTTTATGTACTTGCTACACGATATATATATGTGATATGTACTTTCGTTATTTGTAATTTTGTTATTTGTTATATATTTATTTGTAATTGTTTGGCCGTTGTTCTCTATTCTATAAACTCCAGAACTTCGTTTATATACGTCAGCTAAGTACCAAGTTACAAGTATTCAACTGAAGAATACACTTTTCAAATAAGATGCCAATTGACATACTAGAAATTTCGAATAAGAGATATACATATCACAAAATTACAAAATTACAAAAGTTAATATCACAAATATACCATGAATCAAATACGGAAAATCTAAATTAGAAATAATAATTACATAGTTGCACTGTTACAAATTAAGAACTGCAAAATTGGAATTATGACACCTTTGGCTTCCCTATTAGTGTTTTGGCGAATGGTTTACTTTTGGTATGTAATGACTACGTTGTCACATTCTATTATGTTGATATATATATTTAGGCAACAGTTGTTATTCAAATCTCATAAATCGATTAAAAAGACAAATCAAGGTGAAAGGAGAAAAGCTGAGGTAATTACATGGACTTTCAAATTGTTTAACGTTCTTCCACTATTTAGACAAAATCAAATTAATGGCGTCATTTTGCGAATTCCTCAATATGTTGTGTATGCTGTATTGGGGCATAGTTCATCATTGCAGAATTTAAGTCATACCTATATATAAGTACAATAGAACAAATATAAAAGCTTACATGACTATTAAAGAAATGCAGAAAATTAAAACGCATAATATACAATTAAGAACATCCGCACATTAGATAGATTGGTCAAGTAGGACAATATGCTTTGAGATTCAAATGCAAAATTTCGATGATATCTAGGTTTTTCATTATAATAACAATGAAGAATAAAGGCAACAGTAGTATACCCTGTTCAAAAGTCATAAATCGATTGAGAGAAAACGAATCCGGGTTACAAACCAAAACCGAGGGAAACACATCAACTATAAGAGGAAAACAAAGGAACAATAGGAACACCGAAGTGCAACAAAAACAAACGCCAACACACATAGAAACGAACTATTTGATAACAACTGCCATATTCCTGACTTGATACAGGACATTTTAAGAAAAACTGGTGGGTTGAACCTGGTTTCATGGCATGCCACACCTCCCGCTGTATGACAATGTTAAAAAATATCGCTAAAACACTACGTGACAGAAATACAGCACAAACACACTAAAGAACATTCATAACAGAGAAACGCACAAACAAATAATATAATAGTCGACACAACATGCAAACCACAGAACAACAACGAACATATTCCATCAACGAAAAACACCACGGGATATCAAAAACAGCGACGCGCTTGCGTAACTAACATGCAATCTCGAACTTTATACAATTATTTTCACAATATTCGTCCAAACAATTTTCATGACAATGATGGTATGGAAAAGCAATTTTATAATTATTTGGACTACAAGAAAAGGGCAATGAACAAAAATCAAACATAAAAGCAACACCAATTATCATTGCTACGTTCTATATTTTTGTATTTTATTCCTACCGCAACTTATGATTTTGACATTAATGACACTATTTTATAGTCCTCGAATAGAAAGGTCAGTTAGACCCTGTGCACTTGATCGATACAATTGCTGATGAACGTTTACTCTTTAAATGATTCGAAACGCTAAGGTTTTTCTACCTATAGTTAAAAATACATTTTCACCTTTCGATATCATCGAAAACTGTATTGACATAGGATGCGCAAAAGGCAATAAATCCAATATTACAAAAGGAATTTATAACTTTAATACTGGGTATTCTTTATTCAAGATAACCACTGACATGTATAGACGAATAATGAGGAATAACTCGTGTTAACATACACAAACGATGTAAGCTATACCATATGCATGGAAATTAAAAGCTGTCACTTACTGTCTTCTAAAACTATAATCTCTGTAAACAATATCACCAATTGTTCTATTTGAAACTAAAACTGTGGATTTTGATTATTCCAAATACCTATGAAATAAGATCCCAAGAAAGTGCAAATGTTATAAAAAGAATATGGTTACAGAAAATGAAGACACAAGAGTAAAATAAAACTACGGCAGACAATTTCTTGCTGAAGAAAATTAAGATTTACCAATTTGTACACAAATTTTTAACCCGAAACAGTGTATTCGTGATAACAGCAAAAAGCCAACTGGCAAGTGAGATACAAGAGAAAGCAAAACAGATTTTTCGCTTACTGAGAAACTGAATACTCAAATTGAAACTACGAAAATTCAATCTGTAGACAACAGTTGGATTATTGAACTGTTATACTCAAAGAAATGGATACACAAAATGACGGATTGTATTGATATAATCTAATCGTAAGGATAGCTTTACTGCAAATGTTATGTGAGGATTTTAGGAACTATTTTCCAGGTTAAGGGATCAAATTGGGGAATGAATTAACTATTACAGGTAGTAATAAAACTCATAATATCGACTCTCAGGCTAATGTCTCAATGTGAATACTCTACTTTTTCTGAACTTGAGAATATCTACATTCTCAAACATACTAAATTTGGAAGGGTACTTAACGACTTAGAATTAAATGAGGCTGAAACTATGACTTCCAATCATAACACAACACGTTTCTCACAGTAATCAGATGATCAAATCTCGTTTTCATCTGTGAAGCGGGTGTTAAAACAGAACTGCAGGGAAATTAAATAGGTTGGGACCAACTTTTCGTAGGTTTGTATTGATCAGTTTTTAAAATACAGTTACCGCCCTTTGAACACTGGTTTATTTGAATTTGTCAGCAACTTGAGGATTATATGTATGTTCTGATTGATTACACTGGATCTTGTTAATACCATATCAGATTACCATACCCAATAAATTTTAGAACGAGTGTCCTGTTTACAATGGACACTGAATAGAGTGATGTAAATGCTCTTCATCCTTTATAAGCTATATGTAATTAGAAACTAATGTTTCGAAACCCTCAGGCAAAGTTGATCTTAGATGGATTGGACTATTAGTTGTATGCCCTTTTTGGACATATAGCTCTTGAACTGAGTAGATTCTTATCTTTGTGACTGATGAGTCTTTTGTTGAGGAAACGAGCGTCTGCCGTACATAATTTTAATCCTGTATCTATGATGAGTTTATTTACAACCACTGGGTTGATGCCATTGCTAGTGGGGACTTCCTCCCCGAAAGTATAACCAGTCCATAGTCAGAATAAATTATCATTGATATGATGATTATTAATTAACTGTTTACAAACTTTTCGAAAAACTAAGGATTTTCTACCCCATGAATAGATTATCTTAGCTGTATTTGACAAAACCTTTCGGAATTTCGGGTCTTCAATGCTCTTCAACTTCGTATTTTATTTGGCCTTTATAACTTTTTTTTATTCGCGCGTCACCGATGAGTCTTTTGTAGACGAAACGCGCGTTTGGTGTACAAAATTCTAATCCTGGTATCAATGATGAGTTAAATATACGTCTATGGCTTCAATTACTTAGCTGTGAGCTTTCCGGATGAAGGTAAATCCAGAAAAGTGCTTCGGACACATGAAATGTATAAAGTGTTGTTTTTATTTTTTGTACAGCAATGGGTGAATACGGCTGCTGGTAAACTATCAGTCCCCGAGGGTATCATCAGCTCAGTAGTCAGTACTTTGGCACTGACATGGATTATATCAAACTTTCCTTAAATTGTTCGTTTATAAATTATTAGAAACTAAGGTTTCCACTACCTTAGTTGAATTTGGCTATTATCATTAGGCCCTTTTTCGTCATAAAGCTTTTCGACTGTTTCGGTTCTTATACATCCTTGGCTTTCAAATATTTGGATTTGAGAGTTCCTGCTGAGGGAAAATTCAGAAAAGCGCTTCGGACGCATGAAATTTATAAAGTGTTGTTTTCATATTTTATACTTGGTTTTTGTCTTGTGGGCTTTTCTTCATCATACAAATTCAGTTTTATTTGCTTCATTTTACAGTGAAGTTGTACAACAAATCATTACAAAATGTTGTGCTACAACAAATCATTACAAAATGTTGTGCTAATTGCAGACAGGTTTTTTTTTCTCACGTGGATGTGCAACATACTCAACTGGTTTTTTGTTTAACTCGGTTGTGCAACCTTTACCAACTCCCGGTCGCACAACCCTCGCAACCTGCTTAACAATTTTCTGAGTTATATTCTTTTACTTCTCAGATGTAAGTTAGTCGTACTATCAGTTGCTACTCTTATGCAGACACAATGCGCTTTTGTATACGTCTTAATCGGAGAAAACCATTGTTCGCTCCGTTTTACTCAATAAAGGAAATTAACAAAAAAGATAACAATTGTTCATGGAGGTAAAACAGTTTTACTTTTCACAGTAATAATAGTAATTACCTGTAGTGAAATCTATCGGATTGCCTCGGTAAGTACTTTGAACTTCAAATTTGTCATTTCGAAGTGTAGCAACTATTGTAATAAATTAGAAAACAAAAAAACACATTGTAAACTGTATGTGTCGAAGCGCTTTTCTGGATTTACTTTGTCGGGAACACTCAAAGCCAATTGTATTTGACCTTATTACGATTTCAGCTTTCCAATTGTCTACTTTCCGTTTTTCCAAAACACAGCATCTGTCCCAAATCCTATGGCGTTTACATATCTAAACTAATATATTACGCACGTTCATGTTCTCATTAAACTGGCTTCAACAATAGGGATGTTCCTCTGCCACAATGACTACTACAGCATGGTTATGCGGCAGAACGACTGAAATCGGCACTACGTATTTGTGTGTCAACCGACCATCGACATGTTTTCGTGGTATTTGATTTTAAGAATATGAAGTCGTCTGATTTGTGAATGAACCGATTGTGTCCAATATTCTTGGTGAATTCTGTTACCTGCTTTATGTTTTGTAAATAAACAATAGGGTCATGTGGCTAATGATTTAATAAAATACAATCATATGAAGTTTTATATTCTTTGCAATATGTTTGGTAAAATTAAATTCATTTCTATAATTTCAGACCTGAATCAGTTACAGTGATTGTTCGGAACTGCTCTTTAATTCTATTAAGATTAATTTATCTACGTCGTCATGTATGCATACAGTGATTTTCGTCTCAAATAGTCAAAATAATGGGCGGAAAGAACACAAAATAATAATTTTACGAATTTTATTCTGTCTACAATCTAATACCCATAAATGCATTAAATTTATAAATGCATTTGTTCGCAAAATATCACAGATTTTAATCACAGATTACTTAAATAATTTATGTTATGTGTAAAAATGACATTTTCCAAATAAATAAGCTTGTTATAAGCACAATTGCAATATGCATTTCAGAGATATGATCACAAAAATTAACAGTTAGATATAGTTAATTGTCTGAGAAACTCGAACATCTTTCTTTGTCGTAAAATAGATGGAACAATCACAATAAGGAAAGCTAAATATTTATATGTTATACTTAAAATAAACTTTCTAAAATAAATGGAAACATATTTACTCCGTACCATGGCACATCACATCATCAAGGTCGCTTTAAAAAAAAGAATTTCTGACTTTTCATATATACCTTTATTAAAAAATATCTATTCAGAGGGAATAACTTTGCAAAATAATTAACTGTGTGATTTTTTTCATTATTTATAAATTATTTGTCTGAAAAATACAACAAATGTGGAAGATATTTACTGAATGCCAATGCCAAGAAAAACAAATGAATAGAATAAATAGTTTTAAACTTCTTTTGTAAGTCTAATTTTTAGTATCATCACAGGATAAATTATGCTGTATTCATTCATTTCCTTTTATTTCTTACAGTACAGAGTTTTTTTCTTGCAATATAATGATGAAATAAAAATTTCAAAAAATAAAGTAGGTTATTGTGCCATTTCCCATAATTCCAAATAAGATTCCCATTCTATGGTTTTATACTATTAAATCTAATATTATCAAATAACTGAGTGGCAATACAAACTAGTCATCTCTTGAATAAATGCTAACAATGATGGTTAATATATTCCATATATTTATATTCATTTTGTGTATGCATTTACGAATGGTTTTTTTCTAAGGTTAGAGTACTATGTAATCTTTAACTATATATCTTAACTCAAAATCCTCATGTTATAACAAATAAGAACCCTGTCCTAGTTGAACAATGTCCTTAGAGTCTAACCGTAAATCTTGTATCTGGTAATACAGTTAGGCCAAAAAAAGTTTACTTGTGTTTTTCCCCTCATAATGTATGCCTCAAAATACATACCCTAAAGTTTTATTTGCACTTTTGGTAGTGAATGAACTGTGACAGAATTGAAGGTAGTCCACATATACTCAAGGTAAAAAAAACTAAGTCCAATACAAAAAGAAATCCTACCTATCCTATGTTTCATAGAAGGAAACCTTAAACACACGTTTTTTTTTTTTTTTTTTTTTGTTTGGCCTGTATAAACGTCAGTTATTCATCAATATATATTGAAAATCTGTCCCATTCGAGCGAGTTCTTCAGTCCCAAACTGCTCAGTGTAGACAGAATTAATTGTACACAAAACAGTCCTTCTAGTATTGCCTTAGTTTATATATTTGTACTTTTATCTTTTGTTATTTTTTTCTTTTTTACGAAAACGAGAGTTTTAGATAAATATTTTTGAAAATTTTTATATTAAAAAAATGCCGTTTTTGCATTGCTCACAGCATTTGCGTAGACTACAAAAATATCATAAGTTGAATACTGAAGGTTTAATCGTGTACTTTGAAAAGATGACAGTTCAAAGAAATAAATTGGTTGATAAAATGATGAAAAATTAATAGAACAAATACAAGCTATATAGTAAGAAGTAAGTGTTTAGCATCCTCTAACCCTATGACCTTTAGCTGTACAAATTTCGTATGAGAAATGACGTTCTTGCCTTCTAGCGTTACTTTCGTATTTTTCAAAACAAGTTTCAATAGACTCCTGTTGTCAGCAATGGCATTAGCTAGAAGTTTAGACATTTCCGTGTCCAGTTCACAGTTACTCAAATCTAAGATCTGAAGGGTTCGAGTAAGACGAAGGCATTCAGATAGTGTAATAACACCCGGTCTGTCAAGCTTGGCACCGCATAGTTTCAGATGTTTAATTGTCGGACATATCTTTAGACCCTGTAAAACAGCAACAAAATCAGAACCGGCGAGTTGTGTGTTTGTGATGTCTAGTTTCGTTAATGAATTAGCATGTTCTAATTTATAACTGAGTTCAGATGCGCACATCATGTTCAATTTACATCCAGTAAAGTTAAGTTCCCGGATTGTTGTTGGTAGGTGTTGCAAAACAAAGTATGCTATGGCAGCCACTCTACCATTCAGGAAAGCAAACTCTTTAGTTTTTGTCATGTTTTCGCATGCATTTTGTAATGTTGCCCATGTATCTGCTGACACGTGTTTAATCGATTTCTTACATATATCAGTAAGAACAATGCTTTCTACTGAACTAACTTCGGTCATGAAGGCGTCCAAAATTCTTGCCATTAAATCTAAGGTTGACCAGTGAATCTTTAGGTGTTTAATGCAACCTGTTTTTGCGACACCTTTTGCAAGTTCTGTATACACTGCTGCCTGACTTGAATATGACGGTTGTAAAACAAGGTCTAGATAGGTTATTCGATTGGCTTCTCCTGTCATCACAAGAGGTAAAGCCTCCAGAGTTTTTGTTGAAATAAGTCCATCCCTTTTTATAATCATTTTGGCAGGTAAGGATTGAGCAACAATCTCACACATGTCTTCCCTGAAATCACACTCGGTTAGGCTCTGTAAACTTATGTTGTAATCAACTAACTTGCCACTCGGTGCATGTGATATACTCGTTCTAGAATCAGCTGATCGAACCGACTGCACATCATCTCCCAAAACCTTAGTATTACTTATATTACGCATGGCAAGATCGGTGAACAAGCTCTTTAGAGTAGAAGTATCGTAATCATCGCGGAAAAGACCACATAACAAAGTGATCATCTGTGAATAGCGCGAGTATTTCATCATTTTATTGTCTGTCAAGATGGTTGACATTTCCTCCAATACAAAATCGCTCAAATGTCTCGCGGCTAGGAAGTCCTGCATCAGTGTACATGTAAATTTCCAATGAGGTCCATTGAGTCTAAAGAAAACACCTAGATGAAATATCATAGAATTGGTGGATGGAGTTACAATTTCATCTTCGAGGTAGGCACGTTTCCCGTCTCTTAATGATTCGAAAGCAAAATTACTGAGCTCGTTTATTGCACTTACAACTTCTTCGGGGAATTCATAACCAATTACGTCAATTTTCTGTCGCTTACAGTAATGGGTTGCCATACTTAAACCAAATACTTCAAATAAATTGGTTATGCAGTCAATGTCATCCAAGTTGGCGGTTTTATTGATCTGATAAATAGCAAATATAAGAAGGCACACGATTGGTTGAGCAAGATGTTTATGCATTAACCATGATTCATTTTCAATCAAGTCGAACAATGCTTGGTGTTTATCTGGATGAGCCTTGAAGTGGTACAAATAAGTTTTGAAGCACCGAGCTACGCTGTGTGAGCTATAGCCCATGTTGAAAAGTTTTGAGTCTGCTGAAAATCCTAAACTATGGGATATATCCGGATTTGTGGCCACTATCACTGTGGCTTGAGGAAGACTGGAACCCGATATTATTTCCTGCAAATCCCGCATCTCTGTCTTTCCTTCGTAGCTATCAATCAGCATAACAATTTCATGTGAATTTTCTTCCATGGTCGACCAAAAATCCTTCTGTTTGATTTTGAAATCATCCGGAAATAACCTGTGATAAACCTCGGTTTTAAAATCTCCATTGATCGTCGCAATGTCAACATGTATTAATATATTGTAATTATATTTGAAGTAGTTTTTATGGCTGGCCCATAATTGGGTTATCATAGCACATAGGATGGACTTGCCGCTTCCTCCGGCGCCTTCCAGTACAATCCTCTGTCCTTTACCATTCGTACAGGGAGGTGGAAATATATCACTCAAATGTAGCTTACGTCTGCAGAAAATGAAAACACAGACAGATCAATTACACAGAAAGCACAAGGCATGTCTTTCAAATAAACGATATAAAGTATAGAACGTATAACTTTTTATTTATTTTTTTTAGATAATCTAAAACAGCATTTTTGGTTGTCGTTGGTCATGTCTATCATAGTTGTTTTTCGTAAATTGTTTTGTAATAAAATAATCCGACAGTTTTTCATTTCAGTGCCTTGTTATAGCCGACCATACAGTATGGGTTTTTGTCCATTGGCGAAGACAGTACGGTTGCCTATGATTGCTTGTATCCATTTCATTTGAACTCTGGTGGATAGTTGTCTCATTGGCAATCATACCACATCTCCCATTTTTTTTATATTCATAGTATTCGTAAAATCCTTTTTTATTAGTTTATCACATTACAAAAATTCGCTATGTTTTACCTTTTGGGTAAAATTGGTATCTTTTATTAACCATGATTCATCGTATATCATTTAATAAACGATATAATATACACTTCGTCTAGCATTTAAATTCACGGTACAATACTCGAATGCTATAAATCACTCATATAAAATCTTTTAAATGCACTATCGAAAAAAACTAAAACATATTAAACAGGAAATATTGGTCAATTCGTGTAGAAAGTATATAGTTTTTTTTTTAATTGCAGAATGTTCCAGTGCGGTAATACCTACCCGTTCGAATCCAGAATATCTAGAGGTGTATAAAGATCCCTTATATTTACAGAGATGTTATCAGCCCAGGAAAACGGGTGACATTTGGCAAACATAGCTTTGTAAGTCTGGTATAGAGAATCCCGGCATACACCAACAACGTCTGTAAACAATATAACATGGTATAAGTATATTCTATGACAGGTATACTTGATTATTTCTTTTGTTCTTGTGTTGTTACTTTACTGTCAGTCTCTGTGAAGGAAGTTTATCATATATGCACCTTATTGTTAGTGTTTAAGATTTGTAGTTTCAAGGAATTTGTACTTTATGACCAAATTTGGACATAATCAAATGATTTATTAAGGTCTAAAATAGCGTCAAATTCAATTCTCACATCAAACTGAAAAGGACCATTGAAAACCCATAGAAGAAGCAATTGTTTTTAGTTTTGGACCTCTCGTTCTGTTTTTTGTCTTTGTTAGTTTGTTTTTATTCATTTTACAAGGGTATCGTTTCAAAGTTTGATTAGGATGCAATTCAATGATTTCACAGGAAGACCGACAGGTTTGTTGCATATTAAATATTCTAAGAATTAAAAAAAAGTGTCAATACGAGAGTGTTGTCTGTACACTGTTACCAAGCAACATGAGAATGAAATACCAGGTTACCAGCGCACATGTCAGATCATTTAACTCATAAATAAGTTTGTAATTTATCAATAAATATATCAATACATGGCCATTTGACACAGTTATTTAAAGTTCTCAGTATGATAATATATATATTCATTGATATTAACTATATATAGGTGTTAACCATGTTTATAGAATTTAAACTGTGCAAAAATTTATCTTAAGATCTAAAATTGTTCCCAGGAGTTTTAAGACTTTGTGTTATGATACAAATTATATGAATACCATTAGCACTATTAATACTTTACGAGTTAAATGTAAAACACCTTTAATATGCTATATTTTCTACATCTTTTTTCCAATTGAATAGTTTTAAATTCCTATCATTGTGGCATTAAGGTTTTGAAGAAGTTTATGTCGAAATGTGCACCTGGTGCAGTAGAATTGTTACCGTTAAGCTTGTTATTTTAGATGATTTCCTCAACAGGCCAAGACACCTTTGATCGTTTTGGCTTTTCTATGAATATTCTTTTAGTATTGATGATATTAGTGCTAACAAAATTTCGTTGCCTCCAAACTGTTTTAATTAGAGCGCCACTGACTGAGTCTTGTGTATGATTACTGATATTTTTCCGACACTTTGATATTTTGGTTCTGTTGGTTCTGTTGTTCTAAATAATTTTGATTTGATATCCAAATTAGCTATTTATGGCTTATAATGAATTTAAATGGAGGTCCCCTCTCCCTTCCCCCAAAATTATGTAGGGTTTTCCCAAAGGACGCAAACATATTCAGAAACTGTTGCATTCATATATTTTCATCTTTTTTTTTCGTGGGAATAATAATTTCCTCCTTTTTCCGACAAAAAGTACATAAAAACATATATTTTATAAACATCAGACTACAAGGGGAGGATTGTTGTGCATTTGGTAGTCAGGAACAAACACAAAACTAAAATCAGTTGGTGTACACAGAAAGCCCAACAGTGAATACAGTGCTAACTCTTACCAGTTTTATCACCAAATACTTCACAAGTCAATAAAAAATATATATATCATCAAAAATCACACTGATATATTCCTTAATTCTTCATTATTCCCCCATTTTTTAGGGGTTGCCATAGAATTTTGTATATATTGTTACAGGAACATGGTTACCATTCTCAGAGAGAGAAACACAATTAATAAAGAGATTTCTGTATGCAAAAATTAAATTCCAAATAAAAACAATATGTAAAAAGATTATTTAGATAATCCATTACGTATCTAACAAAATTTAAATAAAAACGACTTTGAATGGAAAAAATCTTAATGATTTGCATCACCATTATTGCTAATTACTTGTACATAAATAAACAAATCGGACAACATTATATATATATATATAGCAAAATAAAACAATCTCTACATGTTTAGCAATACAGCTGCAAAATTTCTCTAAGTCTAACAACTATGTGTTTTCTTGAAGACCTGATGAAATGCAAACTGTTTAGTGTAATATGTTTTTAAATAAGAAAAACTGTTTTTCCTCAATTAAGTGTCTGGTCTATTGAAAAAAAAAATCTTACAACTGGTAAAATGGATAGAAAAAAATTGTTATTTCGGGTAGTATTGCAAATGTGCAAAATACAAAATCTTCCATGACAATATTCTTGAACACGTGTCTGATATTACAAGTGCTGTGCTTGCAAATTATTATCTGTATTTCCAAAAGGACCAAAAGACTCGGAGAACTTACCAGGTACATATACCCCTGCAGAAGGAAAATATTTGTATATGCAATTTGGAAAAATTAAAAATTGTTTTAGCAGTGCTACATTTAAGATTATGATATGGCTATTTTTAAACACTATTTAAAAAAAAAAACTTTGGGCCTTAAATGGATATCGCCTGGTCGACCAAGACCCCTCTGCATTCGGAACACACGTTTCTGTGGGATCAACTGCAGCAAAGTGGACTTAGTCAGAAGAAGTGTGTCTAAGTACAACACTTTACACTTTCCCAATACATGTACATGTGCATTATGAATTCCTGAAAAGGGGAACACGAATTAACTGAAATGTGAGAGTGTTAGCTTACCCAGGTCCTCTAAGTCTTAAATATATCATAAATATTTCAAATCAGCAACTCTAGCATTTAAACACATATCTTACACTTTAATTTTATCTCGTCTCTCCTGTTTTCTTTAAATAGTAAAATGTATAAGAAATATAAAATATACATAGAAAAAAACATTACTACATGTATTTGAGGAAAATTGGTAGAAAACAGACTATTAGAATTAACTATAGAACGTAAATTTCTAGATGTATAAATGGTTGTATGTGTCTATGGCATATATTTTGCCAGGAAATTAATTTTGGTGAACAAATGATAACACTCTAAATTTCTTTAAAAATTATAAGTTATATAATTGTTATCTTACCAACTGTGTCTTTTATTCCATGTTTGTAAACTTCTTTCCGGATAGCCATGACAACATCGTACAACTTTTTATACTTGAACTTGATAGAATCACAAAGCGCCTTGAATCCGAAGGACAGTTTTGTGGTGTGTATTTTCTCTATGATTATTTGCATCCTCTCGGAGTTTTTCGAAATAGACAAAATCTCCTGACGTTCGCTGAACTTCAGTACCTGGTTCTGCTGCAGACGATCGAGAATGTCTTCTGCTTGTACGTTATCAACAAACATCCGGTATGTCTTCAGTAATACGGCTTTGTCTTCTTTTGGTATTCCTGAACAAAAACATATTAGCATGTTCAAAAGGGTACATTTAAAACAATGTCACAACATTATATAAGTAAGTAAATTATATTTACTTTTCATGTACAAGTTCCGTAACATTCCCATATAGACAATTAAGTCATGCCCACTTTTAACCCCGAAGTTGCAAGGCTCTAGCAAAATTGGTCGAAATTTTGTATTATATCTTTACCAACTTTATCAAATCTATTTCATACTATTAACCACAACTTTAGATCTTTCTTCATTTGGTAGTTGGTTTAATGTATGTATTCAAAACTCAATTTCATTGACGTATACACTACATCTCCCATTTAATAAAATTATCATTATCAAAAACGAGGAGACGATATCGTGAAGGAAATAAAATAACACCATAAGTCGAGGATTTGTCTGTTTTTCTTCCACTGAACGTTTTTTATAAGATAGGTTTTTCTCAGTTTTTAGGACATACCATTTTCTTCCTTTTTATTCTTCATTGACCTTCCTCTCTTCCTAGACCCAGTAGATTTCGGTGTCATGACGAGTTTTCTACCGTCTGCCCATTGTTCCTGGAACAGGTTAACGTAATGGTTCTGTAGTTCTGTAGTAATCATCTCGTGTTCTATTCTGTGTAGACGGACCCTGATTGGTGGACCTCCTAACCGAACAAGTACTTCTTTGATCTGGTTCCATAATGCTACAAACTCTTCTGGTGATATCATATCTGAAGAAAATAACACCCATATAAAGAACAACTATAAGATCCGTGTTCTCCTTTTTGGATATGCTTACTTCAAGCCTTCTTAACTTTTTTTAATCGAGCGACACAACGTCACAACTCCTAACTTGATGTCGGGGCCTTTTATAGCCGACTATACGGTATGGGTTTTGCTGATTGTCGAAAGCCGTACGGTGACCAATAGTTGCTTACATCCACGTTATTTGAACTCTGGTGCATAGTTATCTCATTTGCAATCATATAAAAATAAGGAGATGATTGCCAATGAGACAACTATCCACGAAAGTTCAAATGAAGTGGATAGCACACATCGTTATATTTATAGATGGTTGCCTATACAAAATTACATGCATTTACTCCAATGAATTCCCTTCGTCATGATTAATTAAGAACACAACACTTGTTACATATATTTTTACATGATACCGCATAAGAACTAATTCATTTGATGTGGTGGGAAATATTTGACATGCTTGTTCTCACATATTGATAGTGGGTCCTAGTGTAGGCTTTTCTGTTTCACATTTAGTCTTTGAGTCCTAGTGTAGATTTCGTCTGTTTTACGTTTAGTCTTTGAGTCCTAGTGTAGATTTCGTCTGTTTTACGTTTAGTCTTTGAGTCCTAGTGTAGATTTCGTCTGTTTTACGTTTAGTCTTTGAGTCCTAGTGTAGATTTCGTCTGTTTCACATTTAGTCTTTGAGTCCTAGTGTAGATTTCGTTTGTTTTACGTTTAGTTTTTAGTACTATTGTAGGTTTTCTGTTTCACATTTAACATGATAATTAAAAATAAAGAGTACAATTTTTTACATTTTCATTTTCTGCTTTTCACGTTTGGTATGATTTTACCTTTTTTAAACTGTACGCTTTAAGTGTTTCTTAATATAGTCATTACCGAAACAAACCAGGAGTCTCAGAGTGTTTTACGTCAAATGTAGAGGGGAAAAAATCGTGGAAATGAGGCCGAAAATTCCAATTGCACATACTTCCTATAGAATCCTTCCCATTTGCTGAATTGGCCCTTCACATGTACCATGTACAGTGAATTCAATGTCCCCCTACTCACCCATGCGTGCTACTTTCTGGTGTAAGAGTTGTAATCGAACAATGTCTGCGCTAAGACTACTATCGGTGGGTAGTGGTGCCACACCCCAACCATTTGGATATGGCGGACAAAGATGACATATAGATTGTAGTAAGATACACAAAGCTCTGCTGTCGTACTGCTGTGACGTGGTGTGCTTCTTATTAAGAGGGTATAACATCTCCCATAGTTTGTCGTTGATGACGTTAGAGGTGTGAAGACGCTGTAGTACGGCCTTGATGTGTGCCTGAGATAGGTGTTCCCTAAGGTTTAATGGCGGATGGACACTGTCAAAAGTGCTCCGTAAAGCAAAGGTTCCGGCATCCATTAACAGCCATACTATTCTGGCTACGTTTTCTCTTTCTTTGTTGGCTATATTCATTTTCTTGGCCCAATTCTGGTCCATATTAGCTCTAAAAGAAACAATGCATAGTAATTAGTGGATAATATAGATTTTATAAATAGCCTTCAATAAAAAAAAATACTAATAGATTAAACAGATTATCCATCAAAGAATTGCCATCAAAACATATTTCCAAAATTTCATAATAAACCATTAAATATGACTGAAGACAACCGCTAAAAAGGTTTCCGACTTGGGGCAAAACACATTTGGCGAGGTTAAACTCACCCATTTTTTCTTTTTAGGTCTCAGCTATATGAACATGTGGTCAGGTTAAATTGTTAACATATTAGTCTTATTGATATCGCAACTCTTCCAATTTAATCAGTGAAAGTTACAAGAACATTACAGGACTGACAATAAAAAGTCGTTCCGAAAAAGCACCGAACTCCGGTATAATAGAAAACAAAGGCAGAAGTACAAACAATAGTCTACATAAAACTTTTACTGGTGTAAGCTTTCAGGACAACAAGGGCAAAATGTATCCCCCAAATAAATATCACTCTCATCAAAAAATATACTTGAAAAAAAATCCTTAAAAGTTTTATTGTTTTTTTTATTTCTTTATTATCAATTGTTATTATTATGATTATTATTATTATTATGATTATTATAATTTGAATCGATAATATATTCAAATCGATATTTATAAATATACACATAAAAATATTAATAGAAATTTCCTTACCCATCTGTCATACTTTAGTTGGTTATATTACATTATAATCACAGCTAACTTTTAACACCACTTATCCTATATAAAAACTAAGTGACATTTCTTACGTTATATCACGTGACTGCGGTCACTTAACTTTCTTTAAAACTAATGATCAAAGTTACGCATAAGTAATTTTTATTTTCATAAGTATTTTGCTTTTCTTTTCCGAAAGAAATTGAAGTTTGTTTGTGAGAGGCTGGTCTCGTTGGTAACACGACATGACTTAGCAAGTATATAACATTTTACCTATTTAAATTGATAATACATTTCTATTTGGTGAATAGTAATTTTACCAATTTAAAATCCTTTTATTTTGAGAGTGTGTTCGTGTCAATTGATTCCCATAAAATATTAAAATATATAGATTATTTTTCAAAAGAAATTTTTTTCAGCATCAAAAGATTTAACAGTTTCTATTGACACTATATTTATATAGCACTGACAAAAATATATAAATATTAACCACTTTATATGGCAGAATAATTGAAATGAATTTGTTTACTTAACTAGAACTGCACAAATTTCAAAGGTAACATGACCTTCTCTATAAACAAACAAATTGCTTCGGACGCATACTTTTTATAATGTCTTATTTTCATGTTTTGCAATTTTGAAACCACTACTAGACTGCACTAATATAACTTGATCTTCCTATATCTAAACCTACCACTTTTACTGTCTTTATTTGTTAGACAACATGTGTCAGTAACAATCTAAACCTACCACTTTTACTGTCTTTATTTGTTAGACAACATGTGTCAGTAACAATCTAAACCTACCACTTTTACTGTCTTTATTTGTTAGACAACATGTGTCAGTAACAATCTAAACCTACCACTTTTACTGTCTTTATTTGTTAGACAACATGTGTCAGTAACAATCTAAACCTACCACTTTTACTGTCTTTATTTGTTAGACAACATGTGTCAGTAACAATCTAAACCTACCACTTTTACTGTCTTTATTTGTTAGACAACATGTGTCAGTAACAATCTAAACCTACCACTTTTACTGTCTTAGACAACATGTGTCAGTAACAATCTAAACCTACCACTTTTACTGTCTTTATTCATAAGACAACTTTTACTGTCTTTATTTGTAAGACAACATGTGTCAGTAACAATCTAAACCTACCACTTTTACTGTCTTTATTTGTAAGACAACATGTGTCAGTAACAATCTAAACCTACCACTTTTACTGTCTTTATTTGTAAGACAACATGTGTCAGTAACAATCTTAACCTACCACTTTTACTGTCTTTATTTGTAAGACAACATGACTTAGCAAGCATATAACATTTTACCTATTTAAATTGATAATACATTTCTATTTGGTGAATAGTAATTTTACTCAAGTGGAGAAAATACCAATTTAAAATCCTTTTATTTTGAGAGTGTGTTCGTGTCAATTGATTCCCATAAAATATTAAAATATATAGATTATTTTTCAAAAGAAATTTTTTTTCAGCATCAAAAGATTTAACAGTTTCTATTGACACTATATTTATATAGCACTGACAAAAATATATAAATATTAACCACTTTATATGGCAGAATAATTGAAATGAATTTGTTTACTTAACTAGAACTGCAAAAATTTCAAAGGTAACATGACCTTCTCTATAAACAAACAAATTGCTTCGGACGCATACTTTTTATAATGTCTTATTTTCATGTTTTTGCAATTTTGAAACGACTACTAGACTGCACTAATATAACTTGATCTACCCAATAACATAAGTATAAAATTAAGAACTCAAATAAAGGACTAGTGGTATGATTGCCAATGATATAACAATACACCAGAGACCAAAGGACAATAATGTAAACAAATGAACGTCTTCTGGGTTCCAGAGGTTAACGTGCGTCCTTCTACAGATAACAAAACCAATGCCTTGTAATAATGTGTAAAAGGCCCCGAGATAAACAAAATGTAAAACAATACAAATACAGAACAATTAGATTCTGCTGCAATTTAACTAGGTTGATTAAAGTTAAACTAACTTAACTTGGCTTGTTTCAAGTGGGTTTACGAAAGACCTCATTGTGACTTTGAGATGGAAGACAATTATTTTTGTCCTTTCTTTCCATTTTGTCATGTCAGTGCAGGGATTTTGTTTGCGATAAATTTGCCCTGATTTAAAAGTAGAAAACATCAAATATTTCTGATCTATTATCAGAATGTAGATAATTCAGATTTCTTCAAAAAGTTTTCTTACTTTGTTAAATTGAAAAACTAAAGTATTAGGCGGTCTCAACAAATAGCTTTATTTCGTGAAATGAGCACTTTTCACGAAATAAATGATCATTAATTGAAAGTACAAAGTGACTTCCATTTTTAAAAGATATAAAAACCCCATGGTATATCCATCACGCCCACTAAATATGGATCGTTAGCACTTCAAATTAAATTGCCGTTTTACATAAAAAGCATTTGTTTAATGTCGTCCAAGGTTTGTAGTATGTTAACAGATAATCTAGTTTGTATAAATATATAAAAGTTCTATTTGCTCATACTTATAAGTATTATTAAATTTCTAAGGAACACTGCTAATTCTTAAAAGACTATATTTTTCTTATCTATTTAAAGCTACAGCTTCTTATGCAAATATTGGATACCTTATTAATTCATATCTTTTTAAGCTTTCCTTAATTTAGTCCCGAGTCTTCTTATAGAATTGTTCATGACGAGCATGATATATAGTCTCTGTTAATCTATTCACTACTATTTAGACTGGGGACGCGTTTTTGATTTAGATTTATTGGAGCCTTTATATATCTTTTTGGTTATTAGTAGTAACTAGATTTTTTCAAAAATATTTTTTCTTTTTTTGTAAATGTTACATGATGATTTACCTTAATTATTGTTTATTTGTGTTATTTAGTAGCAATCTGATTTTATACTAATAAATATTTTATCTTATCCTTGTAAACGTTCTTGGCAAACTCTCCCACAGCTATGTGCGGTTAAACCTAGCGCTATTTGAAGAAACTTCAGCTCTCAATACTTGAGTAGCAAATTGACTATATTTGAGGGGTGACACGCTTTTGGGATGTGCAATATAGTGGGGTAAAAAGATGGATCTGGGGAAATGAGCTTTTGGGATGTGGGATATAGGGAGTAAAAAAAATGGGATCTGGGGAAATGAGCTTTTGGGATGTGCAATATAGGGAGTAAAAAAAATGGGATCTGGGGAAATGAGCTTTAGGGATGTGGGATATAGGGAGTAAAAAAAATGGAATCTGGGGAAATGAGCTTTAAGGATGTTGGATATAGGGAGTAAAAAAAAGGGATCTGGGGAAATGAGCTTTTGGGATGTGGGATATAGGGAGTAAAAAAATGGAATCTGGGGAAATGAGCTTTAGGGTTGTGGGATATAGGGAGTAAAAAAAATGGGATCTGGGGAAATGAGCTTTAGGGATGTGGGATATAGTGGGTAAAAAAGTGGGATCTGGGGAAATGAGCTTTAGGGATGTGGGATATAGTGGGGTAAAAAGTGGGACCTGGGGAAATGAGCTTTAGGGATGTGGGATATAGTGGGGTAAAAAAAGTGGGATCTGGGGAAATGAACTTTAGGGATGTGGGATATAGTGGGGTAAAAAAGTGGGACCTGGGGAAATGAGCTTTAGGGATGTGGGATATAGGAATTAAAAAAAAAATGGGATCTGGGGAAGAGAATGGATAAATAGGGAAGTTGGGAAAATGGACAAAAGTTCGGGAAGTCGGAAAAAATTACAAAAAATATGGATTTTGTAACGAGCACCCCCGTTTCACCCCCTCAAATTTATAGGTCACGTATTTCGGATCAAGTGATATCTTATTTTTATATTGGACTCCTGGACTGAATAATTATAAGTAGCGACCGATTTTACATTTTCAAGTGAGTTTAAATAGATAGGCCTGTCAATCTTACACCTGGTAAATTGTTCTCAAAACCAACTTTTATCATTTGAAATATTTCTTTAATATATTTCACAGAAGACCGACTTCTTACGTAAATCATGCTCAAATTTAAAAATTATGTGAAAACGTGGTGTTTTTTTTATTATTTAAATTAATATCTATATCTAATAAATAAGTGATATACCAGTTTCATAGTCTTGGTCTTGATAAATGAAAAAATATTAGACTTTATACTAATAAAATATTTAAAGAATTCCCCTCAAGTTGTTTTAATATCATACAACGAGGGAAAGGAGTAGAAGGAGACACAAAGAAGACTGAATTAAAACAGAAGTATAACAAAAAACTTATACGTATGTAGTCTGCAGTTGAACAGGTCTTGATTTGTAATTGCAAACACCGTATGTCCTAACTCTTCCAATGTAGATTAGTCTTCGAAAGGCAAAACTATATGAGAAGTCCTAATTGTTCCGAATGTAGAAAAGTTGTAAAATTGGACACACCATGTGCCTAGTCCTAAAAATTCCGAATATAGACAGGTGTAAAATGGAAACACCATATCCCAGTTCTTATAGTTTTGAATGTAGACAGGTGTGATGTGATATAGCCAGACCATATGAAATGAATTCAATATAGAATAATTTTGTCCATTTCCTCGATCAGTTTTAGTCTCATAAGCCTATATCAATTTCATTTGATATGGTGTATTAGAGTTTATGCATTGCTAAAGACAATAATTCTAAATCAGTTTTCTTCGAGATGAAATCGAGGTTGTCTACAAAGTTTTTGTTCATGTGTGTGTTTAATGTCTTAAAGTCTGTATGGCTAAAACCTTTTGTGGTGAAAGTACGAATTCAACTTGACACATAGTAGTCTAAGACATTGCATTCTGATTTGGGGAGGAGCTGATAGTTTTGTTTTTGAAATTATAATGAAAACTGTATCAATATGAAATTTAGGAGAAGTGGTATGCTCACCAATGAGACAACTATCCACCAAAGTTCAAATGAAGTAGATGTAAGCAATTATAGGCAACCACACGGCCTTTAACAATGAGAAAAACCATACAGTATAGTACACTATGCTTCTTTCCTCTATACCGAGAATTTACATAAAAAACAAAACAAAAATACAATCAAAAAAGAAAAACAAATTATATGTACGTAAAAAACGGTAAGACATCCCATAAAATATAGATTATCTTGTAACAAATTGTTTGTGTTCACCCCATTGTTGGAGGAGCTAACACTATTACACAGCATGATCACTAGACATATACAAGGAGTGAACATCAAGGAAAAATAAAACCATAAACGACATACATATACTGCCCTAATGTCAAATTATAAATCGCGCCTGAAGAGAAAAAGGTATTACTAGAGAATTATAAAGGCCTGCCATCACTCTCAAATTGCTAAATGGATATGTATTTTCAATTATGCGGTTAGCCAAGTTCTATATGCAATACACACGTGTAAATAAAAGCAAAGAAAGAAAATAATGTACATGTAGATTAAAGTTTGCTAAGCAAAACAATATTTTTAAATATATATATACATGTACATTCCATTATTTACCTCATAAACTCGTTTTCGTATGGTCCTTTAAATTTAGTGTATTGATGTTCGCCTCGCTTTCGATGCCGGTCATCCTTAGGCGGATCAACATTTGCGAATGGTGGCAGAAAATTAGGCGGGATAGTTGAAGCCATTTGATTGAAATGGCGGGACTTCTTTAAATTCCCTTTTAATCCCTTCATTTTAAAACACTAACTTTTCACAGTATATTATCCTACAGTACTACATGTGGTGCCATGAAAATTACATTCGGAAGCTTTCGGTTTTATCACAATATTGTTGTACTTGTTATCATGATTTTACTTTATCGAAACAAAACTCATAAAGATATCCACAGTAGTTTCTCCATACTTGTTTGAACATCATAAAAGTGAAGATGTGTTGAATTGATTTTCTCGGATTATTTCCAATATTTTCATTTAATTAACTGATAAATATATGAAAGCTTTTCAAAATCGATCCCTGATGATGTTATATATTGTGAACACCACGGAAATATGTTATACTCCAGTTGTGTATATTAACCCTCGTGACAAATATAGACGGTAGACAAGGTAGAACTTAATATATACAAAAATCTACCTCCCTGGGTTTACTAACAATAGTAAAGCTAAACACATACCAACGGGCGGGCAAGGTCAATCACATAGACTTTAGCTATGCTTGAAGACACGCTTAGTACAGATACTAACAATTTTGGATACGACTCGTTTACCCCCCAAAGAGCCATTTAATTCCTATTGTCAATGAACATATTGTGTATTTTACGAATTAAATTAACATTTAAAAGATTTAAAATAACCAAAAGCATATCACTTATCTTTTTACAGAGATATCATGACATTCTACGCCCTTTGTAATCTATAAGTTTAAATGCTATCTTTTATAAATGATTCGCTTAATGAAGGTATTTAATTACTAACACAAAAAAGTGCAAATTAATTAACAGAAATACTAATATATTATATCGCAATTGAAACTTTATTAAACATACCGTTTAAAAAGTGGATCGCAAAATTTTTCTTTGTGCTCTTTCTATTGAAAGGAAAACACTTTTATGTCATCTTCTTCAATAAAAAGTATTTGAATTTACTTGATAATGTTACGTCTTTAAATATCAAAAACACAATTAATAAAGATAGGAATGTATGTCATATAATTTCGTTCAAAGCCTGCTCTCCCACAGAAAATATCATTTATAGACTAATTTTTATAGTCTGTTCTTATGTTGTGCTGTTACACCACTGTCCCAGGTTAGGGGAGGTTTGAGCGCTTACAAACATGTCTAACTCCGCCATATTCTTTATGTGCCTGTCCCAAGTCAGGAGCCTGTAGTTCAGTGGTTGTCGTTGGTTCATGTCTGTCATATTTGTTTTTCGTAAATTGTTTTGTTTTAAATTAGGCCGTTAGTTTTCTCATTTGAATTGTTTCATATTTTTTCATGTCGGGGCCTTTTATAGCCGACTATACGGTATGGGTTTTTCTCATTGTTGAAGGCCGTTCGGTTGCCTATAATTGCTTACATCCACTTCATTTGAACTTTGGTGGATAGTTGTCTCTTGGCAATCATACCACATCTAGATAGGCAGAAGGGAAGTTTGTGCGCTAGTAAAACTGGTCAAAACTGTGTGCCTGTATTTGGACCTTGTATTGTTCGTTGTTGTTTGTCTTTAATAAAATTGAGAATTGAAACGGGGGATGTGTCAAAGAGACAACAAACCCAACCAAAGAGCAGCCCAAGGCCACCAATGGGTCTTCAACACAGCGAGAAAATCCAGCACCCGGAGGCGGGCTTCAGCTGGCCCCTAAACAAAAGTGTTACAGTTCAATGAAAATGGACGTCACACTAAACTCCAAAACATATAAATGAACTAAAATTAAAAAACATACAAGACTAACAAAGGCCAGAGGCTCCTGACTTGGGACAGACGCAAAAATGCGGCGGGGTTAAACATGTTTTGTGAGATCTCAACCCTCCCAGTGGCGTAACTAGACAAATGTTGAAGGTGAAGCCCAAATCAGCAGGGGGTCTGGGGCCGCTCAAGGCCCCAGTGGGATCAGGGCAAAGCCCTGGTAGGGGTCAGGCGCAAAGCCCCGGAAGCTCCTGGATTTTAGGGTTTTAGACCCACAAATTTTAACTGAAAATATTTAATGTTAAGGGGTAGTCAAAAGCATTTTGTTTGATACAAGTCAGATAATTTTGTGAAAAATATATATTGTTCCTCAAAGAAACTGTAAAACCAGGAGATTCCAGAGGATAAAAATTATATTTACTAAGACCAATGTCTTGCCTACTTTAAGAATCTAATAAATGTTTTAAGAACTTTTAACTGCAGACTGTATGTAATGTTAACTGGAAGAAAAACTAAGTCCATATATAAGTAATATACGGAAAACAATATTTTTTTAATTTCCTTCTAGATACTAGCTTTTGATCATAATCAAGCTTCTGTTCAAGTTTGGAAGAAATCCAGGATAGTTTAAGAAAGTTATTAAAATTTTAAAAACTTTAACCACAGAGTGAATGTAATGTTAACTGGCAGAAAAACTAAGTCCATTTACAAGTAAAATACGAAAAATAAGGATTTTTCCAAATTTTTCCTGGATACTATCTATGATCATAAACAAGCTTCTGTCCAAGTTTGGTAGAAATCCAGGGTTGTTTAAGAAAGTTATCAAAATTTCAAAACTTTAACCACACAGTGAATATTTCTGGACGCCGCCGTCGCCGCCGACGACGGAATGTAAAGATCACTATGTCTCGCGTTTGTGACAAAAGTCGCAGGCTCGACAAAAACAACACCATTAAAAATTGTTTGGAGATGAGATGTAAACAATATATTCAGGTTAATATAGTGGGTACCCAGGTTAGGGAAGGATGGCGCCTTAAAATTAGTTTAGCCCCGCCACATTCGGTATGTGCCTGTCCCAAGTCAGGAGCATGTAATTCAGTTTAATGGTTGTCGTTTGTTGCTGTATCATATTTGTTTTCTTTCATTATCATGCCGTTAGTTTTCTCGTTTGAATTGTTTGTGTGGATATGAATTATTAAAAGAGTCAGAGTCAATCTCTCACCAACAAAAAGCAAGCCTACTGTCAATTACTTTATCAATGGACGTCTCCTTGTGACGCGTGAAGGATACATCTATAGCCCCGAAAGTCGTTCGGTTGTCATCGTATAACGCAGATATGTTTTAACCCGGCACATGACGCTGAAACTGCGTTGATTCAGCGGTGGAATTGGTCACAGGCATTGTCAATTCTGTGTTGCATTGTAAATAGCAGAACACCCTGCAGACACAATATTCGTCTGCTATAAAAGAGGGAAATAAAGCGCTGGTGATGGGAACGAACGCCGGGATTCTGAGAAGTGATATCGACTCGTGGACTTCTACAACTTTTGTTTATTCAACCGCACAGTGCCCATTTATTTTCCCTTCACTTTCCCTCACTCGAGTCTCCTCCCCTCTCTCATACCTCTAGCTCGTTTTTATTTTTATTTCTTTTATTATGATTTTTGTTTTGACAAAACGATGTTGAAGCCTTGGCTTCCGAGCTTCCGCCTAGCTACGCCACTGCCTCCCCTATACCTCTACCCAATGTAGAATAAACAAACACACAGCAATACGCACAGTAAAACTCAGTTCAAAAGAAGTCCGAGTCCGATGTCAGAATAGGTAACAAAAGAAACTAAGCAAAATGAAAATGATACATAAATTAACCAAGGACTACTAGCAGTAACTGACATGCCAGCTCCAGACCTCAATTAAACTGATTGAAAGGTTATGTCTTCGTTTGTTTGATTTTCTCATGGGAGTTAAGTGTTTGTTGATGGTTGATGCGGTCTGTTGTTCTGTGCTGTCATTTTTATTTTTTTGTTATTTTGCTATTTTCCTATTCATGTTATCCCTTTTTGTGTATTATGGTAAATGTTTGATTTGTCAGTTATATGATTATACTAAAACAAAGGCAACAATTCCCTGTTGACTTGGACGAATTTAGTAGTTCTGATTCATGAAAAAAATATGAAGATGCGGTATGATATATTGCCAATGAGTCATGATTGATACATTGGTTATTTTTTATTGTTTTATTGGCTTTTTCGGCATTAACTACATTGATGTCCTAACTTTCGTTTCACAACAAAATTTAAGACACAAAATTACTCGTAAGACGAGAACAATAAAGTAGGCTTTCGATCAATTTTAATTGGAAGATTATTTTTTAAGCGTGATTAGAAAGTGGTGAAATTATATTGATTTCATTTGTCGTTATTAGATAAGACAAATTATCAAATTAGAATCTTTGTAGGAAGCCTTGTCGTGACAAACAAATACCTCTAACTGTCATAAAACTTATTGGGAAAAAAAAGTCTTTGTAAAATTGGGTAAACTTTTATAATATCAATAAAATATATTATATGTACAACATGAAAAGTAAGCGAAAGTATGTTTGTTGTTTATGGTTATAATACCAAGACAGTAATATTGAAATAAAACGACGCGCTTTTTTAATTGATTATTTCTTGACAACGTTTTACATATTGAATTACTGCTTATATAGCAAACTTTGATTTAAGGTGTTCACCTTCTATTGTTATTCTTTTCGCCTGATGTTGTTTGGTGTAGATTTGCTTCACATGAATATAAAGATCGATGTGATAGTCGACCCTTATGACGAATATAAAAGCTGATGTTCAGCTTGGTTTTAGAATTTATGTGATTTTGTTCCAACAGTTTTCTATCTATGTAGAATTGATGAATTCGACATAATATAACTCTAAAACACAGACATTTATTTGCCTTCACAGTATAATCTCACATCTTACTATAAATATAAAAGCAAGGTTTGGAAGCTAATTGTAGTAACTGAAAAGTTATGTAAGTACTAGATCAAGGAGAAATACGCCTCTCTTCAAACAATATAACACTTTATTACAAAGATGTTGGTCATTTATTAGTGTTTTGTTATACAATCCAAATAAGCTCTCGTCCCTAAAGAGACAAGATGTTGCTGGTTTTTTTTTTTTTTTTTGTTGTTGGTCAAAATGTCCACCAAGACCATAAACATTTAACAAGGTATATATGATACGACTGAATACGAAGAAATTGTTAAATTGAACCAATAATGTTTAGATGATATATACATATAACCATGGTAATATCACATCTATATAATGAGGACCAAAAGTCAAACAGTATGCACAGGATTTTCTTGTGGATGTAAATTATGGTGGGGACAACTTAGGGACTGTGCAATATTTATCTGAGGGTGGGGCCGGTGCAAACATGGACGGGGCACATACTTTTTCATGCAAATAATGAGCGGGCGAAAAGTTTTTAACAAACATTTGGCGGGCGCACACTTTTAAAACCCTTCGTGTGTGCATAAAAAAATTAAATCAGAGTATAAAAGATTAAAACTATTTATTAAAATCAAATTGAATAACAGCACCTTTAACATATCAATGGCTTGAGATGATGTTAGTTCATATACTTATATATTATCTGAATGCAACATGTTTAAAGGTATAAATGTTCTTATCAATACATATATTTGTGATTTCTGTGGGAAAAACATAACTTAAAAGAAAAAAAAACACAATTGAATCTAAAACAAAATAACCTAAAACACAATTGAATCTAAAACAAAATAACCTAATACAGTGCTTCAATATAAAAAAAAAAAACAAAGGATGTTGAAGCTAAAATAAGAAAAATATATGTTTGGCACTTTAAAAATTATTAAACTGCTTATAGTACATTATTATTAAGCATTGTCTGTATAAATAAAATATCTGAAAACTATAAACAATGTTTTGTACATTAAACATAACATAACATATGGTAAATAAATGCTTAAACATAAAACAACTTCAATTGTATTGTAAATAAATCTTTAACATAACAAAATTAAAGTCTTAAACATTAAAAGAATTACAACTTAATCTATGAAAAGCTGAATTATGTCCCTTGGGAGTATTAATTTCAACAAAAGTCCTTGCAAACAGTAGAAAATGAAAATTATATATGCCTGATATAATAAAAGATAGAAACTACAAATGAAGCACTACTGAAATATTTGCTGCATGAATTGCCAAGAATGTGAACAATTCTTTACACAGGAGAATATAAATTCTATCTAAATTTAGCCTCAAGTGGGCCTCTTTTTTCTTAGATGGACAATTTTAACACTGAAAATGCTTCTAGTATGACTAAATATTGCCTTACTCCATAAACAGTACAAACTTAACCAGAACATTTCCCTTTTAATAGATTATGGCTAGAGAAATACCCCAGTGATAAATTTAAGGAATTACACAGCAAAGAAGGCAAATATCTCAGTTAAAAATATTTGTCGCGACTTGAATTCTGGTGTTTCCAATTGAATTAATCATTGCGAAGGTGAAAACAAATACAAAAGAACTATAGTTTGGTGCATTTTATACAATAGAGTTAATATTGAAATCCTAGAATAAAGATTTATATCAGTACCCATCAATTTGACTTATTATGATGAATCAGAACTTTTCTCAACACAGCATTGTTCTCAGTGAAAATTTCTATTCTTTGTGATAAAATCAAATGTACTAATCAAAAGCTTCAAAAAGTATAACATAACTGAAGTCTGATTTATTTTGATTTCCTTGCTATCTTCAGTATAGGAAAACGGTACTATTTATTCTGCCATATGCAATACTAACATATTCTAAATTTACCACTTTTTATAATAAAACCTGGATAAAATAGTTATGTGTGGTGTTAGTACTTTATTATTCTGTTTTAAAATTGAAGCCAAATAGTATCATGACCAACTTCCAATGGAGTTTGTTTATGTTATCCATGCCCACCGTGATTTTACACCAAATTATGAAATTTTGGAAATCTTTTGAATAATTCTCTAGAAAATATTTCAATAGGTTTCAAAATTTATATTGTAAATATACATACTGCAGTTATTCATAGATAAATTAAAAAATATATTGTACCCTTGCATCCAATCACAGTGCTCCTAAATTGACTTTCTTCACAAAATAAAATCTTTATAATATTGAAATATATGCATTTGAGTTTAAATATCATCTCTGATATACATGTATTATTGAATGTTGTGCATTTTGTTAAAAAATATCATGTGTGTTTTATTTTTATTTTTCCAGCGGGCAAGGACTTTTTTTCATTAATTGAAGCGGGCAAGAACTTTTTATAATAAATATTGGCAAGGGGCATAAAGTTTTTTAATAAATATTTGCTGTACACCGGCCCCACCCTCAGATAAATATTGCACAGTCCCTTATTTCTTTCATAAAAATAAAGATTTTGTTTACATGGGAGTTTTTTATGTTGTGTTAATTGGTTTAAATGTAATAGATATATGGACAGTGAAGTGATTAACAGAGAGTCTTCGTTGACACAGATATTATCTCGTTGTATACATTCTGATCTTCGTAACGATAAATATTTAATGGGAACTATTGACAACTAACCTATTATATAAGTATATATTACGACTGGTCTTATGTAAGGACAGACACCTAGTGAGTTTAAAAATCAGACCGGAAAAGGCGTGGTATGATAAGAGAGATAGTATCACTTTTTAAAAACCGAGATGACCTTATATGTGACACCCTTTGGGAATTTTAGAATTCAATACTCATGTATTTACAAGTCAAGTTGAAACAAGAAGATATCGTTCCCTTTCGAGCTATGCTGTCTTAGCAGTGTTATATTCTAAATGTTTCTGTTATTTAGGGAATTTGGTATATAAGACAGGTCTTTGAAGTCACTGTTAAATTGTTAATATCACGCACAGTTTTTTCTAGCTTTTATACATTTTGCATTGGGACATCCATTGTGCAATCGATGTTGACCCACTGTCGTGTATGAAGATTTTATTGTTAATGCAATACTTAAAGAATCACTGATGACCTTTCAGGCAAGAAGTAAAATAACAAAAATACCGAACTCCAACGGAAAGTCCCTTATCAAATGGCAAAATCAAAAGCTCAAACGAATGGAAAACAACTGTCATATTCCTAACTTGGACAGGCATTTCCTTATGTAGAAAATAATGGATAAAACCTGGTTTTATAGCTAGCTAAACCTCTCACTTGTATGACAGTCTTAATGAATTCCATTATATTGACAGCAATGTGTGAGCAAAACAAACAGACATAATAGGTAAATCACTATAAAACAAATAACTATTTCAACAAAGAAAACAAATTGGCATATAGACACTCTATAGACAAATAAAATTGAGAATGGAAATGGGAATGTGTCAAAGAGACAACAACCCGACCACAGAACAGACAACAACAGAAGGTCACCAATAGGTCTTCAATACAGCGAGAAATTCCTGCACCCGGAGGCGTCCTTAAGCTGGCCCTAAACAAATATATATACTAGTTCAGTGATAATGGACGTCATACTAAACTCCAAATTATACACAAGAAACTAAAAGTAAAATAATACAAGACTAACAAAGGCCAGAGGCTCCTGACTTTTTGATAAATATTCCTAAAGTAATGAACTAGAAGTTCTCGCTCGGACACACACTCCATAATCTAGTATATTATAAGAGCATAAACCTGAAGCACGGGAGGCACTCTACTGTATATATCAAATAGTAAATGAATGACAAGAATACAAAATTGACCATAAGTAAGTTAAGACCGGTAAACAACAAAATTCAATTCTTTGATATAGAATCTATCTAGGGAAAAGGAACCCACCAAATATCTCGATCCTTCACATGGAATGGAGATGTTTTAAGCATTACGAAACGCTCAAGAACATCCTTACACAAAATGTCTAAATGGTCTCTTGACTTACAAAGTAAGCTTTTGAGAACGTAGCATTTTAAAGGCATCAATATATATACAGTTTGCATATTCTTCTTACCTTTTACACAATTGTTGGTGTTAAAGATCACTTTGTTCGTAGCTGGATATCGATATAACACTTCATATCATGTCATTGGCTTATACTGTCTTACTAAATCGAATATTAATGAAAAAATGAAGTAGCTTGTTTGTTCGGAGATATATAAATACTTAATAAAATTTGGTCAAAAGAAACCAATGCCAAAGTTTATATCACTCAAATGTCAAATTGTAATCTAGAGGTACAGGATGTCAATTCAACTTAAACAAAATTAATAAAAATACAAAGAATTAAATGATTTCCATATCTACTTACTTAAACAAACGTACGTCTTGTTATATTACTCCGTTGTAAAAACACGCTATATCAGGTATAGTTATTTTCTTTTTAATTCCGGGGTTCACCTACAGAATGCAATGAACTTGACATTGTATTCAAATTTGAATGAATGAAGGGAAAAGAGAGGTATAGTCAAACTTTACCTTAATATCTCTACGAGAGCTGATATGCTAGTTATAATGAAATGGGGAGGATTTTTTTTTTTTATATCTTTGATACTCTAAAATGTTCGAACCACGCTTGCAGTAACTCTTAGTCTGGAGCATTGACACCACGGTTAGCGGATTTGCATTTTTCCAATAATGTGCTGTATACAATGCATATAAACCATCCGTATACTCAATTTTATATGAAATAAGAAAAAAGCAATTAAATTACAATGAGTAAAAAATATACATATCCGTTAATCGAGTCCTCTTGCAGCTTTTTCTAAGGATTAATTAGTTCTAAATATTAAACACATTTAGTTAAATGATATCCTTTTATTCAGGCTGAAGGAAAAAATTGATCTGTATGGCATATTTCGAACCAACAATTAAAAGACTTCCAAAACTCCATAAAAAACCAATGCAATAAATTAATGAAGTTCCATTATAGATTAAGGACAGGATGGATATGGGGTCAATTAAGGACAGGATGGATAAGGGATCAATTTTAAGTGATTATAAGTATGCTTATAACAATCAGTCAACGACACAGTAACCTTTAAACATCAATAAAACCAAAAATAAAACACATGGACATTTACATCAATTTGATTCGTATTCATAGATTTTGGGGAGAAATAAGAAGAAACCGAAAATTAAAATGGATGATGATGGCGACGAAGACAACGACGGTTTTTATGATTTCGAATCAAACATTGACAAAAAAAATAGAATTATTTTTTTATGTTCGTTTGCAACGTGTAAGCTAGTATAGTTATCAGTTTTTTTTTTCTAAATACAATTAAATTTATTCGTTATCGAAGTTCGATCCCCCTTATGGACATTTATTTTATTTACATTTATCTTTTAACTTAATTATACATTGCAACTTGTAAAATTTGCTTAAGCAGTAAAAATTAACCCAAAAAAATGAAAGCCATACTGAACTAACAGGTATGCGATATTGGCATCTATCTCCTGGTGTTTCTATTGGACTTAAACTTTATAACACACGGAGACAATTTATCAGCAATCTAAACGGTAGAACTTGACAATCATGGACTATTGAAGCCAAATAGTATCATGACCAACTTCCACTTATTTCTTTCATAAAAATAAAGATTTTGTTTACATGGGAGTTTTTTTTATGTTGTGTTAATTGGTTTAAATGTAAAAGATATATGGACAGTGAAGTGATTAACAGAGAGTCTTCGTTGACTCGTTGTATACAATCTGATCTTCGTAACGATAAATATTTAATGGGAACTATTGACAACTAACCTATTATATAAGTATATATTACGACTGGTCTTATGTAAGGACAGACACCTAGTGAGTTTAAAAATCAGACCGGAAAAGGCGTGGTATGATAAAAGAGATAGTATCACTTTTTAAAAACCGAGATGACCTTATATGTGACACCCTTTGAGAATTTTAGAATTCAATACTCATGTATTTACAAGTCAAGTTGAAACAAGAAGATATCGTTCTCTTTCGAGCTATGCTGTCTTAGCAGTGTTATATTCTAAATGTTTCTGTTATTTAGGGAATTTGGTATATAAGACAGGTCTTTGAAGTCACTGTTAAATTGTTAATGTAACGCACAGTTTTTTCTAGCTTTTATACATTTTGCATTGGGACATCCATTGTGCAATCGATGTTGACCCACTGTCGTGTATGAAGATTTTATTGTTAATGCAATACTTAAAGAATCACTAATGACCTTTCAGGCAAGAAGTAAAATAACAAAAATACCGAACTCCAACGGAAAGTCCCTTATCAAATGGCAAAATCAAAAGCTCAAACGAATGGAAAACAACTGTCATATTCCTAACTTGGACAGGCATTTCCTTATGTAGAAAATAATGGATAAAACCTGGTTTTATAGCTAGCTAAACCTCTCACTTGTATGACAGTCTTAATGAATTCCATTATATTGACAGCAATGTGTGAGCAAAACAAATAGACATAATAGGTAAATCACTATAAAACAAATAACTATTTCAACAAAGAAAAACAAATTGGCATATAGACACTCTATAGACAAAGTATATAGCAAATAGTAAATGAACGACAAGAATACTGTTACAAAATTGACCATAAGTAAGTTAAGACCGGTAAACAACAAAATTCAATTCTTTGATATAGAATCTATCTAGGGGAAAAGGAACCCACCAAATATCTCGATCCTTCACATGGAATGGAGATGTTTTAAGCATTACGAAACGCTCAAGAACATCCTTACACAAAATGTCTAAATGCTCTCTTGACTTACAAAGTAAGCTTTTGAGAACGTAGCATTTTAAAGGCATCAATATATATACAGTTTGCATATTCTTCTTACCTTTTTACACAATTGTTGGTGCAAAAGATCACTTTGTTCGTAGCTGGATATCGATATAACACTTCATATCATGTCATTGGCTTATACTGTCTTACTAAATTGAATATTAATGAAAAAATGAAGTAGCTTGTTTGTTCGGACATATATAAATACTTAATAAAATTTGGTCAAAAGAAACCAATGCCAAAGTTTATATCACTCAAATGTCAAATTGTAATCTAGGGGTACAGGATGTCAATTCAACTTAAACAAAATTAATAAAAATACAAAGAATTAAATGATTTCCATATCTACTTACGTAAACAAACGTACGTCTTGTTATATTACATTACTCCGTTGTAAAAACACGCTATATCAGGTATAGTTATTTTCTTTTTAATTCCGGGGTTTCACCTACAGAATGCAATGAACTTGACATTGTATTCAAATTTGAATGAATGAAGGGAAAAGAGAGGTCACACTTTACCTTAATATCTCTACGAGAGCTGATATGCTAGTTATAGTGAAATGGGGAGGATTTTTTTTTTCTATATCTTTGATACTTTAAAATGTTCGAACCACGCTTGCAGCAACTCTTAGTGTGGAGCATTGACACCACGGTTAGCGGATTTGCATTTTTCCAATAATGTTCTGTAAACAATGCATATAAACCATCCGTATACTGAATTTTATATGAAATACGAAAAAAGCAATTAAATTACAATGAGTAAAAAATATACATATCCGTTAATCGAGTCCTCTTGCAGCTTTTTCTAAGGATTAATTTGTTCTCAATATTAAACACATTTAGTTAAATGATATCCTTTTATTCAGGCTGAAGGAAAAAATTGATCGGTGTGGCATATTTCGAACCAACAATTAAAAGACTTCAAAAACTCCATAAAAACCAATGAAATAAATTAATGAAGTTCCATTATAGATTAAGGACAGGATGGATAAGGGGTCAATTAAGGACAGGATGGATAAGGGATCAATTTTAAGTGATTATAAGTATGCTTATAACAATCAGTCAACGACACAGTAACCTTTAAACAGCAATAAAACCAAAAATAAAACACATGGACATTTACATCAATTTGATTCGTATTCATAGATTTTGGGGAGAAATAAGAAGATACCGAAAATTAAAATGGATGATGATGACGACGAAGACAACGACGGTTTTTATGATTTCGAATCAAACAGTGACAAAAAAAATAGAATTATTTTGTATGTTCGTTTGCAACGTGTAAGCTAGTATAGTTATCAGTTTTTTTTTCTAAATACAATTAAATTTATTCGTTATCGAAGTTCGATCTCCCTTATGAACATTTATTTTATTTACATTTATCTTTTAACTTAATTATACATTGCAACCTGTAAAATTTGCTTAAGCAGTAAAAATTAACCCAAAAAAATGAAAGCCATACTGAACTAACAGGTATGCGATATTGGCATCTATCTCCTGGTGTTTCTATTGGACTTAAACTTTATAACAAACGGAGACAATTTATCAGCAATCTAAACGGTAGAACTTGACAATCATGGACTAACAGTTGTGAACAGATATTAATGATGGCGTTATTCTTAGATGAATGTAAAGCCGAAGATGATGTTGTGACACGAATCCGCTAATATGAAGTGTATTACTACCTAGTTTATATATTAGCAAGTAAGCAATTTTTAGCATGGTTTCAGAAAGACTCCGAGATATGTTGTATCAGGTATTGTTTCATTCGTACACGTGTTATTGTTGTTAATAATATCAGTGTGATAGCCTCGGAGTTAAGTGCGTTTTTTCTAACCTGCCTTTTTTTAAACGTTGTTCTGTATAATGTTAACTTTTCGATAAAAGGGAATGAAAATGCGAAATGCTATAAAATACTAGTCTTTTAAAAATAAAAAGATGTGTTATGATTGTCAATGAGACAACTCTCCATCACAGAGCAAATGACATAGACGGTTAGCAACTGTAGGTCACCGTATCACCTTCAACGATGAGCAAAACTCATACCGCATAGCAAACTATAAAAGGCCCCGAAATGACAAATGTAAAACAATTCAAACAATAAAACTAACGGACTGATTTATGTAAAAAACAATAAACAACAAATATGATAAACAGCAACAAACGACAACCAATGAATTACAGGTTCCTGACTTGCGACAGGTACATACAGAATTGGGCGGTGTCAAACATGTTTGCGGGTGCGTTAACCCTCACCATAAGCTGGGACAGTGGTAGAACAGCACAACATAAGAACAAACTATAGAAATTTGTTGGAAAGGGCTTTACTCAATAACTGTGCCTTTGGGTTGCTGTCCAATAGATATAGAGTCAAAATCTCGATGTTGTTATATTTGATAGTTACACAAATACTCTTCAGGGGTCTATTATTAAAACAAACTTTGTTGTTGTGTTGCTGTCTTGCAGTTTTGTGTATGCCTATTTATTAGGTTGAATTATTAATGGATTGGACTTTATTTGAAATGTATGTGTGTACCCTTACGCGTTAAAGGAATCTCAAACGTAAACAAGCAATAAAACATTCAGCAAATCGATAAAAAAAATCGATATGACGACTAAAAATTAATTTTGGTAAAATGATAATGTTATATTCCTTACCAGTACGACGAGATGTAAACTTTTCCCGCCATGTATCCATTCCCTGTTGTATTATTAATAGACAAGGTGTTGTTCATAGTAACCACTCATAATGATAACTATTATTTACTTTGTATATGAAAGGCAATATTTGAATTCGTGGTAATATCAAAAGTTAAATACAAAATAATGATCCGGTATTCAGTATAAAAAGGCTAATATTTCCTAAGTCTATGTTATACAAACTATAATTAAAGTATGTATACTGGAAGCACTACAGTTTGAGAAAGTTAAACAAACACTGAAGACTTTTCAGTGGTTAACTTTTGTGGCTACTATTGTTAGTTAAACAAACATTTATACATTTGAAGGTACTTAACCTGTACTATTTTGTTACCTAATTAGTTTGGGTTTACAGAACAACGTGACATTTGTAATAAGTGTCATAACTGACAATGCTGTAAATAATTTGTTATGTAATGACAGTTAGGTGAGCTGGGCGAAAATAAAAATACAATTCGACACTAAACACACAAAACTTAAGCATTCTTATATATAGCTCAGCTCAGCCTATCAAATTTATCGAACATGAATTACAAAAGAGAGACGAAATGTACCAACGGGAAATTCAATAGTCAAAAACAAACTGACAATGCCAGAGCAAAAACAAAAAGCGATAAACGATAATAAAACAAACTGACAATGCCAGAGCAAAAACTAAAAAGCGATAAACGATAATAAAACAAACTGACAATGCCAGAGCAAAAACTAAAAAGCGATAAACGATAATAAAACAAACTGACAATGCCAGAGCAAAACAAAAGGATAAACGATAATAAAACAAACTGACAATGCCAGAGCAAAACAAAAGGATAAACGATAATAAAACAAACTGACAATGCCAGGGCAAAACAAAAGCGATAAACGATAATAAAACAAACTGACAATGCCAGAGCAAAAACAAAAGGATAAACGATAATAAAACAAACTGACAATGCCAGAGCAAAACAAAAGGATAAACGATAATAAAACAAACTGACAATGCCAGAGCAAAAACTAAAAAGCGATAAACGATAATAAAACAAACTGACAATGCCAGAGCAAAAACTAAAAAGCGATAAACGATAATAAAACAAACTGACAATGCCAGAGCAAAAACAAAAAGCGATAAACGATAATAAAGCAAACAGTAGTATACAAATCACAACAACAATTTAGTAACAAGAAGCCCAATACTTAATTAAAACTAACATTAATTACATGAGCAACAAGATAAATACTACTGTAATATTAAGTGTATTTGAAGATTGAGCAGTCTCCTGCTCTAAAAGTATATCACCCGTCGTGTGTTCCAATGACGATACATTCGGTCAGAAATAATAAACGAAGGAAAGGATGACGGGATAATGTGTACGTAAAATTAAACGTCAATTTGTCACACAAATATTCCGTGATGGTAATCTAAGTCACGTTGGCACCCGACAACTTGTAAATTTACCTTAACTTGCAAAACTTAAGATAGTTCGGATAACGCAGTCAGAGGTTCCGAATTCAAAGAATTTACAATACAAACATTTTTGAATAAAAAACAATTATATTTGTATTTTGCTTCCTCATATGATAAAGTCCGCGTGAAATGCACTATAGTGAACGATCATAAATTTAGTTAAAACATGATAGATTAAATTTCCGTTTTTTACAAAAAAATATAGTTTTAAATGTGTTACTATTAATTTGACTAACCTTTGACAATATTATCAGATACAATGCTGTAATAAATAGTTTCTGTATGTAATACTCTTTAACGTAGCAATGTAAACGCCTCGAGATTACGTTACTATGGACTATCACATAACGTGTTTTATCTCTTTAATCACGGAATTTAGAAATTTCGCCGAGTCTTTAATAAAAAACGATACATAAAATCTCATAAAATTATGAATATCAAAACTAATACCTATGGTATTAAAAGCCTACAGATAACGTCTTCTATCTGTCTATAACGTAACATTTAATCATTTGTTGTCCGTATTACGAATTGTTTGTGAACATTAATATGGACCGAAACAATAGATCTTTGAGCTTTTAACAAGATTGTGTTATTTTCGCGATCATTTATGATGGAAATTTATATAATTGCCAACGGTATTCTTAAATTGAAATAACACTTTATAAATTTGGTGTACGTGTGATTTAATAGCTCAAACCTATAAATTTGAAAGTAAATGATATATAACTTGGAAATTGAAATAGGTCAATATAAAAAATTCAAAGAGAACACAGAGTGTGTAAAGTTTGTAATATTTTAGATGATGAGGAGCACTTTTTCCTTCATTGCCAAATCAACAGCAATATTAGAAATCCCCTAAAACATATTATCCTAATTTTAACCAGCTTGACTCAAACTCTGAACTTAAAACTATTTTAGATCCCAGTGAAGATATTTTGTCTAGTGTTGTAGGCTATATAAATCAATCCATGGAATTGCGAAAATAAGGTCCACATTGGTCAATTACCTATATACCTATATATATATATATATTATTAATATTAATTTGACTTGTTTAGCACTTTTTTCATGTGTTGTATGTTTCTTGTGTATATTATGTTTGCATTTTAACCCGTCAGGGTTTTACTTTTTTGCAATAATATAAATACTTGAATACTTGATGAGCTGTATGAGGTATATGACCAAAAGTAACAGCCATAACTGTACGAAATCAGATAGTACAAGTATATTGTGATACGGTTTTATTTATTATGTTTACAGACTTTTAATTATATCTGCATTTTTTTTATGCGTCTGTAAATACAATATATACTGAAATAATTTCGACTTATTCATTTTTTGATAAATCCGCCATGATAAAGCCAAGGTCACTGAAAATGTGAAAGTGAACCCAATCACCAACAAACAATCAATTTTGAATAAAAGAAGATGTGTGACATATTTCAATGAGACAGCATTCTAACGCCAATAAAAGACAACTACAGTTAAACGTACAGTCTTAAATAGGCAGGTAACTTTACGACAATACTGTCAGATTGGGACTGGATTCCTTTACATTACCGGTAGCCCTGTAAATTATGTAACTATACCACTACATTTGTTCATGGCGGATGACAATGTTTACAAACTGTGATGAACATTAAACGCAAAATTAAAAAACTCAAATAAAAAAAACATGGATTCCAGATACGTTGTATGATCCTGTCGTATTCCTTTAGAGGGTCCCTAGTGCATCTGCACTTTTCAAATTTAGACACCAGATAAGGTAACCTCTGACCTCCCTGTCAATGCAACCAAGGTAGAAGGATTTAAGCATATATTGTGTCAATAATCATTCACTTCTAAAAACTTAACACCGTTATAAATCTTATGTCAATCAAAGTTAGTACCCCTCCGCGATATCTCGTGGATTTATTGATAAAATAGATGTATAATCTAATAATTTTGTATGATTCGGCACGACCATTGAACTGTATATAATGTGTTGTCATGATACAAATAGCAGAAGAAATATATCACATGAAAAGCACAAAGTTATTGTATATTGCACGCTGTAAATGAACCTTGCACTCTCTGTAAATATTTGCACACTACAAATAATTTCAAATTTGAAGAAATTTTTATTTTCATTTCCCAAATGAAAAAAAATGTATTTATTATGCGACGCTATTATTTTTTGTTGTCTCGAGTGAGAGAAGTTTACTATTTCCTGAAAGCTAGTTTCCCTTAATTTTTTTTTAGCAAGACCACCAATATTGGGCTGTTTCGGTGATAGTTTTCGGTACAAAACTATTACCTTGCAAAAACGAAATCTCCGAATTTTCAAACATGTTCAAGATTTGATTTGTAAATAAAAATGATTTCTTGTCAGAGGCGGATTTAGGAGGGGGTTAGGATGGACGGCCCCATATGGAGCTAAATCTATGGTTAATGCAGACTTTTTGCCTGTTCCACTCCAAACGTTGTTTAGTTTGGGGCCCCTTTTTCAAATCCTGGATTCGCATTAAAAATAAAATATAAAGGGAAAGAAAGGGGTATCTATCCGTGACACAAAATCAGTACATGCATAGCAAAAAACACAAAAAGCAAAGGAACAGCACTTTTATTGCATGTCTTCATCTCAAAGTCACAGTGAGGCCTTTAACACAGAGCAAAAACTCTCATCTCACTCTAAGTTTAGCATCGGTTTGAGTGGTTGGCCACAACTGTTATAAAGCATCGGTTTGAGCTGATATGGAATTCATTTGCATTAGCTAACGACCACGCCACAACTGTTATAAAGTTTTAATATATAACTTTAAAAAAATACCCTTTTAACAATATTTTATTGTTACCAATGCATCACTTGCATTGGTGAAGTACCTGATATGAAACTTGTCCTATAACACTTTTGGGAGTATCGTTGTAGAAATTATACAATTTACCCATAACTTTGTTCACCTATGCAACATAGTTGATTCAATATAGTATGATTACAAAGAAAGAAAAAAAAATGTATTTTATTACTTTCAGTGGTCTATGTAATATCTAATAAAGCATTATAATGGTTTATTTTAAGTCCATAGCAGTCAATGTTAGTTCTGTTAAAGATATTAAGACGTTAAATGTGTACTGATAAATCTATATGCATTATATATCAGTTATGTACTCTTGAGACATTTTGCAGCGGTTTTTTTTCGAGAAATATAAATATCTATATAAATGATTATAATTATCTTTTACGACCATATTTTATATTCAAAACAGTTTAATTATCTTATGAAAAGGCCAGTTTATTTAATAGATATTGAAAAGGCATCTTCAAAGTATAAATATGAAAACAGTATTTCTTTAACGAGAGAAAATTTAAAATATGTTAAAGCCATTACCATTTTAATAAATTAGAATACAACATATAAAAACGTTTTTGATAAAAATAGATAATAAGATTTGGTAATTTGTATATGTACTTTTAAATTTCTACATTGACGCAGCTAAACATTTTTTTTTCAAATGAATTTTATCTCATTAATTGACAAGACCATACACATCAATATCATATATTTGTACTGAATTTCATATCAAATTAATGTGATGATTCACAACCAGCGAGCTCTTATTTTAAAAGGATTCGTGTCAACTAGATTTTAAGCACGTAGTCCTATTTCAACGATATGATAGATTCCAAAACCAACAGTACAGACAAAACAACAAACCAATAATACTATATCAAACAGATTCGCTGTCACTGAAAGCAAGCTCGAAATTCTAAATCTGCTGAATATGATTATATAAAAAAAATAAGATCGTCCTACACTCTAGTATCGACAGCTGTACTTCAATACAAAAGAAAGGATATGGGGTATCCATCCATGACTCAAAATTAGTAAAAGCACAACAAACATACTAAAAGCAAAGGAACAGGTTTTATTGTTGTTCTTCATCTCGCAGTTTTGAAAGATTTTTACATATACCATGTTTGTTTGATGCGTGAAATATACCATATCAGCAGATCTGACCTATGCCGCAGAACATTGGATCAAAATATACCATATCAGCAGATCTGACCTATGGCGCAGAACATTGGATCAAAATAACAAAAAAATATATTTATAGATTTGATCGTTGTACAAAGCAATATAAATATTAATATATACAGGAAAAGGAAACTTTCAAACTTTAAACAAATATTAAATCATACATTAGAAACAGATTAAAAAAATATTCTTGAAAATTGACCAGTTGCATTGTATCAATTGTCATAATTGATAAAACTATAGTCGACACAAGGAGCTTCAAATATCGCTATTAAACTGCAAGCATCAATGGTTTTTTTTAAGACAAGATAATTGACCGACACATTCGAAACTGGGGCGTCTTGCTGCACATGTTTATTTTTGTAAATTTTAGTATAGAATTTCTTTTTCCTGTTAAACAGAAATATCCAAATAAAAAAGGATAACTTATGTTCATATAAGATTTACTTTATGTCAGTTTTCTTATATTTACATGTACGTATTTCCAAAAAGAGAAACTGTTCGAATCGCTTTAAAATTATGTATTTATTTGTCTTCACATACTGATCCAAGGTGCTTCATGTAGGCAAAGATGTCTGAAGCAACTTTATAGGAGAAATAAATACCAAACAACTGTTTCAGATTGGATTAATTAGTATCTTCTTTTCATTATGATCTGAATTTACAGTACTACACTAGAACGAGAAAAATTGTAACTTCCTGTAACGATTAACAGATACTAGAATAAAGAATAGAAACTGTGAATGTATCAAAGAGACAACATCCCGACCAATGAGCAGAAAACAGCCCAAGGCCATGAATTGGTTTTCAATGCAGCGAGAAAATCCCGCACCCGGAGGCGGGCTATAGCTAGCCCCTAAATTTTACATTTCTATCACCTATCACTAATCTTATTCTATAAAGTTAAAAAGTGAATCACTTACTGTTCATTTTCCGAGGGTTGTTTTTCAGACTGTTCTTCCACTTGTGGAATTCCTTCTAATGGAATAACAGTCGGGATCTGTGGCTCCGGGGTCGATACAGTAATATCAGGGATCCAACTCTCATCCATATTTGATAAGAAATGTAATTCGACACTTTTTCAATATGATCTCATATATATGAAAATTGATATTTCATAACATGTAAATTATTGCCGATAACACTGTCCACTTCATTGTTCCCTGATTACGTTTCAAAGAAATATCATAAGATGAAAAACACTTAATTATGTAAAGTTTATAAAACCAAGGAAAATAAATTTAAAACATCATAAATTGTGTTTACATGTATATAACTACAATGTGTAACTCCACCACCAGTACACAGAAGTCGGAGTCCTCAAGAAACAAGTTCAATTAAGTAGCAGCAATTTAAAAACATAGAACCAATTGGATTTAAGATCCGTCATCTCCTATACTACTTGGAAAGCAGCATTTTAAAGTTTTAAATTAATTTGTAGATTTAAATGATTACGGAAGCTTTTGCTATCAGTTAGAGCGATGAACTTAGCTCTACTTTACGACGTTGTAAATACATTTATCGAGCCATAACTGTACACTTGAACGTAATTATGGTTTACCAGTAATATCCAAACTTTTATCCCTACAAATCCAAGCGATAAATACCTTTCATGGCATTTAGTGAAGCACCCTTCAAATTATATAGTATACAATGATAAACATGTATATAGCCTCTGTTATAAACGTAAGACCACGCCTTGTTTCAAAGAATTCAAATTAAACTTTATAAAATGTGCAGTTAGTTACTTCGTCTTTTGTTACTGTGTTTTTAATATACTGTTTCTCGTAAAAATTATATGATATTAAAACGCGATAATAGTAATTTATACAGTATCGTGAAGGGTCAAATTTCTATTTGAAATTAAATTACTGCATGCTTCTGCACCGACCATTTATCTTTTGTGTGTTTGTGAGCGAGATGGGGCATTTTTTTTTTCTTCAACTGGACAAACAATTTGTTATTGATTTTTATCAACAACAATTATTTTTAATGATTAACAGGATAAAACTCCTCATCATTTGTAAGCCAGGAATAAAATTACGTAGTCACGTTAAGAGCTATATGTTTAACCAAAAGGTACCTAGGTTAATGGGATACACGTCAACGGGACATCAACCCAACGACACAAATAACCAAAAATCAACGTGAGGGCAACATACAGTCTTCGACAATAGAAAGGTGTCTATACGACACAAGCTGTGAATTGTAAATCAAAGATCTTGTGTTTTTGTTGTCAATAAAATGTATTATATGAAACTCATTGAATATTCCAGACCCCAAGGATTAAGGGACGACCATTTGATATTCTGGGGACTGGGCAGGAAGATTTTGAAAATAAATAACTCAGCCTTGATAATAACAAAAATAAATGGCTTGTTCTGGGGTAGTTTGAAAATAAATTACCTGACTTACGATGCATTGAAAATAAATAACTCCGCAGGTATTTTAAGCCATTTTATAATAAATGTTATTCTTAAGTATGAGATGGCACCAGATTCTTCCAAAATTCGTCTTTTTTCATATTTTTTTCGGGAAAAACTTCCCAAATCTTTTAATAATACAATGTATAAATATTAATGTACTTGAAATGTCTGAAAATGGGTTTCATTTAACTTGAGGTATATTGTCTCAGGAACTTTTACCTCCCTTTTATTACAGGGCTGTAATTACATTAAGGCAAACGCCTCATGTAGGAAATTTCAAAAAACAAAAGCTTGTCTTCGTATCATATTGTTTTCACAGCGAGTGCCTTGCAAGAAGCAAGTTCTGTTCACCCTCTAACGTAGCCCCCGTTTTTCAGGATCCATGCATGTTTCTCATTTATTTTTAGTTTTCAGTGTTATTTGTCTATTGTTTGTTGTTTTGTGTTTTATCTGTTCCCGGGTTTATCTTTTGTTCATTGATTGCCTAAAAGTTCTTTATTCTCTTAGTGTTGCATTCCATTTGTAATTAAGTAATTTTGTTTTAAACTTGAGTTTTATTTTATTTAAGGACTTTAAATTTTTTTATCTAATTTTAAAAAACTAGCAGCTTAACTTAATATGAAAAAAACATACAGGTATGAAAGACTATGTGAATTACATGTTTTGCTTTATCCTACATATAGGTCTTTTGATGTTGTCCCTAAAACTAAAAGTCTGACACTGAATCTATATATTAAGCTTTGAGACCAAAATATTGTCGAAAAATAATTAAAACAGAACTTGTATTTCAGATTAAGAAAGGGTCTGGGAATCATTTTGCTCAAAGCTACTTGGGGCCTTAAGCGGCCCCAAAACCTTCGCCGAAATTTTTTTCGCCTCGCTCCGCTCGGCAAATATGTTTGCCATTACGTTTAAAAGAGGCTAGTTACAGCCCAACTTTAATACCTTGTACGTATGCAATATATGCAGTTTGGAATTCAGAAGATTCACTTCCAGCATGTCGAGAGGAGGAGGATTAATTCTGATTTTCTGTCCTTTTAGTCCACAAAAAGAAATAACCGATCCAAAACAAATCCTCCCGCCCACCCCCACCCCCCTCCCAGAATATCAAATGGTCGTCCCCTAACTGGGATATAGAAATATGCTCATCCCTTGGTCATCTTCCGACCGGCAGTTAAACGCTTGGTAAAGTTGTGCGTCCATTTGGCTGTGCGGAATGTATTAAAAAAGAGGCCGCTGCCGGTGAAAATGGAGACGTTTAATCCAATGCCTCGTGTTGAGAGACTGCCATGCTCTATCTACACGTTAAATAACCCTTGCAACAACTCTATGTAGTGTTCTTAGATGGCCTGTTGCAAGCCTAAATATATGTCGCTATCCAATATACCCTTATCTTCCAATGGCAGTCCAAATTTCCTGTCCTTCATCTGGTCGATCCCCATTACAGGACATGCCGATTGTATGTATTGTAAATTTGTTCTCGTAATGAAATATTGCTACTGGCCGCAAAGAAAACTTCAATTAATCAATCATCCTAATATTGCTAGCTTATGATTTAAGTACACTAGACACGCGATATAATATAATACTAACCAATGGTAACGACATGGAAAATTATAATTTTGGTTAAAAAAAAAGAAGTTTTTAGTGTTCGTACACTATAATTTGTCTGTTCCTCTTCTGTCTTTTTTGCTATGTTGATGTCTGTCGTTCTTTTACTTATTGTACATTGACCCCCCCCCCTTCCCTTTTCCAAAGGGCATCTTATCCCCCTATTTTTGATAAAAAATCTATACTTCTCTACATTACTATTATCTCCATGGTAAGTTTGGGACGCGGACGATATCCACTTTAAAGAACAGTGTACATTTTTGAAATTAAGAATAGATATTGTATGTCTAAACTTAAATAAATTAACACACAAAGCTAAAATACCGGGATAAAACTAATCAAAGCATAGTCTGGCATTGCTATGACGTCTGGCGACCTTTTTAAGGACTTGATGGGTGTCCCAGACATCAGAGAATTCTCGTACTAGTCAAAGCACAGTCCGTATAAGCATAGGTAAACAATAAGTAAATAGATATTGGGTAATTATAAACAATTAATGACCAAACAAGAACAAAACACTGTTATAGATTTATGTAGAGAAAATAGACTATCTACCTCTATCAAATAATTTGCGTTAAAACGAATGCAAGCCTTCCACAGTACACTAAGTCAGCCTTGAGATAAATATTTGAGTAACACCCCAGTACAAAGACATATTGTTCCTAAGAACTATTTTAAATACAAGGTGTAATATGTACCGGATACTTAAGAAATTTTATTATTTTCTCCAACACATTTGTGATTTAATCTTCTCTCATTTTTTAAGGTTTCCAAGTTGAAAAGAATCCTATCTAAATTACAAATCTTTTCTCCTGTTCGTTTTAACAACATTAATGACGTACATGGCATCTAATTAAAACTTACATAGAACAACCGCACGCAATAGGCTTGCATAGACATGCATATAGTAATGTACCGCAACTGTCATGAATTAAAGATAACTACACGAAATTTTCCATTTTGGCCCAAGTATCAGTCGAGACTCTCATATCAAGCTCGATGGCTGATGCCAAAGATGATACGGAAATTACACGTAATCTATGTACAAAATGTATCATATATACTAGTATTTGTAATTAAGAAAATCATTCTATTGATTTGTTTACGAGAGGGGCGATTTTTCGCTGACGGAATTTACTTTCAGCTGTTGCCAGGCATGCTTATTTATTTCTCGACATTTTACGGTTTTTACAGTTATATCCTGCATTTTGTGAGGCAGGATATAAATTGTCATCTAGTCTTGGCCAAGATTTTCTATTTTCAGTGTTTTTCAAGCAAGCATAATCATTACCACAATCCTGCAATGTGTTTCTTTGTTTACCTCCATATACTAATACATATTAAACTGATGCGCCTGTGCCAGTCGCTTATCAAATGGAAAAATCAAAAGCTCAATCACACCAAACGAATGGAAAACAACTGTTCCATTCATGATTTATAATGACATGACTCAAATGCAACTTGTACGGTTGTATTCGGTTTAATGACAACCTTGATTATTTTAAACGTACGTTTGTCAAACGGGAAAGAAAAAAGAATGATTTCATGAGGTTAAGTGCCTACCATAATAGAAAAAACAAAGGATATGGGGCATCCATCCATGACACAAAATCAGTACATGCACAGCAAAAAACACACAAAAAGCAAAGGAACAGCGCTTTTATTGCTATTCTTCATCTCAAAGTCACAGTGAGGCCTTCAACACGAAGCAAAAAAAAAAAAAAAAAACAACTCACAGAATGGATTAGCTTCAGATCTATGCATCTCTGTTTTTGTGTAAGAAACAAATCACCGTAGGATTGAAATGAAACCTTTCGATTGAGTTAATCACTGGTTTCTGAATCTTTATTATTTTGTGTATTTTGTGGACTATTGTTTGTTTGTATGTATTGTGTTTTTTTTCTGTCTTTTGGACAAATGGTGTGATGTCAGTTTTAAATTTCTTCAACTTACGGTTTTTTGATTGTCTCTTGGTATCTTTGACAAAACCTTTCGGAACGTTTGATTGCTCCTTGCTATCTTTGACAAAACCTTTCGGAACTTTTGATTGCCCCTTGGTATCTTTGAAAAAAAACTTTCGGAACTTTTTGATTGCCCCTTGGTATCTTTGACAAAACCTTTCGGAACTTTTGATTGCCCCTTGGTATCTTTGACAAAACCTTTCGGAACTTTTGATTGCCCCTTGGTATCTTTGACAAAACCTTTCGGAACTTTTGATTGCCCCTTGGTATCTTTGACAAAAGCCTTTCGGAACTTTTGATTGCCCCTTGGTATCTTTGACAAAACCTTTCGGAACTTTTGATTACCCCTTGGTATCTTTGACAAAACCTTTCGGAACTTTTGATTACCCCTTGGTATCTTTGACAAAACCTTTCGGAACTTTTGATTGCCCCTTGGTATTCAACTTCGTACTTTATTTGGCTTTTCAAATTGTTTGATTCGAGCGTCACTGATTAGTCTTTTGTAGACGAAACGTGCGTCTGACGTACGAATTATAAACCTGTTATCTTTGAGGAGTCCCCCCCCCTTTTTTTAGTCATATTTTTACAGTGGATTTGTATTCATACCATGCTAATATTTTCATCGCATCGTGTAAATTGACAAGCTTATTTCTGAGTAACTGGTCAAATATAAATGTATTAGTGAAGATACATACAATGATTTATAAGGATAAATGAAATTTAAATATTGCACAAGTATATTTTAGTAATTTGATAATATTCTCACGGTTGTCAGAGGCCTTACAACTTATACAATCTAATTCATCATTGATTTTCACCTCAACAATCTCTTTTAAATCGTATCAAATTTATATAAAATGTATTTTTGAATGATTTTTCGGTTGATTTCAATTTTCATTGAAAATATGTTCTACGTAACAATGCGGTTGTTATTCTTTGTAAAGCTTAGATCACTTCGGTGCTTTTCTGATCTTTACTTCTAAACCAATGATAATTTGACGGAACGAGGTACAGAATGTCAACATAAACATGATGAATTGATATCTGAATACATTTCAGTCTGTATTTGGCGAATTTTCAAATGACATGATTGATTTTTTGAAATTAAAAAACCACCATACCTAAGCTGTATTTAAGATGCCATGTTGAGTTAAACTTGAACAAAATAACAATGCAATCTTCAACAATTACATGTAAATATTAAAACAAGACATGTTGAAGTATGTGGGTCTATCCATATTGATTAAATGATCGATCTTACAACAGACTTGTCATCATGTCAGATTAAAACAGTTTGATTAATGATCGGAGAAGATTTTACTTTAGATTACTGTAAAACGTCTTAATGACTAAGCATTATTTTTTTGGCGAAACAAGCTACATATAATTTTACCAAACAATATAAATTTTGTTTGTCTTTCACTCTAAATTGTTTGAATCAAATGAATGATCTATATCAAAAATGTATTTAAAAAGTCCTTGTTTGTAGCTTATCACCAAATACAATGTGTTACATGCTTAGTCGTTCAAAGCACTCTCAAAACATACCCTTTTAAAGTAACGCAATAATGCTGAAAGTGGTGTGAAACACCAATCAATCAATCAATCAATCCCCTCTAATAGTGGATCAGATGTTGCTCAATCTTTGAATTATCTGTTTGATGTATAGCTTAACCTTATTTCCCTTTTCGTATATACTTTTGGTCATAAATTTGTCTGTCCGTATAGCGTTTGATTGCTTACTGGTATTTTCTTATTTTAATGAACAAGATATAGGAAAGTAAGAAATGTGACAACTTCAAAAATAAAATCCCGACTGTGTATAGTGCTACCAAATAAACGAGATATACTCATCGATGTAACATTTAATGCTAAATTCGAAAAAGTCATTATTAAAAATTAAATCACCGTATACCGACAAAGAACATGCAGGAGAGGGTTCGGTGCTCCTAATGGCCAACAATTTTGTTCGGAATAATTTTTCATTGATTTGTTTTCTACTACGTTGTTACTCTTTTTTACGATTGGCACCTCCGTCCCTTTTAAAATTCATAAACTATACAAATGATGGTAAATGTGATTTAAAAAAAAATGGAGAAAAGGTATCACGAGGACAATTAAAAATGGTGGGTAGAAGAAAGAAGACACACTATGCCCAAATAACGAAAAGACGAAATATAGCCCACAAATCATTACACAGAAAAACAATTATGGAGAAATACGGATATTACAAATAACCAGTGGTAAGCTCGGTGCTCATGACGGGTAGAAACGCACTTTTAATGATACCCCGTTAAAATCGATGGTACATTCAAATCTTCTATAAGGCAATAATATACAGCAGCAGGTACTTAATATTATTCTCGTGTATTGAAATAAAGAAATAACACCAGGTCATTATGATATATAAAGTGTGTTTAATCATTCACTGGCATAACACTAAAATATAAACCATCCAAAACAAACAGAACAAGCTCAATCAATGACAAAGTTGGTGCGAGTTTTGTGGTAATAGGTAAAAGACCAACATTTGCTTTAGTTACTATTATATTATATGTAGTTTTCAAAAAATATCTGTTTACCATACAAAGACAAATTAGAAATATATGTTTCTGTCAAATGATCTAAACTTACACGGAATAATCTTCAAGAACATTTCAAATATTCTTATCTTACAAAACCAAAATGACATGTGTTCAAAACTGCGTCATAAAGTTATTTCTAAAACAATAAACGTGCAAAAATAACAGAAGATCTTGGAATAGTCGGATGTAATTAATACATAAATGGTTAACGATTGTCTTTTAATTTGAGGACTTTATTACGAACGGAAGAAGAATTCGTGTTAAAATGCAATTGAATCAATGTACAATAGTATGATTACATGTTGTTTTGGGGAGAATTAGTACAATACAGACATTCATTATTTATAAAGAGACTAAATATATCATAGCAACGGCAAACCAATATAATTGGTATTTGCACAGATATACAACAATACACAATGTCTTCCAGAGATATTCAACCATACCAAGTTGATTTTTGTTCCTTTTTTGTATCGATCTGATGAGTCAAGCCTTTTATAACTGATTTTTATAGTCTGTTCTTATGTTGTGCTGTTACATCACTGTCCCAGATTAGGGTAGGGTTGAGCGGTCACAAACATGTTTAACCCCGCCACATTCTTTATGTGCCTGTCCCAAGTCAGGAGCCTGTAATTCAGTGGTTGTCGTTGGTTTATGTTTGCCGTATTTGTTTTTCGTTAATTGTTTTGTTATGAATTAGGTCGTTAGTTTTCTCAATGGAGTTGTTTCATATTTTTCATGTCGGGGCCTTTTATAGCCGACTATACGGTATGGGTTTTTCTCATTGTCGAAGGGCGTACGCTTGCCTATAATTGCTTACATCCACTTTATTTAAACTTTGGTGGATAGTTGTCTCATTGGCAATCATACCTCATCTCCTTATTTTTCCAGATACCAATGTCTTTCAGAGATATTCAACAGTTCACAAATTCCAGAATATGAATGAGATGATCACAAACCTTTCTATCAAAATCTGAGTATAGACTGATTTTCTTACATTGAATTCTTTATGAATTAAAATGAGATGTCTGTCTGTTTTGTACCCGATGACAATTTACATTCAATGCTTTTTTTTTCATTGGCCTCGATCTAAAACCTCCGTATTTTCTACTATCTTTTAAAGGAAAACTAAAATGTACCCTTTTATTTTCACCGAATCGTTCTTGCTGTTATCAGATGTTTATTTTTTAATCTGCAAATCTAATTTATCGATATATTAAACCGACTTTATACTATACGTGTCAATAAAGACCAAAATTTCAAACAACTTTTTGATAAAATACACATTCAACTTACTATCTATCTAAATTAAACTAAACTATGTACAAATAGAACACTTGTTTCAAGGTTCGTTTTCATGATTTACTCCATTAAAGTGGCTTTTAACAATAGTTTACTTTGTCGTAAACTATGATATAGAAGTCTTTGTATATTGCCTAGTGTTACAGGCTTGTTACATTGACTGGCACATATAGGGATTAAATATACGTTCTACTGTAAACATACATTCACCGTGATATGAATGAAGCTTTGTGATCAAATATACCCCGAGACGATACATTTTTTGACATTTTCCATTGCTCTTGTTTATTGTTTTAATTTCAATCGTCTATATTGCTCTAACTTTAAAACTTATCTTGAATTACTTTAACATAGAACTTTTTAAGAATATCAAGGTACAATGTACGGGCTGATACTGATACTTGTCACCTTGTACAATCGAGACCATAAGGAAGCTTTTTATATTACATTCAAAATATTCATAATGAAAAAGGCCCAATATATTCTCACCTCTTTTTATTTCTACCATCGTACGTTCCCAATGTTTGTTATTTGATCATGGTACAATCACCAATACCATCGATTGCGAAGAAACAATAATATTATACTTACAAAGCACACCTAAGTAAGGGGTAAATGGAAAGTGAATTTGACATAGAAAACTATTTGTGTTAACTATACACACGTCTCCTATTCAATATTTTGACTGACCACACCTTCCACCGAAAAAAATGTCCCATGTTGTAATGTTCTTGATTATAAACATAGTTTGGACAATTTAAACTATCGTAAATGTTTATGGGTCTGTCCCAATTGTTGTCTTTGTCTCTTATAAATAAAACGTTATGCTTGCTACACGCCAATAAGACAGCAAACACAAAGAATAAAAAACTACAATGAAATGACATCAAAAGGACAAAATAAGTTCTTCAAAAATGGGTGTCAAATTCTCTTATTTCTTGTTTTATTTCAACTTGGTGTTGAACATCGGTGTTTTAATTCACTTGATATTTTGTATGAAAAAATAGAGAAAAGATACGAAGGAGGCCATTTTATATATGAGCTGGATAAAGCCAAGGGGTTGATATATAACATTCTCTCATGAGCGGATGCCATTTTCTGTTTACAATATCGTAGATTTAAGTTGCCCCTATCGTGAACTTGCTTAGTTGATTTCAACTTTTCAATTGTCAACTGCCCTTTTCGTGGCAGTAACATATCCTCTGTCACATCTTTTGGCATATACATATCTCAATAATTTTGTTATGCTCGTTCATGTTCACAGTATATTAGGAAAAACGACTAGAATCGGCACTGCATAAATTTTACGAATTGATTGACCGATATGGTGCGCCTGTGTCTTAACTCACTAGCGATATATTTTTGCGGTCTTACATCTTTCGATACCAGAATAATAGCCTGATCTTTAATGATTGTTTCCTATTTCATATATTGTGACATTTTGACCGAGAGTGGATTTGCATTGCGGGTGATGCCTGCAAGCAGGAGATGCTTACCCTTTCGCCGCAACCGGTCTCGGTCATTTCTTTACGGTTTTACCTTGATTTTAATTTTCTAAGGGAATTAAGAGATTTGGATATCGACAAACATACTGTTGCCTCTAATTTCTTGTCGCATTGACCACATGCACTTGTCTGTGAAAAAAAAAAATCATATATACTTTAATATAACACGTGTTATATTAAGGTATATGTGAAATATTTTTCTCAGCGACAAGTGCCTGTTTCATTGACCTATAGCTATATCAGTATCTTTTTTATTCGTACCAGAATAAAGACGACAAATTTTATGACTAAGCTATAAAAAATATAAAAAAATGACTTACAACGTATCTTCCTAAACTAGAGTCTCCCTTGTCATTGCTGGTATTGAGCTAAAAGAAAATAATGTATAATGGCGTGAGAACTTATTCTAATGAAAAGATATGAAATGAGATTTACCACAGATAACAAAGCATAACCTTTATATTTTCCTTGGTTACAACATTAAAGTACTATATAGTACTTCCATGGTTACAACATTAAAGTACTATATAGTACTTCCATGGTTACAATCAATTGTTACAATTAACTGAACCTGCATGATAGCGGTCTGAAAATATCATTTCCATTGATTTTCAGTCAATTGTATATTTATATTTGAATGCAATGTTCTATGTATGCCTATAACTTGGTTAATATTAGAAGAGTGTTTACTTTGCTAAATACAACTGTGATTAAAATGCAATGTTAGAGAAGGATTAAACACAGGTTAAAAGATTAAAACTTTTAATTATACTTAATATAGTACCTGGAGTGTTATGATTATGAACCAGTGGTACCTCGAATAAGAATATTTTAGTCTATCTTTCCTGTACTGCGAAACAAAGAGAAATCAATTTAATCAGAACATTGTCCACAGAAAATAGGACTAGTTTAAGGTCAGGCAAACAGAATATCAACTGGATGAGAAGCAACGAGAAAAAATAATTCTGAGTTTTGAAATGCTTACCTCGAGGAGCGAGGAGTAATGTCGTGTTGAGAATATACAACTTCATCATTAGTGTTATATAATGTAAAACTTATTCTCGCATATATTTCTGAGCAAACACTATAGAGGCTTGACAACATTAATGAAAAATTTCTTTGTTTTCTTGTGGATTAAATATATACGCCTTTAGATAGTTACCCAAGTCTCTGTATCGCCCCGAGTATTGACAAACAAGAGTGCATACGCTGAAATGTCTCGCCTACTTTACTACCATTGATTTTATGTTGATAGCCCTAAATATAAAGTTTTACTACAAGTATCACATTAACTTATGATGATCCAACAAAATGAGGTCAAGGTCAGATAAACCAAGCCAGAAATACATGTACACCTTACAATCATTCCATACATTGAATATAGTTGACCTATTGCTTATAGTATACAAGAAACAGAACAAACCATGAAAACAATATATTGACCAGTGAACCATGAATATGAGGTCAAGGTCAGATGAACCCTACCAGAAAGACATGTACACTTTACAATCATTCCATACACCAAACATAGTTGACCTATTGCTTATAGTTAAAGAAAAAAAGACCAAAACACAAAAACTTAACATTGAGCAATGAACCGTGAAAATGAGGTCTAGGTCAAATAAAACCTGCCAGACTGAAATGTACATCATAAAATATTCCCATACACCATAGCTGACTTATTGCATACAGTATTAGAAAAATTGGCCAAAACACAAAACTTAACTTTAACCACTGAACCATAAAAATCAGGTCAAGGTGAGATGACACCTGCCAGTTGGACATGTACACCTTACAATCATTCCATACACCAAATATAGTAGACCTATTGCTTATAGTATCTGAGATATGGACTTGACCACGAAAACTTAACCTTGTTCACTGATCCATGAAATGAAGTCGAGGTCAAGTGAAAACTGTCTGACAGGCATGTGGACTGTGCAAGGTATGCACATACCAGATATAGTTACCCAATTACTCATAATAAGAGAGAAATTAACATTACAAAAAATCTTAACTTTTTTTTCAATTAGTCACTGAACCATAAAAATGAGGTCAAGGACAAAGGCTATATGACAGACGGAAACTTTATAACATAAGGTATCTATATACAAAGTATGAAGTATCCAGGTCTTCTACCTTCTGAAATATTAAGCTTTTAAGTAGTCAGTTAAGGCCGCCGTGGCCGCCGCCGCCGCCGCATCACTATCCCTATGCCGAGCTTTCTGCGACAAAAGTCGCAGCTCGACAAAAAGGGGGGAGAATATGATACCAAGGGAAACAAATCCATAAGTCGAGGGAAAAAGAAAACACCATGGCCAATAGAAAAACAAACAAGAGTCCATAAAAACACTATACAAAAAAAAAAATTGAGAATCAAGCAATACGAACAAAGACCAAAAAACTGGGGTTGAACTCGGGTGCTCCGGAAGAGTAAGCAAGTTGTGAATGAACTCAATGGAAAACAATGAAGATCTGCAATTCACTTTAAAATACAAGTCTCCTGTTATGTATTTTTATTTATTTCATTTATTTCGCTATTGTTTTTAACTTCACAGTAGTTAAATACCCTTTTCCAACTGAGTTTGACAGTTTGTTTTTATGTTGTATCAACACAGTTCAATCTGTCGGGGGGTATTGAAAGCATACAAACATATTAAGCCCGGCTACATTCTTTGTGTGCCTATCCCAAGTCAATTATAACATGTAATCCAGTGATTGTCCTTTGTTGTTGTCTGCTGTTTTCATTCATTGTTGTAGTATATCTCAGGCTGTTAGTTAAACTCTTTTGAATTGTTTCAAATTTTGTCATATATAGTTTTTATTTTAGGTTACTATACGGTATGATTTTGCTCATTGTTGACGGCTGTTCGTTCTGTAACTGTTCACACCTTCGTTCTCTGGTCTATGAATCATAGATGTCTCATTGGCAATTATACCACATGTCCTTGTTTTTATATTTATGTTTAGTATAATGTAAAACGTTTGATATCTAACTTACCTTTTGAAATTGTCAAATGCAAAGTCAGTTCCTGATATCAATCATGAAAATGGACTCACAATTTCTAAATTTCACACGCACGATGCACAGTTAACAAATATTTGCATCTCACCTTGACATTTTGGTTACCAGTATATTTTATTAATATGATCCAAAAGGAGATTTCAAAACAAACGCCCAATAGCTGTAAAAAGTAATAATCTGTTTCAAAGATCAAATAGACAGATTATAGAACGACAGATTAAATCTATTCGTGGTAATAGGTTTGTGGAATGATTTACAAAGTTCCATTTCATATGCTGTAATTAAAACATTTAAAATTAAAAAGATTTGGACTATGCATATTAGACTTTAAACAATAGGCTTATATTTGATTGTCGGAGTTGGGTTTCGTTGATTAATTTAGCAAACAATCGACCGCTGGTTTTTGCTTTTGGATTGTCTACATTTTGTCATGTCGCGTCTTTATAGCCTATAATACATTATGGGTTTTATTCATTGATGCAGGTCGTTCAGTTCGCTATAGTTGCTTATGTCTATGTCCTTTGGTCTCTGGTGGATATTAGTTTCATAGGCAATCAAACCACATCTCCGTATTTTCAAATTGATATAAAAATGACCAAAGGTGGGAAAGCCATAGACACAGACCAAAGTGAGAGAGAAGACCGAATACAGTTTTTTCTAACGGAACTTGAGGCTTAATTCACACGATAAGATTTTCAATAAACACATCTGGGAATAAATTAATCTTTTAAGTTTATTAGTCTATACTACATGACATAAAAGGTCATGAACAAGGACAGCTGGACTTAACAGTTTATAATTGAACCTGAACTTATATAGATAATTCTCTTGATTACAGGAAAACTGTTTCTACAAAAGCATAAGGTATGTTAGGAACCAAGTTTTGAAAACATTTGGGACCAAAACAAAAATGCCTGAAACAAAACGTCCAAGCCATCTATAGTAAGACCTTAATCTTATAAGATTATCAATATTAAATTCAATTATAACCAGTAAAGCAGGCCCGCATTTCAGGGTGTTTACTCTTGTAGTTAAAAATTGAAAATAAAAATTTAAATAAGGCCTGTGCAAAGATTTTGGACCTACTATTTAACCTCTCATTTAATTGCATAGACATGAAAACAAGATATATCCAGTCAAGACTATTTCAGGCTAGGTTGGTTATATAATAACCACAATGATTGATAAATACACGATCACCAATGGGCAGAGTGTCAACTCAGATGATTGAAAAGGGATTTTATTTACAAGAGTAAAATCATCTTTTAAGGGCAATCTCCGTGATATAAGTCACATTTGAAGATCTTATCTTTCTGATTTCTAGATGGCCATATGAGCTAAATGTTTCTTAGAGTATCTTGTACCAAAAGTCTATCTGGGGATGTGATCCATCAACAAACAGGACTGATGTTGCTAAAAATAGAACATAGGGGTAAAATGCAGTTTTTGTATGGCTTATATTCCCAAAAACTAAAATTCGACAGAAATAAAATAATCAACAGGTCAAGGTTATCTATCTCCTACCGAATTTTCAGAAAAATAAGACAACCCATTTTTGGAGTTATTGCCCCCTGAAATGTAAATTTTTACCAAATTCAAAGCCAGTTTTTAGCCTATATCTTAAAATTAAAGCAGTTACAGAAAGTATGACAAAGGCGTGAATTAATCAGCAGTGGCCTGTCTCCTGCGTAATTTTCAGAAAAATCATATACCCTATTTTGGAGTAATTGCCCTATAAATGTCCTATTTGTGTCAATTTCACAGCTTTTTGTTATTTCTGGAAAACTATAACAGATAGAGAAAAATTTTAAACAGTAAAAATTATCAATAAGTCAACATGGCATAATCATCAAATGACCCCTTATATAGGAGTTATTGGCTTAAACAATGATTTTTACTTTTTGCATTTTTTAAGGAAACTATGTTGAAAGAGAATCTTTTGACCTTAAAAATGTTCAACAAAATATGATCTACGCATAACTAAACATGGACGAATCTTTTGACCTCTTACATGAGTTATTGCCCTAAGTCAGCAATACAAGACCTTCTAAACTGCTACTAAATAAGATCTACAAAAAGCAAACATACTGATTGCAATAAAGGAAAAAAATAATTAAAAATGTCATATTTTTCACCAGGTGAGAGATTCAGGCTTTTGGGAACCTCTTGTTTCTTGAGAAAATTTTTAGTAGAAAAAAACCAACAAAAACAGCAAAATATTATCAAAACTTGCAATTCAAGGGCAATAACTCCTTAAAGAATTGATTTCAGTTTCTGTCATGTTGATTTTTTTGTAGATATTGGATTTCAAATGTTTTTCTGTTTACAATTTTCTTCATTACAGTTTTCAACATAATTGCAAAAATTGCAAAAAAATAGAATGAGTTAAAATATTCATTTAAGGACAATAACTCCAACAAGATTAACAATTTTGGCTATCAAAATTAATTGTAGATCTTATCTTTACAGTCTCTCTATTAAAGTTTTAAAGAAGAAAAAAATACAGAAATGTGGTAAACTTGTATTTCAATATGACAATATGACAATAACGCCTTAAACGAGCTCATTGACAATTTTGGTCATATTGATTTTCTTGTACACTTTGGTGTACTAATTATATTTACTGTCCTAGTTTCTCAATTACCAAAAATAATTACATTGGTAAAAATCTACACTAATAGGAAATAACTCCTATAAGGAGTATTCTGATAATTTGGTGGAAAAAGAATTTAGGTTGATCTATTATGTTTTTCCAGATATTAGACATTTACTTGCATGTTACCCGTATGTTCTATTTTGGACTGTATGTAAAGGTATGAGATACTTACACCGTCTATGCGACTGGTCTTACTACTTTTGGAGTTAATGTGATTCCCTCAATGTTTGTTTGTTACATTGGTTTGTATCTTTTTAATGGATTGTAAGATTTGAACTTTGGTAAACTACTGCTGCCTTAGATTTAGCCATTGCAACCATTTGGTTGATTGGTAGGTACCAAAAACAAACTTTATACTAAATACAGAAAGATGATTCAGCCTCAGTTAAAGATTGCAATTGGTCCAGTGATTTTGTAGACGATTTTTTGATGTTTACAATGACAGAGGATGATCAAGACTGACGTTAAGTGATGGCAATAGCTCACATGGCCAAATTGTACTAAAAAAATTTTCTCAAATGAGCTAGCCAGAATTATTGACTTTGTTAGCATTCAACCTTTTAAACGGAATTTTTGCCAAGTTTTTTTTTTCTTTGAACTATAAACCATGGGACATTTTTATATTCTGTTCAATAAATACTATTTGTAAAATAACTGTTTAATATTCAATAACATACAAAAAGATCTCATTTAACAAAATTATAATTCATAGCACACATACAAAACTGATTGTGTTGATATAAATGTTCTTTACACAGGATGAGGTTATGTAGGTATTGATTTGTATATTACAGTAATAAAGTCATACATTAAAATTCTAAGTACATATATGAGATGAATACAGTATTATATTATATATAATATTAGGATGACGTACACTACTAGGCATATTAAATGTGAATTGGAATTATCATCATTCAACAACTTTTGATTAAGTGCTTCCAAAGTGTACGAGTACTTGATGGATGTACCTACTATACAGTCTTTATATTCCTGACACTACAAAACAGGGGCTGTTCTGCAATAATAAAAAAGCCAGTACATACATGCTAAAATTAGGATTTTTTTTGTTTATGAAAAAATTTTCAAAATCTAAAAACAGTAAATACTATATATACCCAAACCAGCAAATGTAATAATGATGAACACTGTTGTTCCATTATGCTACATTTTTATCATCACTTTGTCCATTAGAATGATAGTTAACTGCATGGTAGAAGATGACTTATGAATTCATTCTATAGACATTCTCAAAATGGATGCAAATATTTAGGAAAAATCACTAGCTTTCTGTATCATTTAGCAATGCCACCTAATATTTGCATTGTCAACTGATAATTTTTTAACCACAATTTATGGTTGCTTAGCAATTCTTTGAAATACTGTTACTTAAAAGTACATATGATCATATGATATGAATAAAAACATATAAATATATAATACTAAAAGGAGATAGCCCTAATCATTAAATACTGTTCAAATAATGTTAAAAAAACAAAACAAAATACAGGTTTTATCGAAGAGGTTCTGTTGCCATGATATCATATATATATATATATATATATATATAAGTACGTCTGAGCCAGTGACAACTCTACAACGATTTGGTGTCACGATATCTCAGTAGCATGGGTTCGAATCCCGAGGAAGAACAAAAATTTCAAAGCAAATTTACAGATCTAACATTGTTGGGTTGATGTTTAGACGAGTTATATATATATATATATATATATATATAAAATGTATGGACACACTGAATATTTTCAGGTGTGTTACTATTAGTTTTTTCATGTTTCCCTAACTATCAAAGATGGGTTAATAAAAAGGGAAAGAAACAATTTGATTATTCCAGTATATTTAAACAAAAACGACTAGATAATATCATAATAGTTAAAATGAATTCTGATTAAATTGTGCAAATGGTGTTATGTATGTTCTTAAGACTACGTAAAATGATTGATATACGATAAGTTTACTTGAAGGAAAACTTATAACTGGCATCATCCCTCTATCCAGTGTTACATTGCAGCTTGGGGGCGGGTCGTAAGGCACTTTTATTAAAATTCGATGGAAGGTGGTTATTTCAGACAAATTACCTTAATATCCTTATGAAAAAATCAAATTAAAATGTTAAGCACGGCAGGGTTAAACAAAAAGTTGCCTTCCAAACCCCCCCCTTCAATTTATTTCTGGAATAGCCCCAAGTTAAAAATCTGTAGGATTATAAACATGAGAGTTAATTCTTTAATATTCAAGTTTGTTTTATATGTGGTAAAGAAGTTTGCTTTAAACTTGTACACCAATTTCCCAAACACATTTGGTATATTGTAGTCATTTTGGAAGGCCACTTCAGCAGTCCATTTATCTCCTTATTGATCAAACTGTTTTATCCAGAACTTGGATGAGAAGTTTAGTTTTTTTTTTATATGCAGTATGTTTGTGAATGTGGCATGATTCTAGTTGACAAAGAAAAGTTTGTTAATAGCAGTACTTTTATTTTACACACAAAAATAACATTTGTAGAATTTGGAAAAAAAACCCAAGAAAGACATTTTTTAATTTTGGATTTCTTTCTGACTCTGTTTTATCTATCCTATCCTGAGAAAGTTCTTTCTATACGATATATATATAGGCACAATACTTAAACAATGTTCAGTACATGTACAAACAGATAACTATGGAAGTGAAAATAGAGAGAATCAAATACTGTGAATTCTGACATTAGTCTGTGCATTTATTATTGCAATTTTTGAAGAATGGACAAAAATGCGAGATTAATTATTGCACTTTCAGGAAAATCTGCATACAGACATATGTGTCAGATATCAAAATGCGAGTTCTAATCATTGCGATACTAACCCAGTCGCACTATTCGCATTAATAAAAACCTCGCAATAATTTCTGAATTTACAGTACACTGTATATGGAACAAGATCAGAGACAGAATATCTCCTGTTCTAAAAGATACGGTGGATTCATTTATTTTTGTGGTTACCAATTTGTGGATTGAGATTTTCATGGATATTTGATTTCTTGGTTTTGCCAAAGTCTGTATACAAGCTCGTAGAAAATGTGTAATTAGTTGATTATCTAAATAGGTGGTTCATCCTCGAAATCCACCATAAATTGTTATCCACTAAGGGTAATAATGCATCCACAGACTTAAACATTGATAATGATGTAAATAAAATAGCACGGAATATTGACCAATCAAATAAAAATATATAAATGATTATGACTTTTCTTTTGATTATCATTTAATTCATTTAGATAATGTTTTACTATAAAATACCTACACAATGTAAGCATATAGAAATAAGTGATATGACAAAAGGGAGGCAACTCTGTATAACACTGGCACTACTAGTATCTCCTATATAGATATCTTCCCTTACAACACCATTGTCTGGTACCTGTACTTGTTTCTCTGCTATAACTTTTCCTTCAGATAGTACCTAAATAGTGAATAATACATTGTCAATTGAAATTTACACCAAAACTCATATTAGTTCTATACAAAAGTTAAAACAAATTATTACATTGGTAGCATTGAATTACATTGATTTCCCAGTCAAATAAAAACAGATAATTTCACATGTGAAATAAACGTGGTTATTTCACTCTCTGACGTCATACAACAATAGGCGTTGTCAAGACGTTGATAATGTCGGATCAAAACAAATTGTGAATGCGTAGAAAAAAGATATAGTTCCTTACATTTTCTACATTAATTTCATTAAAAAAAGCCCTTTGCCAATGTAATAAAAAGAATAACTAATCAAAGAATTCAAATATCGAAAAATATTCAACTCCTGACCGAACAACACTACGCGCATTCGTGAATTAATGTGTTGTTCGGTCACTCGTTGAATATTTTTCTCTATTTGAATTCTTCGATTAGTTATTCTATAAATAAAACACATGCTGTCATGTCTGATAGCAAGGATTAAATTATAACGTCATATGTTCGGCAGCTTTGGCAATCTGTGTTGTGAAAACATTGATGTATTGACAATAATTTGGTCAATTTTTACAAAAAAAAACTACTAACATGAATCGCTGGCTGCATGTTTTATTCTTAGTGGTTAAAATAAATGAAATATGCATATTAAAATCTTTAGATGTAATGTATGTGCTTTTTTAGTTGATGAAATTGATGCAAGCAGTTTTAAAACCCATTAATTGTTATAAAATAAAGAGATCATGACACATAAATCGTCTACATAATTATAAGAGATATATATATCAAGTTAATAGTTATTTTTTTCTGCAGATCAAGTGTATGTTATACTGCCTAATATATTTGGTAATTTCTCGTATCTTTTTAAGTATAATTTGATCCTTGTCATTTCTATGCAGTTGTAAAAAAAGAACCCACCTGGATGGTATGTCTTCCTGGACGTAAAAGTCTCCAATATTCTCCATACTGTGAACTTTTGAACAAGATTTGTCTCCCCTTGACAGCCATATCATAACCTACTACTTCTGTATTGTTGGGTGTTCGTACCAATCCCTTCACTCCTACAATGAAATTCATTCATCAGTAAGTTCATTAAAATGTAAATGTGAACAAAAAGGACATGTGATATATACATCAATGAGACAGAAACCCAACAACAAACCCCGACATCTAGAGGGTGATATACTTTCTACAATAATAGACACGTGGCTATACAATATCTCAAGCTATTAATTGTTTTTAGAAAAGTTTTGAATAAATTTAACAAATACAAGCAAACATCTGCTATCAACACTAAATTCCTCAATGGCAAAATGTACAACAACAAAATGGATGAAATAAGCTGAGATCTTCATCAATTTGTAGTTGAAGAACCTTCTTTGTAGACTACATGTGTACATTGAAGACTAAAATCTGCTGATAATTTATATCAAACAGAGTGTAAATTGTCTAAAGTGAACACTGTGTAAGATATGAACTTGTCTAAACTACACCCTGTATTAACTGCCAACCTGTGTACAGGTATGTCAACATAACTTAATCAACCAGCTGTTTTATCCTAATAAAATCTTCAGTTCTATAGCAGTTCAATTAAGGTGCAGATTTAAACAACAAGTATCAGTACAAACAACTGGTATAAGGTAAGAGGGTGTATACAAAAAATCAGGCTGTCTTAACCTACATTTTATGAATAATTGATTTTAAACTGAATTTCATTTTTTTGCAACAAGATAAAATTGTAAGACAATACAAGACATTGAGTAATAATATTTTGTTAGAGATCTTATCTTGGAATGCAAGAGACTCCATGCATATTCATGTACCACATAATACAATGCAAGGGGTAAAATCTGTCAAATTTCCTGCCTCTATTCCTTTAGGATCTTGATTGCCATATAGTCTTAATAGTAGTTTATTTACAGCGATCATTAGCCTGTGAACACTGAGGTTGTGAGTTTGAACGCTCTCGTGCCAGGTTGCATTTGACTCAGATCTTAGAAGATTAGGATTGCCATTTTCCTGCCGAAGCTCTGTGATATTCTACGGCTACATCCACCAATAAATACTGGCTGCCAAGATATAGCCAAGAGTACAGAAAGTGACGTTAACCACCAAATATCTATCTTTAATCCAAACCTTATGATGTTTCATTAGATGTTCAAAATATAACTAACCACTGTGTACTGCCATCAGGAAGTTGATCAAAGCATATTTGTTGTATGACCAGAATGTCGTAAGTTCTGAAGTGGGTGGATATTTACAACAGCCGATTTCTAAGGTGATTTCAAAACATCCTTCTCTTACATAATTATAATCCTGCATTCCACCTAAAATAATATTAGGGCAAAATAACTTATTATGAATAAAAATATTTCATCATTATATAAGAAAGTATTGCTTTAAGTGCTAATGTTAAATTTGTTAAAAAAAACATGGAAATTATAATTGACAAATCAAGATTAACAATAGCAGAAATACACTGATAACTGGGGCAGAGATTATTTGTTAACCAAGCTATGTTCTTTACCTGTTAATAAATAACATCAAATTTTGGATAATTGCAACACAATTCCATATTGCAATCCTAAGTATGAAATAGTCCAAATTATAATTGCATATTGTTATTCTAAACTGTTTCCCAAAACTGATTGCCCTGAAGATCATAAAAATCATTTCATTAATATCAAATATGTCAATAAAGTTGTTTTAATTTTGTAAATATTGCTGATCTTAATAATCATTCCATAAAAGAACAAATTCCTGGTTATTTTGATAATACTGAGCTCCCTCTTATTTGTTATTTTTACAAAAAATCTACCCGGAAATATGTGTTTAATTATAAATGTGTGTAAAGATGTTAATATCAGTGACAATACACCTACATCATGAAATTGCAGTAATTCCAAATATATTTCTGGCCCCAGTTCCCATACTATAACAGGAGACCTTAACATTGTCCAGGACAAAGAGTTGAAATCATTCCTTAGTAAAGGACCTAAATATCGTCCCCAGTCAATTATTAATTGGAATGAGTGTCTTAACATCATCTACGACTAACTCCGTACTTACTGTATGAAATGGATAAAACGAGATAAAGCTGACAAAAAATCCTTAGATTCTTTTTTTATTCAGTAATGAACATAGTTGATATTCGTATTAAACATTTTGAAGAACATTTTACTCCCAACAACAACCATAAAAGCCCTATTTCTCATATCAAACATAATTTAAAATAACTCGCCAAGGAATTTGTTTTTGTCCTGGCTGATAAGGCTGCCAATAATATCATTATTGTTTGCCATACATTTCATACTGAGGTTCTGCAAAAGGAAATCACAAATTCACCAACTTTCCAACTGACACAATTTTTCGGAAAATGACATTTGTAACAAACATAAACTTTTAGCTACCTCTTTACAAGCAGATCTAAAATAATTCTTTGGAAGTACTTGATAAATTGCATGCTCATATTGGTGATTTCGAAATCTGTTCCAAGTTTTGATTTTTCTACCCTATATACCACTTTGACTCATAATCGCATGAAGAAAAAATTCACATACTTAAGTCAGAATGCAGATATATATGTTCAAACACTTTTAGGTCATTTTTAGTAACAACAAACGAAAGAACTATGTCAATTGGACCTACTTTGATATGATAACTGCACTAGAATTTTTACTAATAACACTTTTAGATATTTGGATGATATATTGGCTCTCAATAATGACGATTACAGAATTTACACTAAAGAGATTTATCAGATTTTTATCCTGCTGAACTGACTTTAAATAAAGCTAATACTAACAATGAACACTGCCCTCTCCTGGACCTTGATATCTATATCTTTAACAGGAAGCTTAATACTAAAATTTACGATAAAAGAGATGATTTTTCATTTCCTATTGTTAATTTTCCATTTTTAGATGGTGACTTTCCCTTGGCAATACTTTATGGTTTTTATATATCCCATTTGTTCGATTCGCTCATGTATGTTACAATGTATTTGATTTTAACGAAAGAAATCTATGTATTACTGAAAAATTATTACACCAGGGTTTTCGATATCACAAACTTGTCAAACATTTACTAAATTTTATCTTCTGTACAAGGACATCATTTGTAAATATAAATCCAATTGCAGACATCTTATACGTTCAGGTATTTCACATCTAATCTTTTATGGTAATATTCTATACAAAGCACACAAATGTCGACATTTACCTCAAAAGCTAACCAAACCTTTAAACAGACTTATTCAGAAGGGATATAGTTACCATACTGTTGTCAGGTCATTAAAGATGGCATATTTTGGAATTAATATTGATTTACTCATAGGTTCTTTGCATTGGAAATAAACACATTTATTCTAAAACCAGTTGTTGGCATATTACAGGTTATGTTCTTCTCGTATATTTTATGATGGTATGATACTAAACCCCTAATGGGAGGGATTGTTCTTGATTTTCATATGATGAAGACATAATCTTTCAATCAGTTTTATTGATGTCTGAAGCTGGCATGTCAGTAGCTGCTACAGTAGTCGTCCTTTGTTAATTTATGTTATCATTGTCATTTTACTTAGTTTCTTCTGTTACCTATTCTAACATTGGACGCGGACTTCTTTTAAACTGAGTTTTACTGTGCGTATTGCTATGTGTTTGTTTATTCCACATTGGCTAGAGGGGAGGGTTGAGATCTCACAAAACATGTTTAACCCCGCCGCATTTTTTAAGGAACCTCTGGCCTTTGTTAGTCTTGTATGTTTTTTAATTTTGGTTCATTTTATATTTCAGAGTTTAGTGTGACATCCATTTTCGCTGAACTAGTCTACATTATTGTTTAGGGGCAGCTGAAGCCCACCTCCGGGTGTGGGATTTTCTCGCTGTATTAATGACCCATTGGTGGCCTTGGGCTGTTTTCTGCTCTTTGGTCGGGTTGTTGTCTCTTTGACACATTCCCCATTTCCATTCTCAATTTTAGAATCATCCCTTGCAGACATGTGACAGAGTTGTCAAGCCACAATTGGAGATTTAGAAATTTTCAGCTGGAGTTTGAGCCTCATAACTGGAGATTTTTTATCGACATTTTTATTGACGTACGCAATGTATTTTTGGTGTTTAAACTGCATATTTTCCTTTTTTGTTAATGATTCTATAACTCCATAGCCATTTTTACTTAATAGAAAAAGAAGATAAGGGGTTTTCAAATATTTATTCATTATATATATAGTTCAAGATAAAGTGATAAGCCATCATATATAGTTGGTAAAAAGTATCTCTGCTTAAGCTACATTGTCAATTTTGGTACCACTACTGAACAGTGGTGTTGAATTGATAGAGTTGTGAGCTTTCTGGTAGGTAGCTGTCTCCATATGTTTGGTTAAGTCATTAGGGTCACCATAGTCAGCTTTGCAACAAGTGTAGTAGGCATAAATACCATATTTGAGTTCATTAAGACATTTGTCTTTGAGGTTCAGTAATATAACTGTTCAATGTTTTCAACAGCATCAAATTAAAGTCGTTGTTTATACAACTTAATCCATTGTCAGTATTTCACTTTTAATCATCCAGGCGTGTGTCTTAAACTTGCTAGTTGATCACCAGGTAATTGCTAATAATCTTTTATTGCTGTATATACAGTCTAATCCTTAACACCTTCATTGATTACTCGAGGCTATTGTCAAAAACAATAACAGGAAATGGTGACTTCCGTTTTCTCTGACTTTTCCTATATCAATTTCGAGTTTCTCAGACTTTTTCTCTGTCAGTATCAAATTTGTAAACAAAAATGACAACTGAAAATTTTTCGAGGTTGACATTTTCAAAAAGCAGAAGATTTAAAATTTTAACGGGAGGGACGGAAGAGGGTCTAAAAAGCAGGAGATTTTGACTCCCGCCGGAAGAATCACATATATGCCTTGGTAATGTTCATCATAGATACCTACCTAGAACAGGGTACCAGAGTGCTCCATTGGTAATGCCGTCAGGAAAGTTATCATTACAATGTCGTCCTGTGTACATGTTGGCATGAGAATAGGAATAAACCTTAGATAGATGTATAAATGTATCATCGTCAGGGGACTTAACATATCTTGTCTGACCAATAATGGAACCTACAATACAAAATTATAACTTTGATATTATCAACAAATGACAGTTCAAACAATTTAATACAATCAAATGAGTAAGAACTGAAAAAATTGTATTGTACCTTAATAAGCTTTCCTTAATAAGAATTTCTCTTTCACTACTTTTGTATTTAACATTTTACAGATTATTAAGAAGTCTAGATAGAAAAAATGTATTGGAAAATTTAGTAAATATGGTCAACTGAACAATAAAAATGATTCTCATCTATAATAACTTGATGAGCCTTTAATTCATACAAAAGAGGGAATTTTGACAGTTGTTTTTTATGTAGGAAGTTTTTTATGACATTATTTGAGTTTGAGTTATTTCCCTTGGAATGAGATATAAATGGTGATATAAACATGTGGTACTAACAAGTCTGAGAACAGATCCTTACAAATCATAGTGATGAATTCTGCAAGGCTTAAAGAAATTATTGTTGTTAGAAAACAACTTTATCTAGTGTCTAGCAGTCAGTATCATAAATAGTTGAATTTGGCAGATTTATCAAGGAATTAGTGCATGTTGACTTCAAACATGGTAACAAAACAGAAAAGAACTCTTGCTCCATTTACCATTAACATAATTATCAAAAGGATAATTAGCCACCATAGCTCCCCCATGTAGGTTAGCTGACAGAATAAATCTGTGTTGTTTTAGCCAGTCCATCACTGCATTTGTCTCTGGTTGTATAGGAGCTTTGTTTACCTCGAAATATCCTGGGAAATTTCTGTTTAAGTCATAATTATTAGTGTTTGGTCTGAAATGTACAATAACAATAAACATATAATTATAGAAAAGGATGCTACAATACCGAATAAATCATTTATATCTTTAAAATAATATCAATATAAATTTTACAATGACCATTACATTCCAACATCTAAATTCTAGAATTATGATGATGTGGTTTAATATGATTGGCAATGAAAAAATTATCCACTAAAGAACATTGGACAAGGACATTAACAATCATAATTCACAGTACAGCTTTCAAAAAGGAGCCAAACACATATATGGTAAGCTATAATAGGCATCTGGAAATAGAGGCAAAACTTAAAGTATACATACCTGCCTTGTACTCCAAAGCAATCACCTTCTGTGGAAACTTCAAATCCATCTGGATTCATGGAAGGCATGATATGTACAACTGTATTATCCAGGAATGTCTTTATTGTGGAATTAACATAGTAGTTGGTCAGATAATAGTCTATAAGATGAAGCAGCATTTCCCTGCCTACAGCCTGTCAAATAAATTAAAAGCATCTCTTTGCCTTTAATCAGTAAAAATATTTATTAAAGATAATGCTCCTATTTCTACATGCAGTCTGCTTTCTTTACAAATTTACTCTGGCCAAATGTACTGATATATTTTTCATACTGTGACCAGAATGACAAAAAAACACCCCCCTTCTTAAAGACAAATGGTCGTTCACTTAAGCTCCATACAATTCAGCCCTGTGTTTTTAATTTTTTGTTTTTTTAGGAAACAAGGTGATTACAGATCTTTGACAGTCTCTCTTTAATTCTTCTATAACTTTTATAGACTTGTTTACAATTAAAGATTGCAATGTTGCAAAAAAAAAACAACACCTGTTTTATGTTAAACAATGAATGTTGACCTCTATTATTATTTTTCTGTGTTATTTGATTACTGACTCATTTATGTATACCGCTCATTCAAATTTACGTTCCACTCTAAATGTCTTTTCATATTTTGGGTTGTTGGATTACTGTCTTATTGACAAATACCCAATATATCCTGCTATTCAAATTTACCTGCCCTCTAGCAATCTTTTCATAGTTTTGAGTTGTTGGTTTGCTGTCTCATTGACAAAAACCCAATATCTCATGAAACTCAAATTGATGTCCCCTCACAATTTATCCCAGTAAGTTTACCTCATTGCCATGCATATTCCCAACATACTTCACATGAGGTCTCAGTGTCAAGTGGTTCTGTGGCAGCTTACCAATAGCCAGGACAAATAAATCTCTGTCTAAAAAAACAATAGCTAGGACTTGTAAAAATCTGTCTTAAAAACAAAAGCCAGGACAAATAAATATATGTGTAAAAATACAATAGCCAAGACATATAAATCTCTGTGTAAAAATACAATTGCCAGGACAATTCAGATAAATCTGTGTCTAAAAAACAAAAATAGCCAGGGCATGTAAATCTCTGTCTAAAAACAATAGCCAGGACAAATAAATCTCTGTAAATATGCAATTGTCAGGACAAACAAATCTGTCTAAAAATCCTATAGCCAGGACAAATTAATCTCTATCTAAAAAAAACTCAAATAGCCAAATTGCTGTTTAAAATTCCAAAAGCAAGGACAAATAAATCTGTCTAAAAAATCGGATAACCAAAACAAATAAAATCTCTGTATAAAAAAAAAATCACTAGCTAGGACAAATAAATCTCCATCTAAAATAAATCCAAAAGCCAGGACAAATTAGTTTATGTCTAAAAAGCCAGGACAATTATAAATCTCTGTCTAAAGAATTAAGTCAGGACAAACATATCTTGTCTAAAAAATAATTTTATACACATGTAATAATTGAGTTCTAAAGGTTTATCCAACTGATAGCTAGGTAATATAAATATTTTTCTATTTTATTCATTTTCATAAGCATCTCAGAACTGGCTGATCAAAAATAAAATTTCAACTCTCTGTAATTATTTGGCCACCTTTTTTCTTAATAGATTCATGAGATTTAAATTCCAATAACAAAAAAATAAACAGCTGATTCTGATGAATAAAGTAATACTCTTGGTTTAAAGAATATTTATTTAATGAATTAAATCATGCAATGTAAGATAATACAGTATAAACAAATAGTATCCAGAAACAAGCAACATTGCTTATTTTAATCTGTTTAAAAAACATTACTCTTATTGATCTAACCAAAGTATATTCCTATACCAAATTTTCAAATTATGGCTGCACAAATCTGATAATATTGTCCAATATTTGTGGTAATTCCTGCTATCAGAGTTGGAGTGTGTTTTATTTATAACATTGTAATTCCTGCTAACATTGTAATTCCTGCTAACAGAGTTGAAGTGTATTATGTATAACATTGAAAGGGAGATTGGAGTGTGTTTTATTTATAACATTGTAATTCCTGCTATTAGAGTTGGAGTGTGTTTATGTATAACAGTGTGTGTTATGTATAACATTGAAAGGAGATAACTCAGCTATCAGAGTTGGAGTGTGTTTTATTTATAACATTGTAATTCCTGCTATAAGAGTTGGAGTGTGTTTTATGTATAACATTGTAATTCCTGCTAACAGAGTTGAAGTGTGTATTATGTATAACATTGAAAGGGAGATAACTCAGCTTTCAGAGTTGGAGTGTGTTTTATTTATAACATTGTAATTCCTGCTATTAGAGTTGGAGTGTGTTTTATGTATAACATTGTAATTCCTGCTATCAGAGTTGAAGTGTGTTATGTATAACATTGAAAGGAGATAACTCAGCTATCAGAGTTGGAGTGTGTTTTATTTATAACATTGTAATTCCTGCTATTAGAGTTGGAGTGTGTTTTATGTATAACATTGTAATTCCTGCTATCAGAGTTGAAGTGTGTGTTATGTATAACATTGAAAGGAGATACTCAGCTATCAGAGTTGGAGTGTGTTTTATTTATAACATTGTAATTCCTGCTATAAGAGTTGGAGTGTGTTTTATGTATAACATTGTAATTCCTGCTATCAGAGTTGAAGTGTGTGTTATGTATAACATTGAAAGGAGATAACTTAGCTATCAGAGTTGGAGTGTGTTTTATTTATAACATTGTAATTCCTGCTATCAGAGTTGGAGTGTGTTTTATTTATAACATTGTAATTCCTGCTAACAGAGTTGAAGTGTGTATTATGTATAACATTGAAAGGGAGATAACTCAGCTTTCAGAGTTGGAGTGTGTTTTATTTATAACATTGTAATTCCTGCTATTAGAGTTGGAGTGTGTTTTATGTATAACATTGTAATTCCTGCTATCAGAGTTGAAGTGTGTGTTATGTATAACATTGAAAGGGAGATAACTCAGCTATCAGAGTTGGAGTGTGTTTTATTTATAACATTGTAATTCCTGCTATTAGAGTTGGAGTGTGTTTTATGTATAACATTGTAATTCCTGCTATCAGAGTTGAAGTGTGTGTTATGTATAACATTGAAAGGGAGATAACTCAGCTATCAGAGTTGGAGTGTGTTTTATTTATAACATTGTAATTCCTGCTATAAGAGTTGGAGTGTGTTTTATGTATAACATTGTAATTCCTGCTATCAGAGTTGAAGTGTGTGTTATGTATAACATTGAAAGGGAGATAACTTAGCTATCAGAGTTGGAGTGTGTTTTATTTATAACATTGTAATTCCTGCTATAAGAGTTGGAGTGTGTTTTATGTATAACATTGTAATTCCTGCTATAAGAGTTGGAGTGTGTTTATTTATAACATTGTAATTCCTGCTATCAGAGTTGAAGTGTGTGTTACGTATAACATTGAAAGGGATATAACTCAGCTACCAGAGTTAGAGGGTGTTTTATGGACAACACTGAAAGGGAGATAACTCATTGGTAATTCTTGCTATCAGAGTTGAAGTGTGTTTTATGTTTAACATTGAAAGGGAGATCACTCAGCTATCAGAGTTGATGTGTGTTTTCTATATAACATTGAAAGGAGATAACTCAGCTATCAGAGTTAGAGGGTGTTTTACGGATAACATTGAAAGGAAGATAACTCATTGGTAATTCCTGCTATCAGATAAAATTGAGAATGGAAATGGGGAATGTATCAAAGAGACAACAACCCAACCATAGAGCAGACAACAGCCGAAGGCCACCAATGGGTCTTCAATGCAGCGAGAAACTCCCGCACCGGGAGGCGTCCTTCAGCTGGCCCCTAAACAAATAAGTATACTAGTTCAGTGATAATGGACGTCATACTAAACTCCAAATTATACACAGGAAACTAAAATTTAAAATGATACAAGACTAACAAAGGCCAGAGGCTCCTGACTTGGGACAGGCGCAAAAATGCGGCGGGGTTAAACATGTTTTTTGAGATCTCAACCCTCCCCCTATACCTCTAGCCAATGTAGAAAAAACAAACACACAACAGTACGCACAGTAAAACTCAGTATAAGAGAAGTCTGAGTCCGAAGTCAGAAAAGGAAACAAAAGAAAATAAACAAAATAGCAGTTACTGACATGCCAGCTCCAGACCTCAATTAAACTGATTGAAAGATTATGTCTTCATCATATGAATATCAGGCACAATCCCTCCTGTTAGGGGTTTAGTAATATACCGTCATAAAATATATGAGAAGAACATACCCCGTGTCATGCCAACAACTGGTTTTAGAATAAATGTGTTAATTCGATGCAAAGACCCTATAAGTGAATCAATATTAAAGCCAAAATATGCAATCTTTAATGACCTGACAACAGTATCGTTACTGTATCCTTCTTAATATGTCTGTTTAAAGGTTTTGTTAGCTTTAGAGGTGAATACTGACATTTTTGTGCTTTGTAAAGAATATTACCATAAAAGATTGGATGTGAAATACCCGAACGTATAGGATGTCTGCATGTTGAGTTATATTTACGAATGATGTCCTTGTACCGATGATAAAATTTAGTAAATGTTTTGACTAGTTTATGATATCGAAAACCCTGGTGTAATAATTTTTCAGTAATACATAAATTTCTCTCGCTAAAATCTAATACGTTGTTACATACACGAGCGAATCGTACAAGTTGAGATATATAAACACCATAAGATGGTGACAAGGGAACATCACCATCTAAAAATGGATAATTAACGATAGGAAATGAAAAAACCATCTCTTTTATCATAAATTTTTGTATTAAGCTTCCCGTTAATGATATAGATATCAAGATCAAGGAAAGGACAGTGGTCATTGTTAGTATTAGTTGGAGTGTGTTTTATGTATAACATTGAAAGGGAGATAACTCAAACATTTTCAAGTTTCATTTATTGTAACTTACTTTGAACAGATTTTCCAACACTATACAAATGAGTAAGATCAGGATATTTGTTGGACATATTTGTCAGGTAGTTGGTCAGATCCTGGTAGTTGTGGTATTGAAAGTCTAAAGTTGATGTCACATGACATAGACTCACAAATAATATAAAGAAATTCATTCCAAATCTTATCCATCGCGGAGACCCACTGACCATTCCTACAAATAGTGTTTAATATATCATTTTAAATCATATTCCTTATTATAGGTAAATACTACGTATAAAATACTATATAACCTCTCAAATGAAAAGTCGGTAATGGCGAAACACAATATTAACAGAGCCTGTTCCCCTGGAGATGATTCATAACCTGACCAGTTTCGGTTTTTCTTGGACAGAGTGGCACACCATTTATATAGTGTATGAAAAAAGTAAAATAACGAAAAAACTCCAAGGAAAATTCAAGCCAGAAAGTCCCTTATAAAATAGAAGAATCAAAAGCTCAAACACATCAAAAGAATGGAAAAGCAACTGTCATATTCCTGACTTGGTACAGGCATTTCCTTATGTAGAAAATAGTGGTTTTATTTATAGCTTAGCTAGCTAAACCTCTCACTTGTATGACAGTCGCATAAAACTCCATTATATTGACAACAATGTGTGAACAAAACAAACAGACGGGAAGGTGTAAAAGGCAATACAGAGATATGAGATACGGCAATACAAGATACGAGATACGAGATATATATAAGATACAATAAAATGTAATATGAAATCAAATCAAGTGTGTAGGCCTACACCAGGGGCGGATCCAGCCATTTTTAAAAGGCAACCCAGGATAAAGGGGTGGTTCCAACTATATGTCCCCATTCAAATGCATTGATCGTCAAAAAAAGGGGGGTTCCAACGGAATATTGTAGATTTTGTCCTATTCTGTACTGCAGAAACACGATGTGTTGGGTCCTGGAGAATAGGCAAACGTGGCTGTTAAGTACTTTCAGACATTCAACAAAATGAAGTAAGAAGTTGTACTAGACATACATGTATATAAGGTGATTCCATGTTTTTAGACTGTATAAAAACTGTACATTGAAAATTGGTTTACTTATTAAATTATAAAATGTAAACCCACAACTCCACTCCACTCAAGCCTTCAGTACATGACTGCTTTAAATGACGTTTGCTGCCATGCTTAATTGAGACTTCGATTTAATTAATTATGATATAAATTTTTGTATATTTCACAGGTATTTTATTTCATGTATCTCGTATCTTGTATCTTGTATCTCGTATCTTGTATTTCTGTATCTCGTATCTCTGTATTGTCTTTTACACCTTCCCACAAACAGACATAATAGGTAAAAAATGTCAAAAATTGGGGTACAATTAAAAGTTATCCGTTACCAGATAATTATCCATTATAAATAACTGCATAATCATGTGTTATCCATTACCAGATAATTTTTATCTAACTTCTCATTCTAAATTTTAGTAATTGCTTAAACTAACTGACCATGCATGTCCATAAAATAACATTCTCAACATGACTATTTACATTTCATTTAAGTGAAATCCATCACAGACACATAATTACTGACCATTCCTATAATTTGAAATCTTACCAATCTAATCAATCATATAAGAAAATAAAGATTCTGACCAAGTCATTTGACCTATTATCATAAAAATCAATCTGACTATTATTATGTACACCATGTTGTTTGATAAAATATTGAAATACTCTTCACTGGCTGTTTTTCTTCTACTCCTGGTCGCATTATAAATATCTTAAATATTTATTTACCAAAAGATAACATTGATTGCACTGTGTCAACAGATTTCAACAGTAAACCATTGCAAGAATATTGGCTTTTGTAAGGAATTTTTAATTTATTACTTAAAAAGTATTCAATACCAATATAATTTCATAATAAATATTGATAGACACATTTATTTCTCTTTCTTGATGAGGAGATAAGGCGGAATTATGAGAATACATCATGATTAGATGATTGATACAGAGAGGAGGTGTACCAGTACATTAATTGTAAATTATTACATTATAATTTGATAATTTTAAAATCACTTTATATTAAAATGTCATGATTATTTTACAGAGATCACTTTATATTACGATGTCATGATTATTTTACAGAGATCACTTTATATAACAATGCCATGATTATTTTACAGAGATCTTTTATATAACAATGACATGATTAGTTTACAGAGATCACTTTATATAACAATGCAATGATTATTTTACAGAGATCTCTTTATATAACAATGCCATGATTATTTTACAGAGATCTCTTTATATAACAATGCCATGATTATTTTACAGAGATCTCTTTATATAACAATGCCATGAGTATTTACAGAGATCTCTTTATATAACAATGTCATGATTATTTTACAGAGATCACTTTATATAACAATGCCAGACAGAGATCTGTTTATATAACAATGTCATGATTATTTTACAGAGATCTCTTTATATAACAATGTCATGATTATTTTACACAGATCTCTTTATATAACAATGCCATGATTATTTTACAGAGATCTCATTATATAACAATAATGTCATGATTATTTTACAGGGATGCAAACTCCATTACAAAGCTAATTTCTGTTTCCCTTGAGGAATGCTGGTTATAGTCAATTCCTTAGTGTAATCATTTTTTGCTGAGCAAGCAAAAAAGTTTCAAAACATAATTTTAAGTTATATGGGATAAACTGACAAATGTTATCTAAATAAATTGTTATAATTAACATGCCTGACTGACATACATTACCGTTTGTGAACATCTTGTATTGGTAAATGTACTATGATAGCTTTAAATAATTTAGAATTGAGGTTTTCATGAGTTTGACCTTATTTTAGGATAACACAATAGTAGATGTTATACAATAACATCATGGTGAAAATCTGAGATCTCTCCATATACAAATTATTTTATTTATGTTGACAATTGAAACTTAAATTAAAACTTAGGTTCCTTTACTGGTTTGTCTATATACATCACAATAAGAATAATAATAAAACTTAGCCAAATAAATTTTAATTTTCAAATTAACAAATTTCCTAGATGATTTATAAGAATTAAATAATTTGACCATCAGCATATGTTAAGTTATAATTTAAACATCAGCATATGTTAAGTAATAATTTGACCATCAGCATGTTAAGTAATAATCTGACCATCAGCATGTTAAGTAATAATTTGACCATTAGCATGTTAAGTAATAATTTGACCATCAGCATGTTAAGTAATAATTTGACCATCAGCATGTTAAGTAATAATTTGACCATCAGCATGTTAAGTAATAATTTGACCATCAGCATGTTAAGTAATAATTTGACCATCAGCATGTTAAGTAATAATTTAAACATCTTACCCCTCATCCTGTACAGCAGCCTATAAAATGACCTCAACTCTCCCCAAATTAATATAGATACTAAACAATTCATTTATCTACATTCATAAACGTGTCACAAGTTTTTAGTACCATTTAAGTAACACTTTAGCTAGGTTCCCTTGTCTTTACCTACATCTCCATTAACAATAAAAACACAGAGAAAGTTCACTATGCTTAATATCTGCAGGAAAATCAATGTAAAAGATAAGAAAATAAAAATAGTTTAAGTGTGAAATTAGAAAAACTTGTACTTTTCTGTAGAACACAATGTCAGATCCCAGGAGATCCCCTCATATGATCTATTCACAACTGTTAAATCATTTATTATTATTTATATAAAACTTAGAATTTAATACTTTCACTATTAAGTTGATAATTAAATTCATATAAGAGTCACTTTTATGACTTAGTGATGAAACTGAAGCAGGTATTTAAATCTGTTACAGAAATGACAGATTTATATTGATTGAGTGATTGTTGTTTGTGGTATGTCCAGGGGCAACAGATCTACACTGAATGTTTTATTCTTAAATTGTTCAGATTTAAAAACAATATTATTACTTTTATGTTATGAATGCATATACAGAGTATATTACATGTTTAAGGTAGTTCAGGGTATAGAAAAAAATGACAGAATTTTCTTTTACTTTGCCAAAATGAAGATTTTACTATGCTTTTTCAAAAAATAATAAAAGTATAGGTCACCGTGCTATTTTTCAAGATACGAGTCGTTCAAAATTGCCAAAATTTGCTTAGATTGTTCATGAAAAACACATTTTTGCATAAAAGAAATCTATAAGACAGAATTTTGAAATAAAATATGAGAAGATAGGTTTTATGATATATTTTAAGAAAATGGAAAGAAAAATGGTGTCACCGAACTCTTTTTCTTGCTACAAGTAAAAATGAAAATTTCCTATATGTCCAGTATAAATTTTGTACTAAAGAGTTATCTCCTTAAATGGCTTATTTGAAAAATTGATTCTAAAACACAAATATTTGGTATTTGTTAAAACATTTTGATAATGCAATGAATCACTAAGTTTTCTTTATATAAATAAACAGTGTATAACCAATAAATTGCAAATCTGTCTCAAAATTTGCAGATTTGGACAAAGAACTAGACCGATTATGTACTGTGATTGTACAATTCAAGATGGCGGTATACCCTGAACTACCTTAAACCATTATTAATAAATATCTTTATTTCAAAAGTAAAACCCTGACGGGTTAAGATGCAAACAATACATGTACACAAAAAACATACAACACATCAACATTAGTTAAGTTATATTAATATTATATAAGAGACAGATAATTGACCAATGTGGACCTCATTTTTGACACTCCAATGGATTGCTTTATATAGCCTACAACATTAGACAAAATATATTTATTGGGATCTAAAATAGTTTTAAGTTTAGAGTTTGAGTCAAGCTGGTTAAAGTTAGGATAATGGGTTTTAATTGCATTTAGAAGGGGATTTCTAATATAACTGCTCATTTGGCAATGAAGGGAAAAATGTTCATCATCATCTAAAATTTTACAAACTTTACACACTATATGTTCTCTTGGAGGTTTTACCTGATGGATTTGTTACAAAAATTTAAATTTTACTCTCCAAATTAAATTTTTCGCATGTTTGAGAAAATTGATGTACTTTTTCTAAAAAAAAAACGATTACTTTCAGCTTTAGCAAAGAAGCTTAAGGAAAGTTACAATACATTTTGGAAAAAAGCCTTTTTAATGATGACAATTCAATGAATGGAAATAAGTTAAGAACTTATAGAAAATTTAAAGTAAAGTATGAACTTGAAAAATATCTTTTATTAAATTCAGATAAAAATAATATTAAAAACTATGCCAAAATAAGAATAAGTAACAGCACACTAGCTATTGAACATGATAGGTATAATAATACAGCTTTACAAAATAGATTGTGCCCCCTATGGTATATAGAGGTGGAAGATGAATTCCATTTTGCAATAATGTGTACACAACTCAGTTACTCTAGAATGAAAATGTTTAATGAAATTTATGATATTGTTCCTAGTTTTATTTGCAATGAGTAATTGGGAAAAATTAATTTTATTTTCTCTTGTAAAGAATATGACATTTTGATAATTATAGTTAATGGCACAAGTGAGATGATAATTACAGAAACAATATCAGCAATTGTGTATGAACTGTTGATTTTACATGTATATCTTTTTCTTTACTATAATCTAAAATATGAATGAATAAAATAGAGTTAAGCAGCATTTCTTCTAAATATAATCATTTTATGCTAATTTAAAGGGGAGGCATGTTGTCTAACATTTTAATATTTTTTGTAAATGTTACATATTTGTATTGTTTATTGTTTATTTGTGTTTGTATTTAGTAGCAATCCGATTGTTTGGATTTTATACTCATAAAATATCTTATCTTGGAATTTTCTTATATCGACCTATTTCAATTTCTGCGTGAGTTATTGTCACTAATATACAGAAATTTGTTAAAAGTTGATGATTATTAAAATTTTTTAGATTGTGCAAGTAGTCTTTCTAATCTAATTTCATTTTAAGTTCACTATAAACGGTAATGTTTTGAACTGTTATCTATATTTGAAAGTTATTCAAGAGTAATTTTATCATACTTTTCTTTAACAATATGTTTAATAGCTTTTTCAATAAATGAATTTTTATTAGTTTAAAAGGTTTTTCAAAATCAACACATTCTTCTTCATCAATATTAAATTCTATAAAATTATTAGAATGAAGTTGAAGGTGAATGTGATTTCTTCCTTCCTTGTCATTTCAAAAAACAATATGAGAAATGATTTTTTTCATAGAAATTTATTGAATATTGATCATCCTGAACATGTATGAAATATTTGCAACTGGACCTTAAACAACTAACAATCAATCAACTATTGAATACTGACAAATATGTGAAATTGCTAACCCTAAATTTGAACTTTTCCAGCTGTCTGTGACTTTATAAATCAGCTTATACCATTTTATATTGTAAAAAGGTATTGTTCTGAAAATATTTATTTGTTAATGTTTTGCTTTCCATGTATTATATATCTATTTAGCCTTGACTCTGACAGATCAGTGTAAAAAATAAGATCAATAATACATGAACTAAACTCTAAATGCATAAAAAAAAAAAATCAGTATTCGTATTTATTTCTTCACAATTTTTGGTTTTATCCTTGATATAAGAGAAAATATTTTCTAGAGATTTTGTCCCAATTTGTCATAAAATTTCATGCAATGACTGCATGATCATTTGAATAAAAAATGTATTTTCATTATTTGTACAAACATGAATTACTCACTGTAACAGATTATTCCACTGCATTGACCTCTGTGTGATTAACGCTATCTCAGATATATTGTTAAGCTAATCATGATTGGGACTAACCAATCGTTTGATAATTCTCCAATACAGCTCACTTACTTCACATAAGTCAGTTCATCACGAATACACAACACAGTCTGTCTATCAATAGATATTTAGGTAACAATGCCTATAGAAATCAGGTATTGATAATCTTGAATGTCATAGAATCTTTTCAACAGCATCTAAAAATACCTCAGACAGGATATGTTAAATATACAAACACATTGTATCTATCTAAAACAACAAAATTCATTGGTGCCTGCCACTGAATAGCCACATTATTAACAGCCCTTATTGTGTTGGGGTGTACCAGTGAGACGGTAGTTAGTATTATACTCTACAACCTTTATATATACAGAGACAGTTTATATATTTTAAAATTTTTTGTACTTTGAACATGATGGAGTTTGTCAAGAATAATGTCAAAAATGTTAACTATGCTCCTATTGAGACCCTTTTAATATGTTAACTATGCTCCTTTTGAGACCCTTTTAATATGTTAACTATGCTCCTTTTGAGACCCTTTTAATATGTTAACTATGCTCCTTTTGAGCCCTTTTAATATGTTAACTATGCTCCTTTTGAGCCCCTTTTAAAATGTTAACTATGCTCCTTTTGAGCCCTTTTAATATGTTAACTATGCTTCTTTTGAGCCCTTTTAAAATGTTAACTATGCTCCTTTTGAGCCCTTTTAATATGTTAACTATGCTCCTTTTGAGCCCCTTTTAAAATGTTCACTATGCTCCTTTTGAGCCCTTTTAAAATGTTAACTATGCTCCTTTTGAGCCCTTTTAATGTGTTAGCTATGCTCCTTTTGAGTCCTTTTAATATTTTAACTATGCTCCTTTTGAGTCGTTTTAATGGATATAATGAGCATCTTCTTCTTTTTATACATTTTTACTTAAAATTATCTCAGCACAGATAAACATATAAGGAATTTAGTCAATTGTTAAAAATGTTTTTATTTAATGACCAGTAGGTTTAGATGTCAGATGAGTCTATATTCACTATTTGTCTAGATTAAAAAATTATTTAGATCTTATCATATAATGTGGACTCTTCAGATACAATACAAGATTTGTAAGGTAACTGGATCTTATCATATAATGTGGACTCTTCAGATACAATACAAGATTTGTAAGTTAACTGGATCTTATCATATAATGTTGACTCTTCAGATACAATACAAGATTTGTAAGGTAACTGGATCTTATCATATAATGTTGACTCTTCAGATACAATACAAGATTTGTAAGGTAACTGGATCTTATCATATAATGTGGACTCTTCAGATACAATACAAGATTTGTAAGTTAACTGGATCTTATCATATAATGTAGACTCTTCAGATACAATACAAGATTTGTAAGGTAACTGGATCGTATCATATAATGTGGACTCTTCAGATACAATACAAGATTTCTAGGGTAACTGCAATGATACAGAACAAGATTTGTAAGGTAACTGCTATGATACAGAACAAGATTTGTAAGGTAACTGCTATGATACAGAACAAGATTTGTAAGGTAACTGCTATGATACAGAACAAGATTTGTAAGGTAACTGCTATGATACAGAACAAGATTTGTAAGGTAACTGATATGATACAGAACAAGTTATTGGCACAAAAATAGGAAGAAGTCAACAGGTCTCAGTCTTCTGGACATGCTGGATAGAAAAGAGCCTAAATAATATGACATGCTTGTAATAATGTGGATTCTTGACAATTCATTGAAAAACAACTTTTTGTGGATTTTGTGAGTACAAGGGAACCACAAATTCAAATTCAAATTACAAATTTCTATTGGAATGTATGCAAACTTTGGCAAAACCACAAAATCTAATATCCAGGAAAATGCACATGTTCTGCAATCCACAAAATTAGTACTCACAAAAATACATGAATCCAAAGTAGCCAAGAGTCTAGAGAAGGTGACTTATCTAAGATTAATAACCAATTCACAAATCTAGGCAACAAAGACAGCCAGTGCCAAGGTTATCTTTTATTTTAAAGTTACAGACCAAATATCAAATGATTCCTTGATAAACAGGCCAAGTAATATTTAAAATTACTAGTATTACATAACAAAAGTTATTGACCAATCAATGGACGGACGAGGTAGAGAAGGTTAAAGCACCCACTCTGTGAGAGGGGGTATAATAAAAATTATTAACATAATGAAACATATTAAAAGAAGAAAGACAGATGAAGCATGACCGCAGTATGGTACCAGACATCAGAAGAGTGACCACAGTAGGGTACCAGATATAATACAAGTTTATAATCTTTACCTGCTGGTTTATAATAATAATTAACAAGCACCTGTCAATCATTGAATATTTAATGGTTCCTCCAAACTTTCAATCATATAACTCTATTCTCAAGTGTATTTAACATTAATTGATAACACAGAGGGTGGTCTCTGAACATTATGACTCAGGACTATATATCCTTTTTTTTTCTAATTTATGCAATATTGTTAACATAATAGGGTAGTATTATAATGTCTCTGCCATCACACATCTTGCATAACAATTTAATTGATTGTTGATCTGATATTTTTTACCAAACTTCAGCTAAGTATTTTAATTTTCTGCTTTATCAATATATAGTTTGTGTTATTAGCTGAAAATCCAAGAAACACAGATTAAAAATTGGAACCCCTAAATTAAAAGTAATATGATAAGTTAACATTTTTATTCGTCACAGAATTAGCGCTATATTGAAATATCATACAGCTAGCATAAATTATCCCTAAATTCTTTGTCATTTGCAAAAAGGTATTATTCAGACTGTATTTGATGACAATCCCCCATGTGATATGTGGCCATGGTTGACCAGAGCCATGGCTGTACAACCCACTGTTGACCATTGTTAACCATGGCCATAAAACCCATTGTTGATAAGGATTAACCATTGTTATACAACACATTGATAATCACAGTTAACCAAGACTATGCAACCCATTACATGTATTGATAATGGTTAACCATGGTTATACATTAACCCATTGTTGATCATGGTTAATCATTGGACTATACAACCAATTGTTGATCCTGGTTAACCATGGCTATACAACCCATTGTTGATCATGGTTAATCATTGACTATACATGTACAACACATTGTTGATTGTGGTTAATCATGGACTATGCAACCTATCGTTGATAGTGGTTAACTATGGCTATACAACCCATTGTTGATCAAGGTTAACAGTGGATATTCGTCCCACTGTTGATCATACGTAGTTAACAATGGATATACAACCCATTGTTGATCATGGTTATCCATGGCTATAAAACCGATGATTAAGCATGGCTATATAATCCATCGTTGATTAGGGTTATCCATAGCTATACAACCCATGATTGATCATGGTTAAATTAACCATGGCTACACAACCCAATGTTGATCATTGTTAACTATGACAATACAGTCCAATGTTGATCATGGTTAACCATGGCTATACATAAAATAACAAAAATACCAAACTCCAAGGAAAACGCAAAACATTGTTGACCGTGGTAAACCAAAGACTTACCGACCCATTGTTGATAATGTTTTACCAATGACTGACCAACCCATTGTTGATAATGGTTTACCAATGACTTACCAACCCATTGTTGATAATGGTTTACCAATGACTTACCAACCCATTGTTGATCATGATTAACAAATGACTTACCGACCCATTGTTGTTTATGGTAAACCAATGACTTACCGACCCATTGTTGATCTTGGATAACCAATGACTTACCGACCCATTGTTGATCATGGTTAACCAATGACTTACTGACCCACTGCTGATCGTGGTTAACCAATGACTTACTGACCCATTGTTGATCGTGATTGACCAATGACTTACCGACCAATTGTTGAGTGGTTAACCAATGACTTACTGACCCATTGTTGATCATGGTTAACCAATGACTTACCGACCCATTGCTGATCATGATTAAACAATGACTAACTGACCCATTGTTGATCGTTATTAACCAATGACTTACGGACCCATTGTTGAGTGGTTAACCAATGACTTACCGACCCATTGTTGATCATGGTTAACCAATGACTTACCGACCCATTGCTGATCATGATTAACCAATGACTTACCGACCCATTATTGATCATGATTAACCAATGACTTACTGACCCATTGTTGATCATGATTAACAAATGACTTACCGACCCATTGTTGATTGTGATTAATCAATGACTTACCAACCCATGTGATGGTGGTTAACCAATGACTTACCAACCCATTGTTGATCATGAACCAATGACTTACCGACCTATTGTTGATCATGATTAACCAATGACTTACTGACCCATTGTTGATCATGATTAATCAATGACTTACCAACCCATTGTTGATTGTGGTTAACCAATGACTTACCAACCCATTGTTGATCGTGGTTAACCAATGACTTACCAACCCATTGTTGATCATGATTCATCAATGACTTACCAACCCATTGTTGATCATGGTTAACCAATGACTTACCAACCCATTGTTGATCATGATTAATCAATGACTTACCAACCCATTGTTGATCATGGTTAACCATTGACTTACCAACCCAATGTTGATCATGGTTAACCATGGTTGTTTTTTTTGTTAAAAATGGTTGACTTAGTTGACTTATTCAATTCAAATGAATCATTTGCTCATTTAAACAAACAATGGTTTACCATTATCAACCATAAGTTGTGTAGCCATAATCGTTATGTATTGTCTTTGACTCTGGTTTTAATATAATACTAATAACCATGGTTTAACCTAGATGAAATGATAATTATTAATGCATGAATGATCATGAATAGTTTGTGTACTGTTCTCTTTTTATATTAACTAAGATGTCTTTAGGATTACAATAGACACTTATTCCCATATATTTATAATTAAAATAAAGACCAATCTAAGTTTCATTCGTTCAAATCTAATTTAAGGACTAAAAACATAATAATTTTCTCTAAAAAATATAGCTACAATCATGCATGTATATTTACCAATGGCTAGTGAAAATTACTCCAATCAACAATACTCACTTCCAATATCTAAAGATTTGCTATGATTTTGAATATGAACTGCATAACACCCAGTAATAAATGGATGGTCTACTGCAAACAGTGTAATCTATTAATACCTTATTTACATGTTTTATATCATTAACAACTAGATGATACTAGGTTTGGAAACATTTAAAATTCAATTCAGTCTTTTACACAAAGACTTGCAACTTGAATTAATCACTAATCTATATATAAAAATAAGGAGATGTATGTCTTTGCCATGTGACAGCTATCCAACAGAGTTCAAATGACCTGGATCATGGAGGTTATATAACATACAACCTCATTGCCTGGATGTATTGGTTTATAGTTCATTCTGTCATTCTCTGCTGATTCTAACAATTAAGCAAACAGTCAATTTTACTAAATTGATAAATTTGATTATATTTAATTAAAGTCTCTATATTTTTTAATATTCAACTAACATTTTATCGATGAGATATGATGGCTTAACATCTAGCAGCATTTATATTCATTAAGCTATTTTGAGGAAATCAATACCCCCTTCTTCCCTCAAAGTAATAGTTTGTAATATTTGGGGAAAGAATCGTTGTAATCATGAAATAAATGAGTTGTGCCATGGCATTTTGTGATAAAGATAATCTACTGTGGTTTCACTATTATCCATATAGCTTTATGGAATTGTTGATTGTTACAGGTTAAAGCTATGATCTACCTGGAAACATGGCAGAGCCTCCATTCCCCATCAGAGTCCCCAGAACAATTTGGATAAAAGAAATAAAATAGATTTACAATGTCATAAGATACTTTAGATTCTCTGTAAGTTTCATAGCAATTCATTCAATAGTCTAGTAAAAGTAAAGTTTAGAAGGCTTTCATACAGATCAACACTATACATTATATAGGTGTACAAAAATATGTCTGTTTAATGGATTGTAACTAACTATATTGTCTAATTCCTAGTATAAACCACTTTCCACTTATAAGGTACATTTGTTTTGATCACTATCTTTTACTTGTATTAAAACATGAAAATTAATTAAATGTCAAAACACATATTTTAAAAACTTATCAATATAATACTTGTATCTGATAGTTATGTTTAAATATTATCTTTTAACCATTAACTGTATATAGTTTTGTAATAAACATTCATTTATCAATTACATCATATAAAATGTACATTAAATTCATCAATTACATACATCATATATATATAGTAAATAATCTTGAGTGTATATCAATTACCATAAGGTAAAACAAATTATCGAAATGCCCAAAAAAGGTGCAAGCCAGGGCTGACCTTGCAAGACCCTCATGGGTAGTCAAGGTCTTTAAAAAAACCCTCGTCGTCAATTGTATATTACATATTTTATCTCAGTTATTTATGGTGAACTCACACTTGAAATGATTCATTAAAGATTCAAATGGTTCAGTTTTGTTTTTTTTACTTTTTTCATACAAACACAGTGGTTCATATTATTCATGTATGCATGTATAAATGTTTACCAGCAATATTTGGTGTTCAAGATTCAGAATAATGGGTGCTGTTTGCATAATAAAATTAAGATGTGGTATGATTGCCAATGAGACTACCAGAGACCAAATGACATAGAAATTAACAACTATAGGTCACTGTACGGCCTTTAACTATGAGCAAAACCCATACTGCACAGCAAGGTATAAAAGGCCTTGAAATGACAAATGTAAAACAACTAACGAACTGATTTAAGTACAAAGCAAAAAACAAATATGATATACAACATCAAACGACAACCACGTGCACTAATTACATGCTCCAGACTTGGGATCCATGTATACATGTTTAGCAGTGATATTTGGTGTTCAAGATTCAGAATAATGGGTGTTGGCGGCATAAAGACATTTAAATGAAATAAAATTACTTTTTAAAATATCAAATAGCACACATGTAAATTCTAATATTGTAGAAGTTAGTTTGACAGTATAAAAATATCATAATTCATTAAGTTCACAATCCCCATGATAACTTAACTATATACTTATTAGGATTTATCCCTTTGGCTAAAAAGGTCAATTACATATTTCTATTCTTCTTTAACGTTAGACTCGTCCAATATTTTGGTTAAGGCTTCCTTTATTAATAGAAAATGGTCATCATATGAAATATAAAAGTTCCAATGAGAATTTTTCATTGGAGAATGGCAAATAATAGAATAAAATAAATACCTTAGTCCTCTTCTTCAACAGGAAGTTAACAACTCATTTTCCAAACTGAATCACTACCTACAAGGCATAAAAAACAACATGGTTAGTTGTCAAAATTACATCTCTAACATTAACATATACAAGTGTGAATGTCCATTAAACTATCACTTATCCTGGTGTCAATGTCCGTAAAATATATACCAGTGCACTCTTTAAATACTAATTAATATGTTAATTATTCGGCAGTGATGTAGAACAAGTTCTTTTCCATTTTCTGACCAGTATATAATGTCTTGGTAATTAGTAATAGATAAATTGTTGTATTCTATTTTCTGTCTACTTAAGCCACCACACCAGTTCTATTTTTAAGTGGAATAAACAAAACATTTACAGAATGCAGAAGATTTCTGTAATTTGGTTATTTCCCCTTTTACCTCTAACGTGAGGGTACCCAAATTGCACCTATTTTGACAGTTTTTTCACCTACGTTTATTTATGATCCAGACAAAATTTTCCGTTCTGTGTTTTTTTGTAGGTGTATCCTTATTTTCTATATAGTTCCACCAATTTAATTTTGAATCCATACAGAATCATAGAAAAATGGGTTTGAACCGACCTCCAAACGATCCATGATTCTGTAATGAGGAGTACCCGAATTGCATCCATGCTTATATTCACATCCGTAAAAATCGAATAACTTATGTTTTGTTTTATTTCTTCAAATATTTAGAACAATTTGACAATAGTCCATGCTTACTATTCGTTTTTTAAGAAATGGATGCCTGTAACATATTTTAATTACTCATTTTTAAAAGATGACTTTTTGTGGACGTCGCATGGCGACGTTTTCGAAGATTTTACTTTTTGGAGTGAACACTATATCTATTATGGAATAACTGTTTCACAGATGATATCGGATATGTTCCTTATGTCGTAACTACAATACCCTTCCCTTTTCACGAATGTGACTTACCGAATTAGACTATTTACCGGATTTGTAATAACATAAGCAACACGACGGGTGCCACATGTGGAGCAGGATCTGCTTACCCTTCCGGAGCACCTGAAATCACCCCAGTTTTGGTGGGGTTCATGTTGCTTAGTCTTTAGTTTTCTATGTTGTGTCATCTGTACTATTATTTGTCTGTTTGTCTTTTTATTTTTGGCCATGGCGTTGTCCGTTTGTTTTCGATCTATGAGTTTGACTATCCCTCTGGTATCTTTCGTCCCTCTTCTTTGACATGTACTGTGAACTTTTTGTTTATATTTTAATAAATTAAGCTATGTTGAAAGACGTGCATAATGTCAAATCATGAAAATATAAAATTGTTTAGTCTATAAGAACACTTGTAAGATTTCCGATGCTATTTTTGCTAAATGGGTGCAATTTGGGTACTCAGTGCAATTTGGGTACTGTGACGTTACCCATGATATCCATGAAAATTAGTAGCCCATGAATAAAAATGAATCCATGGTATTTAGTTTTCAATGATATATAATCACAAAAAAACATATTCTTAATATGCTGATGCATGGTTTAAACATTTATGATAAAACTCATTATACGTGCACCATTTAATTTTTCACAATTTATAGGGCAAAGTATACTCAAATCTTATGGCCTTTGAATGTAATATTTAAATTTTACCTCTTAAAATTGAAAACAGTTGATTTTAAAATACACTGATATTTGGAAACAAATAATGGATCCAGAATAGTCAGTTCTCTCTGAGTTTGGAAATCTCATAGATTCTCCTGTAAAAGAACAGTCTTCTGAAAATCTACCATTTTTGAGATATAGATCAAGATTTTTCTCCAATACAAGTAATAGTTTGTCAAATTGATATTGATATTAAAATTAATGTCACAAGATCATTTGTTTTTAAAATACTTACATGAAACCTACCTGACCAGTTGTTTTCCCTCATTGATTCATTAATGATTGAATTTATTTGAATGTTGAACATAACTAAATAAACAGCAAAAAAAAATATGAATATTTCAAAAATTATTTGAAATTACGGTTCTAAGAATAAATCTTCAGAGGCTTGACAAGTTGACACCTTGTATAAATTACCATAAAGCCATAAAACAGAAAATTATAAAAACAACCAATTATATTGGTAACTGATTTTAATATAAGCCTTTCATATCCATGTCAATGTATCAACTTTACATATTTCATTCATATGGCCAAGCAATTCAGGTTAAAATGAATCAGTTAAATTACAACATAAGAATGACTGACGAGAGCAAGAATTGGCAGGGACCCAACACTTTTTTGATATTATATAAAAAAAACCTAAAACCCTTATTATAAACCATAATTTTGAATAATTATATATTCTTCGTAGAAAAACTTAATTAATAGAATTATAGTTATTATAAATATCAGCAGCTTAAAGAATCCTGTGTGTTTCTGTAAATTTCTGACATTTTGTGTTTTACATATCGTAAAAAACCTCTGTTATATAATCCTTCAGATTATGGCTTATTAAAGAAAATAACATTGTATTTATATAACTTTATTAGATTGCATTATCTAATTCTTTAAATAATGGCTTAAAAAGACTGTGGTATAGATAACATTATACAATATTTACTTTTTAATCTATCAAAGACGGTCATCATTATACAAACATAATTCTGTTCATTATGAAAGGCAACAAAACATATTGAATAAAGGGCAATAACTCTTGATTATTTCTTATTGTCTTCATAATAAATTTTTTCCTGCAGTGATTTTCCTAAATTTTATGTACCAACAATAGAGGGCTCATTTGCACATCTTTAACAAAGCTTTTGTTATAAATTTTGTAATAGACAGAAACCCATGGAAGTATTATATATTTGTCATGGTTAGCATACTAACAATCCCATGTTGGGTTGAGGGTTTGGCGCCCGCAAACATGTTTAACCAAGCCACATTCTGTATGTTGCCGTTCCCAAGTCAGGAGCCTGTAATTTAGTGGTTGTCGTTTGTTGCTGTACATCATATTTGTTTTTCGTTCATTGTGTTGTACATAAATCAGGCCGTTAGTTTTCCTGTTTGAATTGTTTTACATTTGTCATTTCAGGGTCTTTTATAGCTGACTATATGCAGTATGGGTTTTGCTCATTGTTGAAGGCCGTACTGTGACATATAGCTGTTAACTTCATTGTCAATTGGTCTCTGGTGGAGTATTGTTTCATTGGCAATTATACCACATATTCTTATTTTTATAAATTTACTGGTTTCTACAGATAAATAATTGATGATGACCTACAAAATATGTCCAAATATGCATTCTCTTTTTGAATGTTATTTTCTGTTAATTTGTCAATTTTCCATTGATCCAATATCATATGATTTTGTATACTAAAACAAGTATTCAAAATAAATATTTTTAAATTCTTAAATTATGATGTTATTATGTTCATTTAGGTTGTCCTTGCATCCCCTTTTCACCCTTTTGGTGTACACTGTATATTCAGGTCAATTTGATGGTGAAAATGACTTCAAGAATCTTCAAAAGAATTGTAAGAATAGAAATCAATTCAAAATTTGACTAAAATTGAAAAAGTTATATTTTTAACTTTAGAATATCTAAAACATTGTACATGTGTACATAATATTTCCTAAAATACAATGGGAGACAAATCATGCATTACAATTCAGATGTTTGATCAATATAGATTGTCTCCCTTATTCTAGACAAAAATGCTGACACAGTTCAATATATCATTTTATTTATCAATATCAACTGCATTTAAGACTTCTATCTTCTGTAAAAGATACCATTTGCATATACATGTATTTTGAATGAGTTAACAGGGCCTACTATTCTAGATAGAATCTACATAGAATAGAGAATGGAAACAGGGAATGTATCAAAGAGACAACAACCTAACCAAAGAGCAGAAAACAGCCCAAGGCCACCAATGGGTCTTCAACGCAGCGAGAAAATCTTGCATCCGGAGGCGGGCTTCAGCTGGCTGTTTATTTATATTTCAGTCTCTCACAACTAAGGTGTTACAGTCTTTATATTGTTATTTGTAAAAAAAAAACACAACACTTAGTGTTCACAGTTTATTGACATAGACAACCTGCCATCGACAACTTGCAGTAGAGCTTAAGTGAACAATTCACACCAAAATACTCCATTATTAGAGACACCCCAGTGCCAGAGAAACCCTGCAGAAGAGCTTTAGAGAACAAGTAACCTCAAAATATTAAAACACTGGTTATCAGAGACACTACTGCCAGTGACACCCTGCAATAGAGCTTTAGTGGACAAGTCACATCGAAATACTCCAACATAAGACAAATATTATGAAAAAGTCAATACAACATCTCTGAAAATGTTATTTTCTTAGTAGTAATCTATAAAATATAGGATTGCAATGTTTCACATCTCTGAGAATGCAGTTTTCTTGTAGGCAATTTGTAAATTTTTATAGGGTGACATGGTTTCACATCTCTGAGAAAGTGATCTATAGAATGTATAGTAGCATGGTTAAATATCTCTGAGAAAGTGATCTATAGAATCTATGGTAGCATGGTTTTACCTTTACAGGTTAAGTTCTTGTAAGCTTGCTTTCAGTAACTGCAAGCCTTATTTAATACAGTACTATTTATTGTTGAAGTGTTTTATTTGAGTTTTTGTTATCAATCATATCTTTATCCTAGACCTCAGTGCTTTTCATACCTTTATCCTAGACCTCAGTGCTTTTTATACCTTAATCCTAGTCCTCAGTGCTTTTCATACCTTTATCCTAGACCTCAGTGCTTTTCATACCTTTATCCTAGACCTCAGTGCTTTTCTTACCTTTATCCTAGTCCTCAGTGCTTTTCATACCTTTATCCTAGTCCTCAGTGCTTTTCATACCTTTATCCTAGACCTCAGTGCTTTTCTTACCTTTATCCTAGACCTCAGTGCTTTTCATACCTTTATCCTAGTCCTCAGTGCTTTTCATACCTTTATCCTAGTCCTCAGTGCTTTTCTTACCTTTATCTTAGACCTCAGTGCTTTTCTTACCTTTATCCTAGTCCTCAGTGCTTTTCATACCTTTATCCTAGACCTCAGTGCTTTTCTTACCTTTATCCTAGTCTGCAGTGCTTTTCATACCTTTATCCTAGTCTGCAGTGCTTTTCATACCTTTATCCTAGACCTCAGTGCTTTTCATACCTTTATCCTAGTCTGCAGTGCTTTTCATACCTTTATCCTAGTCTGCAGTGCTTTTCATACCTTTATCCTAGTCTGCAGTGCTTTTCATACCTTTATCCTAGTCTGCAGTGCTTTTTCTGTATTGTTCTAATTGTATGTTTTTATGTAGTTTTTGGTAGTTAGCTGTGAGGATTATGCTCTGAGAGAATCCGATCCAGATTTTACCAACCAATGGTTGTAGTTTTTGATAGTCAGCTGTGAGGATTATGCTATAAGAGAATGGGATCCAGATTTTACCTACCAACGGTTGTAGTTTTTGATAGTCAGCTGTGAGGATTATGCTCTGAGAGAATGGGATCCAGATTTTACCTACCAATGGTTGTAGTTTTTGATAGTTAGCTGTGAGGATTATGCTCTGAGCGAATGGGATCCAGATTTTACCTATCAACGGTTGTAGTTTTTGATATTAGCTGTGAGGATTATGTTCTGAGAGAATGGGATCCAGATTTTACCTACCAAATGTTGTAGTTTTTGATAGTTAGCTGTGAGGATTATGCTTTGAGAGAATGGGATCCAGATTTTACCTACCAAATGTTGTAGTTTTTGATAGTTAGCTGTGAGGATTATGCTTTGAGAGAATTGGATCCAGATTGTACCTACCAACGTTTGTAGTTTTTGATAGTTAGCTGTGAGGATTATGCTTTGAGAGAATGGGATCCAGATTTTACCTACAAACGGTTGTAGTTTTGATAGTTAGCTGTGAGGATTATGCTCTGAGAGAATGGGATCCAGATTTCACTGTAACCAATGGTTGTAATTTTCGTGTTATTGCTCTTCAGGATTCCGATCCCTCAGCGAGTTTTTATTCTAGATACCCAGTGTGAAAAAGGTCAAACTGAATATTTATAACTTAACAGGTATTTTCTTTCCTTCTCTAATTAAAATTGTGTTACAGTGGTGGTCAATAAACTGCTTCCTCTTGTATACCCTATTATTGTGCTGCTGATACAGAAGCTTTGGGAGTTTTAAAATCATGAAAATGGAACAATATCTGCCGGTCCAATTCTTGCAAGACATTTTTTACTGTGTGCTTGACATGTGCTACTTTTTAGTGCTGTTTGTCAACTTTGAACCCTATGTATTGGTCCTCATTGGTGATTTCTGATTTCATCACTTGTCTAGCACACACCTACTTGTCTGTCTTACACACATTAAAAGTTTCATTTGTGCTACATGTCTTCCACATGCAATTAATTCTGTACATACCTGGTTTAAGGCAATAATCTTCTGTCTAACAACCACATTACATAAGGCTATTATATCTTCAGAAATAAAGTTCTGTCTAACCTCCACATTACATAAGGCTTTTGTATCTCCAGGAATAGTGTTCTGTTATATAATGAAGTTTCATTGATCACTCAGTACATGGCCTATCTTTAAATCAATCTAAAAATATCAATAAAATCTAAATTTATCCGATCAATCCTACCACATCTATATGGAAATACAAAATGTATAATTTCAATAGTCATAAAAACCTACAAGATACTTAAACAACTCTTTTAAAGTGATAGAATTTACAATATAAACAAAAAATGAAAATTTTGGTAAAGTTATTCTTCATAGAATAGCAATACATCATCTGAACATGTTTTAATATTTCTGAATATTTTGGAAATTAAAGTAGTATAGGATTTTTAGAACTGTATATATACTGAATAGCAACAAAACCCTGATTTTAAAATCAAGTTGCCTAGAGAGGCCCCTGAAATATTTTGCTTCAAGAAGGGGAAAGGGGGGGGGTGGTGATGAATCAGAAAAAATAGATTTGATATACCACAATGTTTTTGTCAGAAGGGTGTTACCTAGACTTTCAAAAATCTTCCAAATAAAGCCCAAATTGAACATCAAATTTTCTGAATGACCAAAATATTTAAGATGACACAGAGACAACCTCTGACAATTCTTTAAAAGATTTGAAAAGATCAAACTGACAACTGATAAGCTATGAAATCTTTCCCGTTTATGTTTTTTGTCCTTTTCTACCTGATTGACTTTTTATAATTATCAGTTTTTTGCAAGTAAAAATACCAAAATAGTTAAACTTTTTAACAATTTTCACCATTTGATTCTTAAAAATGAAGTGTATATTATCTGCAGGTAAGCTTCCACATAAAAAAAACCCCCATAATATTTCCGATTAGGATACCCCTACTTTTAATCATCAAGCTTTAACAGTATTCATAAAAAAATATTTGACTTTGAAGATCTTAGGTGTGTCGTACATCAAAACAGTATCCTCTGCATATAATGATAATAAGATATTCAGAATAGATCAAAGGTCAAGTTCTATTACTTTTGAAACTGAGATAAAGGCTTGTACTTATTAGTCTGCCCAAAAAAATCTGTAAAAAATACTGAAAACAAAAAAGAAGTCATGTTTTCCCTTACCTTACCCAAATAATACGTGGAAATTAATATTTTATATTTTTATACATAAATATTTGTATCAAGATTAACATTTTCGCATTTATATAGTTTAACAATAACTTATGCCAAAGCCCATAACTTAAAATTTTGTCAAAGACAGTTTAAAAGTCTATAATGTCACAGTAAGTTTTTTCTTTCTCATCCTCTTCGAAAGTTCAAACAAAGTTTGCAATGTAAAAAAATAATTCATAGAGCTTTAATGTTACCTTTTAGGTAATTATAAAAAAAAAATCTATCCTGCTTTAATTTCTAAGTTGATACATATCAGAGGGTGTGGAAGGGGGTTTTCAGAATAGAGAATAATGGGCAAAAAATATATAGAATAGAGAAAAATGGACCAATAAAATAAAAAATAGAAGACAATGAGGTGTTAAAATATAAAGAATACTTAATAAAGAATAAATAAACAAAGAGTATAAAGAATAGAGAAAAATGGCCTAAAAATTTTAAGAATAGAGAAAAATGGACTAAAAAATTAAAGAATACAGAAATGAAGGACCCCCATCCAGACCCTCATATCAGTTTACAGAACTCCAAACCAATTTGAATCAACCGAAAAATCCAGTTTAATTGTTAAATTTTCCGAGATTCCACAAAGATTATTTATATCATGTTTTAGAGAGAACTCTTATTTGATTAATTTTTCAAAGGATGGATTTAAACATTAAGTTACTTTGTTACACACATATTATATATACAAAACAAAACAATTTAATTATATTTGTCTTTCATTCCTTTCAATAATTATCCTACTCATAAATAGAGGGACAATAGTCTTATTTATTATACAATATATAGATAAATATCACTAATTAACACCCCAATTAACCAATAAAATTTTTCGATTTAACCTACATGTCATAAGTATATTGTTATTTTTCAGTGTATATGAAAATTTGTGTATTTCATATTATCCTTATTCGGATTACGTGTATATTTTTCGTAGGTTGTGATTTTTATGACGTGATAAAAACCTGAAATAAGAAAACAAGGCATCCACTCAACATCAGTCCTTTGTCGTCATGATGATCACTTCCGTAGAAAGAAATAATTAGTGGGCGTGTCTTTCACAAACACGTGCTTTCGGTTTGACATATTGTTGAAATCATTCATTGGTTACTGGTCATTTTGAGAACTTATGAGTTTAAAATGAAATGCATTATTTTGAGATATTGATAACAATACTTTTAAGATTTTTCATTGATTCCTAAATGGTCCGCTAGTGTATAATTGAAAAAGATTAATTAAATTCTACTTTTCTTTTCGTGACCTACAACAGACAACATTGCATTTTGGGAAAGATTGAAGCGTTGTCACGTGATTTCTTTGTGTGCCGTACTCGCGTGTGAGTCAGAACCCTGTCACCAAATAACACGAAATTATCTTTATGTTTTGGTAAATTTATATAAGATTTCAAGACCAAACTCTCCAGTTTATTCGGAGAGTTATTAATGAGTGTGGATGTATCGGACTTAGAAATGCAACAGTGAAATTTTAGCATTCCAAGCGCTTTTTTCGTGCAGGCAGTGTTCGTGGGGTTGTAATGGCAGTGGTTGGACATAGACACGCGAGGCATATCATGGCTTTTCAAGGAGGGGCACCACCCGCCCCATCTCAGCATGCAATCCTCACAGCAGCAGTAGCTGTCCCATATTTTCAGGTTGTGCCTCCACAAGATGTACAACCCGACCGGCCAATCGGTTATGGGGCTTTTGGTGTTGTATGGTGAGTGTACTATTTCTTTGTTCGTCTCGTGCAAGTCTGTTCATAGATTTTTTAGACAAAGAAAATAATAATAAAAGTTTGATTTTCATATCATTTTATAAGTCAAAATAAAAAGAAACTCTGTGCCGTTCATGCCTCTTCTTCATTTTAACTTCTTTTGTTCTTGAATGAATTTCTTTGTGACATTGTCAGAAAATCAGCTGATTGTGTGTGACATTTGAACACAGTTCACCTTTTGACAAAAAAAAAATCATTCATTCCATTCATAAGTTTACAGTCATGATATGTTTTTGTTATCAATTAAACTTTATTGAAAAAAAAAATCAAGATACAAATTAGAATTTATATGAAATTATCTTGTATGGACAGGTCAAATGAAATTAGGATTACATTCCATTTGATCTTTATATTTGATTTATATATTGACATCTTATCTGCATATGTTGAAGACCCCAAAATTTGTTCTTATTTGAATTAAAGATAAGTTGGCCATGAAACATTAAAAAAGTTTGAGTATGATCCATATCTATCTTTTAGCTTTATGTAAACAACAATAGTTTCAGGGAAAAAAATATCAAAACATAGAAGAACCAAAAGTTTCAGTTGTATTCCTATTGTTAACCTAAAGGTTATTTTGTCTGAAAGTTTTTAAAAGAAAATATTATATCAAGCACATACAGAAGTTAAACATATGTACATATATATAAATTGTTCATTTTAATGGATGTAAATAAATAAAAAAAAGAACAAAAGGAGATGAGGTCAATAATTAACTTCAAGGTACAATTTGTTTGTTATTGGTCAACTTACATTTTAAATCATAACTAATCTTGTCCAGAATAAGCACGAAATGTTTTCCAACGCACAAGAAGCAAACAACAAACATTTGTAAATAACAGAAAAATATGTTAAATTTGAAGCATTGTTTTTAACAACCCTCGATCATATAACATACATTGTACATGTACATGTGTATAATTGACAATCGATAAAGGTAAATAGAAATCTATAAAATGTTATTTTTTTAACAGAAACCTTTTGCCAACTTCCTTTCTGTTAATGTAAAGAATGTCTTAGAACACCAATAAAATATCCATTTTGTACGTATACACACTTTTTGGTGACAATACTCTGTATTTATACATTTGTATATATATATGGGTATTTCTACGTGTACTTATAAGATACTTCATGTTTATGATATATATGACATGCACAAGTATTACATAAGAGAAGTGTGTTACTTATATTCCTACATTATTTGCATAATATGAATTAAAAACAAGTTATAATCGAAAATCGAATTGGAACATGCTGTCTGAATTTTACGATTAATCAATTTAAATATTTCAGCCAATTCCTAACCCTATCTTAATTGATATATTAAAAAGAGATATATTTAACCAAATTTTGTTGTGTTGTGAAGACAATAATCATAGCTGTTTAAATGCGCAGAAACTTGATGTTAAAACGCTGAACTTCTGAAAAGACATTAGTTCTAGGTGACTGTCCAAACTGATCATTGACAACTTATAACAGGTCAAAAAAGTAATTTACATGTTATTTGTAGAAGCTAATGACACCAAGGTAAATGACCAGAAAAGTTTCATGTCAAATTTTAACACGATCATATAAATGTACTTAAAAAGGATGGAAATGTTTTAATTTAGTTGTTGGTTTAATTTTAGAAGAAACTAATATCAAAATATGACGCTGATGCAAAAAAAAAAATGGTAAAGACATTGTGTTGTCTGTGTGTTGAATTTATTCACATGTCTTTAAAACATTTTGTTACACAGACTCTATGGTAGAATATTATACATCTATTCTGGTTACCCTACAATGTAAAGTTGTTAACGTCTGCAGCCTTTGGTCTCTGGTTGATACTCGTCTATTTGGTAATCGTACCACATCTCCTTATTTTGATACTGTATTATTTGGTCGATGACTTATAAACACTTATGGCACATCTAAACAGCAGATTCATAATTGCTTTGTATGGTAATTTCTGAAAATTATGAAGCAGAAAGTTTACATAAAAATAAAGATAAATGGCATGATTGCCAATGACTTTGAGACAACTAACCACCAGACTTCAAATGATGTGGATGTTAGCAATTATAGGTCACGTTACAGCCTTTAGCGATGAGCAAAATCCATACCATAGTTAGCTATAAAAAGTCCCAAATGTGAAATGATTTAAACACTTAGTATGTTTTTTTTTATGATTTATCAACAATTATTAAAAGTTCATTCTATTATAGGTCAGTGACGGATCCAAGAGATGGAAAGCGAGTGGCTCTAAAGAAAATGCCAAGTGTGTTCCAGAATTTAGTCTCATCAAAGAGAGTATTCCGTGAACTGAGAATGCTTTGTCACTTCAAACATGACAATGTAAGTACATCAAGACTCTTTAACAATATATGTATATATAAATTATCTATATTTCCACCAACTCAAATCATTTTTCCATTGTTTCAAATCTTAATCATGAGGTCTTTCAGCTCATTTATGCACAGCTTTGTAAGCGTCTTGAAGGCTTTCTTTGACTGTGAGAAAACAAATAAATTCTTGTTCATTCTGTGAATTTTTGCACTTTGTTCTTAAAATTTTCATTTTTCTACTGTTGAAATTGAACATTCCAGGTATATTAATTTTTGTGTATAAATAAATTTTGAGTGAGTTGAATGAATTGGTAATTTGACAGATATAAACATGCTTCTATCGTGTTTATAGATAACAATATTTATAAACTGCAGCTGCAGTCTAAATATGATACAAATAACTTACATACAAAAACTGTATACATGTACATGACACAGTATTCCATTTAAACCTAGAATGTTTAATGTCATATGTACATGTACCTATATATATTCCCCAAAAAAGGATAACTTTGTATTCCTTGTGCGTTTATTGTTTACGTAAATTTAACTTCAAATTTAAGTTATAAAATACTTATTATTGTTTATACTCTAAGTAAAAGAGTTTTTTAAAAATTATTTTTAATATTAAAGACCAATTTGCTACGAAGACCATTCTTGAAACTAACATTGTTGAGAATGGTGACCATGAAATGACCCTTATTTTCCAATCAACACTGAATAGACTCCTACAATACAAATAGACCTATTGATCTAGTCTCATACTAACTCGGCCACTAATTTCACCAAGAATATCAATATTGGTCAAGATTTCAAAAAAGCTTTCTGATATTCTGCCTGTTGACCTAGTTATGTTGAGATCTTTTGTTTTATCTGGATGGAACTGATGATGTACATTTCTAACTAGCAGCTGTTCATATAATGTCAGATTTTATAGTTTGATTTGTATAATACACCTAGTTGAGTGTGAAGACAGTTTATCCATCATTTCTAGTGTAGAAACAGATGCATTGCACAAATGTTTTTCCTTACTATGCATATTTCTGCATGTTTGCACTTACTTTGAACTTTTTAAAGTATGTCTGTTCAGAGTTATCTTACAGATTTTTCTTTCGGATTCAACCCTTTTAGCATACAGTTTGAAATGATTCCTCTATAAAACAATTATTTCACATGGTTTTACAGATTTTGAAGTCAGTTGTTTGACATGTCTGATAAGCATTGTGGATCTGTACATGTTAGACAGCAGAGTTCTCAAACCCTTTTTTCCCTGGTGGTCCTTGAAGAAAATCTGCTGGTCCTCACTATTATTTCTATTGCAAAATTCCAAAATTGATTAATTGTGTCGGTTCTTTGCAATTTTAGTGGTCAAAACCTTCGGACCACCACTTTTAGAGATTTCTGATATAAGCATTGAAGACCGTACTGTGACCTATAATGGTTTACTTTTATAAATTTTGACTTGGATGGAGAGTTGTCTCATTGGCACTCATACCACATCTTCTTATATCTATTGATTCTATTAGACAGGCATGCTCAAGGTTACTTACAAAAACTACAAACAGAACTTATTTTTTACATGTTTAGCGAGGTAGAATTCTACTTTCAGACCAACTGTTCATATAGGATATCTGTCGACCCACTCTGGGAATTATATCAGAACTTTGATGTAGACTGATCCTTTCAGGAAAGGAAAATGAGGACAGCCAATTTTGTCATGAAATATTTAATTGATTCTATTATTAATCCTTGAAGTTTGTTAATTCTTGAAGCTCTAGGCTTTTCAAGAATGAGGGAAAAATTAAATTTATTTTGGTCTTCCTGTATCCGTCCCATCTGTCATTCAGACATTGTTTATATATCCTGGCTATGTCCTGTAGAATTCGCCTGTTAGGATTTCAACGTTAAAGCAGATTTAGATACTTAAGCTTTTTCTCTATTAATATTTTTCAGTATTTTATTAGTATTACTTCTTAAGATTATTGTATGAACTGCAATACCTGCATATCATAGTAATAGGGATGCAAAAACATTTAACATTTAAAAAAGTTGATAATACCTGGTACTAAAACAGATTTTGAAAGCCCTACACAATGTATGAATGTGATTCTGTACAAAAGGAGGAAATGTTCTGATAGGGCAGACTCATCATTGTTTGTAAAATAATATCCTGTAGAATAAATAGGTAGGTCTCTAAAAGGATAGATTGTCATTGTCATGAAATATGCAGGTGAAATTTGTCCCCATTATTGTCTCAGCTTGTTTGTGGAGAGATTGGATGTGAATTGTATTCTTTGTTTAGAAACAGCGACAGGTGTAGGCTGTAGACTATCAGCCACAGTCACCATATGTTGACAGAGTCGAGATAACCCACCCCTGTCCAGACCTGTTTACCTGTACAGGTATTCTCAACACCTTTCATTGTTGTAAAGATTTGACCCGATTGTGTATTAATAGATGATTCAATAATCAGTTAGCATTTAAATTGGTCCCTGTTGTGCCACTTAAAATGATTAAGTCATCAATTTTAATGTAGTATTATACAAACCTAGTCATTTCTTGCTCCAACTTAATAGTCATTGTCCGTAGAATTAGGAAACCTCCTACATGTACCAGCCTACAACAATTATACTCAGAAGTCTATCCAGTTTCTGGTTAGCTTGAGTTTTGACATGTACAGTTTATATACTTTCCACTACTTTGAGTACTTTTTGACTGATGTGTGTTTGTTGGTCTTTTTCTTTCTTAGCCATGGCATTGTCAGTTTATTTTTCGACTTATGATTTTGAATATCCTTTTGGTATCTTTCGCCTCTCTTTTTCTTCCACTTAACCTTTGAGTCAAAATATTATTAAAAAGATAATTTGTTTTTGCTACCTTCTGTACTTTAAACTGTATATAGTGGAAATCTTTTGTGAGGAGTTTTTTTTCGCTAATCTGGTGTTGAAGATTAAAAGATCAAATGTCAATATGTTATATAGATATCTATAAATGCTTTCATTTGTACTTTTTCATTGTAGAACTTGTTACAGAAAAACTGTTAGACAAAATTTGTCAATCTTAATATGACATGTTAGGATATTATCTCTCCCGCCCCCTGGCACCAAAAAACAAACAAACTACATGTATGTTACCTTACTGATTTGCTCTATTTTATATTTTTGAATTGAGATCTTATATAATCAGATTTTATTTTTTTTTTTTTTTTTGTTCAACTTTAGTAAGCCAAACTAGTCTACAATTATTAATGTTTCTCTAACCAGCAAATATTGCAGCTTTTTGCATGTCCTCTCACTGAATAAAATGTACAAATAAAACAAGAGGAGCATATTAGACATATTTGTCATAAAATCAATTTAATGTAAAACTGACAATATATTGACATTACACATGTATATCAAGTATAATACTTTTACTCAGATCACATGACAAATTAACCCAGTTATATTGATCTGATTGATCATATTCTCTAATGACATGTAATTGTATTATTAATTAAATTATTAATTCATTAATAATGCAGCCATTTGTTTGGAGTTCTTCTGATGTAGTCTTTTAAAATCTAATTCATGACAAATCAAAGAAATATTACATAAAAAGGAAAACATTAAAAGTATGGGATATCCAAAAAGATAAACTACAATGAACAACACCTAAGTCAGAGAGCATTCCTCTACAATTTATGTCAGCATGTGTTTTAGTCTATCTAACACAAACTTATAAATCAAGTTACCCAAAAGACTTAAACAAAATATTCAGAATATTTATTTCTATGAGAGAGAATTGAGAATGCTGGTCACTCAAGTAGACAACAGAACTAACTCCACTCCTATTTTTTATCCCATGAAGTGTTAAACTTGTGGTTAATAAGTCATTAATCAACATGGAAATCGCTCAGTTGTGAAATATGTATAATAATGAATATATATAGTGAGAAATTATATTCTGTATAATCAACTTGTCTCCTCCAATATAAAATTGGAGAGAATTAATTGTGTGAAGTAAAATTATACATGTAAGCCTATAAATTCATTGTACCTATATACCAGTACCCTAGTTAAATATAAATTCACACCTGCAGTCGGCCCATTCTAAAAGTAGAAAGTCTGTCAGATTTTCTATCACAAGTAAAAAGATTGATTTTAAGATTTCTATCAGAGAATCATAGGATGAATAAATTGTAATTATTTACCTGTACAGGTGAAAAAACAGCTGATAAGGTCACCTTTGTTACTCCAGACATTTCTCTTTTAAAGTTATCTTTGCATACTATTTTTCTTTTACTTTTTGTACATGAATTATTTGAATATACATGTAATAAAGAAAAAAAAAAGCTAAAAGCACAGTTTTGACTTCAAAGAAAAATTGAATGCAAAAATGTTTTCTAATTAGAAAGATTACTTCTATCAAGTGTATCTAAAATGAATGTCATTATGCCTTAACAAAAAACAGTCATGGTGTGCTGAATATTTTATCACACACATTAAACTGTATGTTTTTGTCTAACCTGGTATTTGTAGGCTTTTCAGAAGCAATTATGTCCTAGACTTGACCTAATGCATTTTATCTAGTCTTGCTGCTATAATTGATAATCATGACTAAATAGTCCCGTAGCAAAAATTATTAGTTCAGCTGTGTACAGATTGCATGTAACTGAATCTTTCATCCTGATTTTTTCAGCTTTCAAGACTTAAAATTTTAGTCTCTTTAAATTAATTGAAAGTTTTAAGGTCAACCACTAATTCTAACAATAACATTAAACAGGGAATGTTTGACAATTGAAATCGATTTTTTTATTCTGACTAAAATGTAAATTATTAAACTTTATTGGATTAAAAAGTCATTATTTAATAAAAGATACTAACATTTCAATCTAAATTGTATTTATTTTAAAAGAAAAATATTATTTCCACTCAGTTGTGACATGCTGTGTTCCCTATCTACACACTAGAGGTTAACTTGATGGAATTCACCATTTTTATAGAGGAAAACAGACAAAGATATAAAAATTATACAAAGTCTTTATGAAAAGTTTGTTTGAAGTTTTAGTTTACATGTTGTTAAATCCTTAGATGTACAAGACATAAAAATGTGAATACATTGCCTGTGTCTGTGTAGAGGGGAATGTCTTGTTAACAGGTCCTCAAGTGCTTACATGTATAAGTCAACATTGACCTGAAGCGGCTCAATTTTAAAAGGCCAATTCTTTATTGTATATTCATTTATTTTCATGGGTATCAATTTTTTTTAATCAAGGAAAGATTGTATTTTCTTAGATATTTGTTTTCATGGTTTTGCCAAAGGTTGCATATACAAGATATAAGCCTATATAGAAAATCTGTACTCCAATGAACATTTAGATACATGGTTCAATCCAGGAAAAACTGATATCCCACAAATAATAATGAATGCACTGTGAGTATGTAAGATTGAAGGACATGAAGCAAAACTGATATCCCACAAATAATAATGAATGCACTGTGAGTATGTAAGATTGAAGGACATGAAGCAAAAGTGATATCCCACAAATAATAATGCATGCACTGTGAGTATGTAAGATTGAAGGACATGAAGCCAAGTTATTTGTAACACATTTTGTAAACTGAGGATTCAATATTATTGGTGGGATACAAATTTTCTTGGATTTCATGGGCAAACGTGAACCACAAATTTACATGTTCAATGAAGTACAAATTTTCTATAGGTTTGTATGCAGACTGGGGTAAAAACACCAAATCAAATATACAAGAAAGTACAACCTCAATCCAGAGTATAAGGAGATGTGGGTCAACACATAGAACAGGACAAGAAAGTACAACCTCAATCCAGAGTATAAGGAGATGTGGGTCAACACATAGAACAGGACAAGAAAGTACAACCTCAATCCAGAGTATAAGGAGATGTGGGTCAACACATAGAACAGGACATAAATATTACGTTGTCTGTAATGTCATTGCTCAAATCTTTTCTAAAAGTTATGTTTATTTTTCAGGTATTATCAGCACTAGACATTCTACAACCACCTCACATAGATTTCTTTCATGAAGTGTATCCTTTAAAATAAAACCTGCATGTACATGTATCTATAGGGTCCATTGTTACAGTAAAGGTAGGCTTTATTTGGTGTGTGTGTTTATATGTTTATGCATAAACAGAGATGTGAGGTATATGTCAAAAGTAGATTGCTCTGAGGTCTAACAGTCTATTTGGGGACTTGCCTGGGTCATAGGTCAGTGCCCCCTGGACCCAGGCAAGTCCCCTATATGACTGTTAAAAGTCATGGCAGTCTCAAACAAAAAAACTGACAGATGTCAAGCAATGTTGAACCTGCAGCAATGTTGATGAGACTAAAACATTTATAGAGTTGTTGAAATCTATGTACATGATGTAGAGTTGACCTTCTGACTGATACACTTTTCTTAAGTTCATTATGAAATACTCCAGGTTTGCACCTGTCCTTACGGAATCAGGTGGCTCTGTCTGATAAGCCCCACGATTTTCAACTGGTCTGCGTCTGTTTATTTTCATGAGAAAAGGACAGGTTGGTTTCGTAACATTATTGCTGACTTTGCCATTTCTTGTACTTTAATGGTGTTATCAATTCATAGAGACAGATTTACATTTGTAAGTATTTTCTTATACTACGTTTAACATATAACTCCCATTATCTTTGTACTCAATGAAATATTACATAACTTCAAGTATACATTTATTTCTTTTAACCAATAATAGTTACATTTCAGCCTGCTAACTTAATTTTAAACAAATTTTTACTATTACCATCTTGAAGTGGGGTTGAAAAAAAATTACCATAATGAATATTTTATAAGTTCTTAACCTGATTATATGTACCAAGAAACAAATTGTGGCTGCACTTTGCTATAAATCTCAGTAAATGTATTTGGTCTTAGTTGGAAACATAATTACCTTTCCATATAGACATTTTAATGGAATGATTATTTTTAAAGTTCACTCTTGAAGAATTGAATTCATTCTTGTTATATTGAAAAGTTCATATAAGGTTCCTAATTGGAATTAAATTGTGTGGTATTTGATATTAATTGAAATTTTGTTCAATGACGTCATTTATTTGGTGACCTCAGGTCAACCTGTGTAACTCATTCATAAAAAAAACAACAGGAGATTGGTCTATAAAAGATATGGCATCAACATGGCAATTTCCCCAAATAACAAAATCATAGAGATAAATGTATGATATAAGCCAACTATAGAAAAGCTGCCTATGTTCAGTACATGTAGATATGATTTTCAAAGTATGTATGAAATACAGCATTAATCCTTAAGGAGATCAAAGTCCATGTTCATTTAGTCTGACACCATTAGGATTATGAAATTAAAACTTAAATAGGATCAGGGATAAAATACATCAGCATTATTACTTACTTATCAGTTGTTTATGAATGTGATGTACATGTATTTATCTGTTTGATATGGGTCCTACTTAATCAGAAGTGTCAGTCAGTAAAACCATTGTATCAACGTGTACCGCGGACATCATAAATGGTGACTGTATATTTCGGTGTAAGAATTTGCCTATCAGAGGTAAATAAGGTACAATGAATGAATATAAACAGAAGATAAATAAAGTTATCACCTATTTATTATTGTTATCTGGTGGTATGGCTTTGTTGATTGTTATGTGTTGTGACTGACGGTACGAGGGACTAGAGCACATTTTTACAGTAAAAGTACTGATTAATGTTGTTCTCTTCCTTGGAACATAGTCCAGATTTATGGTGCATGGGTCCATTTTGATAAGGGTAGTGTAGCCCTTGGAACATAGTCCAGATTTATGGTGCATGGGTCCATTTTGATAAGGGTAGTGTAGCCCTTGGAACATAGTCCAGATTTATGGTGCATGGGTTTTGATAAGGGTAGTGTAGCCCTTGGAACATAGTCCAGATTTATGGTGCATGGGTCCATTTTGATAAGGGTAGTGTAGCCCTTGGAACATAGTCCAGATTTATGGTGCATGGGTCCATTTTGATAAGGGTAGTGTAGCCCTTGGAACATAGTCCAGATTTATGGTGCATGGGTTTTGATAAGGGTAGTGTAGCCCTTGGAACATAGTCCAGATTTATGGTGCATGGGTCCATTTTGATAAGGGTAGTGTAGCCCTTGGAACATAGTCCAGATTTATGGTGCATGGGTTTTGATAAGGGTAGTGTAGCAACCCAACTTAGGTAGTGTAGCAACCAACTTAGGTAAAATTCAGGTTTCAGTTGTGTTGTTCAGACATTTTTTGTTCCATTTGATATCATTCAGTTCATAGCACCCATAGTATCGACAATTTAATTGTTGTATTCACAATATTTGGGAATTACTAAAAACACTTCATATAAAAATTAAGAAGCTAGTTTTACAGAGATAAAAATGATCACTGTTAATTGGGAATTGATACATTGTAAACCAAATGTAAATTTAAATAGTGATCTACATTTTGTAATAAATTTTTAGAATGAGTTCCGTTGCCTGTCACATTTTTCACTTTTAATAATTGAATTCTGATATTTCATTATTTTAAATAAAAAATCCATCTGAAATGTTTGTCCACTGTAGAGGTACATGTATTTAACCTCAAGGTATAAATCAGATTAAGATCTTTACTACAGGTACATGTATAATTGTTACTTCATTCATTATGTTTATAGTAGCCAGGTCATGAACCTTGGTCTAATAATATCAAGATATATATCCTACAAATGGAACATGTATTGTAAACATCCATTTTATGGCCCTTTTATATTTCTAACAGGAGAATTTGTAATAGTTCTGACGATATTGGGCTCTAGTTCTATATGTACAATATATATAGTAGTCAATAGCAGAATAAAACAGTTTTATGTCAATTCTGTGTACATTTACTAAATTACTACATTTACAAACTATTTGGAAGCACTTGTCCATTGCCATTCATAGGGTACTGTGTACTGTGGTGATACAATTAAAAATCACTATTTCACTGATAAATATAATGATAAAGATTTCTGGTTTCTCTTTGGCCCAAATTTATACATGTGTATTACACACAAGAAATCTGCAGCATCCAGTTATATAGCTAGAGCCTGTCACCTCTGGTAAATTGTCACCACTGAATAATGTTTGAACTGCTTAATTAGAGACATTGTAAGTATGTCAGCTCACTTGAAAATGTTTTTTTTTACCATGGTTCAATAATTGTAAAAAATATAATTTTGATGGATTCAGGGTAAACATATGAAGCAGCAACGAAGAAGCATCCTTGTCTAGTTTGAAAAATTATTGCCCATACTTAATACAAATTTCATTATGTTATATCGTGAAATTCATTAACTGTATTTGCATAAACAACCTGCTCTGTAGAGATGTCTTACTTTGAAGCACATTAGTCGATCGCCTTTAGCTATCTTTAGGTTCGCTGACCCCAGAGCCACCAATGTAAATGATTGCTTGGATCAATTAACTGGCAAATGCTATCGGATTTCTATTCCAAGACTTAATGTCATCTGCCCTCCCTTAGTAAGCTGTAGGTGAAGGTCACGCTTGATTTAAAGTCAATTTCATGGTGTGTCCTACCTCAGGGTGAAATAAAAGTCAGAAGGTAACAGCCCTGTCTCACATTATAGGGTGGAAATTCTTGTCCAACCTGTAGGGTAGCTAATTTGATAGTTTCTATGAAGATTGTATGTGGTAGGAAGGTCAACAGGTCAAAACACTCAACCATAAAGATTGCTGACCAAAGGAAAAATAAATATTTATAGAAATTATTTACAAAGGGTTGTTGCATGCCTATTTGTAACTCAAATTTTTTGGCAGGTGCTTGGTAAATAATTTTAAACAAAACTTAATTAGATATTAAGAGTTATACCTTCTGAGACCTGAAATTATTTTATTGAAAATAGTTCACTTTACAAAGTATACACCGGTTAAAAAGACATTTTGTACTTCATTAATAAAACATCTAGTACTTGGAAAAAACAATTTGTTGACCTCTAAAAATTGACAAAATTGTGTTAAGAATAAGATATGTCCTTTGAAAAATAAACAGATATAAAATTGAATGAACCCCTATACTTTAAAGGGATGTACATGTATATATTTCTCATGAAGACAAAAAGTTGCTTTTGCTTTTGTAATAATAGGTGGCCAGAAGAAGCTGGATCAAAAAAATACTGTTCTGCTTGAAATGATACAAAATAGCTATGCATTCTGGCATATCTGAAACCAAATATTTAGTGAGATACAGTCTGAGTGAAGTTTTCTTGTAATTGCACATCTTGCAGCCGTAGAATAAGTGAGGCATAATATCTTTATAACTACAGATCCCTGAAAAAATGTCTAGACACTATAATTAAAGAACACCTGAATTATGTAGTATTTTTTACCTTCAATTTACTAACAGAGTTAAGGACAAGAGTATTAATGATCAGTTATGTCTATTGATTACAAATTTTTCTGTACCTTAGGATTTTAATGACCAGGAATTTAGAAGAGTGGAAATGGCCATAATGGAGGAATTTAGACTTAAAGCTATAAATCATAGATGGATTATAAGATGTTGTTGTATGACAGACAGACATTGGCAAAGAATATATAACAAGTATAAGATAAACCAAGAAGGGAGTTAGTAGGATTGGGCTATCTACTTTACGCCATGATATTACATCAATGCAAAATGATAGCTTTCAATAAATTTGGAGGGGGGTCTTACAGCAATTGAACCTTAATTCATGGTAAAGCATGATAAATGCAGGATATTCAGTAATATTTAATGGCATCATGGTAACTAAGTTAAATAAGAACATTGATTTAATGATATCCATTCACCGTAACCCCAGTGGCACACAAAATCACAAACCTTATCACATATTTCTAGATTTGCCCCTTTATACTTCCTGGTTATAAAGGTTTATTTAAATGAACACCTTTTTGTGTTTTGACCTCCTAAGTAGCTATATATAAGGTTTCAATAGCTTTATTTGGAAGGAAGTCTAACCTGGTTCAAATTAAGATCAAGTGATGACACAAAATCTACATTAAGTGATTAATATACAGATACGGATCAAGGTCTTTGAAAAAGGGGGTCCCCAAACTAGGTAAAGTTTGGAGTGGGACATGTAAAAAGTCTATACATTAACCATTTACTAGTATGTAGCTCCATAAGGGGGCCTGAGAACTTTCCCCATTCCATGAATATGCCTCTGATATATAGGCTGTTAAAAAAAAAGATTTTGAAATAAAATTTAAAAGAAAGAATCAATTAAGACTGAGGTCACTGCCTGAGTTCTCAAAAATAACCTAGATAAGTCTTAGGCTTCAACCTCTTAAGACTGTTTTCACCCAATACGTTCCCAAAACAGGCATTTAAAGGTCCATGGGTCAAACAATAAATAATAGTACTACCACACACACATCTGAGAAGTTGTTAAACCTAAAAAGACTTGCATTCAATCCCAGTGGTTCATTTGTTACCCTCCATTTTTGTCGAGCCTGCGACATTTGTCGCAAAAGCGAGACATAGCGATCCTACATTCCGTCTGCGGCTGCGGCGTCCACAAATATTCACTCTGTGGTTAAAGTTTTTGAAATTTTAATAACTTTCTTAAACTATCCTGGATTTGTACCAAACTTGGACAGAAGCTTGTTTATGATCATAAGATAGTATCCAGAAGTAAATTTTGTTAAAAAAAATCCTGTTTATCTGTATTTTACTTATAAATAGACTTAGTTTTTCTGCCAGTTAACATTACATTCACTCTGTGGTTAAAGTTTTTGAAATTTTCATAACGTTCTTAAACTATCCTGGATTTGTACCAAACTTGGACAGAAGCTTGTTTATGATCAAAAGCTATAGTATCTAGAAGGAAATTTTGTAAAAATTTATTTCCTGTTTTTCTGTATAGTACTTATAAATGGACTTAGTTTTTCTTCCAGTTAACATTACATATAGTCTGCAGTTAAAGTTTTTAAAACATTTATTAGATTCATAAACCATCCTGGTTTTATACCAAACTTGGATAGAAGCTTCTTACAATCAAAAGATAGTATCTAGAGGAAAATTTTTAATAATTTTTTCCCCATTTTTGTTGAGCCAGCTGCGACTAACAGCAAAAGTAGGCAAGACACTGGGTTCCACGGAACCCTTATGAATTTTTACCATAAAAGGTACCTTGGGAATTCCATGATGAACTACAAATATATAAAAGGGAAATAGGATGAATACCAGGGAACTCCCATGATTCTAGGCAAACTTAATAAAAGGGGATTCAGATGAATTGATTGTAGTTGTATAACTAAGAAAAAAACCTTGTATAGTCAACCATAAATATCTGTTGTATTAAGACATGTAATAATAACCTTCAGAATGTTATAAGTGTCCATCATTAGGTCATTTAAGGTGAATACACGTACTGTTACTGTGTATGAGTGTACATTTATTGATAGAAAATGGACTGAACTACATGATTGTAGTAAGTGTATGTGTGGTGTACATGATTGTAGTCAGTGTATGTGTGGTGTACATGATTGTAGTCAGTGTATGTGTGGTGTACATGATTGTAGTAAGTGTATGTGTGGTGTACATGATTGTAGTCAGTGTATGTGTGGTGTACATGATTGTAGTCAGTGTATGTGTGGTGTACATGATTGTAGTCAGTGTATGCGTGGTGTACATGATTGTAGTCAGTGTATGTGTGGTGTACATGATTGTAGTCAGTGTATGCATGGTGTACATGATTGTAGCCAGTGTATGCATGGTGTACATGATTGTAGCCAGTGTATGCGTGGTGTACATGATTGTAGTCAGTGTATGTGTGGTGTACATGATTGTAGTCAGTGTATGTGTGGTGTACATGATTGTAGTCAGTGTAGTATGTGTGGTGTACATGATTGTAGTCAGTGTGTGTGTGGTGTACATGATTGTAGTCAGTGTATGTGTGGTGTACATGATTGTAGTATGTGGTGTACATGAATGTAGTCAGTGTATGTGTGGTGTACATAAATGTAGTCAGTGTATGTGTGGTGTACAAGTGTATGCGTGGTGTACATGATTGTAGTAATTGTATGTGTATGAGTGTACATTTATTGATAGAAAATGGACTGAACTACATGATTGTAGTAAGTGTATGTGTGGTGTACATGATTGTAGTCAGTGTATGTGTGGTGTACATGATTGTAGTAAGGGTATGTGTGGTGTACATGATTGTAGTAAGTGTATGTGTGGTGTACATGATTGTAGTCAGTGTATGTTTGGTGTACATGATTGTAGTAAGTGTATGTGTGGTGTACATGATTGTAGTCAGTGTATGTGTGGTGTACATGATTGTAGTCAGTGTATGTGTGGTGTACATGAGTGTAGTCAGTGTATGTGTGGTGTACATGATTGTAGTCAGTGTATGTGTGGTGTACATGATTGTAGTCAGTGTATGTGTGGTGTACATGATTGTAGTAAGTGTATGTGTGGTGTACATGATTGTAGTATCGTGGTGTACATAATTGTAGTCAGTGTATCGTGGTGTACATGATTGTAGTCAGTGTATGCGTGGTGTACATGATTGTAGTAAGTGTATGTGTGGTGTACATGATTGTAGTAAGTGTATGTGTGGTGTACATGATTGTAGTATCGTGGTGTACATGATTGTAGTAAGTGTATGTGTGGTGTACATGATTGTAGTCAGTGTATGCGTGGTGTACATGATTGTAGTCAGTGTATGTTTGGTGTACATGATTGTAGTCAGTGTATGTGTGGTGTACATGATTGTAGTAAGTGTATGTGTGGTGTACATGATTGTAGTCAGTGTATGTGTGGTGTACATGATTGTAGTCAGTGTCTGTGTGGTGTACATGAGTGTAGTCAGTGTCTGTGTGGTGTACATGATTGTAGTCAGTGTATGTGTGGTGTACATGATTGTAGTCAGTGTATGTGTGGTGTACATGATTGTAGTCAGTGTATGTGTGGTGTACATGATTGTAGTAAGTGTATGTGTGGTGTACATGATTGTAGTAAGTGTATGCATGGTGTACATGATTGTAGCAAGTGTAAGTTTGGTGTACATGCAGAATCAGGGAGACTCTGGTTAATAAATTCAGGCTGATTTGATAGAAATGAAAAATTAAAATTTTAAATTCGCTGAATACTAATAGATTAAATTATGTTGATGCAACATATTTTTCATTCCATTAAAATCTTAAATTAATGAAAAAGGCATAGGAACGATATTGTGTAAAAAATTTTACTTAAAAGAAATGAATATAAAAAGGAGCTGTTTCAGTGATTTAACCAGACATCAACCCTACAACACACACTATACAATAGATATAAGAATGTTTATAATTACATGTATGTAGAAATTTGATTGATATTTTATAACCAACATCCTCAGTAATATTCCACAATAGAATAAACTGACAATTTATTGGACTAAGTGATTTAATTATTTAAAGAAAAACCCTGCAAATAGATTGATTGATTGGTTGTTGTTAAAAACAAGTGGGTTTGTATTTCATGCATATTCAGATCAATAAAGTAGTACATTTGCAGGAAAACTAAAGTCAGGTTCAGGAAAATTTAGTAAATAATAAAGAATATATCCTGTTACTATTAACTTATGTTTTATAAGTGCAATGATATATTCTAAGAAGCCCGGAGGACCTGAATGTTTTTTCCTTTGTTAGTAAGATTTTTCAATGTCAATGTGTCTGGCCCAAGGACAAAGTTTGTCACCAGTCAGGAAGTAAGAAAAAAAAACTACCATGTGTTTTACTATTATCTAGATTAAATATCTTTTAGAAAACTCTGTAATGATGCATTGAAATAGACAGATTGGTGGTGTGATGTGTTATGATGTATCAGCATGATAAAACAATTGATTTTATACTGTGTTTTATGTCGGGACTTTGTCATTTTATTATTGTTGATTGATAAAAAGATATGATTGTTTCTAATACAAAAATGAAAAGTGCATGTTATATATCGCTTGTAAATGCACTCTATTGAAGAGGGTTATGTGTTTCATTGTGATTGCACACCGTATAAGGTGGGGGGAATGGGGGCGCTAAAAAATCATGTTACATGAACGCTGCAACTGCGATGATGGGTTTTGAAATTTCTACCTGTCATTACAGTGTGGCTACAAATGGGTGTCTCTTGCAATGGACATGTTGTTTCGTTTGCTTTAGCTAAAGACCTATAAAATAAAATAATATAAACTTGAATGGCAATAAGTTATTCTGAGGGCTCGGGTCATTCTGGATGGGTGAGAAAAGCAAGTATATTAATGTATTAACCAAGAATTGAAGGAAGAAGCTTTAGGGAGGGATGTCCAAGGAAATTCAATGACCTGTAACAAAACAATTGACTAAAATATAATACACTTGAGTTGTGGCTGTATATAGACTTGTGATCTCTAAATAGAACATATAAATCATACTATTAGAAGAATGATTTCTTTCATTTTGATTATATTCAAATTACTTGTTATAAAGAAACTCCAAGCTTATTTTTATAAATACATTTGATAAGCTTGTAACCTTTGTATGAAATAACTTTATAAAGCTCTCTAGATTGAATTTACATGCATTTGATGATAAATGTCCGATAGGATTTTTCGACTTTTGAGATAGGGTTTGAGATAAACTTGTGGTTTGGATCTCGGATAAAACCACCCACTCTGTTTCTTCAAACAGTTTTGTGAAAACTTACATCTTTGATTTATATATTCTGTTGAAATGTTTTGTCAGAACTTGAAAGCTAGTTTATTTTTTGCTTCATAGTGAAGAAAATCAACAAGCACATTTCTCACCTTATAATATTATTGACTGTTTACTAAATGGATCAGTGAGAAAACTGACAACCAATAGAAAATGTTTATTACATATATATGTGTATGAATGGAAAACATATCATACTCCAATTTTACAATCCTGTATGTTTTTGTCATTTAAAATAAACAGATTATTTTGACATGATTGTGTTTGGCATTGAGGATTGACAGGTTTTATATAAAAGAATAAAAGACCCTGAGTAGTGACTAATTTGTTCATAAGTTATGTAATTAACATGAAGTTTTAGTACTTGTACTAAGGCACTAGTATTGAACGTTTAATGGGTTAGAGATTAATCACTTTGTTGTCCAATAATTAACGGAAGTTCATAATCAAGGTTTCTATTGATTTAAGTGCAGTTCAATTCTATAATTTCACTCCTTTGTTTTTATTTTTTTCCTTTTTTCTACATGAATGGTTCGTCGCCTCTTGATAGTTCTTTGTTTAGGTTAAAGATGTTTTTTTTAACATGAAGAGTTTCAGGATCTTGATGCTTCTTTGTTTGAGACAATTTTTTTAACATGCACAGTTAGTCGGTTCTTGATGGTTCTTTATTGAAGACGTTTATCAGTCTGATCAGGGTCTTTTGTTGTCATTTGTTTTCTAGTTTTTCGCAGGGCATGCATGAAGGAAACGAAGGTTGATACTTATCATACAAAGAAAACTTGTCAACATTAAATTAATATTTCAAGGAGATTATGTAAAAAAAAAGTCTTTGTTAGGGAATCTGATATGTTGACATTGATTTTTTTGTCTTTCGTTAGGGACATTGAACTACAGAGACATGCAAACAGGATGACACTTTGTTTCCATGGTGATGCAAAATCAAAAACATTTGTTCCATATTTAAGGGAATCGATACAGTGGAGCTTGATAGATTTTTATTTGAAGAATATAAAGAAGATGATATTTCTTCCCCAGTAGAACAGATTTTCTTTGTTTTCATCCAAAAACTTTTGATTAATTTTATGCAAATTATTTGTAATTTGACAGATAATTGTTTAAATTAAAAAAAATGTTGAATAACGAGAGGAAAATAAGCCATTAAAATGTACTTGTAAATAGTCCTAATTCATTAAAGTAATATAAAGGCAAAGAAGGAAGATTTTTTTTGTTTGAAGTGGATTAAGATATGAAGATTAGAAAGTGACTTATTTGCATAATTTTTCTTGAATAACACCATAAATAAGGATTAGAACAAAGTATCTATATTAAGATGAACTCTTTGTACATGTAGTCCTTAACACATAATCAATCGTAAATTGATCAGTAAAATGTCTTTGTCTTTTGTTTGTCTTATAAAATGTTTGTTTATTATTCAAGTGATGGTAAAATTAACTCTTTGTTTGGTTGGTTTTTAGGCTTCCGTCCTCTAGGACAATGACACAATACTATTTCTCAACAAATTTTTTTTATACGCAATTGCTATTATGCTATTACCACGATTGTTTTACGTCAGGTGAAACCTTAACATCATGAAGTCCTATAAAAAACTAATTTTCTGTTGTTCTATAAAGATATTAATGATTTCTTGTTTGCTTCCAGATTATAGAATACAATATTTTTATTTTCCAAATTAAAGGGCCCATTAAGAGCATAACATTAATAACAACATGACATAAACATTACAGAGTGATTAAAGAAACATAAAATAATAGTTCAAATGCATGAGGAAAGGGTCAGTGGTCTGCAGTGATCAAGGGGAGATAATTTTGCTATCATGATATGACTCTGTTATTGTATTATGTTTGTTATTTGTATATTTTTCTTTGAATTATACATTTTGTTTATTTATATTATAATTTATCAATGTTAATGTCACTTATATAATGTAAATATAGATTCTACCACTGCATCGAGTGTGATACAATATTTATCCACTCAAGACAGTTAAATTTTCAAATTTAAAACGCGAGGCTTGCCCGAGCGTTTTAAACATTTGAAATTTAACTGTCGAGAGTGGATAAATATCGTATTACACGAGATTTGGTGGTGGAACCTGTTTCTCTAATGATTTTCAAACAATATGCAGGCAAACTTATTCCTTCTTTCGAATGATCTGCAAAAAAGTGTGTTCTTTCTATGTGACGTCATCAGGCATGGTCGCCTTTTTTCATGCCGTCACAATAGGAAATTCAGAGGAAAGTAAGAAAATTTGACGTCATAATCGGATTTTAACCAATGATGAACTGAGATCAAACGAACCACACGTTGATTAAATTTTTTTATACAATGGTTGCAGAAAGGGATAAATTCACAAAGAATTAGAGAAACCTTTTTACTTGTTATACAGTATGGATTTTCCTTTAAAGGCTGTAATGTGACCTATGTGAATTTCTGTCTCTGGTGGATATTTGTCTCATTGCAATCATACCACATCTTATTATCTTATATGTATTGTCTTTTAGGTATAAAAATTAATTCCTTTTGGTGAACATTGCCTTTAATGCAAAATTTCACATTGTGAGTTTTCCTTAACCAAACCTTAGATATGTGTTGACAGAATTAATGCAAAGTGATCTGCATAAAATCATCGTTTCACCACAACCTCTCACATCGGACCACGTCAAAGTCTTTCTATACCAAATACTCAGAGGTAAGCATTATAAAAATCATCATTTCACCACAACCTCTCACATCGGACCACATCAAAGTCTTTCTATACCAAATACTCAGAGGTAAGCATTATAAAAATCATCTTTTCACCACAACCTCTCACATTGGACCACATCAAAGTCTTTCTATAGATACCAAATACTCAGAGGTAAGTCTAACAGGGATTTATTGGTGTTTGATGAAAAGCATCGTTTCACAACAACCTCTAAACATTAAAATAGTTAAAGGTTTATTAGTATTAAATAGCAGGGTGGAGGGTTTGGTACAAGTCTTTCTTTTCCACATACTTCAGGATGATCATATTAGCTGGGCTTATTGTGTTTTAGGAGATTTTTTGTTCTCTACAACTTCAAAACAGTATCAAAGTTATAAAATCTTTATTCAAAATGCCCAGAGATACATTTGTAATTGTATTGGCCTGGATATTAGACATGGAAAGTTTTAAATCAACATACTTGAATCACATCATGTCAAAAACCCTTCAGATCCAATATCCTCCTACCATGTATGTATAATGCACACATTTCAACATTAATATTACAATACAAATTTTTTCCAGCAATTTTCATGATTTTCATCTGTAGGAAAATGACATGATAATACATGTTGAACTTTGACATCCTCTTATTTGAATACACCATGTGCTAATATTCTATAAAAAACAAATATTCAGGAAAATATATTTGGCCTATATTTAAGAAAGTGTTAGATATAAGAAGATGATATTTTTAGATTGAACCATTTTGATAGTGAAAGGTTCTTCATAACACCTTATGTTTTATATTGCAAAAAATATTTTTAAACATTTACTTGTAAAACATGTTCATCTGTGCAACATTATAGATTTTCAAATAATTTGATAGTACATTTCCTCCCTGAATTACTCATCTATTCTGGAAAGAGATGATTCGTTTCTTTGTTTACTGAAACTCTTTTTATAGGAAGAAGATTATTCTTTTCTGTGTTTCTTCAAACTCTTTTTATACAAGAGGAAATATGGACCAATAGAGATAAGATTTAAATCAATTTTCATCCACTTGAGGATAGGAAGGCTGTCCATCTTTTACTTTATAGACTTCCGGACATTCAAGTGGTGGTATATGTTTACAGTACTGCTCGTCTGATTTCGGTCATATCCTGGTTAATAGGGATGATATTAAGTGACTAAAAGTTGTAGGTAAACATCACACCATTTCCTATGTGGAAATTGGACATTGTTTAGTATCTTTATAATACATCCACAAACTCTTTACCTGTAAATAATTTCAATCTTTAGACAAAAGATATTTTATGTATAGTCATTTTGTGAGGTGAAGTTTACATGTAACGGTACTGGGAGGAAGTTTCTGTTTATTTATATTTGTTCTGTAGTACATGTTAAAAGTCAGGTAATCCCCCTTCACTGACTGAGGGAAAACATTATCTGTTAGTTAAAGGGAAGTTTATTCACATTTCAAGTATCAACTCAATTACAAGTTTTGACCTTAGATTTGGAAATATATATGTCAAACTGAAAATGCATTTGGGAGGGTGGGAGGTGCTGTATTTATATAAAAAAAAAACAATTGTGTATAAATGCTGATGTATTAGTCAACGTCTAGCTATCAATCCTTTCAGGCATACACCCTACTGGTAATAGTGTAGATTAATCCAATTGGACACACCGTGTTTTCTCTTAATTTAATAGAATAATTAATTAACATCTACTAAAGAATTAATGCTGAAACCAGGGTTAGGGGTGTTGATTGCTTCATTTTAATTTTGAGATGAAGAACATCTATAAAGGGACTGTTTCTTTACTTTTTGTTTATTCAACTGTGTTTAGTGACTTTTTATCATGAATAAAACAAGAAAAATTCCATTTAAATAAGAAATTTAATAACTCTGCATCAGCATTACATGTAACTGACGCAAATAATTAATTCTGTGTATAACTTGATCTATAAATAAAAATATTTTTAAGATGATAATCGTGTCACATCTTGTTGAACAAGATATTTTTTTTTTTTTAATAGGTGACATATTTTATGACAAAGAGAAAAATCAGCTAGAATTTAAATGCTGCCTTCGAATATTTTGTAAACTGAACTCTGATATAGAAAATGTGTCAGTGACATTTAGTGAACTTACACACAAATATATTTATTATTGGATTATAATATTATTTTATTTAAACTTTTAGTTAGAGATAATTGACAATTTTCATTGAAAAACAACAGGCTTAAGATAATATCAGTTGAGAAAGTAAGGGTTATATCTGAGGCTTTTAAGTCTGTCAACAACAACAACAATTGAACTATGTTTTACTAAAAATCCAGTAATATTTTGATAAGCCTATTGTTTACATCTATATTAAAAGGTTCTTTCATGAAATGATAATTTACTGATAAGGTTAGAATATGAAAAGATATAAAAAAAATTAAGTGAAGTTATGTTTGAGGTAAATATCCAAGAAAGGTTAAGTTACCTCCCGAGGGAACAAAATCGAAGGTCAAACTAACCTTTAGTTTAAAGCCACATGTAAACTGTAATCAAATTTGTGTGATAATGAATGATAAAGCTTTATCTGAAGCAAATGTTAATATGCCATTTTTCCAGGATTGTAATACTTTGAAGGGAGAGATAATGAAAATTTATTGTTTTGAATTTACAACCTAAGATAATTTTATTTATTCAGTATTGATCAGTATACTACATTATTGCTGTGTTAAAAGTTCTCTTTGGAGTAACTTTCATTAAGATTGCTAAGCATTCAAAATTTTAAGTCAAAGAAAGTATTTTTACTTTGATATAAGATTATTCTAAAGTTTATGAAGAATTGTCTGGTGTGCAACAAATCCTAATGTCTGCCTTTTTCTGTTGCTAAATCATAAATGTATAATTATATGGGGAGTAGAATAAAAATACCCCTATGGGGTAGCCAAATCTATCTGATTTTAAGCAAACCATTCTCTGAAGGATTTGGCTCTAGTCCTTATTTATATCAACAATATAATGTACATGTATTTTTCTACAATTTTTTTCTTTTTTAGGATTAAAATACCTTCACTCAGCTAGGGTATTACATCGAGATATTAAACCAGGAAATCTACTAGTCAATAGTAACTGTGTTTTAAAGGTAAATATTGGCTGATTTTTGGAGAAAACTTTCAGATGAAGAACACCAACCAATGCACTTAGCTTAGGAATGTGGTCTCATGTACATTCCCCTATATCAGTGAATTTCACAGCACATATACCCTAATTAATTTCCATTCTTTTTCAAGTCATTGAACACATATTTGTTTTAAACCCCCTTCACTTGCATACCTAACTGACTTGTGTGTTATATCTTAGCATGTTCCCCCATTGAATTTGATGATCTGATATTGATGGCAGATCTTGTTTCAATTATAAAAGTAAGAAGACATGGTATGATTTCCAATGAAACAACTCTCCACCAGAGACCAAATGATGTAGAAGTTGACAACTATAGGTCACCGTACAGCCTTCAACAATGAGCAAAACCCATATCGCATAGTAAGCTACAAAAGGCCCCGACATAACAAATGTAAAACATTCAAAGGAGAATTACAGGAAAATGTATATAAATATTTTTTTTAAACTTGACAATTGAGCCAATTTTACAGTTTGAAAATGGTGAAAATCACTATTGTACTTTGTATATTATATTGAAGAAAATATTTTGACCTGAATCTCTTTTTTTTTTTATTAATTTGTTAGGTTGCTGTCTTGTTGAGGTATACCCAAAAGATTTGATTGGCATATATGCTTGAAATGGAATAATAAATAAGGCTTGACCAGTCTTTAAATAGTTTTTCTGTATTTTTCAGATCTGTGATTTTGGCCTGGCTCGGATAGAAGAACCAGATGAAAACATTCATATGACTCAGGAAGTTGTAACACAATATTATCGTGCTCCAGAACTTTTAATGGGTGCAAAACATTATAGTTATAGTGTGGATGTTTGGTCTGTAGGATGTATATTCGCAGAATTATTGGGACGAAGAATACTCTTTCAAGCTCAGAGTCCAATTCAACAGGTTTGTGTTAACAAGTTTATCTTTTGTTGTTCATCACTGCAAGGACAAAGATGGTTTTTTTTTTTAAAGTACCCAAAAATCTATTGCCATGGTCATTTTGATTGTTCAAAAGAATGCTCAAATAAAAAAGATCGCTGTGCCGAGTTGGAGTTCATGATTCACCTATCATGCATATGTTGTCCAAAAAAAAAAACAGACATCTTTCATCTGTGTATGCATGAAGTCATGTGACACCAAGAAAATTATCAATTTCATGTGAAATTTTAAGTGGATAAAAGAGGAGGCAAGAGTATAAATTTGGCAATCTTTGGTAAAATGATCAGTCTGAGAAAAGATCAAAGTGAGAAATCATAAGATGAAAGGTAATACTTTCTTCTGACATGTATTAGGGAGACCGTCAACTTTTTCTTAACATGATCCTGCAGTGTCATTTTACTATATCTGATATTTTCAGTTATTATATTAAAATCTTGGAAACAAATACATTATTGAGCATGAAAGAAAAATTGTACAAGTTTTATAGCGAAAAAGTTTCCTCTAATAAAGTAATTACCAAAAACTATATATGTTCTTCATCTCAAAGTCACAGTGAGGCCTTCAACAAGGTGCAAAAAAACTCTCACCTCACTGCAAGTTTAAGACAGCCCCTAGCACCTGTTTGAGCAGAATTCTTTGCAAAATGATTCGAATAGACTCTAAGATGTATCACCTCCAAATTGGGCACTGTCAAAAATATGCATACCCGGGCTCGGTATGCATATTATGTCTAGCTATTATAAATACTGAGAAAAATGTTCAGCATTAAAATGGATGGAGAAAGTTGAAGTCAAACAATTGATTTCAAAGACATATAAAAGTTCTTCAAGACGTTATTGGATTTTTTAAATGAGAATAATGGACTTTTTCTGGGAAGTGGTAATATAAGAAATGTAAATATTTCACCATTAAAAAGATTTGTCAAAATAAATTTCTGAAGAATCAATATAGGGGAAAAGATGATGGGATTGAATTTCATTAAACTTTCCTTAGTATTGGGTCAAGAACTTTTCTTGTGTTCTAGCAAACTAGGTATTGGTTCTTCAATGTTTAATTAAATGATTTTTACTTTCTTGATTAGTCTTCACGATATTCGAAAAGCCGTACAGTTTAATCCTGGTAACAAATATGTCTTTAAAGATATTATCAATTCTTTATATGATTTATTATTTTCTTGTGGAAGGTCCATGGGTCTCTCGGGGTTACTCTGACTTCAAACCCCAGTACAAACTGGCCCGTCATGAAATACCAAAGTGTGCTGAAAGTAACATTAAACAACAATCAATCAATCAGTCATAATTTATTATGATCTATCTGTAGCATGCTGTTACCAGTCAACTTAAAACAAATAATCAGTAAAAATTGTTTTATTGTTATGACAATTGTATAATCCATGTCATATCTGTATGCATGGAATGTTACACATGCTTTAGTTTAGAAAATAATCTAGTCTATACTGACACACATAAATACATGTACAAAACATTCCAGTCTGTAAATACATAAACAATCAGTCCTTCTTCAAATCTATGTTTCCTGTCACATCCTTCTAATCCATGCTCCAAGCCTTATCCGTTTTGTCCAGGCTCCCATCCAATAGGATATCTTGTTGACAGTCTCCCAGCCTATCATACTTTTCTTGTCATGTTTGTTTAAGGTCTAATCTAAAGATCCTATTTTAATCCTTTCTGATTTCATATCTATTCTAATATTCCAGTTTGCCATTAGCCTTAGATATTTATCCATTTTATCCATTCTTGGTACAAGATCTGTCTTACACTTATGATATTTGTATTTGTGAATGAATTAATAATGTATGTATATATCTGATGCTGATAAAGTAGAATTTAGTTACTGCTCTCAAGTTATACAATTTGAGCATTCTAAACTTTTGATCACACATGTACCCAAAGAAAATTATATTCCTGAAATGTGTTTGGTCCATGGTATTCATATCATATGTTTATTGGGGTGTTTTTTAAGTGTTGCTTCTTTATATTTTTAAATTAAAATGCTTTCAAAAACATGATTGAGGATATAAGGTGTAAGACCTTTTTGTTTGACTTAGTGAAAAGTGGAATATTTAGGTGACTGACTTTTTAAACTAGAAATACGAACAAAATAGAAATCCTTACAAAGAAAACCACAAAAATGGCTGACTCATCAGAACATTGTGACTTTTCTGTGGTCAAGGTTCTTTAACATAGATGTTACAAATCCAGTCATTTAATTTTGGTTTGTATAAATCCTTACATTTAATGAGGGTTCAGATGGGGTATCATGTTTGAAGAGGCTCTACATTTTATTCCTATTAACTGTATTAAATGATGAAATTTTCTATCAATTTGACCCAAATGGTACATGTACATGGTTTAACCACGGGGGGTCTCTTCCTATATGAAGGTATATACATATGTGCCGCTGGAATGGGTCCCTTTTTTGATAAGTTAAATATATCAATGGGGTGCAATTTTACCTAGGAAATATATCAATAGGTAGTAATTGACCAATTGTGATATATTTAGGTACTATTTGAGCTGATAAATATGAATGGGTTATGAAATATATGTATAGGGATTTCACAATTATTCAATATATGAATGGGGTGTTTTTAAATCAGCTGCACAACTGTATCAAAATCCCATGTTGGGAATTCCCTCCCCTTCGTGGGTTTAATCACTATAACAATTTTATACCTTTTATATGATTTTAAGTGTGTTTGACACTTGATGGAAAAAGAGCAGAGTTCCCACCCTCGTCAATAACTGAAGTATGTTAGATATACTTGTACTTGTTGACACCATTAATGTGCACAGGAATGCACTTAAAACATTCATATGATGGAGAATACTATAAAATAAGTCCCATACAATAAACACATTCACACATTGTGTATGGATGAGCCAATGAAAAAGTCTGGATCTTCTGCATGTTAAAAGTATTGATCCAATTAATCACTTGTTTTTACTAATGTATATTTTGAGGAAGGTCATAGAAGTCGTAAATAAGGACAAAATATTCTGAATGAAATAGTTGAACTTTTTGTAGGATATTAGCAACAAATAAATAAACAAATAAATATCACCTTACCTAAGATTTAATATCTAAAAAGATTTGTAAACAACAAAACAAAAACTATTCAATATGTAAAATGATAAATATTACAAGGACAAAACAATCTGAAGTCCATTAAAGGGATAAAAATCTTGCCATATTTTTTAAGGATTGGAAAATATGCATATAGAATTAATTCCCAACTTTGTCTAGACTTTTTGATTATTTATAACTTTGTCATGTGATGTAGGTGTTTGTTTGTGACTTTTGACAATATACCAAACCTGGTGTCTATTTTTGATGAACTTTTCTTATTGGGTTGCTGTCTAAATATCTGTTTATATATATACTTTGGATTAGGAATGTTATCTGGTAGTGTTGATTTGCCTCTTTGTTCTTGTTATACTTTGTAATCACAACAATTCAAACCAAAATAAAAAAATACTTGTCTATAACATTACATAAGTTTTCTTTATGATCTGGATACATTATATAAAATGACACAATATTGTAATTACATGTATTTCTCAGGTTAATCATATAAACAGCCTTCAGGTGAACAAAGCAAATTAAACATCTAAAAGGTTATTTAAATGGGGCATGCATGAACATTTATACTGTCTGTAATTCTGAAGTTGAATTATTATGCTCAAAATAAAAAAAAAAACTGATTAGTTGATTGATTTGTTTTTGCTTAATGGCTATATCACAGCAAGTCTTTAAAATTTCGAACCAGATCTTTGAATTTTTCAGTCATTGCCTATTTGATTGTTAAAAGTTTTACGGAACTGTATTTTGCATCAGTTCTTTCATTAGGTCCTGTCATCACGAAACTGCTATATCACAACAAGTGTTGGAATGTATAAATGAAACAGTATGTAAATATTATCTTGACAACATACTTGTTAACATTTATAAAATATTTCAAAAATGAAATAGAATTAAGAATTAAATGCCAGAGTTGAAGAAACAGTAATACCATTTTGAAGTCTCAGTTGTTGCATTGATTAAAGTGAGATTTTGTAGGAGTAATTTGATGAATGCTAGAGATAAAATCTAAAAATAGTAAATTGTAATCAACATAAAGTATTTGACAGTCATGATGAGCTGACAAAATATTCCTACATAGTGCATGTCTATGACTATAAGATTTGTTATTAGCTAAATAGCAATCCCTGCTATCTGACAGGGACTGCAGTTGAGAAATGTGCAGCTCTGCTGAAAGACAACTACTTTATAGCCGACTATACAGTATAGGTTTTTCTCATTGTTGAAGGTTGTACGGTTGCCTATAATTGCTTACATCCACCTCATTTGAAATTTGGTGGATAGTTGTCTCATTGGCAATCACTATTATGTCTATACAATTGTGTTAATATGTTGTATGTTTGCTTTTTTTCTCTTATATTATTTTTGTACTTGTATTGTATATGAGGGCCTCAGGAAGATTAGTAATTGTAACTAACTGTGTTTACCCTCTTTAAATAAAGAATTTATTATATTATTATAATCATACCACATCTGATTTTTATACTGTACATTTATAACAGCGACAAAGTTGGTCAGAATTTTAAAGCTTAACTGGAAATCTTAAAAACCCAAATTATTGGCTTTTGTAGTTAACATGGTTACAGTCCCAAACATTTTTACCTTGAATTCTTCATAAATTGTGCAACTAAGCTAAAATTGTTGACTAAGCTATTAATGTAGATTAAATTTTGTCGAAAATGAAAGTTGCCATGTTTGTTTGTAATATTTTACTGTTTCTTGTCTGATGGTGGCAGGAGAAACTTTTTCTTGTCTGGTGGTGGCAGGAGAAACTCTTTCTTGTCTGATGGTGGCAGGAGAAACTCTTTCTTGTCTGATGGTGGCAGGAGAAACTCTTTCTTGTCTGATGGCAGGAGAAACTCTTTCTTGTCTGATGGTGGCAGGAGAAACTCTTTCTTGTCTGATGGTGGCAGGAGAAACTCTTTCTTGTCTGATGGTGGCAGGAGAAACTCTTTCTTGTCTGATGGTGGCAGGAGAAACTCTTTCTTGTCTGATGGTGGCAGGAGAAACGACTTTAGACCTTGTCTGATGGTGGCAGGAGAAACAACTTTGGAACCTTTTGTTGTAAAGTGTGCATTTAGGATCATTTAGTTGGAAGGAAATATGTCCATCAAATAGGTCAAATCAGATTAAATTTTACCTGTAAAGGTGTGCATACACTGCAGATTTGCTTACAGCAGTTCTGTGCACCATTGGGAATACACATTTGATGAATTTAAAACTGTAGTAACTTTCTACATAAAACTCTTAATTTTAATTTTTAAAATATCTTTAATGATAAAATAGATATATGAATTTTTTTTCATTTTATAAATTACCCTATTTTAAGGTTTACTGATGTTAGACAAAGAAGACTCTGAAATAAAAAGAACTATGATGTTGTTAAACTTTAGAACAATGTATATTTATAAGTGTTATTTTATGAAAGAAATATGTATTTAAAGGTTAAGCTCCTTGTTAAAGTAAATTTGATATAGGTTAAAACTAGGTTAAATTGACTGCCTTTGTTCTTTTACAAAAAAAAAACATCATGTTAGAAATGTAAGAATGCTGAAAGATCTGGGAAAGATTAGAAAACATTATTTCCACTTTTTTCTCTTGCTAATGAACAGACCAGTATTGTTCCAGTGGAAGCTATACGAACAATGATTTGGATAATTTCCTTTCTGTTTTTAGAGTTTTTTGTCTTATTTTCTGGTACATTATGGTTTTATTTCGTGTTTCTTTGTGGTTATCAGACCATGCAAAAAATATTATGTCTGAGTTAAAATAATTAGGAAGTATTTTGTTACAAACCATTTTTGTAAAAATAAAATATCAAGCATTTCTTTGTGTTTGGAATAAGAATGTGTGATGGATTTAATTTCATTCCTCAGACTGAAGTTTTATGTTCTGAACAAAGACATGAAATTTGGTGTTTTTATCAAATGTTATTGATTATTCATTGATGGTTATTGACCTGAAAGTGGTCATAATGAAATATATTCCTTGACTTTTAAATATTTATAATATACCTCAGATTGGCTTACAACACCTGTTCGTTAAACAGAGAAGAGGATTTAAGTTGGTCTTTTTTGTTCATCATGGACTCCCATCTTGTAAAAGGAATCAAAGTCGATGTGGGATTTACTTCAAAAGACAGCTAAAACAACACAACAAAACATAATCATTTTAGGTATTAAGCTTTTAATTGTCCTGTGTATACTATCAGAGATCTGCCATCAACTAATTAATCATTTCTTAAAGGACAGAAATCAGGTCAGAAAGCCATTTTAATACCAAGTACACATTGGTCCAGTATAAAGAAATGTAGAGTTTTAATTGGTTGAACATCCCATGTCCTCTAAGTATACATATATACATCTATATGTCACACATATGCACAAGTGCCAACATGACATGGAAAACTGTAAACTTTGTATGTCTTGACAAAATGTTAAGCAATTAACACCAAGTTGTTAATAGATTAAGTTCCATGCAAGACAAGCTAAAATAATAATTTATAAAACAAAATCTCATTGGTCATCGGCCATTAGGACAACCACCATTTTGATAAATTTTAAGGGTAGCTCTCCTTTTCAAAAATTTGCTGTCGACCTTTTTCCAAAATTGGTTCCCAATGTTTTTGGTGGAGAAAAATAAATTATTTCACATTTGAATAAAAACCAATTTCAAACTTATGGAAAAACTCATTGCAGTTGCATACCCAACCCACTAATTCTGACTTTCAACAATAAATAGTTTTTTGTGTAGGAACCTTATATTTGAAAATGATTAAAAAAAATGGTTTTTGTCATTATTCTGTTTCTATACTAGGAAAATCTTACTGAATATCTGGGACAACATAAACTGAGTTTTTAATCACACAGATTTCGCTATTCATTTATTTATAGTGTGTAAAATTCTATAAAGTTTATTGTGTTTAATCTTATTTTTATACGACCGCAAAAATTTTTGTGGTCGTATATTGGTATGACGTCGCCGTCGTCCGCCGTCGTCCAAGACACATTGGTTTCGCACTCTAACTTTAGTTTAAGTAAATGGATCTCTAGGAAATTTTACCATAAGGTTCAATACCACAAAAGGAAGGTTGGGATTGATTTTGGGGTTATGGTACCAACAGTTAAGGAATTAGGGGCCAAAATAAGCATTTTGTAACTTCCAGACAATAACTTGTGTGTAAGTGTATGGATCTCTCTGACATTGTACCACAAGGTTCCATATCACAAAGGAATGCTGGGATTGATTTTGGGGTATTGCCTCAAAATTTTAGGAATTAGGGGCCAAAAGGGGCAAAAATAAGCATTTTCTAGTTTCAGGACAATAGCTTGTGTGTAAGTGTATGGATCTTTCTGAAATTGTACTACAAGGTTCCATATCACAAAGGAAAGCTGGAATTGAGTTTGGGGTAATTGCCCTAAACGTTTAGGAATTAGGGGCCAAAAGGGTCAAAAATAAGCATTTTCTAGTTTCCAGACAATAACTTGTGTTTAAGTGTATGGATCTCTCTGAAATTGTACTGCAAGGTACCATACCTCATTGAAGGCTGGGATTGAGTTTGGGGTGATGAATCATAAGGGGTTCAAAATTGGGGGATTTTTTCCCCTTTTTCTTCCTTTTTTTTTTTTTTTTCTTTAAAATTTTCCATTTTAAGTTGGTTATTTCTGATTTATATTTAAAAGCAAATAATAATGATATGGCAGGAGATACACACCAAACAGGATATGTAAATTATTATATAATAAGTATTGTGCAATAGCAAGAAATTTTCAATTGCACAGTATTGCATAATAGCAAGAAATCTTCAATTGCACAGTATTGCGCAATAGCAAGAAATATCCAATAGCACAATATTGCACAATAGGAAGAAATTGTCAATTGTACAGTATTGCACAATAGCAAGAAATATTCAATTGCACAGTATTGCGCAATTGCAAGAAATATTTAATTGCACAGTATTGTGCAAAGAAGATTCTTTGTATAAATTGCTTATTTCTTGACCAATTTCAATGGGGTTTTATTCTTGAATTCTTGGGGTTCTTTAATATGCTGAATCTAACCGTGTATTAAGTTTTTGGATTTTGGGCCCCGTTTTTAAATTGGTCCACATTGAGGTCTAAAGGGTCCAAAATTAAACTTTGTTTGATTTCATCAAAAATTGAATTATTGGGGTTCTTTGATACGCCAAATCTAACCGTGTATGTAGATTCTTAATTTTTGGTCCCGTTTTCAAATTGGTCTACATTAAGGTCCAAAGGGTCCAAAATTAAACTTTGTTTGATTTTAACAAAAATTAAATTCTTAGGGTTCTTTGATATGCTGAATCTAATCATGTATTTAGATTTTTGATTATGGGCCCAGTTTTCAAGTTGGTCCAAATTGGGGTCCAAAATTAAACTTTGTTTGATTTCAACAAAAATTGAATATATGGGGTTCTTTGATATGCTGAATCTAACCATGTATTTAGATTCTTAATTTTTGGTCCGTTTTCAAATTGGTCTACATTAAGGTCCAAAGGGTCCAAAATTAAACTTAATTTGATTTTAACAAAATTGAATTCTTAGGGTTCTTTGATATGCTGAATCTAACCATGTCTTTCAATTTTTGATTATGGGCCCAGTTTTCAAGTTGGTCCAAATCGGGTCCAAAATTAAACTTTGTTTGATTTCAACAAAATTGAATATATGGGGTTCTTTGATATGCTGAATCTAACCATGTATTTGGATTTTTGATTTTGGGCCCCGTTATCAACTTTGTCCACATTGAGGTCAAAAGGGTCCAAAATTAAACTTTGTTTGATTTCAACAAAATTGAATATATGGGGTTTTTGATATGCTGAATCTAACCATGTATTTAGATTCTTAATTTTTGGTCCCGTTTTCAAATTAGTATACATTAAGGTCCAAAGGGTCCAAAATTAAACTTAGTTTGATTTTAACAAAATTGAATTCTTAGGGTTCTTTGATATGCTGAATCTAATCATGTATTTAGATTTTTGATTATGGGCCCAGTTTTCAAGTTGGTCCAAATTGGGGTCCAAAATTAAACTTTGTTTGATTTCAACAAAATTGAATATATGGGGTTCTTTGATATGCTGAATCTAACCATGTATTTAGATTCTTAATTTTTGGTCCTGTTTTCAAATTGGTCTACATTAAGGTCCAAAGGGTCCAAAATTAAACTTAATTTGATTTTAACAAAATTGAATTCTTAGGGTTCTTTGATATGCTGAGTCTAAACATGTCTTTAAATTTTTGATTATGGGCCCAGTTTTCAAGTTGGTCCAAATCGGGTCCAAAATTAAACTTTGTTTGATTTCAACAAAATTGAATATATGGGGTTCTTTGATATGCTGAATCTAACCATGTATTTAGATTTTTGATTTTTGGGCCCGTTATCAACTTTGTCCACATTGAGGTCAAAAGGGTCCAAAATTAAACTTTGTTTGATTTCATCAAAATTGAACTCTTAGGGTTCTTTGATATGCTGAATCTAACCATGTATTTAGATTTTGGATATTGGACCATTATAGGTGAATGTCCAATTTAAAATTTTAAGTTCTTAGACCACATTCATTCTGTGTCAGAAACCTGTGCTGTGTCAAATAGTCAATCACAATCCAAATTCAGAGCTGTATCAAGCTTGAATGTTGTGTCCATACTTGCCCCAACTGTTCAGGGTTCGACCTCTGCGGTCGTATCAAGCTGCGCCTGCGAGCATTTTATTTGTCTTATTTTCTGGAGCATTTTATTCGTGTCCTGTTTTCAAATTGGTCTACATTAAGGTATATATTCCTTGACTTTTAAATATTTATAATAAACCTCAGATTGGCTTACAACACCTGTTCGTTAAACAGAGAAGAGGATTTAAGTTGGTCTTTTTGTTCATCATGGACTCCATCTTGTAAAAGGAATCAAAGTCGATGTGGGATTTACTTCAAAGACAGCTAAAACAACACAACAAAACATAATTATTTGAGGTATTAAGCTTTTAATTGTCCTGTGTATACTATCTGTCAGAGATCTGCCATCAACTAATTAATAATTTCTTAAAGGACAGAAATCAGGTCAGAAAGCCATTTTAATACCAAGTACACATTGGTCCAGTATAAAGAAATGTAGAGTTTTAATTGGTTGAACATCCCATGTCCTCTAAGCATACATGTTTACATCTATATTGTCACACATATGCACAAGTGCCAACATGACATGGAAAACTGTAAACTTTGTATGTCTTGACAAAATGTTAAGCAATTAACACCAAGTTGTTAATAGATTAAGTTCCATGCAAGACAAGCTAAAATAATAATTTATAAAACAAAATCTAATTGGTCATCGGCCATTAGAACAACCACCATTTGATAAATTTTAAGGTAGCTCTCCTTTTCAAAATTTGCTGTCGACCTTTCTCCAAAATTGGTTCCCAATGTTTTTGGTGGAGAAAAATAAATTATTTCACATTTGAATAAAAACCAATTTCAAACTTATGGAAAAACTCATTGCGGTTGCATACCCAACCCACTAATTCTGACTTTCAACAATAAATAGTTTTTTGTGTAGGAACCTTATATTTGAAAATGATTAAAAAAAATGGTTTTTGTCATTATACTGTTTCTATACTAGGAAAATCTTACTGAATATTATATCTGGGACAACATAAACTGAGTTTTTTAATCACACAGATTTCGCTATTCATTTATTTATAGTGTCTGTAAAATTCTATAAAGTTTATTGTGTTTAAATATAGTACATCAAGTAGTTTTCTAATTAATGTAGGTTAAAGTTCTATAAAATGAAAGTAGGTCAGTGTTCTATAGAATTATAGGTCATTTTAACCTTATCTCTCTCCACTACAGTTCAGTGTACTGGTGAGATTGAAATCAATATTGATGTAAATACATTTCAATAATGGATCTCTCAGAATTAACAAACTAATTTACTGGTACTCAATACTGAAAAAGCTTCCATGATCATGATCACAATCCAGGTTCTCATTAGGATATTTTAAGGGTGAGTCCTGTGACCCCAGCTGATTCTGATGAAGCCATAAATACAGTAATAACTTTTATAGTACTGATCTGAAAGGTCTTATTTGGATTCTGATGAGACCATAATACAGTAATAACTTTCATAGTACTGATCTGAAAGGTCTTATTTGGATTCTGATGAGACCATAATACAGTAATAACTTTCATAGTACTGATCTGAAAGGTCTTATTTGGATTCTGATGAGACCATAATACAGTAATAACTTTCATAGTACTGATCTGAAAGGTCTTATTTGGATTCTGATGAGACCATAATACAGTAATAACTTTCATAGTACTGATATGAAAGGTCTTATTTGGATTCCTCTAATAAAATGATCATTTTTAACCTGTTAACACTATGACCACCAATGAACAAGTCCTTCTTGTTGTAATTTTGGGAGAATTAACAACATTTTCTTGTAGTTTGAAATCAGAAATAATTTAATAATTATTATATCATAGATAAAGATTTTTGAAAATTAGAAAGCAGGTTCCTATGTTATTTTCTTTAAAATTTTAACAACAGTGGCAAAAGTTTTTGTAAAATATGTGATTGAGAATTAAGGACAGTTATTCATTTAATATAGTAATAACTTAAAAAGTCTTTTATGTGAAAAAATAGTCATTAAAATTGATAAATGAGAATTGCAATGTGGAGCAAGGCCATATTTTGTTTTCATTTAAATTATGATGGATATGAAACAAAAATGTAAGGCAAGTACAAAGCTCCAAATTATTCATTCATTAAAAAACATCAAATATAAAAATCATGAAGTAAAAATTGCACCAGAAAACATGTGATTATACTTTAGAATAACCTTATAACATGCATGCTGTGTGGAAGGATAGGTAGGAAAAGGCTATTGGAAATAAAAAACTGACGTCACCAGGGTTAAAGGGTTGATTTGGTACTGTAGATTGGAATTCCTTTGTTCTTTTAGTTATAGGAATATATTATAAATTGATCCAAGAATTATCAGTGGAAATAGTTACCTGTATCTGACAGATGAGTTTAGTAACTATTGAAATCAGTTTCCATGTGAGGCAACAGCTTTTTTCTTAATAAATATTTTTAGGTAACCTTGGATTGTCTAGCCTGACCATCTGTAACCCTGTCAACCCTTATTCGGTATTAGTTCATCCTTTATTCCTTTAGGTCAGCAGATTCCATTGTTAAAACCAAGGGGGATGTATTTACCATAAACAGGTGTTATGGATCAGTCCCATACTCTGATAAACATAGAACAGCTGACAAGCTCATTTTCATAATGAGTGGATTGTATATAATTATATTTATCTATTTTTTTGTAAAATTTAGCAAATAATTTTTAAGAATTTAAGAGGATACAGATTATAATGTAGAATTGACACATTTTTTTGAGCTATTTGTACTCACTACTTTTGGCTCATCTTTTAAATGGATCAAACAGAAATAACAGGATGTTTTGAATACCATAAGAATAACATAAATAGATGCATTTTTTTCCATTATCAATTTTTTTCAAGCTTTATAAATTGGATTTGTGTGCATATTTTTACCATCATTCTTTTATTTTTTAGCTTGACCTCATAACAGATCTCCTAGGAACACCGAGTGATTCAGCAATGAGAACATCGTGTGAAGGGCGCAGGCTCACATCAAACGTATGGCACACAAACAACCGTCATTAGCAGCTTTATACACACTATCAAATCAGGCCACACATGAAGCTGTCCATTTACTCTGCAGAATGTTGGTATTTGATCCAGTAAGTAACAAACAAGGGTACCAGATTGTATGGGCAGTTTTGTAAGGGATAATATCTACTATTGTACTATTTTGGTAACAATGGCAGGTGTAAATTATGATACAAAAATCCGAATATAGACATGAAATGTATGAATTAATTAAAAAAATATGTACAACCATGGGTGGAAATCAAAAGCATGGGTCTGTGTCAATGTTTGAAATATATTGTTCATATGTCATTGTGTCATAGTCAAATCCTGGGGTCTGTCTGTGCATGGAACTAAAACCATGTAGTGAAACTTGTCTGTTATTAGAAACGTGAAAATATAAATAAAAATACATCACTAAGCTCAAAATGTTCGACCAGTCTTGCACAACTCTGTAGGAGAATAATAATCTAGCTGATTTATAATTTAGACCTTGACTTTTCAATAAAAAGATGTGTGTGATTGCCAATGAGAAAACTATCCATCAGAGATCAAGTGACGTAGATGTAATTAACTATAGGTCAATTTACAGTCTTTAACAATGAGCAAAATACATACCATATAGTAAGCTATTAAAAAGGTCTTATTTGGATTCTGATGAGACCATAATACAGTAATAACTTTCATAGTACTGATATGAAAGGTCTTATTTGGATTCTGATGAGACCATAATACAGTAATAACTTTCATAGTACTGATCTGAAAGGTCTTATTTGGATTCTGATGAGACCATAATACAGTAATAACTTTCATAGTACTGATCTGAAAGGTCTTATTTGGATTCTGATGAGACCATAATACAGTAATAACTTTCATAGTACTGATATGAAAGGTCTTATTTGGATTCCTCAAATAAAATGATCATTTTTAACCTGTTAACACCTGATGACCACTAATGAACAAGTCCTTCTTGTTGTAATTTTGGGAGAATTAACAACATTTTCTTGTAGTTTGAAATCAGAAATAATTTAATAATTATTATATCATAGATAAAGATTTTGAAAATTAGAAAGCAGGTTCCTATCTTATTTTCTTTAAAATTTTAACAACCGTGGCAAAAGTTTTTGTAAAAATGTGATTGAGAATTAAGGACAGTTATTCATTTAATATAGTAATAACTTAAAAGTCTTTTATGTGAAAAATAGTCATTAAAATTGATAAATGAGAATTGCAATGTGGAGCAAGGCCATATTTTGTTTTCATTTAAATTATGATGGATATGAAACAAAAATGTAAGGCAAGTACAAAGCTCCAAATTATTCATTCATTAAAAACATCAAATATAAAAATCATGAAGTAAAATTGCACCAGAAAACATGTGATTATACTTTAGAATAACCTTATAACATGCATGCTGTGTGGAAGGATAGGTAGGAAAAGGCTTTTGAAATAAAAAAACTGACGTCACCAGGGTTAAAGGGTTGATTTGGTACTGTAGATTGGAATTCCTTTGTTCTTTTAGTTATAGGAATATATTATAAATTGATCCAAGAATTATCAGTGGAAATAGTTACCTGTATCTGACAGATGAGTTTAGTAACTATTGAAATCAGTTTCCATGTGAGGCAACAGCTTTTTTCTTAATAAATTTTTTTTAGGTAACCTTGGATTGTCTAGCCTGACCATCTGTAACCCTGTCAACCCTTATTCGGTATTAGTTCATCCTTTATTCCTTTAGGTCAGCAGATTCCATTGTTAAAACCAAGGGGATGTATTTACCATAAACAGGTGTTATGGATCAGTCCCATACTCTGATAAACATAGAACAGCTGACAAGCTCATTTTCATAATGAGTGGATTGTATATAATTATATTTATCTATTTTTTTTGGTAAAATTTAGCAAATAATTTTTAAGAATTTAAGAGGGATACAGATTATAATGTAGAATTGACACATTTTTTTAAGCTATTTGTACTCACTACTTTTGGCTCATCTTTTAAATGGATCAAACAGAAATAACAGGATGTTTTGAATACCATAAGAATAACATAAATAGATGCAGTTTTTCCATTATCAATTTTTTTCAAGCTTTATAAATTGGATTTGTGTGCATATTTTTACCATCATTCTTTTATTTTTTAGCTTGACCTCATAACAGATCTCCTAGGAACACCGAGTGATTCAGCAATGAGAACATCGTGTGAAGGGGCACGGGCTCACATCAAACGTATGGCACACAAACAACCGTCATTAGCAGCTTTATACACACTATCAAATCAGGCCACACATGAAGCTGTCCATTTACTCTGCAGAATGTTGGTATTTGATCCAGTAAGTAACAAACAACGGTACCAGATTGTATGGGCAGTTTTGTGAGGGATGATATCTACTATTGTACTATTTTGGTAACAATGGCAGGTGTAAATTATGATACAAAAATCAGAATATAGACATGATATGTATGAATTAATTCAAAAAATATGTACAACCATGGGTGGAAATCAAAAGCATGGGTCTGTGTCAACGTTTGAAATATATTGTTCATATGTCATTGTGTCATAGTCAAATCATGGGGTCTGTCTGTGCATGGAACTAAAACCATGTAGTGAAACTTGTCTGTTATTAGAAACGTGAAAATATAAATAAAAATACATCACTAAGCTCAAAATGTTCGACCAGTCTTACACAACTCTGTAGGGGAATAATAATCTAGCTGATTTATAATTTAGACCTTGACTTTTCAATAAAAGAATAAAAAGATGTGTGTGATTGCCAATGAGAAAACTATCCATCAGAGATCAAGTGACGTAGATGTAATTAACTATAGGTCAATTTACAGTCTTTAACAATGAGCAAAATACATACCATATAGTAAGCTATTAAAGGACTATTTATTTTGTCTTTGTAATGCTGCCTCATTGAAGCATACCCACATCTCCATTTCTTCCTGTTATACATAACCAGAGATTGAACTGAATATATTTTATAACAAGATTTATAATTTTGAATTAAACTCCGTTTGGTGATTTATAATTGTTGTACCCTCTTGTCAGTTAGAATATTTGATGTTTATTTCAGGAAAAAAGAATAAAAGCCACAGATGCATTAGCTCATCCTTACCTTGATGAAGGGAGGTTACGATATCATGCATGTATGTGTAAGTGTTGTTACAGTACAAACTCAGGGCGGCGTTATACCTCAGACTTTGAACCCACATGTTCCCAGCCTTTCAGTTATGGATTTGAAGACAGTCTGACATCGTGTCACAGGGTCAAAGGTGAGTTGGCTTTATTGATATAGTAACTTGGAGAAAAAATGTTTATAAAATTGTAGGATTCAGTTACACCGCTAAAGTTTAAAACTCAATGGAATATATTTTTATTGAATTGCATTAACTGTCTATTAAAAAGAATAAGTTTGTATTTCTCTTGAAAAGTACCAAGATACCAAAGGGATATCCAAACTGACTAGTTGAAAACAAAATGACAATGCCATTGCAAAAAAGAATATTGACCAAAAGACAAACAACAGTCTACAAAACAAAACATACAAAACTAATGACTGAACAACACAAACCAAGTGATACATTATCCAATTGAACTTTTGACCAAATTTACTAGTCTGCATGCACATCTTATCAATGATAATAGTTTTTGCAGGAAGAAACACACTTTTATCTCATTGATCAAATCATTAGACAAAGGTTAAATTCTTCTTAATCACTTTATACAAATAACAGATATTGTGGTCAATAGACAGTATCTGATGACAAAATAGTGTTTAAAGGGAAATAACTCTATGTATTTCTTAATTATACAAAGTGCTGTAATTCTCATTCCCTTTTTAGAAATACCACAGTCAATGTAAAACATCTGTTAGCAGAATAGTAGTTAAAGGGAAATAACTCTATTTATTTCTTATTATACAAAATGTTTTGTTTCTTTTCAGAAAAGTTACACAAGTTTATATTAGAACAACAGAAGAATAATGAAGTTCCACTTTGTCTCAATCCAAATTCTATATCATTTAAAACATTTGCAAGGTGAGTTTTTTTTTATTAGGAATATTTCAGTCGGCTTGATTTATTGTGGGGAAAAATTAAAACCATATAAAAATTAAATGAACATAAAATTCAATGTAGAAAAAATAATATAATTGAACTATGTGGTGTAGAGATCAAAGTATTTTACATGGAGAGGTGAATAGAAAACGCCATTCTAATCAGTGGCATAAATATATTGGATTAGTCAATTTAAAATTCATAGTAAAATTTTATCTTTAGAAAAATTAACATCAGAGGAAGCCATGTGTTTTAATTTGTTTATGGTCATGAATAAGATTTACTTTGAAAAATTGTTACATTTAGATATAATAAAACTGTAAACCCAAAAACCCAAGATATCTGTATAGACTGATTTTTTTAAGTTCGACAATAAAAAGTTTACTTTCCAATTCAAAGGGAGATCGAGGATTGGATAAGGATTGAGGACTCCAAAATATAGAATCTCATTCCAAATATACTACAGAAATTAAAGGGAAATACACATGCGAAAATTAAATCATTTAAGGTGTTGTAAAATAATTCCACTGAAAACATATATTTTTTTTAAAGTTTTGAATTTGTATTATAATTTGTTTTAACATTATAGATCTCCAGTCACCTGTAATAGTGGGTCCCTTTGTGTGAAGAAAGGGCAGATATTTTAAAAAGTGAGAGAAAATTGCAGCATTTCCCGATTCTGATTTTGTACCCCTTTACAGCTTGCTCAGATTGCACTTTACCCTCAGGCTTGAACTTATCAATCTTTTTTACTGAATATTTAAATTGCAGTGAATTCATATAGTTATTTAGAAGTTAAATCATACAATTGGAATATATAACTTAGAAATTTTTTGCCAAACAAAATGAAATTATTTTTGCCACATTTGAGAAAAAATCTGAATTAATGTATGATTTCACTTAAGTTTGTGTGTTCGAAATTTGAAAAAATATTTTTTTGTCGAATGATTTCAAGAAATATAACTTTAATCGCAGAAATGATACTTATCCTCACAAGTTGTCCCCCCTTATTCACATGCTTTTTCAGCAAAATTTGAACACAGTTATACATATGCATTTTTTTTTAAATTCAGAAGTAAATGGTATGTTTTAATTAGTAGCCTTTTATATACCATTTACCAAAAGTATGCACATTCCTAAATCTGGAACATTTGTATACATTCAGAGTGTTTGTTGACCTCGAGAAGTCTTTGGGTTGCTGACTCATTGGCGAATATCCCTCATCTGATAATATTTGTCTTTAGAAAGTAAGAAAGTTATATAAGGAAATATTGTAATGTTGCTTTGACCATTCCGTTATTGGAGAGTATGCCTGTTGCATGGTTTTTTTTAAAGCAGACTTTGTGTATGGATTACATTTGGATGATGTTTTAATAAAACAAATATTTTGTCAGAGTGCATTTTTTCAAATTTTTGTTAATTTTTATTTATTCTTTGTATTTTTCTTTGTTATGAAACATCTGTTGGTGTTTACAGAAAAATATTGTTCAATCCAAAAATACAACTTTTATCCTGCAAAAAATTTGGTGTGCAGTTGTGTGAAGTCAGAAGTGCAACAATTGATAAAAATTTGTGAAACTGTCAAACAGGCAAGACATGTTATAGATGAGCAAACAATGAAACGATCCAATGTTCCAACTGCCTACCCTATATATAAATTGTTAGATTTATATGACAGGAATACATAGTGGATATGATAATAATTTTTCACAGGACTTTATAATTTTAAAATAAGGGAACTTCCCAGAGAAGAAACCATTTTGGATTTTAATTTTATGTTTCTATATATATGTTATAGATATTAGATGGAAAATTGAAGATTTTATTTTAAGTACTTGTTTTCTTAGGGGGTTACAAATGGGGACACACATAAATGTTACTTCAAATACAGTTTAAAGTGTTATGCTTGCAAGTGTCCAGTCTTTAAAGAAATAAAATTGAGCTTCAACAAGTTGTATTGATTTTAAATACTGTAAATTCAGAAATTATTGCGTGCGTTTTTTATTGCGATTTTTGAAAAATTGGAAAAAATACGAGATTAATTATTGTGATTTCAGGAAAAAGTGAATAGAAATATATGTATTAGATATCAAAATGCGAGTTCTTATTATTGCGATACTCATACAATCGCATTATTCGCATTAATAAAAACCTCGCAATAATTCCTGAATTTACAGTAGCAAAATGGTTGACCCTGATTATCTGAAACAAGTTAAAAAAGGTGTGTTGTAAACAAATTATTTGATCCTTTCAAGATATTTAGGTTTTTAACATATAGTAGAATATATGTTTAACATCTTGAACAGATGTGTGCTGATTCTTATTTCTAAAAAATAACAAAATATTTTCCAAACTGTGATGAAATTTATAAAAGAATTGTTTTTTTTTTTTTCAGTTCACAAGTAGCACAGCCAGCAGAGCTTCCACCTTCTCCCCATGCGTGGGAATAAAACTGACCAATCACCTCATTCCAACACACATTCATGCAGAGCAATGACCAATCAAAAGACACTTTGTTCTGACCAGAATACAGAGTGAACCAGTCAAAAGTTTTGTTTCTAGTGGGATTATAAGCAACTTATTTCGAAAAAAAAAAGAGAAGAAAGACAGAAGATGGGGTTGAATATTAAGCCAGATGAAAGTAAAATGCATGAATGTTGATAGAAAAAATCATATGGACTTAAAATCAAAAGTAAAGATATGGAAAGGAAGAATAGAGGACACTTATTTGTATGAACCTTTTAACGAGTTTGTGAACATTAAGATTTAGAATTATAGTGACTGTAGAGATATTGTTTGATCAATAGTGTAAGTTACTATCTGGAACTAGACTGATATTGTGGGAATCTTATATCACTTAAACTTGCCAACTTAAAGTTTTCAAATGCTCCATTTTTTTCTGAGAGAATAATTGTTAGTTGCTGAGGTAATATATCTGTCCTAAGGTTTTCAGCATTTTTCTTCAAATTCTGTGGAGCATTGACATACACATTTCTTACTTTCTATTCTAAATACATCAGAACTTTTTTTATATTAGAATGTTTTATATCTCAGTGATTACAAGGAAATATCTTGGTGTGTTTATTTATTTATGGATACTTTTTGTCAAAAAAAAAAACAAAAAAAATGTCATTCAATCATTTCAAGTCTTCAGATTTAGGTTATCTTTAAAGGTTAAATTTTTTTTTAATCTAACTAGGCTTTTTCTTCATACTAATGACATGTAGTAAGACATCAAAAGAAACATGTATATTATGTATTCTTTGTAGTCTGGTCAGACAAGTCAATGTATATCTCTGTGTGAATGTGTAGATTTGGTGCTCACTTTTATAACTGTGTAAATATTTTAATGTAAATTGTAAAAAGGAAACGTTAATACTGTTAAACAGTTTTATTTATATCATGTAAACAATCAATTTACAAATACTAGGGACTATTTTTCTAAACCTGCTTTTGTATATGGGCAAAGACTTGTCAGACAAACTTCATGACATACGAATTTCTGTATTCAACGTTAATATTCCACATAATTTGTGAAACACATTTGAAAACAAATCTAATTTAATCTGACAGAAAGTCTCTGAACTTTTAGATGACATGACTCAGTATTTGTATCTGTGGGAGATTTCAAATCACACTAAAACTATGAAAACTAACATTTGGTTACCATGACAACAGATCAGCAATAAACACAGGGCCTTGGATGTCCCTCCCAAAGTCCTTTATTCCAGGAAATTGGTTTCCATAGTATTTGTAAATTAATTGTTATGTTGTTTCTTCATTAGAAATCATGTTATACAAATTACCATGTACAATATCATGTCAACATAGTTGTTTACATTATATAAAGATCTGAAGTCACAATACAAGTTTATAAGTTTGCTTTATATTTTTTCATCTTTTAATTGATTTAACATAGATATTCATTAAGAAGGTATCAATATTTTAAGATTGCAATAACAAAGTTTTTTACATTAGAGAAACTGCCAAAGCATAGTTGCACTTTATAAGGGTACTTTGTCAAAAACAAAAGTCATTCAAATAATGTCATGTTAAAAGGTTTAAAGGGTAGAAAAAAGTAATAGTTAACCAACCAACAAGGTCTCAAATTTATCAAAAAGTATTTTCAGATATATTTATATTTATTCAATGAAACTTTTTCTTTCATTAATTTTTTAAAGTTTTTAGAATGTAGATATCTCTTAAATCCACTTTCCACTGAAACATTTTTCCTGTAGCACTTTGATTAAAAATTAAGTATTTTAATGACCTTCTGTATTTACATGACCTTCAGAAATTTAATGACCTTCAGTATTTTCATGACCTTCAGTAATTTAATGACCATCAGTAATTTAATGATCTTCAGTATTTTCTTGACTTATAAAGAACATCAAAAGTATTGAAATTCTTTAATTAAAAAAATTGCAGGAACAAGATGAAATGTATATTTTGCATTCTAAATGTAAGAGCTATATAATTTTACTGAAGAAGTCCATTATAAAATTGGGTACTTTTGTGATGCATTCTATAGAAATTCAGATCTCTAAGAAACTAGCCATGTCCTATTTAGTATTGATCTCGTTTAAAGTGATGAATGTTTGCACTTTAAGCTGAATGTGTTAGTATAAATGCCTGTTTATCAGTAATGACTAAATCTGGAGTCAGTATTTTTTAAATCATTTTACATATCTATGTGTTATTATGTGCTGCCAAATCACTTTGTCCAATGTCAGTTTTTTATTCCATTGTTATCTCCCCTTCTTGTATAGGGTTTACTTCCTGTCTGGTTCAAATCTTGCTTAATAGCCTACAGTCTGCACCATTAGCCACTAATCAGATGCCCCAGACTAGTAAAAGAGATATTTTTGAAGCATTTCCTTATAATGATTTCCTTTTAATATGCTTAATTTTTCTGGCGTATATTTAAACAATTAATGCTTAGATTCAGCAGGTCTGTCAAGTTAGCAGCCTTTTGAGGTTTGTTATCAGTTTGTGACTCAGCAGGTCTGTCAAATTAGCAATCTTTGAAGGTGTGCTGTCAGTTTGTGACTCAAAAGATAAAATGTTGAAACAATATTTTAGGAAAGTTTATTATTATGATATTTTATACTTGACCATTTTCAGGAACGAAACAGGCAAACCAAACACTTCTCTTTTTTTTACAAAGTCCAGAAATGATAATTGTATTATGTTAAACTTCTCAGGGACAAGCCTTTATCAATGTATATTTAAGATGAAACAGTGAAATGTTGGCTGTGTGAATTATATTTATTAACAAAAAGTAGAAACATTTCTGACTGTTAATGTTGATGACTGCTTCATTTAATCAATGAAGAATGACATCCTCAAAGCAACATTGTAATGCATGGAGTTTGTTTTTAAGTCACATGGAGAAATTGTATGTTGCGAGTTTGAAATTTCAAAATCAAGAGTCTAACTCACATTGTTTTGTGAACTGTATATGTTTTATATTAGAAACTCAAATGTAAGTTTCAATCAGATTAAATGAAAAAGAATGTGTCCAGTGACGTATTGTGTATAATTTATATAGATGTAGATTACTGTAAGTGTACAACCAAATACATGTATGTTTCTATATGAGTACACACATACACATGTTTGAATGCATGTTATCTTTTTTAAATATTTTACTAGATAACTGACCAGTTTTTAAAAGCTTACTGGACCAAGTTATAATTGGATATAAATTTTTCCTTTTATTTTTAATATTAAAATAGTTTTGAGTGATTGACTTATAAAATGAATTTGGACTTTTACAAGATATTAATTTCATTCCAAGTATTTTTCTTATTGTGTACATATGTGTATTTTTTTGCCAAATGGATTGTTATAAATGTAAACAAGCTTCTAGTACAAAGTGAAAGTAGATGTGTAAACTTGTGATATTTCCAGATTGTATATAAATGGTTGATATTATTGTGTATTTGTGGTACTTTAAAATGATAGTTTTTTACATAAATTTTATATAATTTCTACCATATAAAATGTACACTTTTCGAATATTTTTGTTGTATTTTCCCACTTCCAGTAAATTTATGCTAGATGCACCAAATAAGCATATTTTGTTGTAAGTCGTCGTTTGAAATTAAAAGCTGCCCTAAAAACTAGTCCTAATACAGTGTAGTTGTATATATGTGTTTTTTTTGTGTGTTTTTTTTTTTTTTGGTTCAGAAATATGGTGCTGATTCAAAGGTCAAAGGTCAAAAATATGTAACCAGTTAAATGTGTTTAATATGTGCAAAACTGGTGTTGCTTTAATTCATGAATTTTTGTTTGTTTCTTTTTTTGCTTTAAAAATATGTGATAGTGTAAGTTTACGTCAATGTCATGTGAAGACTTTTATTTGAATAATTTGTCATGTTTACATCGGGATACATCATGATAAATAGAAGATCAAATTATTTACAGTGAAACCAGCAAAATTTGATTAAATGGTAATTCCAATGCAATATAAGATAAAACAGAAGTATTTTCACGTTGACATTTGTACAATAGAATATTTAGAAGATATTATGTCAAGTTGATATTAGGACAATGAAAACAATATATTTTGTCATGTTGACACCAGTACAATGGAAGATAAAAATTATTAGCAATGTCCACATAAATGTTAAAATTATTACAAAAGAAGATAAAAAGTATTTGTCATGTTAAGATCAGTACAATACAAGATAATATATTTTGTTATGTTGACATCTGTACATTGTAAGATACAATTATTTTTCATGTTAACATAAAACAAAAAAAAGATTAAATGTTTGTCAAGTTGACATCAGAACAGTAGAAGATAAAAAAAAAAAACTGTCAAGTTGTCAGACAAAATTACAGTATGAGATCTATATGTAAAATATAAATGTGAAAAAAAATAAATCTAAAATAGTATTTGTATATATAAATCCAGGAAAGGGGGCGTAATTGTCAAGTATACAAACAAAAACAAAACAAAATTGGGGAGCATATCGAGGCAAATTTTTTGTCAACAATTTTCTTCCAAATAAATATATTTTTTTTCTGATTTATTTTCCCTCAATGCAAGTTTGGTTTTATTTTGTTTAACCGTAAATTTATTCAATGAGCATTGTCAAGTATTAGAAAAAAATGTCCTGAAAGTATGACCAGCGTTTGTGTTGTAAGATTATAAAACCATTAAATGAGATAGATACTACACATCTCAATTTCCAAAGAGGAATTGAGGCAATAGTCCTTGACAGTTTGGTGTTAATTACACGTGTTTATGTCAATGTTTACACAATTTATGTTGCCATGGTTTTTAAGGCAAGAATTTCATCATAAATGTCTGGTGAAGATGTGATACCTGTGAGATTTTTGTGGTTTCATGAACTTTTAAAGTAATTAATTATTTTATGCATTGAAATAAACATGGTTCAAGATTAAAGTTAATATTGGATAGAAAATATCACCATTTGAATTAAAACCATGCTAGTTTGCACCATGCATAGTCTTCCTTGTCAAGTGTTGTTTGTTTATATCATAAACCTAAGTTATAAACTAAAGCTGTAAAAAATAGGCTATCCCTCTTTAAAATGTTGGGGGTTATTTATTGTGTGTTGGGTAAACTGTAGGTAACTATAGTAACCATTCTCTAGGTGATACTTGTGTGTGTAAATGAGATGATAGGATGTTTTGTCTATTTACATGTATTTATGGAAAAAGTGAAATAAAATGAATAAAACTAATAAAAAATTATAAAAAAAATTGTTTTTCTTGTTGTTTCCTCTGTAATACAGATAATACAGTGTGTAAAACAAAATGTGAAAAAAGAGATTTGGTTTATCAATTTTTATTACAAAATCCTAACTCGCTATTTACAAAACTAAAAGGATATGACTTTAAATGCTGTTCTTCATCTAAAAGTAGCAGTGAAACCTTCAAAACTCAGGAAAGAAAAAGCTTACCTCACTGCCTCTATATATAAATATTGGTATGATTGCCAATGAGACAACTCTTTAACAAGAGACCAAATGACATATTAGGACCGTTTATATTAGAGTTCTATTCTAGCTGTTGATGATGCTACACCTGTGCAAATATGAATTGTCAGAATGGATGATGGTGGATGGCTGCTTAACCTCCAGTGGCAAATTAATATCCATATTCAGGACAAGAACATGTTAATGTATTATGAATATTAGCCCTGCTTTGTACTTGAACAATACACTGTGCTTGTGCCCAAGGTAACAGTCTGCAGGATGACATGTCAGCTTACCCAGACACATTATTCTGACTCCGAGCTGACCAGTCTTTGCTCTTACTCCTTAATGCCACGTGCTTAGCGGAGAAGCAGCAAATACCAATTTTAAAGTCTTTAGTTTAAACCCACGATCTTCCGAAAACGAGGCAAACACGCTACCACAACCACCGAGGCGGTCGTCAGAATGGAATAAAGTTAATTTTTAAATGGTTTTTATACGCCCGTTTTATGGGACGTATTATGGTATACCATCCGTCCGTCATCAACATGTCGCACAATAACTCAAAAACGCTTGAACCAATCTGCATGAAACTTTGGTGAATTGTTTATATCAATTGACGTGAGCTCCCTTTCATTTTTTATAAATTTTAGATTTTAAGTTTCCGAGTTATGGGGTTTTATTCATAAAAAAAGGGGGATTTTCCAGTTTTCACATAATAACTCAAAAACACTTTCACCAATTAGCAAGAAACTTTGGTGAATTGTTTATATCTATTGACATGAGCTCCCTTTCGATTTTTATTAATTTTAGATTTTATGTTTCTGAGTTATTGGGTTTTATTCATTAAAAAAAGGGGGGTTTTCCAGTTTTCGGACAACAACTCAAAAATGCTTTCAGCAGTTTTCATGAAAGTTTGGTGAATTGTTTATATCTATTGACATAAGCTCCCTTTGGATTTTTATAAATTATAGATTTTACGTTTCCGATTTTATCCATAAAAAGGGGGGGATTTTCCAGTTTTCGGACAATATCTTTAAAGTGCTTTGAGCAGTTTTCATGAAACTTTGTTGACTGGTTTATATCTATTAAGCTAACCTCCCTTTAGTTTTTCATAAATTTCTGAAATGACATTGAGAAGTTATTGAACTTTATTCTTTAAAAAAGCGACGGGCGTATCATGCGCTCATGGCGCAGCTGTTTATTGGCTGCTGTTGTACTCATTTTATTCTTTTGCAGGTTTTAGAGCTATCTCTGCTCCTGCTTTGAGACGTCTTGCAGTGGCTTTGACCTTTCTGTGAATTGAATCTCATGACATCTATTTTTGGTTCAGAAAGCATGCTTCAAAATCTGCTTCTCAGCTCTTAGATATAAGAAGATGTGGTATGAGTGCCAATGAGACAACTCTCCATCCAAGTCACAATTTGTAAAAGTAAACCATTATAGGTCAAAGTACGGCCTTCAACACGGAGCCTTGGCTCACACCGAACAGCAAGCTACAAAGGGCCCCAAAAATGACTAGTATAAAACCATTCAAACAGGAAAACCAACGGTCTAATCTATATAAAAAACGAGAAACGAGAAACACTTATGAACCACATCAACAAACGACAACCACTGAACATCAGGTTCCTGACTTAACAAAACAAGAGGAGGTGTGTGAAATATATAACAACTATTTATACCCCACGCAACGAGTTGCGGAGGGTATAATGTTTTTGACCCATCCGTCCGTCCGTCCGTCAGTCCTGTTTCTTGTCATCGCAACTCCTCTCAAACCACACAACAGAATTTCACGAAACCTTTTTAGAAAATAAGGACATACTATGTAGTTGTGCATATCGACCGGAAATTACGATTCAATTCTTTTTCTAGGAGTTACGTCCCTTTGAACTTATTTACTTTAATTTACTACTGCAACAGTTTGTCATCGCAACTCCTCTCAAACCACACAACAGAATTTCATGAAACCTTTTCAGATAATAAGGACATACCACGTAGATGTGCATATCGACAGGAAATTACGATTCAATTTTTTTTCCAGGAGTTACGCCCCTTTGAACTTATTTGCCCAATATACTACTGCAACCTTTTGTCATCGCAACTCCTCTCAAACCACACAACAGAATTTCATGAAACCTTTTCAGATAAGGACATACTACGTAGATGTGCATATCGACAGGAAATTACGATTCATTTTTTTTCCAGGAGTTTAGCCCTTTGAACTTATTTGCCCAATATACTACTGCAACCTTTTGTCATCGCAACTCCTCTCAAACCACACAACAGAATTTCATGAAACCTTTTCAGATAATAAGGACATACTACGTAGATGTGCATATCGACAGGAAATTACGATTCAATTTTTTTTCCCAGGAGTTACACCCCTTTGAACTTATTTGCTTCAATGTACTTCTGCAACAGTTTGTCATTGCAACTCCTCTGAAACCACACAACAGAATTTCATGAAACTGTGTAGATAATAAGGACATACTATGTAGATGTGCATATTGACAGGAAATTAGATTCAATTTTTTTTTCTTACACTTATTTTATTTCTCTAATGACAATGTGGGGACGTGGGGTATGTGAGCGCGCTCACTAAGGTTCTTTCATTTGTAAATGTTGCCAAGAATATTGGAAACCATCAAATAAAAGTTGATGATGATCACCTGAGTATTGTAGCCATTTAAAGATAATCTTTCCGATCTTGACCAAAACAGTTTTACCTTTTCCCCTATTGATCAAGACTTTAATGAGAAACGTATACATAATATTAATGTTAAAAAGCCACTGGAATAGATGGTATTTCACCTAATTTACTATATTTTGCTAAACATGCTACTGTAAAACCTCTTACAGATATTGTTAATTTATCATTATCATCACCAACCTTCCCTGACCGTCTTACGGAAGCTCAAGTTGCACCTATTCACAAAAAGAATAGTGTATTAGAAAAGGAAATTTGAAAATGCCATAGAAGTACAATTGTACAGTACTTTAATAATATCTTCAATCCATTTTTGAAAGCTTTTAGATCAGGCCAAGGCTCCGTGTTGAAGGCCGTACTTTGACCTATAACTGTTTACTTTTAATAAATTGTGACTTGGATGGAGAGTTGTCTCATTGGCACTCATACCACATCTTCTTATTTATATTTGGATGTCAGTCAACTTTATTAAGAGTGATTGAAGATTGGAAATTAGCCACAGACACTTGTTTTTCTCAATGAGGGTTTACTATCCACACTTGTACGAGATTTTTCGTACAAGTGTGGATAGTAAACCCCCATTGACAGAAACAAGTGCCTGTGAAATTAGCTCTAGACCAAAATAAATACCTTACAGCTATCCTGATGGTCTTGTCAAAAGTTTTGACTGTCTCCCTCATGACTTACTGCTACTGAAACTAAAAGCTTATGGTCTTTCAAAATCCTCACTTGATATGTTATATAGTTATTTAACAAAAAGAAAACAGTGTGTGAAAGTAAACCAAATAAGGTTCCATCCTTGGACTCATCCTATTTAATATTTTTATAAATGATTTGTTCTTTTTTGTAAAAAAAAATTTTTTTTATATAATTATGCTGATGACAATACTTTGTCAAAGTCTGGAAATTCCTTACAAGGTGTAATTTCTGCTCTTGAGGAAGACAGCAATTATTTAATACAGTGGTTTTCTTCAAATAAAATTCAGGCCAACCCAGAAAATTTCAAGCTATCTCTCTTGGCAAAAAAAACTACTTAGAGTTACAATTGATTTCAAATTAAACTTCAATTTACATATTTCAATATCTGTAAAAAGGCTACAAGGCAATTAAATGTTTTGAAAAGAATTGGGAAACACCTAAACAAACTGAGTAAACTTACAACTTATTACTCATTTGTTGTGTCAAACTTTAGTTACTGCCCTTTGACTTGGCATTGTTGTGGGGAACAAAATACAAGGAAAATAGAAAAAAAATACAAGAACGAGCGCTTCGTTTTATTTATGAAGACCATCAGAACTCGTACGAAACACTCCTGCAGATTTCAAACTTTCCATCACTAAAAACTCGTAGAATGCGCTCAATTGCCTTGTAGACCTTTAAAATAATTAATAAAAAATGTCCTTTATTTATTCAAGATCTAGTTGTTATAAAGAAAACAATTCATATAATTTCAGGTATGTGAACACTGCTGAGGTACCTAGACCAAGAACCTCAAGTTATGGTAAAAGATCTTTTATATTTGAGGCAGCACAAGTATGAAATTCCCTTCCCAATGAGACTAGAACTATGACCTCTTTTGACCAATTTAGGAATTATATAAATTCCTGGTGTGGGGGTCAAAAATGCAACTGCAGTTCGTGCCGTTTCCATCCAATGATGCCTCATAGCTGAAATTTCTTTCTTTCTTTATTTTCTGGCCTTTTGCTCTGCTTTTTTATGCATTATTATATATATCGGCTATTAAATGCCAGTGCTTTATCAATTTATTTATTTATGCTTTTTAGTGTGTTAGTATTTTATGCTATTTCAGTGATTGCTGGTTCCTCCATTCAATGCACATAGAGGTGTTTGCCGCATGAGCATTGACCCTGGAGGTTCAGAAATAAAAATTAATTTGCTTTCACTATATTTGCATGCTTTTTTATTTTTTTTATTTATTAGTATTTGCATGAAGCTGCATGATAATTATATGTTAGTCGGTTAAATAGCTCACCAGAGCTCATGATTTATCTGTTATTATGTACATATATGCCGACTTTAAATAAAAATTACTTACTTACTTACTTACTTACTTAAGGTGAACATGTGCGTCAGACGGTTCTCCTGACCTCCACCTTATTCCTTGGATTAGTGATCAAGGTTAAATCAGTTTCTCACATAGTATACACAATATGTCAACTATATTTGTAGTATAAAATGATTGCAAGATTAACATGTCAGTCTGTTTCATTTGAGCTTGGTCAATGCTAAGTTTTTGTGGTTTGGTCTATTTCTCTAATACTACAAAAACAGGTTACATGTCCATCTAGCAAGGTTCACCTGCCATATTCGTTGAGTTTGGTGTTCAAATTGGTATAAATTGTGCCTCCCGTCTTGCCGATTTGTTTTTGTAACATATGAAGCACAATTCATATACAAAACATTCTCAAAGACAAAACGAAACAAACATCATCTTACAAAGTTCTTTAAATTCATTTTCAGATATATTGATGATGTCCTATCACTTGATTACCTACTTTTCAGGGAGTGCTTACATCTATTATATCCTAGTGCTTTTGAGATTAACGATACTACCGAAAGTAGAAAGTCTGCTTCATGTCTTGATCTATTCCTTGATAATGACACAGATGAACTACTTCAAACTAGAATCTATGACAGACGTGACGATTTCAACTTTCCAATAGTCAACTAGCAGGATCTACTTACCCTTCCGGAGCACCTGAGATCACCCCCAGTTTTTGGTGGGGTTCGTGTTGCTCAGTCTTTGGTTTTTTATGTTGATTTGTGTACTGTTGTTTGTCTTTTTCTTTTTTAGCCATGGCGTTGTCAGTTTATTTTCGACTTATGAGTTTGAATGTCCCTTTGGTATCCTGCGCCTCTCTTATGATTTTACATATATTAACATTATTTACATAATCGGAAAGTTTATCAATTAGGCTAAGCGTGGTACCTATAGCTGCGCATTCTCACAATTTTTGTAAAACAGTCAGTGTAGACATAGCTTAGATGTACTCTGCTTAACCTCCGATAGACTATCAGTGTAGACATAGAATAGACGTAATTTTGCTTAACCTCCGATAGAATGTCAGTGTAGACATACCTAAGACGTACTCTACTTAACCTCTGATAGAATGTCAGTGTAGACATAGCTTAGACGTTCTCTGCCTTACCTCCGATATAATGCCAGTGTAGACATAGCATAGACGTACTCTGCTTAAACTCCGATAGAATGTCAGTGTAGACATAGCTTAGACGTACTCTGCTTAACCTCCGATAGAATGTCAGTGCAAAAATAGCTTAGATGTACTCTGCTTAACCTCCGACAAACATCAGTGTAGACACAGCTTATAGACGTACTCTGCTTAACCTCCGATAGAATGTCAGTGTAGACACAGCTTATAGACGTACTCTGCTTAGACTCCGATAGAATGTCAGTGTAGACACAGCTTATAGACGTACTCTGCTTAACCTCCGATAGAATGTCAGTGTAGACACAGCTTAGATAGACGTATCAGTGTAGACTAGCTGTAACCTTCGATAGAACATCAGTGTAGACATAGCTTAGATGTACACTGCTTAACCTCCGATAGAACATCAGTGTAGACATAGCTTAGATGTACACTGCTTAACCTCCGATAGAACATCAGTGTAGACATAGTTTAGATGTACACTGCTTAAACTCCGATAGAACATCAGTGTAGACATAGCTTAGATGTACACTGCTTAACCTCCGATAGAACATCAGTGTAGACATAGCTTAAATGTACACTGCTTAAACTCCGTCAGATGATATGTTATCGTTTGGATTGTCCTTCTTACTTCTGGTTCAGATAAATTTCAAGTTTTTTCTTCAAATATGACGAAATTCTTATTTATCTTACCCCAATCACACTAGGACCACGATCCCGCTACTACCTCAGAAATTATGAAAAACTTTGGAAGTCGTAGTAAGGTCGTGAAGGTCGTACTAAGGACGTGCCAAGGTCTTCATGATCGTCCACGACCAACTTTGAACATGCTCAAAATATTCGTAGTGCAGTCGTGGCCAAAACTAAAAGCGTATACGTAGGAAGGTCGTAGTAAGGACTTATTAAGATCGGGATGGGGTAGAAGCATTGTATTGGAAACGTGGTGCAATCAGGAAGCCAATGAAAAAAGATCTCGCTGCGATCTCACAACCATTTCACTGCGACTATACCGATTTCACTAGGTCTTTATTACGCTTCTACTACGATATTGATACGATTATACTACGATGGAGAAGACAATTGTACGCTGCTACTACGCGCTTGTCGTCCGTATTACGACGTTACTACTATACTACTACGTCCTAGATAATTGCACGACCTCATTCTGTTGATATAAAAAAAAAACGGGTGCAATAACTTCTACCTGTAGTTCAACCATGGACACACATGAGCAAAAACCTACTTCTGCAATCTTTAATTTAGCTGCACTGTATCGATTTGGCTGATCATGCTACACTTTGAGAAGAATGAGAAGACATACTAGACAGCGTAGGTCCTGCCGGGTACGCCCTTGGCTTTCTCTTGAAAGAAGACTCCATATTGGGCATTACGACCGACTTATGAAAGAATTAAGGATGGAAGGTCAACAGTCATTTGAAACGTATTGGAGTCGTGGTATGATCGTAGTAGACTCGTATTGAGATCGTAATGCGATCGGGAAGGTCTTGGTATAGAAGCGTACAGAGATTGTGTAAGTCGTGGTGAGGTCTTCTTAGACGTAGCAAGAGCGTGACAAGATCGTAACTAGAACGTATTGCTATCGCAGGGGAATCGTAGCAGGATCTTAATTTATCAGGATGATATTAAGGTCGTGGTATGAACATGAAAACTATGAAATATTGAATATTCAAGCCGACCATACCACGATCTCACCGCGATCTTATTATTTTATAGATCGTTGTGGGATCTTCATGGTCTTCGTCTAGTGTGACGGGGCTTAAGGGTACGATCATTTGATTTTTGTTGTCAGTGTGTGCAAACGGATTTAGGAAATTAAAATGCTGTCCTGGTAATAAATGAAGATTTATAATAATCTTGCCTTATATAGATGGGATGAAAATGAATACTTTGCCAAATAAGAGAAAGGAAACAACTATGTACAAAAAATAAAAAGGAAAATAAATTTGACGCCGGCCTAGCAACACGTATGAAAATTCAATCTGCGAAAAGTCTCCACCTGGTTATATTATATTTTATATTTTAGTATTGTACAAATGAATCCAATACAAAATATCGTGAATTTTTTAAGATAAAATTGTTGATTCTTCAAATGTTTCTTTAGTGAAGGAGTTTTTTGTTTGTTTGATCAAACACATTATCATTTTTAGCAGAAACAAGGGGTCACGATCGCTCTGGCTCTCCCATTACCTCTAGGTTAAATGATCTTCTTGGTACCTGTAAAGAATATATACAAAATTTTACATGTACTTTTTTTAATAATAAATCTTTGCACATTTGGAAAAACTAAGAATTCTCACTTGATCGTAACTTATTTGAAGAGAACTAGCCCCAAATTTCTGACCCATATGATAAATAAATGGAGAATGTGTCCATGGGACACAAATAATGCCCCCGCTTGCATATAACGTTATAAAGGGTCATGACTCAATGGTTTACTTTTATAAATTTTGACTTGGATGGAGAGTTGTCTCATAGGCACTCATACCACATCTTCTTATATCTAATAACTCAAGAACGGTAAAATTGACGCAACCCAAATTCGAACTTGATTCTGTGTTTTGTGGTAATACGCATTGTGTCATAACATTTGGTTGAGGCAAACTAAAGTTAGAGAAAGGAAAATAGATTTGGGACGTACGGACGGACGTACAGATGGACAAGGGTGAAACTTAATGCACCCACCGGTGCGGCGGGGGCATAAATAGTCTTAAAGCATTGTTTATAAGTTTCATAATATTTGGGTAAGGCAAACTAAAGTAAGAGAACGGAAACTAATATTGGGACGTAGGGACGTATGGACGGACGGACGGACAAGGATAACACTTAATGCCCCTCCGGTGCTTGATGGACACCAATATAACAAAAATTCAGATAATGTGTCCATTAGTTTTCATACACAAAGAGATATATTTTACATTTCTTGAATTATATTATAAATAAATTACTCAATCCGAGCTTTATCAACTTGAAAAATAAGGTTAGGTGCTAGACTTGTCAAAGGTTTCTTATTAAAACATGACATACCAAATTATTTTTTGAAATGTATATGTATCTCTTCACAAATGTCTTTTATGGTTCCATCGCCTTATTACAGTTATGTGATACCTTTTAACACGATGTAACGGCGACGGATCGGGGAGGGGGTTGATGATTTGCCCCTCCCCACACCTTGTGACAAAAATTAAAAAGGAAAATAAAAAAATGGAAATAGAAATGGACACTGGCTAACTAGACTTTTAGACTATAGAAAAGCTTTTGTTTGCTTGTCACTAAATCACACTTTTAAGTCCACTCATTCGCCACTGTTCAGCAAATAAAAATATCTTCAATAATTAAAAAAAAAAAAAAAAAAACAAACGAGATTACGCTAACATAGAATAAAAATACCTGTTTGTAGAGAATTTAATATTTTCATAGTTTTTTATCTTTCCTGATAGCCCGGTAAACACCAAACGTGTTGGGGTTGAATCGAAAACAGATGATGATGAGGAGTAGGAGAGGGAGGAGGATGACGATGATGATGATGATGAGTAGGAGAAGGAGAGGGAGGAGGAGGAGGAGGACGATGATGATGATGATGATGATGATGATGATGATGATGATGATGATGACGATGATGATGAGAGGAGGAGGAGGAGGAGGAGGAGGAGGAGGAGGAGGAGGAGGAGGAGGAGGAGGAGGAGGAGGAGGAGGAGGAGGATGATGATGATGATGATGATGATGATGATGATGATGATGATGATGATGATGATGATGATGATGATGATGGGAGGAGGAGGAGGAGGAGGAGGAGGAGGAGGATGACCCTGCTTTGAGTCGGATATTTAAAGATAACAAGGAAGCACACGTTTTCACCCTATCCATAGACTTTAATCCGACTCTGAGCCGACCAGTCCTTAATGCCACCTGCTTAGCGGAGAAGCAGCAAATACAGACTTTAAAGTCTTTAGTTTGATCCGGACGGACATTAACCTTTGACGATACTTATATAGCATTAAATTTGCCCTTTATTTGTCCGATTACTTATATTTCTGTAGGTAATTACATTTTTGGTACGTAGAATAAAGAAGAAACTAATATAGACCACGATTCAAAGGAATTAATTAATAGCTGTCTTTCGCCTTAGAAGGACATCAGTAATCAAGATATAAAAATCTAAATGAGGAACAGTTTATTTTACCGATAAATGACCGCTTATGTAGCAACAGTGTTTTGACCGATAAATTAGCAGTCATATTGCGTTTGTGATGATAATCGTTGATTTATATTATCAGAAATCTAAAACAAAACTGTAATATTGCATAACTGGTATTTTCTCTCACGGCGTCGTGCTTTAGCGCCAGTAAATTATAGAAAATTATGACAAATAAATACTATTAGTATTGTGAATTTCACCCTTTGACCGACTTTATAATTAGAAAAAGCCACCAAAAGATACCCAGATTTATGATTGTACTCTGTTATCAATGTACGATTTAAAATAGGTTAAAAAATATTCGACTTCTCTACAATTTACACAAGTATTCTTCTTTCTAAACTTGATAACAGATTAAAACAATTAGACTATCCATAACAAAAAATGGGCAATGTAGGTACACACAACTTGTTTTAGATCGACAACATCAGCCCATTAAACTGCACTTTTTCTACAAAAGGCGAAACAAAGATATATATTCCTTGTTTTAGGCAATGAAAAATCTTACTTTGTGAAGAACCATACTGATTCCAACAAATACCCCGAAGACGATATCATCAAATGCTTGGACTACTTGATCGACTTCATAAGTGTTGAGTTTGAAGGAATAATATTTCAGAAGACAATCGGTATTGTAATGGGTACAAATTGTGATCCAACTACGGGCTGACTTATTGCTGTACTTATTTGAAGCAGAATTCATATAGAACCTTCTAAAAGACAAAAACGAGAAACATCTTCCAAAGTTCTTTAATTTCACTTTCAGATATAATGATGATGTTCTGTCACTCAATAACCCAAATTTCAATGAGTGCTTGCATCTCATATATCCCAGTGAACTTGAAATTACAGACACTACCGGAGTTAAAAGGACTGCTTCATACCTTGATCTTTTCCTCGTTATTAACACAGATGGACGACTTCAAACCAGAATCTATGAAAACGTGATAATTTCAATTTCTAATTGTCAACTTTCCATTTCTCATCATAAACACACCATCTGCTCCATCGTATGGCGTTTACATATCCCAATTAAAACGTGACGCTCGTGCACACACTATACGGACTTCATTAACATGGGTGTGCTCCTTACACAAAAACTGTTCCAACAGAGTTATGAAGAAGAACGACTGAAATCGACACTACATACGTGTTACGGTCACCATCACGAACTGGTTGACCGATACGATAGGTCGGTGTCTCAACTCACTAGCGACAAATGTTTTCGCGGTCTTAGATCTTTAGATACCAGTATAGTCGTCTGATCTGTAATTTTACCGATTGTGTTCTATTCCCGATTATGACATTTTTACCGAGTGTGAATTCGCATGGCGGGTGATGCATGCAGTGTAGGAGACGCTTATCCTGTCGGTCACGTGGTCTTGATTCTTTCAGAGTTTATGTGATTCCATGGCGGGTGATGCATGCAGTACAGGAGATGCTTACCCTGGCGCTCACTCGATATTGCTCCTTTCAGAGTTTATGTGATTCCATGGAGGGTGATGCATGCAGGGCAGGAGACGTTTAACCTGTCGGTCACTCGGTTTTGCTCCTTTCAGAGTTTATGTGATTCCATGGCGGGTTATGCATGCAGGGCAGGAGACGTTTACCCTGTCTCTCACTCGGTTTTGCTCCTTTCAGAGTTAATGTGAATCCATGGCGGGTGATGCATGCAGGGCTGGAGACGTTTACCCTGTCGCTCACTCGGTTGTTTTCTTTTCAGAGTTTACGTGATTCCCTCAGTTCCTGTTTGTTACCTTAATTTGTGTCTTCCTTACCGATTTACAAGATTTGAACATCGATGAAATACTGTCGCCTTATTTTAGGAAGACAAAGAACATACTTTGTGAAAAACACTCTGATTCAAACCATATGTTCAATGAATGAGGAACATTAGTATTTTTGATTTAGTATCGATTGATTGGTGTTTACGCCGCCTCAGCACAAAAAGGCTATATCGCAGTAATTAAAGTCTAGTAAATCCATTAATTGATTGATCGATTTGCTCAATGTCTAGTGGCAAATACGGCACGGCAGGATGAGGTAACTGAACTGGTGTCTATAAATGCATTCCTTTCTCTTCAGACAAATTGTCAATTAAATCTCATCATTGCATTATTATATACAATAGTAGATATTCCTTTGTTACTGGAGTATGGATACTAGTTAATAGAAGAAAGCAAAAGATATTAGTGCAATTGTCATGGGAACTAATTGGAAAAGTACCTTAAGGGGTACCGGTAAGCCAACTTCCACTGATTTTATTTCAGTCACAGGGACATATTACAAAATTCGTTACAACCTACTGGAAATTCATAATTAAAATGTCTATGATATTCTAAAAACATTTATCAACAATTTTACACATTTTCATGAAGCCAAAACATTTTTTTTTTCAGCGCTACACATTACCGTTGAAGATATTTTTTCTGTAAAATTATTCATCGAAGGACATTTTTAACTACATTCAAATAGATTTATTTTATAGGATAATTACTTTCAATATAATTTTGGTTTGGTTAGGAAAGTCTTTCATGAACAGTTTAAGATTATTACACAAATGCCATGATCTATCGAAATTGACATTTCGATCCATCACTAAGCATGTATATCCATATGTTCGGGAAAAAAACCGCTGGAGTATTGTTGTATTAATAATGTTAAAGTACGCATATGTATCTGAATAACTATGGATTAAAGAAATCTGGAAAATATTATGAAGTGAATTAGCAGAAATTTCCCCGATCTCTCTTTACAAAGTCTTTCAAATACAAAGTTGAAACCAGATAGTATATCTATACCCAAAGCATACCAAATAAACTTTAAAGGACAAAGTAATTGGAAAACATGATGATATTTGATGAAAATTGTCTGAAGTCATATGAAAGCAAAGATATGGACAACGACAATGATTTGACTGTATACATAACCTTTTATTCACGGAAATAAGACTATGAAAAAGTTAAATCTTGCGAAATTACCTGATATCTTGTATAACCTTGAGACATCATGTGATATCTTGTTTAAAAAGAGAGGCGAAAGATACCAAAGGGACATTCAAGCTCATAAGTCGAAAATAAACTGACAACGCCATGGCTAAAAAAGAAAAATACCAACAGACAAACAATAGTACACACACCACAACATAGAAAACTAAAGACTGGGCAACACGAACCCCTTTAGAATAAATTAATATCTTGCATAACATTGAGAAATTACCTGATATCTCGTATATATAACCTTCAGAAGTAATTTGATATCTTGTATAACCATCAACAGTAATTTGATATCTTGTATAACCTTGAGAAATTATATGATATTACTGGGTCGATGCCACTGCTGGTGGATGTCCCCCTTGAGGGTATCACCAGCCCAGTAGTACGCACTTCTGTGTTAACATGATATATCATTGATATGGTCAGTTTTATAAATTAACAGTTTAAAAAAATTGTTCGAAAACTAAGGATTTTTAACCTCCAGGAAAAGATTACCTTATCAGTATTTTGCAAAACCTTTCGGAAATATTTGGTCCTCAACGCTCAACTTCGTACTTGATTTGGCCTTTAAACGTTTTTTATTCGAGCGTTACTGATGAGTCTTTTGTAGACAAAACGCGCGTATGGCGTACACAATTATAACCCCGGTGTCTTTGGTGATTTACAAAAGCAATAATCGTCGTATTGGACATAAGTTTGTAATAAAATCGTCGTATTGGACATTAGTTTCTAATAAAATCGTCGTATTGGACATTAGTTTGTAATAAAATGGTCGTATTGGACATTAGTTTGTAATAAAATGGTTTTCCCCTCATTTTCATGCATGTTGGTTGATCTTGACAAAAGTTTTACTTGTATAACAAATTATTTTCCGAATGTGTTTTCTATTATTCGCATAAGTGATCAGATTCTAACTTATCCTATTAATTTAATTTGGAAAAAAGTTAAGCTATTTTTAACTTTTTCGTCTTTCACACACCTGCCGTAGAACAAAGACCATGAGAGTTCAAGTAATTTGAAAATAAAACACAATGCACGTCATATCCCAATGTGATACTATTAACTCTTCTTATAGATATTATCACCTTTATAAAGATTATTTTAAAATCTGTTTCTGGTTCAACCACGTGTCTCCTTTCAAAAGATATATGCTAAATCCCTATTGGAAGGAATAATCTGTCTCATACGTAAAGTTTATTGAAGCAAAGTCCTCTATCGGCAAGGATAAACTTTCACGGCTGCAATCTGATGTTATCGGTTTCCACTCTGAAACGCATATTAATTTAGAATTAAAAGCTAAAATAGAAATATTCGCATTAATTCAGCTAAAATGGAAATACATTTTATATCCTCATTATACCCGTACTAATGAGTTTTACTGTACTCTTCTTTACAGGGAACTATGCAAATCATAATGTGTTCTGAGCCTCTAGTCCTTTTCAAAAGTATTATTTGTACTTCATGCTTCCAGAGATACAATCAAGTAATAATTTGTGAAATATGTATATATATATATATAAATAGATGGAATATACGTGTAAGGCGACCAAAAATAAAATATGCATTTTTGTCACATTCAATTGCGATTTCTCGAAAGTTCGTCGACAGAATGTTGTTTAAAATGTCATCTAAACCTAAAAATAGCACCAAATAAGGTTCCTTATTTACATTTATATATTAAATGATTCTCTTTGTAGTTTTAAAGGGGCATTTAAAAACGTAGACCGAAGTACAGTGCTACACAAAGATATACTCATTACTCGATTTTACAAAACTACAAAAAAAAAGTAAAATAACAAAAATACCGAACTCCAAGGAAAATTCAAAACGGAAAGTCTCTTATCAAATGGCAAAATCAAAAGCTCAAACACATCATACGAATGGAAAACAACTGTCATATTCCTGACTTGGTACAGGCATTTCCTTATGTAAAAAAATGGTGGATTAAACCTGTTTTTATAGCTAGGTAAACCTCTCCCTTGTATGACAGTCACATAGAATTCCATTATATTGACAACAATGTGTGAGCAAAACAAATAGACATAATAGGTAAAAATTTTAAAAATTGGGGTACAGCAATTGATGTTCCTTTTGTCACATCCTATTGTGAACATATCTCACAACTTGTTTTGTTTGCTAGAATATGTTCTAATTAAGACGATTTCAATAAGGATAACTTTGCATAAACACTAAAAGTTACTTTTTGTATTAGATGTAGGCTTTTCATATCTGAAGGGCCCTGAAGATATGAGACGACTACATCTGATTAACACAGAAGTAATAATTCTATTTTATCTTTTAACTAATTCCAAAGAGGGCAATTCGTTTTGATAAAATAGGAATATTGTCATTATCTCAAATTTCCAGACGCGGTATCACTTTCAACTGATGTTTTGTAGTTATAGTTATGAATTTGGAATGAAATCTTAATTGATAAATTTGAGAATGGAAATGGGGAATGTGTCAAAGAGACAAAAACCCGACCAAAGAGCAGAAAACAGCCGAAGGCCACCAATGGGTCTTCAACACAGCGATAAAATCCGGCACCCGGAGGCGGGCTTCAGCTGGCCCCTAAACAAAAATGTGTACTAGTTCAATGAAAATGGACGTCACACTTAACTCCAAAAAATATAAATGGATATAAGAAGATGAGGTATGAGTGTCAATGAGACAACTCTCCATCCAAGTCACAATTTGTAAAAGTAAACCATTAAAGGTAAAAGTACGGCCTTCAGCACGGAGTCTTAGCTCACACCGAACAGCAAGCTACAAAGGGCCCCAAAAATGACTAGTGTTAAACTATTCAAACAGGAAAACCAACGGTCTAATCTATATAAAAAACGAGAAACGAGAAACACTTATGAACCACATCAACAAACGACAACCACAGAAAATCAGGTTCCTGAACTAAAATTTAAAAAAACATACAAAACTAACGAAGGCCAGAGGCTCCTGACTTGGGACAGGCGCAAAAATGCGGCGGGGTTAAACATATTTTGTTAGATCTCAACCCTCCCCATACCTCTAGCCAAAGTAGAATAAACAAACACACAGAAATACGCACAGTAAAATTCAGTTTATAGGAGTCTGGTTTAGAATAAATGTGTTTATTTCCGATGCAAAGACCCTATGAGTGAACCAATTTTAATACCAAAATAGTATGTTTAAAGGTTTGGTTAGCTTTTGAGGTGAATGTCGACATTTTTGTGGTTTGTATAGAATATTACCATAAAAGTTTGGATGTGAAGTACCTGAACGTATAAGATGTCTGCATGTTGATTTATATTTAAGAATGATTCTATTTTTCTGTTATTAGATTTATACCTGATCACTGCTCTTGTACGGCAATATATGAGTAGCTAATATATCTTGTCTTTTTCTGGTTTAATTACCAAAACTTGAACTTTTTGCTGATAAATGATAACACTTCTATGTAAATATTGTTACAGATACTACATAACTTTACAAACTTTCTAACTATAATCAATCGTTATCATCATCTTATCTGTAAATATCTTGTTTTTCGTTAAACGGTATTTTTTATCCTTCCTTTCATTGAAATGTCGTAAATAGAAATAACACATTTAAATATGACAAATCTAAACTCGAGCAAGTGTTTTGACCTTTAAACATGATATATTAATTATATCAGCTAAATTGTGTTTTTCTTCCGATTGTAAGGCGATTTGAAATACTAACTGGCCTCTCACAAAAACTGCCGATTTCAATTTATTCTATGACGAGATTTCATGAAAGCTGTAAGGAGTGTTGTTTCTTAATTTGTAATTTTGTTATTGTTAGCGACAGTATCGAAACAACAGAGGTAACCAACTTATCTAACTCCCTGTATGTAGTAAAGAGGACACCTGCTTTTCAAATTATAAGCCGTCTTTTATTTCCTACGTCATTGTAGTTATTGTTCTTAGTAGTTGCCCTGTGCATGATTTTGTGTTCGTTTAACATAAATGTCAAATGGTCTATATATGCAAATAGGGGATAGGGAAAAAAAAGGGGGGGGGGTTGTGGATGTAAAACGGCGAAATAATGAACTCAATCAAGCTTTTTGTATTTCTTTGTATTTAATATTCCTGTGCATTGTTGTAACACGTTATCATGGTCTTGGAAGTTTTATTGGAAAATAAACGTCACTTCACACACCACGTGAACCACGTGACTGTTGTCGATCAAACCTCATTTATCCTGCAATCGACCATTTTACTATACAATTAAAGAACCTTTGTGAGCACACTTATATACTCCACACCTCCACAGGCAAACAAAATCTCACCGGATTCCTGAGTTCAAAGATTCATAACTCCTACAACTGATAAATATTTCTTGTGTATATGCACACCTACATATTATGTCCTCATTAACTACAACATTTCATGAAATTCTGTTGTGTGGTTTCAGAGGAGCTGTGCTGACAAACTGTTGCAGTAGTATATTTAGTTTACAATTCTATGTTCAAAGAGGCATACCTCATAGAAAAAAACATTGAATCATAATTTTATGATCGATATGTACATATACTGTCCTTATTATCTACAAAGTTTCATGAAATTCTATTGTGTGGTTTCAGAGGAGTTGCGCTGACAAATTGTTGCAGTAGTATATTATGGCAAACATTCTAAGTTCAAAAGAGCTAAACACCTAAATAAAATAACGAATCGTAATTGTTCTGTCGATATGCACATCAACATAGTATGTCCTTATTATCTACAAGGTTGCATCAAATTCTGTTGTGTGGTTTCATTAAAAAACTGTTACAGTAGTATATTTTGGCCCAAATTCTAAATTCAAAGGGCATAACTCCTAGAAAAAACAGTGAATCATAGTTTCCTGTTTACATGCACATCTACACAGTATGCCCTTAATATCTACAAAGTTTAATCAAATTCTGTGAAGTGCTTTCAAAAGAGTTGCGCTGAAAAAATGTTGCAGTAGTATATCATGATAAACATTACTCCTAGAAATAAAATTAAAATCGTATTTTCTTGTCGATATACACAACTTCATAGTATTTCCTTATTATCTACAAAGTTTCATAAAATTCTGTTGTGTGATTTCAGAGGAGTTGCGATGACAAACTTTTTATTAGTATATTTAGGCTAAAGTTCTAAGTTCACGGGAACATAACTCCTAGAAAAAAAAAAAAAAACTGTATCATAATTTTCTGTCGATATGCACATCTACATAGTATATCCTTATTATCTACAAAGTTTCATGAAATTCTGTGTGTGGTTTCAGAGGAGTTGCGATGCAAAGAACAGGACTTACGGACTGATGAATTGACATACAGACGGACTGATACACGGACGGGTCAAACACATTTTACCGTATACAACTTTGTTGCATGTGGTATAAATATAGGGTACAGATAAACTGCAGGTATAGTAAAGGTAGATGGTCTCTAGGCATCCTGTTTCTGTTTCTAGTGAACAGTAACATTTAAATTACTGTTTTCGTCACAGTTCCTGTTGGTGTACTTTTCGCAGTCCGCGTCTAAGCAATGTTAATCTCTTTATTGAACAAAGACATTTTAAAAACTGAACATGTACGCGTCAATGTCGGATAAAAAAAAACCATAAATTGTCGAAAATTATCAAATTTCTTTGTAATCGCTAAGAAACAGAAGAAAAGCAAGTTGAGGCCGTATTTCTCCCATTTTCAGTAGCTCGTACAAATAGATAAAATATTTTCCAAAAAATATCTTGCATATATGTAACATCTATATAACGCAATAACAGCAGGGGGAACAGATGTTTTTTCTCCTGTCGAAGTTATCTCATCGAAAAATAAAGCATCTACTAATAACATGATACAGGAATATTATGAAATCGAGCTGATGTAATGTGTTACTTGAGCGGTATGGTAATTGGTAATTGTGATGTGTCATAACCGAACAAACCAATCATTATCAACTAACTCATTCATAATCTTTTCGTCTTAATGGCCATTTATACGTTTTTTTAATGAAATTTATTACTTTAATAGTATATATAGTACATGGATACAGTGGTTTCATGCATTCTATGAATTCTGCGCTAATAGATCAAATTCTACGTATATCTTTCAGTCATTGACATGAAAATAAGTTGGTGCTGTATGATTGTCAATGCATGAGACTAATATCTAAGACAAAAAAGAAAAAAAAAAAAAAAAAAAACAACTACAGGTCACTGTGCTGTCTTCAACATTTAGCAAATCCCATACCTTATAGTGACACGTCCCTTTGATAACTTAATATGGATAAATTCAAAATTGAATAGAAACAGACTGATTTAAGCTAATAGCATAAAACCAAAACAAGTACGGCACAGGGCAGTAAATGATACCCGGAGTTTTCTTGGCTTTGAAAATGAACATCGGTAAACTACTTCTAACATAAAATATGTAATACTGAAACTAGGTCAAACAACATTGGAAAAAAATGCAAAATCAGTTGATTTGATACCCACCAGATCGGTACTAAATGTCAAACAGAACCGATCTCAACCAAAAGAAAGCTAATACAAAGCCCAATTTCGAATAATAAATAATCCATGTTTTCCCACATTTAAGTATCAACCAAAACACCTCCGCGAGTATAAGGTATATACCTGATCCATAAGTTTAGAAAAATATATATTTGGTACAATATTATCCTATGGTTTAAACAACATATTTCTGTCTTAAAATGAAAGATAAAAATGTACTGTGTTCAAATTCTTCCAACTATCATAGAAGGCAATGTAAAACACCGACAAATCTGAGTATTATCAATGAATAAAACCCGAGATTTAAGGTAAAATATCATACTGAAATTCTTGTTTGCAAACATGCAATACAAGGTTCAGGTCAAATGGAATTAAAGAGTTACTATATAGAATTATTTTTGCTACTTAATAAAATTTTAATCGTGATTAAGGGAAAGTATTCTAAAATTAAGAACGCCAGGAGTTTATCAATGACGTATAATGTTCATAATGTCTGAATACATACCTGGTCGTCTGATGTTATTTATTAAATTTGGCAATTTCCTTGGAGCGTTTATTTATTCATAGAATATATCAGATCATGATAAAATTGTCACTTTTGTTCTTGAATGATTATGATAGAATTGGCGTCAAGTATTTGACGGCATGACGTTATAAACCATTTAGCGTCCCAATGATCTGGGGTCATCCCTAGTATTTGGTGGGGTCACTGCTGTTCTGTGTAGTATTTTCTGAATATAAAAATATGAAGATTTTGTATAATTGCCGATGAGACACATCCCCACCAGAAACCAAATGACATAGAATTTAACAACTATAGGTCACCGTACGGCCTTCAACAATTTGCAAAAGCCATACCGAATAGTCAGTTTAAACGGCCTCGAAATGACATATCTAAAACAATTCAAACAAGAAAACTAACGGCATGATTTGTGTTCAAATCAATGGACGAAAAAAGAATATGATATATAGCGATAAACGCAAAATAGTTTGCTGGCGCAACCCCCCTTTAACCTGGGACAGTGGTACTACAGTACAACATAAGAACAAACTATAAAAATCAGTTGAAAAGGGCTTATCTCATCAGATCGATATAAGGCAGAAAACATCTGCCACAAACCGGACGTGGCAGGGTATTTATACATCCCCACAACAAAGAAGACACTAAGTAAAGATCTGAGAGTACTGGCAGTTACTGACAGCTAGATCAACTAATAAAAAAATCATGCATCTTAGACTACAATATCAATCAGTAAACATCCAACATTCAATGGATTTAGTGTAGAAACGTCATTAATAGTCAGAGAAAAATATGACATTTTGAAATGCCAAGATACAGGTATCGATAGACTGTAGAGCCATGAATGTACGTATGTATATCATTATAAAAATTAGTTTGATTTCAATTAACTGATAACAAAATCAATATTTATACTGCAATGAAAACAATATTCAAAGATCTAATTGAAGAGTTGAATTGGTAACCTTTAAGAATACGTTTATTTAAAGGATCGATAAGTTCACCCGAATCGTATCTTAATTTCCGGGCTCCGTAAACAACATGATCGTAAACATTAGGATGTGCTATCCCGTTTGAAATAAGTTTTCTACCTTTGTTTGTCTTTTCGTTTTTTCTTTCTTTTGTCAATGGTGTTGTGTGTCTTCTTTCGAGTTGTGGTTTCTGATTAACCGTTTGGTTCAACTCTTTAACACAGGATACTTTGTTCAAACTATCCAATCATGGTTTCATTATAGCAAAGTTAGTATAATATCTTAAGATGCAATGAGTAAACTTTTTGGGCATATTCGCATTCAGCGGTACTCAGCCTAACGTTTTGTGCATTTTCAGTTGGGATTCTTATCAGTGGTACGGTTATGTCAAAGTGTTTTGTGACTTTTCAAGCAGGAAATCTATTCAGGAATATGGTTTTGTCAAACAGTTTTTGTGCTTTTTCAAGCCAGGAACCTATTCAAGGGATTATTTGGTTAGATTAAAGATGCATTTTTTTTACGAGGTAGATAAAATGACGATTTACCAGTCACTAAAGGGTTAATGACAAGAAAGAATGGTGAAATGTACTTGATTGGCATATAACAATCATGTGGTACTAGATAAAGCCTCTGATAAACAGGTAATGGCTGGGCTGCGTTCATTGCATTTGCAGACGAAATTTCTCAGAGAATCTGCATGCATTATTTCATATCCTTCTGATTATGGCAGTTTTGTCCGCTTGAAAGGTCAATTTTAGAAATGTGGCGGCGAAAATACTGCGGTAGATCCAAAATGAATGAAGATGAATCATCTATATCAATACACGGAGACATTGGAATTTCCAGAAGGAAAATTGTGGACAGATTTGCCACAGCAAAAAGTCATCGTATTAGACTTTTAAAAAAAATTACCGTTATCATTGATTAATAAAAAAGTCATCGTATTAGACTCCATCCAAATAACAAAAAAATTACCATTATAGGTCAATTATCATTGATTAGTACTAAAAAACATCGTCTAGTTTTAACATTTACGACAACTACTCTACATCAGATTCCTGACTTGTCTGATTAAACGTTTTAATGGCTGATATTTAGAAAACACACGATAAAACATCAATTGGAATTAACTCAATCAAAACGTAACACACTATGAACGAATAAATTGATCTATGATTATTTACTAAATAATTCAAGGCCAAAAAGCAAAGCTGATATTTGCAATTATGTGTATAACTGATTATTTCCTAAATAATTGGGTTTTGTAATATGCCGTTAAACTAATGTCGCGTTAGTGATACAATTCAAAAATATTTCAATAATTTGATATTTTTGAAAACAAAAAAACAAAAAAAGTAATGCTATTTCAAACTATCGTCGAACAAAGACCATGAGAGTTCAAATAATTTGAAAATTAAATACAATTCACGCCATTTTCTTCTTATAAAGATTATTTCATAAAACCCGTTTCTGGTTAAACCATGTGTTTCCTTTGAAATAAGACATAGACTAAATACCTATTCGTAACACTTAGCTGTCGTATGTATAAGGATTATTGAAGTACTCCATTAGAACGGATAAACTTTTACGACTGCAATCGGATATTACCAGTTTTCACTCTAAAACGACTTTTTTCGCATTAATTGAGAATTAAGCTAAGATAGAAATATTCGCATTAATCCAGAATTAAGCTAAAATGGCAATATATCTTATATACCCTAAAGCTAACTAAATAATTTTACCGTATTCTTTTTGTACAAGGAACTATGCAAATCATAATTAGCTCTAAAGTTCTTTTCAAAAATACGAATTTACTATTTATATTAATATGTTATATATCTACTTAAGGTACAGTTTTACGTAATTTTGGGATATTTCAGATTAAAATGCAAATTTGTTTGCATTTATAACTTGTTAAACTGCATCTGAATATGGAAATAATGATAGTAAACAAATGTATAGCATGAACATAAAAGGTGGCGAAAAATATGCGTTTTTTGCACTTTAAATTGCGATTTCTCAAAATTTCGTCCATAGAATGTTGTTTAAAATATAATTTAAACCCCCCAAACACAGCAAAATTAAGTACCTTAAATACATTTAGATATCTAATAATTCTCTATGTAGTTTTACTGGGGCGTTAATACCTTGACCCAACACAGCACTAAAGATAATTTTTGCGCATTTTCAATACTTTAACAAAAATTCAAAACTAAGCTTTTAATTCTCATTGCAATTTTGCCACATCAAACTTGCCTTTCTTTCCCTCTTGTCCCATCCTATGGCGTACACATGTCACAACTTGTAAGGTGGCTAGAATATGTTCTTATTAAGCGGACTTTAATGAGCATAACCTTGCATAAACACTAGGACTAACTTTTTGTATTATTTTGGCTTCTCATATCTGAAAGGCGTTGTCCCAAATTTTGTAGATGCAGTAACACTTTCTGAAGATGTATCGTAGTTATGGATTTCGAATGAAATCTTAATTGCTTCTATTCTTATGTCAACAAATTGATACTAGTACCTCATCTCTGCTCTTGTATTGCAAAATGAATAGCTGTACTATCATGTCTTTTCTGGTTTAATTGCCAAAACCTACACTTTTGCTGATAAATGATAACACTTCTATGTAAATATTGTTACATATACCACTGTCTTTCACATACTTTCCAGCTATACTACTATCGTTATGATCATCTTATCTGAAAATAACTTGTTTTTCGTAAAAAACAAAATAATATTACACGGATTTGTTTATTCTACCTTTCATTGCAATAACGTAAATAGGACTAGATCTAATTTCCTAATGCTTGTAGAGTAAGCCTTTAGTTAGCTTGCTTGCTTTGTTTGTTTGTATAAACAGGTTTAACTCCACCCATCTATATTGTTTGCAATTTAACTCTGCCTATTCATATTGTTTGCAGATGTAAATCTTAATTACAATGCTTGAGCAAACGTTTTTTTTTTAAATAAACAAAGCAAGCTAGCCAACCAAGTCTTACTCTACAAGCATTAGGAAATTAGCTCTAAAACATTTAAGCATGATAAATGTAAACTGGAACAAATTATTTGATCTTCCAACAGCAATGGCTATAAACGTGATGACTTAATTAATTTAGGTAAAATGGTACTTTCTTCCGATGGTATGGCGATTTGAAATGCTAACTGGTCTCTCAAAAACTGCTGAAGAGACTTCATGAAAGCTGTAAAGGGTGTTGTTTCTGATTGAGTAGGGGTGACCACCTTAGCTAGCTTCCTGTGATAAGGAGTACATTTTGACCCTGGTTTGCGAATTATGTGCCGTCTTTTATTTCCTTAATCATTTTAGTAGTAATTGTTGTTAGTAGCTGTCCTGTGCAGGATTTTGTGTGTGTTTTAATGGCATATGGTCACTGTAGGCAAAAAGAGGGAAAGGGGTTCTGAGGATGTAAAACTGGTTAAATCCAACCAGTTTTTGTGCCTCTTACAAGTTATTTTATCTGGTTGGTCACATAATTGTACAATCCATTATTTCGGTAATTTGTGTTATCCTTTTATAGTATTATAATTATAATTACTTTAGTTATATTTCAATACTACAGACTGCAAAATAACGAGCAATCACAGTCTTATATGTTTTATCGGGAAATAAACGTCATTTTAAGCACTACGTGAACCACGTGACTGTTATTGGTCAATCAAAATGGTGGAATCCTTATTTATCCTGTAATTGACCATTTTACTGTACAAATATAGGGTACATATAAATTGAAGAGCACGGTGCACGTATAGAAATGTAGATTCCGGTTTTGTTTCAAATGAACGGTTACATTCAAAACAAAAACTGTATTCGTTACAGTTCCTGTTGGTGTCATTTTTGCAGTCCGCGCCTAAGCAGTGTTAATTTCTTAAATGAATGAACAAATTTTAAAGAATCATTTTTGCGTAAATGTTAAATTGCAGGATGAAACATAAGACATACATTGTCGAAAAATATAGTATTTCTTTGTAATTGCTACGAAACAGACGAAACGCATGGCGAGCCTCGTATTTCTTCACTTTCTTAAGCTCGTACAAATAAATAATGTTTTTCCCTACAAGTACACATATCTTGTATATATGTAACATCTATATATGGTATTACAACAGGTTCAAAAGATGTTTTTTCCTGTCGAAGTTATCTCATTGCAAATTAAAGCATCTACTAATAACTTGCAAAATTGGAAATACCACCGACTATCAACTTGTTTTCCCCGCCATACATAAATTACTTGATATAGAAATATTATGAAATTGAGTTAGTATAAAATTTAACATTACCGGTATGTTAATTGGTAACTGTGGTGTGTCATAATCGAACAAACCAATCATTATCAGCTATATATAAACTCATTCGTTAATCTTTTTGTCTTAACCACCATTTATAATTTTTATGTAATTTATTTGTCATAGAGTATAGTACAAAGTTGTAGTGGTTTTTAATACGTTCTATGAATTATAAGCTAATAGATCGAATTCTACGTAGATCTTTCAGTCATTGACATAAAAATAGGGAGATGTTGTATGAATGTCAATGAATGAGACTACTATCTTCCAACGACAAAAACAAACTACAGATCACCGGACTGTCTTCAACAATGATCCAATCCCATACCTGATAATGAGCTATACAAGTCCACGAGATAACTAAATGTAAATCAAATCAAAAGAGAATATGAACGGACTTATTTGATATAATAACCGTAAGCGAAGCAAATACACCAGACGGCAGTCAATGATAACCACTAGGCAACAGGCTTTTCTTGACTTTGGATTTGTACATCGGTAAACTACTGCTGACTCTGACATAAAATATGCCGTGCTGAAACAACTGGGTAAAACAACATTGTAACAAACTGTAAAATCAGTTGAATGTACTCACTTGATCAGTACTGAGCACAAAGGACAAAATATAAGACATAAAAACAATTATAAGAGTACTCCCCTTAATTTAAAGCTAATACAAAACACAACTTCAAATGATAAATAATCCATGTTCCGTTGATTGATAGAGTTTGATTTTGTCAGTTTTTGTAGACTTCACCTTTTTAAGTTTGCCTTGGAGTTTGGTATTTCAATCCGTACACCTCCACGAATATAAATAAACTTTATTGTAATAGAATTCCTGTTTGCAAACATGCCATAAAAGTTTCAGGTCAAATAGCATTAAGGAGTTACTAAATAGGATTATTTTTGTTACTTAATAAAGTTTAATCGTGATTAATTGAAAGTATTAACTAACAGTCAGAAAGCCGTAATTTTATTAATGACGTATAATCATAACGTCTGATAAACATCTCTATTGTCATTTAATAATTTTGGCAGTTTTTTTGGAGTGCTTTTACCTATTGAATATATTTTTTAATATACAATATTATATTATAATAGAATTGTAAAGGTTTTGGTGGAATTGTTAAAATTTGAAATTAAAGTACATTTTCGAGTTTTTGAGTAAACGGTGTCATCCCAGGTTTTGGTAGGGTTCGTATTGCTCAATCTTTTCAATGCCATTTTAAGTTAGGAACCTATTGATGTTTAGAATTAAGTCTAAGAGTTTTGTGCCTTTTCAAGTCAGGAACCTATTCAGGGGTACGATTATGTCAAATAGTTTTCTGTCCTTTTCAAGTCAGGAACCTGTTGAAGTGTACGATTATGTCAAAGAGTTTTGTGCCTTTTCAAGTCAGGAATCTGTTCAGGGGTACGGCTAGGTCAAACAGTTGTACCCCCTTTCAAGTCGAGTCTTTTCAGGGGTACGGTAAATTCAAATAGTTTTTCTTCTTTTCTAGTCACAAACCTATCCAGTTTTGTGTCTTTTCAAAACAAGGACCTATTCATGGGTTCGGTTATGTCAAAGAGTTTTGTGTCTTTTCAAGTAAGGGATATATTCAGAGGTACTGTTATGTCAAAGAATGTTGTGCCTTTTCAAGACAGGGACCGATTTAAGGGGTTCGGTTATGTCAAGCAGCTTTATTCCTTTTCAAGTCGGGGATCTTTTACGGGGTATGGTTAGGTCAAATAGCTTTGAGCTTCAAGACAGGAACCAATTCATATGGTATGCGGTGTTCAGATAAGTATGACTAGTACACAAAATATAGAAATATGGACCGAGGGTTGATCTGGTCACATAGTAAACACATTTCACATAAATACTACCATTACACAAGATATGAAAATAATTATGAACCTGCACACAGGGGTCAAGCATAATCTAATAGTCTAAATTTGTCAGGCTGCCAAATTCTGTTTTCAATGATTTCCCTGTCATTTATTTCAAAACAGACTTTGCCTCAGATGGCCATCAATTTTATGTTTTCCTCACTTTATATTTATTCATGTTATTTCAGCAGATTTGAACAATAAAATGACATGAAATAGTTCTCATCTAAAAGAGAAATTAATTCATCGTAGTTTTCATCCAAAAGGTTAACTGTGATAATACCCATTATTAAAGCCAATAAACACTATTTATGGGTTTTAAATCACTATTGATGAAATAATGCACTCGGACACTTCTAGGCAGTAAAATAATTAAGGGTTTTACATATATCAACTCAGATCGTAATGTATTTTTGATGTTATTGTTGTCTTACTGGAATCAAACCAAACTCTGGATTACATAATACACAGTAATATTTGAGTTAATATTAAAAAGTAGGTCGGTTCGTTTAAGCTCAAACATGCATTTTTTTGTAAATCATTTCAGCATTACTAACTATGAGAATAAAACATATCATGACGTCTTTGAAGGTGAAACTTTCTTAGTTAGTTGTTTATTACCTCCAAGGGAAATTCTGTGATGTAAAAATGGGACCCATTGTCACTGACCGATAGAATGAACCACCACCACACATATCATACTCATGCATACTAATGACTATGCAATTCATGTTTGGAAACTGACATGTTCAATACTACAAACATCATTCGTTAAGAGTAAGCCCATTAGACAGATAGACTGATCCTACTATACTTTCGTTTATTCCATAAAGTGTTCCAAATTCGTTGCCCTTTTATGTCCTATTGCATTTCATATTCGCTTTATATCATCCGTTTTTGTCATGCTCATCGCTTAAGCGTAAACACCAACAGTCAATCTTTCAATATACACGAATTTTTGATACATATGAGTTAACTCCTGGTTTCTGGTGAGGTTCGTGTTGCTGAATCTTTAGTTTTCTGTGTAATGTTTTGTTTACTACACGGTCTTGTCTGCATTCATTGGCATTTAAGTTTTTGATTGCCTCTCCGTATCTTTTCCCTCTTTTTTAGAATATACAATTTGACTCCTAAAGCAGGGTATGAATATTCAGGACCAACATGTTCATCATCTATTGTCATTAATCAGATGACTTTGTTCATAGCAGTAAAATTGTTGAAATAAATTTCTATTTTGTTCCGTTCTGAAGTTATGATAAATCCAATCTGCAATTTAAAGCACATGCAGTACACTTTTGTTCATGTCTCGGTTAATTGAAATATCAACATAAGCTGAAAACGAAAATGATTGTTCGATTGATGCTTTGGCTTTTTACAATTGATGAATAATTTACGAGTTCAAAAACTTTGTTTTAAAGAAAAATATGTTTACCACGCGTAATTGAACGTGAAGAGGATAGAAGAGTTTGACTTTTGGCAAAACATTCGTTAACCACGACAAATAACGCCCACGGTAACTATATTATTCTTAGGTCAATAGGGTCAGTCGTCATGACTTCAATCGCCAATGAGTAATTTGTTCAACTAATCAAGTTTTGACATCACTATAAGTATCAACTTCCTTATGTCTACCATGCTTTGTAATGCTTGATCAGAATTGATCATAACTGTTGTTATCTCTTATGAGCTTCAGTGGTGGATCCAGGGGGCGTAGATGGCGTATGCCCCCTTTAGATCGCTAAAAAATGAGAAAAAAAAATGTCATTTTTGTTATATAAATGTTTAGTATTAAATCGTCCAATAGATATAGGAAGATGTGGTGTGAGTGCCAATGAGACAACTCTCCATCCAAATAACAATTTATAAAAGTAAACCATTATAGGTCAATGTACGGCCTTCAACACGGAGCCTTGGCTCACACCGAACAACAAGCTATAAAGGGCCCCAAAATTACTAGTGTAAAACCATTCAAACGGGAAAACCAACGGTCTAGTCTATATAAAAAACGAGAAACGAGAAACACGTATAAATTACAACATTTATATATTCAATTATCGGAAATAACGAGCCTCTTGGAAAAATCCTGGATATACGCATGGGCTTCCTCCTATCGGTAACACGGTCATACTTCAGTTGGTTCTCTTCTCCCAGTTGTTTCGTTTTTGCATTTTGTTTTAATTTGTTAATCTCACACAAGGCCTTCACATTTAAATGAACAATTCATATAACAATCAATGTATATAACACAATAAACAATACAGATGTACACAATTACAAATGTATATACACAAGCATGACAACAGACTGTTAGCTTAATTTGATTTATTCCATATTGATAGAACTTTAGTAGATTTTTCTATATGAATTGGATTTTGACTAAAACAGCCATATTTACCTGAGGAAAATGTATATTAACCGCACAAAAGGCGCGTGCTTTCAAGTGTATAATCATGGTACAATCGTTTGATGTACAATTGGTGTTGGTAAATAATTGTGATTACATACAATTTTCTCTCGGAATGCAGAATAAAACAGTTACCGTCTTTGTGATGTTGGCATGGTGGAAAAAGTTCCTTATGTAATAAAGGAGACTGAATTACTCTGAAATTTTTATTTTTATATAATTAGCGGTTAAAAAGTATTTTACATCTATCATTTCTATAAATTTGAAGTACATGCAAATGTTCTTTACACTAAGATCTTTATTTCCATTAAATGTGCTCAAGTTGAGCAAAATACAATATCAGACATAATTTGGTTTAAAAAAATAAGATACAAAGTACAAACAGTTAGAAACATTGATTGATCGTGGAATGGCAACTATTTTATGTATATTCGAGACTCAAACAAATGGACAATAAATACAATAGGTAGTTCCTGCAAAGTAAGGGTCGATAGGTCTGAAGGGTGGGTAATTTGGACTGCCACTGGAAAATATGGGTATGTCGGATTTAACGTATCCATTCTAACCGGACGTTGAAGCGTATTTATGCTTCCCGCACGGTAGAAGTGCATGTAATGCCCATTTGTCTATACTCAGTCACCCATTGGGGTTCAAACAGTTAGAAAATGTTTGTATGTGTTGTGTGCAGTTCCAAATTTGAACTTATTCCTATCAGGCATATACCCAACACATCTCAGGCATATCCCCAACAAAAGAAATGCTGTTAATAATTCAGTGGCAATTCAGTGGAGTGTGTAACTGAACTACAGAAGTCACAAAGGGACGGTGCTCCATGACAAGGCGGATGATAGACATACATGTAAAAATATTATCACCAGCAAACATTTAGGTAAACTCTGACGTCATGGGATATTCCAAAAATTCATAGGAGAAGGTACGGTAAGAGCTAGTTTTTGGCCTGAAATTCGAAATACATCTGATGAAAGATTTTGACATTTTTTAAACACTTAAGTGTCTACTTAAGTCGATTCAATTAGTTTTTGTAGAAGATTTGAACTGATTTGGTCATTATTGACGCTCAAATTCAAGCTTAATTATGAAAAATCTATCAAATATGCCATAAAACGTCACTTTTCAGATGGTTTTTTGTCTAAAATGAAAGTGGCCGCATTCGTGTTCAGTCTCAACCTTTATATATGTTATGTATTATCATCAAATACAACATATATTTAGATATTAAGACTGAACACAAATGCGGCCACTTCCATTTTAGACAAAAACCGTCTCAAAATTAGCATAAATGCTAAAATTGTGAAGAATACAGTACTTTTGCATGAATTTATGATGCTATTACCTGATGCATGTGAATTGCATTGTCAAAAACAGCCCATATTTATGGAACCAAAGTATTCTACTTTCCAATAAATAGCTAAAAGTTTACATTTCAATACATTTGTAAAAATGCTATATTTTGAGGCCAAAAAGGGGTCTTAACGGGCCTACTCCTTTGTTATGCGCCATTAGCACATTAAGTAACTTGGTAATATGTGATAATGTATGAAAATTTGCCTCTCTATTAAAATAGTCAAAGAACTTTCGCACCTTTTCAGAAACACGAAAAAAAAATTTTCATTCATAGTTTTTATTACCTTTAGATAAAAGACATCAAACGGATTTGCAGAAGGCTTACATGTTATAGCAAACAAACTACTAAAAAAAAGTACGAGATCAAGGTTTCTTCAAAAGTATCAAGCCTTATGTATATATATATATATATATTCTATTTTGTAACAATTAATAAAAATTAATAAAATATATATCAACATATGAAAAAAAAAAAAAAAAAACACAAGCTGTTCTATAGATGTTAACGATTTTGTTTTATAATAGATGAATAATTTCGAATCCAAAAACTTGGTTATATTAACAAATATGTTTACCTAGCGTGATTAAGGGGTACAGAACACCTAAGAGAGTTAACTCGATAAAAATCAGCTGAATGTTTTAATAACATACTATTAGTAAAGAGAAATCAAGCTCCCCAATCATCAAAATTAGTGTTTGTCAAACTGCTATATATTCAATGAAATTATTACTGTAAATTGTGTGGTTCAAATTTCTTGAAATTTTTATATTTTTGGCAACAGGTCAAAGTAAATATTTTGTCTAAATTTTATGAAAATAAAACGAACCATATCTATTTTAGTCAAAGTATTGGGTACCCACTTAAACGTGAAGAGAATGTAATATTCCGTCTCTTGTCACAAGGTTCGTTACCAAAAATAAATAACGGCCACGGTAACTATATTATTATTAGGTTATTAAGGTCAGTCGTATGGACATCAATCGACAATTTATTCAACTTAACAAATTGACTAATCAGCATAAGAATCATTTTGAGCCCAGTAGTCGGCACTTCCTTTTTTCGACACGAATTATTATTGATATAGCCATAATTATGATTTAACTGTTTGCAAGGCAAATTTTTCGAACTACTAAGGATTTTCTACCAAGGAATATATTACCGTAGCTGTATTTGGCAAAACCTTTCGGAATTTTGGGTCCTCAACGCTCTTCAACTTCGTTCTTTATTAGGCCGTTTTAACTTTTTTGATTCGAACGTCACTGATGAGTCTTTTGTAGACGAAACCCCTGTCTGGTGTATAAAATTGTAATTCTGGTATCTTTGATTAGTTTTAACCTTATGTCAGTCATGATTTGTAATACTTGATTATAATTGGTCAATGGTTAGATAACGATGAATTTTTAGAATCATCAATTCAGCGAAAATGTTACGAAAAAACCCATTGAACTATTAATTGCGTTTTGGTAAGATGTAAAGCAATTAGCTGGTAGTTCATTTGATTTTTTTATTTGAATAAAATCATCGTATTTACATTCATATTAATGTTGATATATTTTGCATATGAGTTTGGTGTATAGATTGTATATAAGATATTACTGGAAATTAGCTATTATAATAATGTAATACTATTTTACAAACATCATGAGGTAGACATAGTTGGAATACAAATTCTTATATGTATTAAAGGAGAATGAATCACTCTGAAACTTTAGGTTTTTTTTCGGTAAAAAATATGATTTTAGAAGACATTATTTGATAATATTTAAAGTTTAAAATGCAAAATGTTTAATGGAATGTTCTTTTGGCTTAACGTTTATCATATATTATAAGACATAAAAGTTTGTGGTTTAAAAGTAAATTTGTAAGTTTTAATCTTGAAGGGATATAAATAAAAATAGAAGATGTGGTATGATTGCCAATGAGACAACTCTCCAGCAAAGACCATTTGACATAGAAGTTAACAAATATAGGTCACCGTACGGCCTTCAAAAATGAGCAAAACCCAAACCGCATAGTCAACTATAAAAGGCCCCGAAATGACAAATGTAAAACAATTCAAACCAGAAAACTAACTGCCTGCTTTATGTACAAAACAATAAATGAAAACCAAATATGACTTGGGATAAGCACATACAAAATATGGCGGGGTTAAACAAGTTTGTGGTCTTCCGACCCTTTTAATTCCTCTAAGCTGGGACAGTTTGAAAATAGATTAACTCATTAAATTGATATAAAACACAAAAACAACTAACAAAGGAAAAGAAGACACAAATAATAGACAGGAGAGTAGTTGCAGTTATTGTAAGCTAGTTCAAATTCAATAACAACTAATACAAAAATTCATGTTTTCAAGACTCAAATAACAGTCAGTACACATCCAACATGCAATGGATTTAGCATAAAGGAGGCCATTAACAGTCAGAGAAAAACATGATTTTGTGCAATGCCAAAATATAGGTATCGACAGATTGTAGGACCAGAATGTTCATAGGTGTTTATCAATTAAATAGAATTAAGACAGGTTTTCACTGAGTTTGACTATTAACTGTGACCCATAACAATACAAGAACAAGTCTGCTACTAAAGGGGTGCAATTGGTGTCCATAGGAATACCTTCAACCTGTCGATGAACTTTATTGCCGAAACGTACATACATGTAGATGTTTTGAAGGAAAACATTCGCAGATGTAATCATCGCATCAGTGACGTGTGTGTAACAGAAGTTCAGAAGGCTCTAAATGATGTTTCAGTATGGCAGGCGGCTCATAGACGAACATGGTACTTCCATGTGAACAAACTGTAATAATATTATTTAGCTGATTTGTTCATTTAAGTTAACTCTAAAGTCGTGGTATGTTCTAATTTATCACATTAACTGTGACCCATAACAATACAAGAACAATTCTTCTACTAAAGGGGTGCAATTGGTGTCCATAGGAATACCTACAACTTGTCGATGAACGTTATTGCCGAAACGTACAAACATGTAGATGTTTGTAAGGAAACATTCGCAGATGTAATCATCTCATCAGTGACGTATGTAACAGAAGTTCAGAAAGGCACAAAGTGATGTTTCAGTATGACAGGCGGCTCATAGACGAACATGGTACTTCCATGTAAACAGACTGTAATAATATTATTTAGCTGATTCGTTCATTTAAGTTAACTCTAAAGTCATGATATGTTCTGATTTATCCCATTAAGTATGCACTAATAGCAATTGGTAATATGTGATAATCTGTGAAAATTTGCATCTTTATTAGAATAGTCAATTAACTTTCGCACCTAGGCTAAAACATGAAAAAATATTTCATTCATTATTTTGTTATCTCAGAAGATGGCACAGCAACGACATGAAAAGAATATGAAAGAGACTGAAATGTTATCAGAACAAACATTAAAAAACGAGATCAAGATATCTCCAAACTTAATAAGGCTTTTAACATGAAAATAAAATGATGTTGCATAATTACCAATGAGACAACTATCTACCAGAGACCAAATGACAATAAAACCCATACCGCATAGTCAGCTATAAAAGGCACCAAAATGACAAATGTAAAACAAATCAAACGAGAAAACTAACGGCCTGATTTATGTAAAAACAATGATCAAAATACAAATATGTTACACAGCAACAAAAGACAATCCCTGAATTACAGGCTCCTGACTTGGGACAGACAGATACATACAGCAACAAACGACAATCCCTGAATTACAGGCTCCTGACTTGGGACAGACACATACATACAGCAACAAACGACAATAACTGAATTACAGGCTCCTGACTTGGGACAGACACATACATACAGCAACAAAAGACAATCCCTGAATTACAGGCTCCTGACTTGGGACAGACAGATACATACAGCAACAAAAGACAATCCCTGAATTACAGGCTCCTGACTTGGGACAGACAGATACATACAGCAACAAACGACAATCCCTGAATTACAGGCTCCTGACTTGGGACAGACAGATACATACAGCAACAAAAGACAATCCCTGAATTACAGGCTCCTGACTTGGGACAGACAGATACATACAGCAACAAAAGACAATCCCTGAATTACAGGCTCCTGACTTGGGACAGACAGATACATACAGCAACAAAAGACAATCCCTGAATTACAGGCTCCTGACTTGGGACAGACAGATACATACAGCAACAAACGACAATCCCTGAATTACAGACTTGGGACAGACACATACAGAATGTGGTTAAGTATATTTTGTATTTTTTAGTAATTAATCAATATATTGAGCACCTTTAAAACAATATAAAATCTCATATCAACTTACGAAAAAAGTCATCACTTTATTTTACTGTACTTTTGTACAATTGGATTTAACATTTTCTTTCGAATGCCAAACACGATGTATTTGAAATTATATATACAAGATAAGAAGATGTGGACTTCTTTTAAACTGAGTTTTACTGTGCGTATTGCTATGTGTTTCTTTATTCTACATTGGCTAGAGGTATAGGGGGAGGGTTGAGATCTCACAAAACATGTTTAACCCCGCCGCATTTTAGCGCCTGTCCCAAGTCAGGAGCCTCTGGCCTTTGTTAGTCTAGTATGTTTTTTTAATTTTAGTTCATTTATATATAAGGATGTGCTATCCCGTTTGTAATAAGTTTTCAACAGGTACAGCCAAACTGTGAAACCAAATATTTGCATCTATGAAAGATATTAGTAAAATTTTAAGAAATTTGTGGTAACGAAATCTTTGGCTCAGTAACTTAATGAGTTTGAACATAAACTGTGATTTATAACAGTACAGAAATAAGTCTGTTATTTAAGGGGTTAAATTTGGTGCCTTTAGGAATACCTACAACCTGTTGATAAAATGTATTGCCGAAACGTACATAGTTCGTATTTTTCTTGTCGGGGCCTTTTATGTCGGGACTATATGGTATTGATTTTTCTCATTGTTGAAGGCCGTACGGTTGCCTATAATTGCTTACATCCACTTCATTTGAACTTTGGTGGATATTTGTCTCATTGGCAATCATACCACATCTCCTTATTTTTATATAGATGTTGTCAAGAAGAAAATATACAGTTTAAATCATCTCATCAGTGGCACGTGTAACTTAACTGCAAGAGACACCCATGACAAGGCGGCTAATAGATTTGTTACTTGAATGTAAACGGACTGTAATCATTATAGTATTATCAGCGGTTAATATTAAAGTGAACACTGACGTGATGGGATATTCGGAATCATCTAATCAATAGTGCGCCATTAGCACATTAAGTAACTTGGAAATATGTGATAATTATGAAAATTTGCGTAAAGTAGTCCATAAACCTTCGCACCTAGGCTAAAACATGACTTGAAAAATATTTCATTCATAATTTTGATATCTCAGGAGCTGACACCGCCACGATATAAAATGGATCTACAAGAGCCTTAAATGTTTTCAGAAACAAACTATAAAATACCGAGGTCAAGGTTTCTTCAAAATTATAATGGCTTATAAGTATATTTTGTATTTTGTAAATAATATTAAAAGGGAAGATACTGAACTCCTTTTGATTAACATGCATCTGTAAGCAAAAATCACATATCAACTGACGAAAAAAGATTTCTATTTTGTTTTACAGTAACTTATAATTAAAATCAAGGATTATCATTCTCTCGCTCCCTCTGTTTTCTTGTTTCCTTCAAAACAGGCTCTTCTTAAGATAGTGTTTTCCCCTGAAAGGGCTTCAGTTTGTATAAGTAAGCTTTTAATTCCAGTACATAGAACGATCAAGTTCATAACACCATGTAGAGGAATGTGACCAATGAATCAGATGCAAGTTTGGATGTTTCTCTCCTTGTTTTAATGTTTAAGCGATAAGTGTTCCTGGTGAAAGTTAAGAAAAAAAAAAAAAACCACTTCGAGGAGAATCATTTAGAGAGATTTTTTTTGTTTGTTTTGTTTTTTGTTTTTTGTTTTTGTTTGGTGTTTATTGGTATGTTGAAATTATTTATTGTTATTTGAGAATTGCATTTTCCTTTTATATTGCAAATCATTTTCTGAAAATTGAGGACTTCGTTATGTCTGGTTTTCGTGTCAATTATGCTTCTTTGTCTTTGTTCTTACCTTTTTCTTTTGTTTAATAAATTGCAAGTTACTATTATCTGTTTTGCGTTTCATATTATTTTGATTAGTGCCATTTTTCTTAACAAGTTCCTATAAAATTAAGGTTAGCTACAGAATCCTTCAAATCTCTAAACAAAAAAATGATCTTATTGTGCTGAACAATTTTGCCTTTTCGACTGTCTCTCTCTATCTACAATGTATAATAGTTTGTGCAAAAAATGCAAAAAAGGGGAAAAACATTTTTCAGGGACAATTATTACTCTCAGGGGTCAATTTACGTTTTTAACCATGCAGACTTTATTTGTTCATCTTATTTTATTGAACATTTTTGCTGTATAGTATTGCTCTCTTTCTCTCTTTGTTTCTGCTAAAAATTCCTAAACTGGGTAAATAGTTACTCCTAAAAGAAGTCAGTTGACAATTTCGGCCATGTTGACTTATTTGTAGAACTTATTGTGCTTAACATCTTTGCTATTGACAATTTTCTCTTTCAATGAACAAAGATTAAAATAGTCATTCAAGGGCAATAACTCCTGTAAGGGGTATTTGACGATCTGCTGCAAATTTGACTTATTTGTAGATCTTATTGTAATGTTCATTTTTTTCGGTTAAAACTTCTTTCTATCTGTTATGGTTATCAAGATAATAACCAAAGACTGTGAAATTTGTCAAAAAAACCTGACATTGCAGGAGCAATTTCTCCAAGATGGATTGTCCGATTTTTCTGAAAATTCCACAAGAGGTTATGGGTAGACATTGACCCGCTGATGGTTTTATCCTCTGACAGATTTGCTCTAACTTCTATGGTTTTCGAGATATAAGCCCAAAACTTCCTTTTACCCCTATGTTTTATTTTAGCAACAGCGGCCATTCTTGTTGATGGATCAAATCCCCGGATACAATCTTTAAACTAACATTCAGGTAAAGTCGGTATTATTTGGCTCAGTAGTTTCATAGGTAAAAATAAAAAAGTTTACGACGACGGACGGACGGAAGACGGACGACAACGACGGTGCAAGCCATGTGATGATAAAAGATCACATGGCCTTTTACGCCAGGTGATCTTAAAATGGAAGCTTCTGTATCTTTATCTAAAATTGAACTAAGACAATTGTTCATCAATTTACAAAGCAAAACCTTTATCGGAAGACAAACTATGTCTTTCAAATAAAAAGGAATTCACTGGAGATTTCGAAAATTGAAAAAGCAACGTTAGAAGTGTCTGCAACAGATAGATGACATTTTGATGTTATGGCAATGTGTAAAATTGTATACAAAAATCTTTGAGGTTGGCGCTTAAGTTTAGGTTCCCAAGTTACTTTTTTTATAATCAACTCAAAACGATGAACAATGCATTTTCAACAGACTCTACTAATGTTACAAACGTTCTCTCTATTTCTAATAGACAATAATAGATAGTACACATACAAACTTCAGCTATTTCTATGTTACAATTATCTCACTAGGATTTGATTTGATTTCTTATTATTTTCAGTTTATTAATCCCAGTACAATTTGTATCAACACAATAGTTCACCAACATTAGAAACTTGATAAATACTAAACCTCAATAATGAAAGGTTTATCCAATGAAACACAACTTATTACATTTAACTGCGAGTTAATTTTCACGTTTAATCAAAAAATCAATCCGATTTTTACCATCGATTACATGTAGTTATTAAGTGATCAATATAAGGCTATTTTATAAATGATTATCAACTTTTTATTTACTTCAGGTAGAATATAGCATCTTTCCGGTGTGCAGGTGCTTGGCTTTTATTCTTACACTCAGCATTAGCGTAACACGCCAGGTTACAAAATTAATCAACATTCTGTACGTTTATCGACATATTGAGACCACTAGCGGTGACTTGTAGAGTGGTAAGGTATAAACTAGAAGGAATAAATATGAACATGGAAAAATGTGAAATGGATTTAAATCAAGGGTGATTTCTTAAAGCGATTTTGAGAACTTTATAATGGATTAACCTTAATATTTTAAAATTAAATTATGTAATTTTTGAAGCAACTTGACAATGTTGCGAAAGTTAGTTGAGGGACAGGGTGGAAATTCCCAAAAGAAATTTGTAAACATTACAATGGATGAAAATTCAAACGTTTCTGATAATGAAATGTCTTCAAAAGAAGATGAAAACGAAGAAGATGAAGAGCACGATGATGATGATTGTGTTATTATAGACGTTGGAGGAACAAAACACAAAACAAGATTGAAAACGCTGTCAAAAATACACACGACTCGCCTCGCTCGGCTTGCAGAGAAAGCCCGAGCTTCAGGAAAAAGGGAATTTTATTTTGACAGACATCCAGATTTATTTCCTTACATTTTAAATTTTCATCGTACAGGTAAACTCCATGTACCTTTGCATGTTTGTGGACCGTTGTGGAAAAGTGAACTAGATTTCTGGAAGATAGATGACAAAGATATACAGAAATGCTGCTGGGTTCACTATATTAGCTATGAAGAAACTTTAGAAATGATAGAACATTTTGAAAAAGACGATCGTCATACTAGACTTGCTTCTCAAAAAGTGCCAGACAATGCAAAATTTTGGCAACACTATAGACCAAAATTGTGGCGAGGATTACAAGATCCTTACAGCTCCAGAGCTTCCATGGTAAGAACATAAAAATCATGAAATATAAAATAAAAATGTCTTTTAATGTTGGTTTTAATTGAGCAAGCTTAATAACAAATATTTATCAAACTAAAACCGATTAAAGCATGTAGGTGTTATGACAAATTTTATAGCTATTTAAGTACGACCGTCCCAAAATTTTCTGAATTAGACTCTTGTGCTTGGCCTTATAAAAGACTTATTAGATTAATAACTAAGAACTATTTTAAGCACACTTGAATAATGACCCTGATCAAATGATTGTTTTCGTTAAATCAAAATATTTCTTTCAACGTGCATACTCGGTGTTACAAGGAAAAACATCAATTTAGTAAAAAGTTGATGATATAAGAAGTGATAAACAGTCGTCTGATTTCTATTGATATAGATAACATTTTTTTTTATTGTGTTACAAATGTTACCCTTCATTTGACATATATATTTATAAACTATATAACCAGTAATTTTCCGTGAATTTCCATATTCTAGATACGATGACAGACGCCTAACTATTCCATCCACTAGTATATATGGATTATTCATTATTGTATATTAAACATATAAATGAAAATTGTGTTAACAACTGTCCGTTAATAATTAATTTACAGAATATAATAAATTGACAGAATATATATTGTAAAAAGTAACAGTTTGTACTGTAGTTTGTCTCACTGACTACAATGTACTTTTATTAATGTTATACCTAATAAAAGAATCATAAATTTGTATTGCTTAAACCGGTTATTTTTCAAATAATTTTCACTCTCATCATAAAATATTTCTCATTTAATCTGTTTTCACATTCTGCGTAAGAAAGACTAGGAATATAAAAAATGACTAATTTTCTCTAAATTTATTTCACACTAGGGTCATTTTCAAAGAGTCCTTTAATGTATTACTGAAATTAACAGTATCCCAGCTCCATGAGTGTACTTTGAGGTTGTTATAAAATTAAGGCCACTTATGACCAGTGTTACATGTTTGGGATTTCTCGTGTTTTTTAATCAGTTTCGTTTGTGTGAATTTTGAATACTTCCGTGGTTGTAACTTATTATTTTCCTTTTACAGCTGGTATTTAGGTATATGAGCAAAGACCTGTCGACTCGGAGTCAGAATTATTTGTCTCAATGAGGTGATATGTTTTTTTGTGATTGTTTTATTACGAGCTATGCGAATAATTATCTAAAATTCCGCTCAAATCGGTGTGAGGGGCCGTTTGAAAGTTGCAGTAAGGTTTAAGCTTTTGCTTCGTGTTAAAGGTCTCAGTTAGGCTTTGAGATGAAGAACAGCAAACGAAGGGTTGGCACCGTACGGTGAACTATAGTCGTTTTCATCCGCGTCCTTTGGTCTCTGGTGGATATTTGTCTCATTGGCAATCATGCTACTGCTTCTTATTTTTGTATCGTATATTCAAAATTTTAAGATGATATCTTCAAATTCATAATTATAGTTGAAAATTTACCTACTTGATGTTTAACAACCAACAATCAACAATACAAGTGCATGTTGCCATATTAGGTAATTATCATAACAAATTATTTTTAGAACACTTAGTTATTTATCAATTATTCAATAATACAAGGTTTCGATTATGAAATATGCCGATATTTAATTGGAGGATATTGTATTACTTACATTAAAAGTTCAATATTTATGAAATATTCATAGCTCAGAACAGTGCTGACTTGTTATGTATTTTCATAATAACTTTTACCTTTTTTTGTTTAGAAATCCAATACCATAAAAAGCTTAATCTTAAATTGAATCTTGATAAAAGAGAGACACATGCAGACTAATTTAAGAAAATAATTAAAGACAAGACATTAAGTAAAATGAGACAATTATTTCCGTTATATAAGAATATTGTATTCCGTGAAAAGGTCAGATACACTGAGAAGGCCAGATAAGGGTAAAAATCTTAATAAAATTCAAAGGATTGCACATGACATAAACTTTTCTCTTTGTAATATTTACCTCATAGGACATGACCACTTGGCATAACGAGCAATACAGACTAGACTAGGTTTAACTTTACTGGCGACCTGATCTAATTTCCCAAATTTTGAGTGAAATCAAGGAACATATGTTATATGTCAATGAAACAGCAAACCAACGACACAAAAACATAAACGAAATCTAGAGGTCAATATACGATAGGTGTCTATAATATGACAAGCTCTAAATCGGTCCGAGACTAGAGAGCCTTTCGATTAATCATAGTGAAATTAGCTGCCAAATTCATTGCCACCGAATTACATCCGCAAACTCTTTATTTGATTTATGAATACTAAATATTTACTAGAGTAACAAAATATTAAATGGGAACAAAAAACAATGCAGGGAATCGTACTAATATATCAGCGTTTTGTGCGAATTTAGTAATAGAGACCATTTAATTGACTACCGAGAAGACCCCAGAAAACTGTCGATGGTCATTTGACCCGATACAAACATGAATAGGAATATGTATTGATAGAAATGCACGTGCTTTAGTCTAATGACGATGTTGTGACCCTGTATAAGAATAATTTATTGTGGGCCGAATCAGTCAAAGAAATAGTACTTCCTGATGGCTCCATTGTTTCACTTTTCAATTTTGACGTTCTTTACTTTTTAAGAACTGTTAAGCACACACTCAATCCAATTTCAACTTAGGGTCAAATTAAAGTCATATGAAACCTCAAATTAAAAAAAATGATGCATATGATTTTTATAACTAAATGGATAGTTTTCATTATAAAACTTATTTACATATAATTTTTTCTGAGGAAAATTCAAGTTTACTTTATTTTAATTGCTTGCTTCCAGGAAGCAATTCGCCGACATATTTTCCGTATATGCAAGTGACCTTAGCGTGACCCTTCTCGTAAAAATCCGGTGATCGCAATACGCGTGGATCTGTCATTAAAATAAATTATTATCTGATTGTATATGTTATACACGTGCTCAATATCCATGCTTCTTTGTTGATTGTTTACTCTAAGGTGACAATCTGTAAACCTCGACTTCAAAACACGGCAATTAATGAGCTGCCATATTTGTTAAATAAAAACAGACAGAGAGAAAAAAAATTGACGATTCAACGTTATCTTTGCGTAAAAAATGATAAAATCGTGCACAGAAGACCAAGTTTATGATATATACATGCATTGGTTCAAGAATTGGATAAACATTATTTTTAACCAGTCACTCGTATCATATGACTTTAAAGGTTGCATGCATATGTACCAAAATGAGGTCGAATTATTGCCTTGCAAGACATTAATAAGTCAGTGATATTTTGAGCTTGTTTTTACAAAACTAAACAAAACTGGCTGCAAAAAGCGAATTATTTGCAATATTCCACATTAATTTATGTTTGAAATCACAATTTAATTGTTTGGCGAAATCATAGCTAATGCCCCTTTAGTAATGAGGGACTGATTTTAACAGAGACTTCTAAAGATCTTCCTTTTGCACCTAATTTCCTTAAAGAATGTTTTCTTCTTTGTTTAAAACAAGATCAAAGCACGATGAATAGATAGATAGAGAACAAAAGAATGACATTTTCTTTGACTTTGATGACTTAGAAAGAACGTTTCTTCACAGTTCGGGAATTTCAGTATCAATTAAATTCCAATCGAATGTTCTTCTAAAGCACGTTCTGAAGATGACATTAACATTAAAAACATTCTTTGATTGGCCCGATAATTTACATATCACACACGCTAACAAAAGTTTATAATGGTTAAATTGTAATCACCAATTAAGTAAATTTCTAATAAAGTATGGATGCCATTAGGGTATCAATAAAATAATCAATGATATTTGATAATTAAAGTAACTGAAAATAGATAAACAATGAAAGGAACGTTTCTGTATGATTTTATATGGATTCTCATTTCAACAATAATGCTAGATTGTTCTGTTGACGTATCTTATTTGACGATAATTATTACCAATAAGAGAAAGAAAAAATACCATAAAAAATTAAACATTATTTAACTTAAATTTATTATTTTCGAAATGGCAAACTTAACTTCAGTTGTGTTATGACGGACATGCATTATCGGTGGTATCATACACATGCATGCTATTCTTCAGGTTATCACGTACATGGTTTTCACTCTTCTAGTTGTTGTACACATGATTGTCATTCTTGTTGTTGTTGTACACATGGTTTTCATTCTTCTGGTTGTTGTACACATGGTTGTCACTCTTCTGATTGTTACACACATGATTGTCATTCTTCTTGTTTTTGTACACATGGTTTTAATTCTTCTGGTTGTTGTACACATGGTTGTCACTCTTCTGATTGTTGTACGTATGTTTGTCACTCTTCTGGTTGTTGTACACATGGTTTCATTCTTCTGGTTGTTGCACACATGGTTGTCACTCTTCTGGTTGTTGTACACATGGTTTTCATTCTTCTGTTTGTTGTACACATGGTTGTCACTCTTCTGATTGTTGTACACATGGTTGTCACTCTTCTGGTTGTTGCACACATGATTGTCACTCTCCTGGTTGTTGTACACATGGTTGTTACTCTTCTGGTTGTTGCACACATGGTTATCACTCTTCTGATTGTTGTACGCATGGTTGTCACTCTTCTGTTTGTTGCACTTAGGTTGTCACTCTTCTGGTTGTTGTATACATGGTTTTCATTCTTCTGGTTGTTGTACACATGGTTGTTACTCTTCTGGTTGTTCTTCACATGGTTTCATTCTTCTGGTTGTTGCACACATGGTTCTCACTCTTCTGGTTGTTGCACACATGGTTTTCACTCTTCTGATTGTTGTACGCATGGTTGTCACTCTTCTGGTTGTTGCACATATGATTGTCACTCTTCTGGTTGTTGTACACATGGTTGTCACTCTTCTGGTTGTTGTACACATGGTTGTCACTCTTCTGGTTGTTGCACATATGATTGTCACTCTTCTGGTTGTTGTACACATGGTTGTCACTCTTCTGGTTGTTGCACACATGGTTGTCACTCGTCTTGTTGTTGTACACATGGTTTCACTCATCTGGTTGTTGCACACACGGTTGTCACTCTTCTGGTTGTTGTACACATGGTTGTCACTCTTCTGGTTGTTGCACACACGGTTATCACTTTTCTGATTGTTGTATGCATGGTTGTCACTCTTCTGGTTGTTGTACACATAATTGTCACTCTTCTGGTTGTTGTACACATGATTGTCACTCTTCTGGTTGTTGTACACATGGTTGTCACTCTTCTGGTTGTTGCACACATGGTTATCACTCTTCTGATTTTTGTACGCATGGTTGTCACTTTTCTGTTTGTTGCACACATGGTTGTCACTCTTCTGGTTGTTGTACACATGGTTTTCATTCTTCTGGTTGTTGTACACATGGTTGTCACTGTTCTGATTTTTGTACGCATGGTTGTCACTTTTCTGTTTGTTGCACACATGGTTGTCACTCTTCTGGTTGTTGTACACATGGTTTTCATTCTTCTGGTTGTTGTACACATGGTTGTCACTGTTCTGGTTGTTGTACACATGGTTTCACTCTTCTGGTTGTTGCACACATGGTTGTCATTCTTCTGATTGTTGTACACATGGTTGTCACTCTTTTGGTTGTTGCACACATGATTGTCATTCTTTTGGTTGTTGTACACATGATTGTCATTCTTCTGGTTGTTGTACACATGGTTTTCATTCTTCTGGTTGTTTTACACATGGTTGTCACTCTTCTGGTTGTTGTACACATGGTTTTCATTCTTCTGGTTGTTTTACACATGGTTGTCACTCTTCTGGTTGTTGTACACATGGTTTCACTCTTCTGGTTGTTGCACACATGTTGTCATTCTTCTGCTTGTTGCACACATGATTGCCATTCTTCGGGTTGTTGTACACATGATTGTCATTCTTCTGGTTGTTGTACACATGGTTTCATTCTTCTGGTTGTTGTACACATGGTTGTCACTCTTCTGCTTGTTACACACATGATTGTCATTCTTCTGGTTGTTGTACACATGATTGTCATTCTTCTGCTTGTTGTACACATGGTTGTCACTCTTCTGCTTGTTGCACACATGATTGTCACTCTTCTGGGTGTTGTACACATAGTTGTCACTCTTCTGGTTGTTGCACACATGATTGTCATTCTTTTGGTTGTTGTTCACATGGTTGTCACTGTTCTGATTTTTGCACACATGATTGTCACTCTTCTGGGTGTTGTACACATGGTTGTCACTCTTCTGGGTGTTGCACACATGGTTGTCACTCTTCTGGTTGTTGCACACATGATTGCCATTCTTCTGGTTGTTGTACACATGGTTTCATTCTTCTGGTTGTTGTACACATGGTTGTCACTCTTCTGCTTGTTACACACATGATTGTCATTCTTCTGCTTGTTGTACACATGATTGTCATTCTTCTGCTTGTTGTACACATGGTTGTCACTCTTCTGCTTGTTGCACACATGATTGTCACTCTTCTGGGTGTTGTACACATAGTTGTCACTCTTCTGGTTGTTGCACACATGATTGTCATTCTTTTGGTTGTTGTTCACATGGTTGTCACTGTTCTGATTTTTGCACACATGATTGTCACTCTTCTGGGTGTTGTACACATGGTTGTCACTCTTCTGGGTGTTGCACACATGGTTGTCACTCTTCTGGTTGTTGCACACATGATTGCCATTCTTCTGGTTGTTGTACACATGGTTGTCACTCTTCTGGTTGTTGCACACATGATTATCACTCTTCTGATTGTTGTACGCATGGTTGTCACTCTTCTGGTTGTTGCACACATGATTGTCACTCTTCTGGTTGTTGTACACATGGTTGTCACTCTTCTGGTTGTTGTACACATGGTTGTCACTCTTCTGATTGTTGTACGCATGGTTGTCACTCTTCTGGTTGTTGCACACATGGTTGTCACTCTTCTGGTTGTTGTACACATGGTTTCACTCTTCTGGTTGTTGCACACATGGTTGTCACTCTTCTGGTTGTTGCACACATGATTGTCACTCTTCTGGTTGTTGTACACATGGTTTCACTCTTCTGGTTGTTGCACACATGGTTGTCACTCTTCTGGTTGTTATACTTCTGGTTGTTATGGTTGTCACTCTTCTGGTTGTTGCACACATGGTTGTCACTCTTCTGGTTGTTGTACACATGGTTTCACTCTTCTGGTTGTTGCACACATGATTGTCACTCTTCTGGTTGTTGCACACATGATTGTCACTCTTCTGGTTGTTGCACACATGGTTGTCACTCTTCTGGTTGTTGTACACATGGTTTCACTCTTCTGGTTGTTGCACACATGGTTGTCACTCTTCTGGTTGTTATACATATGGTTGTCACTCTTCTGGTTGTTATACATATGGTTGTCACTCTTCTGGTTATTGCACAGATGACTGGCACTTTTCATACAGTGCATTAAATTAAATCGTGTAAGTACGGGGTAAACTGCCGGTCTTTCACAAACAATAAGCAATCTCCAAATGGGAAAATTGAACTGTCTCTAGAGGAGAAATATCGTATCCCATTTGATGCAGTGGTAGAACCTACATGAATAAGGATAAATAATAAATATATGTAAAAAAGAGACAGAAGATATACCAAAGGTAGAATAAAAACTCATAGATCAAAGAGAAACCAACAAAATAATGGAAAAAAATAATCTCTGGTGCTCTAGAAGGGAGCGATCCTACCCCACACGTGGCACCCGTCGTGTTGCTCATGGATTGAGCAAGAACAGATTCGGCGTTGAGTCTCATTCAGTGATGTCTCAATCAAGGAAAAGAGACGGGAGTATATCATAAATCAAGACCTACTTATATGAATCATAATCAAGGAATGATATCATTAATTTAATATTCAATAACAAGTTAGTAGCCATGACAGTTGTTTACTGCCATTTTAATAGTAATATGGACACTGTTGTATTGTTCAGACCTCCCGTGCGTTTGTAATGAGTAAACATTGATGGTCTACTATAAAGAAGTATTATGATTAAGACTATTGATATCCAGTCAATGATGACGTCTTTATATCAGTTAATTTAATTCTCATAAAACAAATATCAAACCAAATCTAATTAACCCATATAAAAGCAGTTCTTGAAAGAAAGTTGTACTTTGTTTACTTTGGATATATCTTTTTTATTACAATTCCCCAACGGGCACTTCAAGTATTGCTCTTGATTGGACTTGAGTTATCTGGACGGAAAGTTGGGACTTTTGACCTGCTTGAAAAGAAATAAAATTATTGTTAAAGGGGTTAATGTTCTATAAATACTTAAAAATAAATTAGCCGAAAATATAAAGTACAGTATTATTATGCCTTCAACAATGGGAAAATCCCATACCACAATGCTAGTTATCATGAAAGACCCCGAAATGACAAAATGTAAACCAATTTAAACGAGAAAACCAACGGCCTGATTTAAGTACAAAACACCAAAAAAATTACATGTTTTACACCGTACGGCTTTCAACAATGAGCAAAACCCATACCGCAAAGTCAGCTTTAAAAGGCTCCGAAATGACAAATGTAAAACAATTCAAATGAGAAAACTAACGGCCTGATTTATGTACAAAACAATGAACGAAAAACAAATAGGATATACAGCAACAAACAACAACCACTGAATTACAGGCTCATGACTTTCGACAGGCACATACAGAATATGGCGGGATTAAACATGTTTGCGGGCGACAAACCCTCCCTCTTACCTGGGACGATGGTGTAACAGTACAGCATATGAACAAACTATTAAAAAAAGTTGAAAAGGGCTTAAGGATGTATTCTCGTTCGGGAATTATTTCCAAAACATGTGAAACAGGTGGAAAATATCAATAAATTTAAAAAAATATTATAATCAAACTAAACTCTGTGAAAAATTGTGTACTTAAAATAAGCAGTTTTTGAGTAATACAAATTTCAAATTTTATAACAATCCAGTCAGTGTCATCAGCCAAAATGTTGAGAAAATGGGTGAGGGGTACAAAAAAAAAGAAGATTTTACCAAAAATATGTACATCCCATATCAATTTTTTCCTTTCAAAATTCTTAGATACGTATTTTTTCGATCATTTATAACAAAGAAGTTGAAATGATTTGCTTTATGTTTTTACAAAATAGAAAAAAATGCCAAATTTACAAAATTGACAGCATGGCCAATTTGACACGAAAAAGCAACACTTTCTAATATCAACACCAACCTATAGTTTTTTTTCAGTTAAATTTATTCAGGATAATTGCCCAAAAATGGGTAAAAATTGATGAAAAATTGCTGAAAAATTGGAAAATCATTAAAAATGGGGTACTTTCAAATGTCCGTAGCAAAAAAAAAAAAAAAACAAGTGCACCACCATATGATTTTTTTTTATCATTACTTTCTTAAAGTCATATAAATAAAAATCAGGTTAAGAAAAAAAGTTTAATTCTAGAAATTTTTGGCTCCTCAGAGGTGTACATCTTTAACTCATCAGATCGATACCAAGCAGAAAAAACAAGTAACAAAAACACAGACCGGACGTGGCATGATCTAGTGAGGAATACAGCCTATAAAGAATAAGTTTAGATTGGTACGCGATGAATTCATTCGCATAGCAATATTTTAAATCAATTTCACACAAAACTCCAATTATAGCTTGGTTTTCGTCGTTTGCTATATTTAGACGAAAATGATAACATAATTAATATTGTTTTATTTCAATTTATTTTTATCTTTACTATTTACAAGAGCGTTTTCTTGTTGGCGTCCTTGCGGAGGATGTGCAACATTTTGAATATGTTTGCGAGATATTTGTTTTTGCTGCTAGATTTCACATTGATACGTTCACTTCAGAATATGGCCCAGACGGTAATGACATTAACCTTAGCAGTACTCTTAGATTTGTTGTTATCGATGCTGTCATCTTGTTTGCTTGCATTGGCTGATGGGTTGCTATTTTCCTTAATTAAAACTCAAAATGAAAAAAAATGAAATACAATCTACAATATGTTACCATCATAATGACTTTACTAAATTATGACAGCTATTCTTTAGTTTCCTAGGTAACTATGGAAACATATAGTCACCAAACAATCAATCGTAACTATGGACTAAAATCCGTTGTGCAAAAAATGTCGATAACATTGTATACAGAAGATAAACTCATGACAGCTTTTTTTATGAAAGATGTTGAAATACTATTGAAATTTTACCAATTAAGAGCTTTTATCTCCGGAAATGTTATAGTAGTTATGACCAGTTGATTAAAGAGAAAGTTCTTTTTATTTACAACTATCACGACTATTCGTTTGATAAAAAAAACTAATTACAATGTTTGTTTCTGAGGATCTGGCTGTGAGGGTATATGTTCTGTATTCATTTCTGAGGATCTGGCTGTTAGGGTATATGTTCTTTGTTTCTGAGGATCTGGCTGTGAGGTTATATGTTCTGTATTCATTTCTGAGGATCTGGCTGTGAGGTTATATGTTCTTTGTTTCTGAGGATCTGGCTGTGAGGTTATATGTTCTGTATTCATTTCTGAGGATCTGGCTGTGAGGTTATATGTTCTGTATTCATTTCTGAGGATCTGGCTGTGAGGTTATATGTTCTGTATTCATTTCTGAGGATCTGGCTGTGAGGTTATATGTTCTTTGTTTCTGAGGATCTGGCTGTGAGGTTATATGTTCTGTATTCATTTCTGAGGATCTGGCTGTGATGGTTATATGTTCTGTATTCATTTCTGAGGATCTGGCTGTGAGGTTATATGTTCTGTATTCATTTCTGAGGATCTGGCTGTGAGGTATATGTTCTTTGTTTCTGAGGATCTGGCTGTTAGGTTATATGTTCTGTATTCATTTCTGAGGATCTGGCTGTGAGGGTATATGTTCTTTGTTTCTGAGGATCTGGCTGTTAGGTTATATGTTCTGTATTCATTTCTGAGGATCTGGCTGTGAGGTTATATGTTCTTTGTTTCTGAGGATCTGGCTGTGAGGTTATATGTTCTGTATTCATTTCTGAGGATCTGGCTGTGAGGTTATATGTTCTTTGTTTCTGAGGATCTGGCTGTGAGGTTATATGTTCTGTATTCATTTCTGAGGATCTGGCTGTGAGGTTATATGTTCTGTATTCATTTCTGAGGATCTGGCTGTGAGGTTATATGTTCTGTATTCATTTCTGAGGATCTGGCTGTGAGGTTATATGTTCTGTATTCATTTCTGAGGATCTGGCTGTGAGGGTATATGTTCTTTGTTTCTGAGGATCTGGCTGTGAGGTTATATGTTCTGTATTCATTTCTGAGGATCTGGCTGTGAGGTTATATGTTCTGTATTCATTTCTGAGGATCTGGCTGTGAGGGTATATGTTCTTTGTTTCTGAGGATCTGGCTGTTAGGTTATATGTTCTGTATTCATTTCTGAGGATCTGGCTGTGAGGGTATATGTTCTTTGTTTCTGAGGATCTGGCTGTGAGGGTATATGTTCTGTATTCATTTCTGAGGATCTGGCTGTGAGGTTATATGTTCTGTATTCATTTCTGAGGATCTGGCTGTGAGGGTATATGTTCTGTATTCATTTCTGAGGATCTGGCTGTGAGGGTATATGTTCTGTATTCATTTCTGAGGATCTGGCTGTGAGGGTATATGTTCTGTATTCATTTCTGAGGATCTGGCTGTTAGGGTATATGTTCTTTGTTTCTGAGGATCTGGCTGTGAGGGTATATGTTCTTTGTTTCTGAGGATCTGGCTGTGAGGGTATATGTTCTTTGTTTCTGAGGATCTGGCTGTTAGGGTATATGTTCTGTATTCATTTCTGAGGATCTGGCTGTGAGGGTATATGTTCTGTATTCATTTCTGAGGATCTGGCTGTGAGGGTATATGTTCTGTATTCATTTCTGAGGATCTGGCTGTGAGGGTATATATTCTGTATTCATTTCTGAGGATCTGGCTGTGAGGGTATATGTTCTGTATTCATTTCTGAGGATCTGGCTGTTAGGGTATATGTTCTGTATTCATTTCTGAGGATCTGGCTGTGAGGTTATATGTTCTGTATTTATTTCTGAGGATCTGGCTGTGAGGGTATATGTTCTGTATTCATTTCTGAGGATCTGGCTGTTAGGTTATATGTTCTGTATTCATTTCTGAGGATCTGGCTGTGAGGGTATATGTTCTTTGTTTCTGAGGATCTGGCTGTTAGGGTATATGTTCTGTATTCATTATTTGTGTTAGTCATTATCTATTCTTCTTTTTTTTGGCGCAAAAATTATTTACTTTTTACAATTTAACACCCCTTCATTCTCTATTTTTTTCTTTATTGTTGGCCCATTTTCTGCATCTTTTTGTCCATGCTCTATTCTGTGAACCCCATCCACATCCTACTTTCTCTCATCTCGTTTAATCATAGAGGTGAAAAATACTGAAAATAGATATTCAGGGACACTATGTAAGAATGATTGAAATTAAAAACTAAAACTAACACGAATGTCTATAAGCTGTTTATAATAATGAAAATGGCCTATTTACAAATATGATAAAATTGTATTTTTCGTATCCTCGAAATCCTAGTCCCCCAAAAAAAAAAAATCAACAAAAAACATAGTTGGAACCTCAAAGTTGTACAATAAGTACTGAAATAGATAACTGTTTAGTTGTTAGATCATTTTCACTTATGACATTTCCCTATAAAGAGTTTTTTTTTATCTTCAAAATCTGGTAAAAACATCGGTTCTCTAGGCAGCCGTGTCATATTGCTTCTACGTACAGATAAAACAATATTTCATAAAAAATCATAACTTTTTGGGATAAAACTTTTGAATAATTCTCGTGAAGTGAAGATAAAGGAAGGGTTCGTGTCGTCCACACAACTGTGAGCCTTTTAGAGTAAAGGGATACGAAAAGAATTTACGAATAAGATATATTTTGATTTATTTTAAAGATATCTCAAACAACGGGTAAACAACATCAATGTGTTACAAGTGTATCTACACCATCAATAATTTTATGTAACTTGACATCAACTGTTAATAGGTTAATTGTTTTCTCACAACAATCCAGTGAAACATGCAGATCTTTTCTCTCTTTTTCTTCTTAATCCTTTGAGAACACGTGAACTATTCCAGTATGACCACAATGCTTAAACATTTATAAGAATCTGAATGCCTGATGCTATACAAAGTAATAAGATATACTTTTCCATTTGTTATTTATGAATTTATTACAACTGTTCCATTGCTCTACTTTCACGCCAATTATAAGACAATTTTGTTTCTTTGAGACATTGGTTGCTTAGCAATACTTAACTGAATGATCTTTTAATGACCATTTTTGTTTTTCGATACAAATAAGTATTTTAGAACCTCGTCAATAGTTTTGACTTTCAACGAATTAGTAACTCGAATAACTTAGCGCCCTCTTACGGTCAGTGTCCTTCAGAGTTAATGGAGTGGTCGTATTGAGCGGAATTTAACGACTGGATTGTTCGGGTTAACGAATAAGGTCTTGACGGCTGATCTTTGTAAAATTCAATCACAGCTTGTGTATTGTTGAAGGCCGTATGTTATCATATCGATGTTTTGTTTTCATTCTGTGTTTGTCTCCTCTTATTCAAAGGAATCTTTTGAGAAATTAATTGAAATACACAAATGAGTTCTATGTTGCTTTTAAACTTGTTTACAACTTGTAACAGGTAAAACCTTGAATTAAAATGGTAAAAAAGGGAAAATTCTTTTTGTCTTCAATAAATACAACCGTAACGGTATAAACCTCTTTCTACTGGTATGTTTTATATTTTCAGTTTGTATATCATACATTGTTTTTAGTTTTTGAGCAGATTTAAAATTGAGAATGGAAATGGGGAATATGTCAAAGAGACAACAACCCGACCAAAGAGCAGACAACAATAACGCGCCAAATTGTAAAAGGCTTATATCACAAAAACAAGGACACGGACCTTTCATTTTTTCTGCTTTTTTAGTTCCGTTATTTAGACATTACCATGTTATAACAGGTTTTTTTGTAAAAGCTTGTTATTTTGAAACAGAACAGTCATCATCCTGTAGGTCCTTTTGGTTTTACTTAATAAGCTCCCATACTTTTAGTATCGGGCGATGCAATCGGTTCCATACGTGTGAATTCATGTCATAACTTTGTTATTGTGACGATAGTACATTCCTACAATTCGTTCTTATATAACACATATAATATTATATATTCCCTAGCCATGCGTTTGAATAGAAAGTACACTCACTAATACAGGTTAACAATTAATATTTTATTATGTATTTCCATTAAAAATCTAAAAACTATCTCAATGACACACAAGGGATTTGTTACATGAGAAGCTCAATATATTCAATGTAAAATATAGGACATATATATATATTCCAAGCAGACATATAAATGTTACAAGTAAAAAGATTAAATGCAAGACCTGAATGCACCGACCATTCCTTTTTCCATAGGGGTGGGGGCATGGTTTTTTTGGGGGACAAACAATTTTTATCGACATTTTTATGTTGAATAACACAGAGGAACAACACCTTATTTTTAAAGGAAACAAACGTTTTTCAATTGCATTTAGAACAAAACAATTTATTAAAAGAAAAAAAAAGCCCCTTAAAGAAATGATCAATTGTCGGTATCTAATTTTACAGGAGAATCAGAAAACTATGCATTGGAAAATTTGCTTGTCTTTAATAAAATAAGAGGTAAACAGTGACAACATTGAGAATAAAATATGATCATCAAGTCATGCGTAGCTCTAATTCTTCAGCATGGGTGCAACTTAGAATTATTCTTCAGCATGGCTGCAACTTCGTATTATTCTTCAGCATGGCTGCAACTTCGTATTATTCTTCAGCATGGCTGCAACTTCGTATTATTCTTCAGCATGGCTGCAACTTAGAATTGTTCTTCAGCATGGCTGCAACTTAGAATTATTCTTCAGCATGGCTGCAACTTAGAATTATTCTTCAGCATGGCTGCAACTTCGTATTATTCTTCAGCATGGCTGCAACTTAGAATTATTCTTCAGCATTGCTGCAACTTAGAATTATTCTTCAGCATTGCTGCAACTTAGAATTATTCTTCAGCATTGCTGCAACTTAGAATTATTCTTCAGCATTGCTGCAACTTAGAATTATTCTTCAGCATTGCTGCAACTTAGAATTATTCTTCAGCATGGCTGCAACTTCGTATTATTCTTCAGCATTGCTGCAACTTAGAATTATTCTTCAGCATTGCTGCAACTTAGAATTATTCTTCAGCATGGCTGTAACTTCGTATTATTCTTAAGCATGGCTGCAACTTAGAATTATTCTTTAGCATTGCTGCAACTTAGAATTATCCTTTAGCATGACTGCAACTTAGAATTATTCCTGAAAGAGCCCAGTTTTGTATTTTTAATAGCCAGTTTTATAATGCAGGCAAAATTTCAGTGGACCAGGTCTAATCTTAGAGGCCACTGGTTCCCTGTTCATTTCCACCACTATTTAGCATTACTGTTTATTTAACTAATATATTGTCCTTCGAAAATAATCAAAGAGTTAATTGTTGTTGTAAAGGACATCAGGCGAGACAAAATTGGTAGCGCTTATTCCTTTTAGTATTGAATAATATTTCCAAAACAACACCTTTAAAACAGTGGTGGCTTTAAATGTCCTTTCACAGCAACATATATCATTGAGTATTAAAATAGGAGGATCAATAAAACTAATGGGTAGCCTCAGTCAATATAAAGGATAGAATGTCAAGATGTGGTCACGTGATTGATATCTGTTTCCTGAATTATTCAGGAAGACAAACTTTTCCAATAATTCAATCCAAAATGACAGAGAAGTAGTTATTAGAATTGTACTCAGACTTTAGTTGTGGGTGTTCATAAGTGTTTGAATGGTAAATTGTTGGCCCTTTAGTTGTGGGTGTTCATAAGTGCTTGAATAGTAAATTGTTGGCCCTTTAGTTGTGGGTGTTCATAAGTGCTTGAATGGTAAATTGTTGGCCCTTTAGTTGTGGGTGTTCATAAGTGTTTGAATGGTAAATTGTTGGCCCTTTAGTTGTGGGTGTTCATAAGTGCTTGAATGGTAAATTGTTGGCCCTTTAGTTGTGGGTGTTCATAAGTGCTTGAATGGTAAATTGTTGGCCCTTTAGTTGTGGGTGTTCATAAGTGTTTGGATGGTAAATTGTTGGCCCTTTAGTTGTGGGTGTTCATAAGTGTTTGGATGGTAAATTGTTGGCCCTTTAGTTGTGGGTGTTCATAAGTGCTTGAATGGTAAATTGTTGGCCCTTTAGTTGTAGGTGTTCATAAGTGCTTGAATGGTAAATTGTTGGCCCTTTAGTTGTGGGTGTTCATAAGTGCTTGAATGGTAAATTGTTGGCCCTTTAGTTGTGGGTGTTCATAAGTGCTTGAATGGTAAATTGTTGGCCCTTTAGTTGTGAGTGTTCATAAGCGTTTGAATGATAAATTGTTGGTAAACGACCAGTGGTAGATATTTCATGCACATTTGAATATTTTTTCAATATCCTAATTGAATTATCGGCGGAAGTTTACAGACACCTGCTAAATCATGCAACATGCTTTTCTAGTTTGGGAGCCAGTGGATTGATTGAAAGATTGGGAATTAACACCTGGTCAAAACACAGTGGATAGGTCGAGGGGATGACAGACGTTGGAGGGAAACATTTGTTATCAAAAAATAGATTGACATGATTCATCACGAATCCTTCATTAGGAACTGCTTACCCTTGTAGTTTATTAGAGGTCATCACTAGTTTTTTTCTGAGTTCGATGTTGTTCTATAGTTTTTTATGTTCTGTGTTATGGTCTGTTTATTTTTCTTAATGAATGTTATGGTTATTTTTCGGCAAATGTTTTTTCAAAGTCGTCTGCTATGTTTTTTTTTTATGTTTCCCCGTTCTATCCTATACTAAAAAAGGTTATGTTAAAACAAATCGTCTTTCAGGTAGCGACTGCAAAATGTCCTCCATCCTGGATTTTGATAATTCGATATGAGAATATCTGTTTTGCTATATAGCAAGTGAAGAATATATGAACCTAGAAGTTGCGACAAAGGGACTTATTTTTTACTTTTTTAACTAAAACCATTTTTTTTTACTGGGAGTACACAATTTGGTAGTTTTGAGGAAAAGGAAATTTGGGGTATCTGTGTGTTTGGGCAAGAAGCCCAACAAATCGAATATTCGAATGACATGTCAATTCCAAAATAACCAGTTATCATTTTACTAGACTGTAGTGATTGAACAATTATTTAGAAAAGTAGATCCTGGATGCCTAGCCAGATTAACTATCTCCTGACTCGCCACATTAACTAACAACTGACTCGCCACAGTTACCACCTCCTGACTCGACACAGTTGTTAACTCCTGACTAGCAACAGTAACTAACACATGAATCGCCACCATTACTACCTCTTGTCGAAATAAGCGCATGCTATATGGAATTGGAGCATGACTTTAGCAGGTCTAACATTGCTTGTCGCTTTAGACTGCTGAAGTTTTTCATTGACAGCCTTGAATATATGGCATTATTACAATCGGTTTACTTGATAAAAACATGACTTCTAATTATATAAACATAAATCGTGCACGACTGCATTAAACAATCTTTTCACCTTCTTTTACATTAATCACGTGACATTGATACCTTTTTATCACGATAAATTGTTTACCCTTTAGCGATTCTCTAAATAAATCAAATTGATTTTGTCGTTTGAGATGGAACTGTTTCAGACCACAAAGAAATTAAAATTCTGGAATGCAATATTATTTGATCACAAAAGTCTTTTTGAAATTGCCAGACTGTTTCCTTAAATGATGGTTTTCTTGATAATTTTAATAGGAGATAAACAAAAAATAGATTAATAAAACAAAACAAGAAATTATAGATTAATAAAACAATGATTTTATGAGTTTTATAGTTACAACTAACGTTAAACTTGATGAGCATAATGCCTTTTTTTTTTAAATTTCAGTCAATAAAAGCAAACTACTGTTTTTTTAAATTATGGCTACTATCTTTAGTTCCCACCATTTGTTCTGATAGCGTCTAACGTTGTCGCATATTTATACATTTTTGGTTTTCACATGTGTAGGTTTGAACGTTCCCGATAAAAGTATATCCAGAAAAACGTTCCGGACAATCGAAATTTATGAATAATATTTTCCTTGGACTAAAATAAATTTCACAACAAAATAGATACTGAACGGCAAGTTAAATCAGGAAAATTAAAAAGTTGCTGTCGAGCATTAGGTAACAGTATTACAGCCTCGAATGATTCTCATAACACGACAGTTGCCGATAAAGTCAGCTGCCCTTTTCACAAAAAATCTTAAGTGTAAAATTAATCTTACGATAAAAATATTTAGTTGAATTGTTAAGGAATATTTTAGACTTACGATAAATTTTACACTTATGATTTTTTGTGAAAAGGGCTACAGGATTCTACTTCGTCAAAATTATCTCCCATTACGCCACCTAATTTTTATAATCGTATAAATGGAAGCCATTGTAGTGACGACGCGCTGTCAATTTAGCTCTTCAAAACCGATAAATTTATCCACATAGCATCATTAAGATAGGGTTATGCCCGTTGTATTTGAAAAGACAAATGTATCTACTAGCTTTTGAGCATCATTTAATGTAATTTTATGCATTTGGTCAACTTAAAACTATTGTCTGGTCGGTTGTCAGGGGGAATTTTCGGAAGTTCAAAAATATTTTAGAAAAATCCAATTAAATATTCGTGTAAGGGCAGACTAATAATTTTTAGAGGTTGAAGACTAATTACCCTAGATCACACACACAAAAAATGAAGTTTTTTTGAAGTTATGCATTTTTAAGGTCCACTTGAAAAGTCTGTCGTCAAGTACTTTAAATAAAAATTTGTTGTTCGAACACATTTCACTTGACCCATATATTTTATTTTCTGGTACTGTAAATTTTTAATGTTATTATATCAACCTAGAGCGAAATAATAGAATCTGAAGCGAGATGATGTATCAAATATTTTTCTTTTATATGTTCTCAAGACAGAGTAGTCAACTCAAACACGCCTGAACATAAAAGGTGTACTCGACTTTCTCTTTTTAATGAAATTATTGCCAATTTTGGGGATTGTTTCCCAAAAAACTGTCGCCGGGGGGCAGAGATGCAAATTAATGCTTTAAAAAGATCAAACTATTATCTTTCTTTGGAATTTTTTTCGGCGGAATTTATGCTTATGCTCAAAAAAGATCCACATGTATTTACACCTACCACAATCGACTGTTTTGTGAAAATATGTCCATAATTTAAAAAAATACAAATATCTCGAAGTTCCAAACCATAATTAAGTAAAAACACATAAGACACATAAAATCCTAAATTAGGCAAATTCATTAAACTTTTAAAGCCCATAGAAACAGATGTAAACAATTCACCAACTTGACCTGTGTTACCTTCTCTAACAAAGAGTTTCATTTCTTTTGTTTAATTTCAACTGGGGTTCCGCCTGGATAATAAAGCAGCAACTGATTACTCTTCGGGAAATCCCCAGTTTTCTGTAGGGCTCAAGCTTTACCTGTGCAGAGTGTTTTTAATTGATCACGTGGCTAAGGTTCTATTGGGTACAATATAATATAGATTTGGAAACATAGCCCGGACAGGAAAAGATATCAAATACGGAAGATAAGGAATAAAACTACAATATGGGTATTCACGACCCAATAAAGAATTGTTGCTTCATGTTGACGTAGTTTATGATACTGTGAAGCACTCGGTACCTTGTAAGAGAGGTTAACTTGTATTGCTTCGTGTTGACTTGTTTGTGATACTGTGAAGAACTCGTTACCTTGTAAGAGAGGTTAACTTGTTTTGCTTCGTGTTGACGTAGTTTATGATACTGTGGAGCACTCAGTACCTTGTAAGAGAGGTTAACTTGTATTGCTTCGTGTTGACGTAGTTTATGATACTGTGAAGCACTCGGTACCTTGTAAGAGAGGTTAACTTGTATTGCTTCGTGTTGACCTAGTTTATGATGCTGTGAAGCACTCGGTACCTTGTAAGAGAGGTTAACTTGTATCACTTTTATTTCTTGTGGTGGAATCTTAATACACTTGTCCGAACAAAGTTCTGGTTGAATCTTGCGTTTGTTTCCAACAGCAATATCATCAATTGATTTGCCACTGAAATAAATCCAATCCGTTTCGTCATACGCGAATAATTTCACAAATTAAAAGAATGGAAAATTTGATAGATAATAAGTAAACACATTTCGCTAAACGATTTGTAAATAGAAACACGCAGTGTTAATTTTCTATCGGCACGGGTAACCTGTTCATGAAAATTGAAAAGCAGACATTTTCATTCCATTTCATTTCATTGGTAAATATCAGACAAAACGATATTGTTTGATTACACGTTACCAGAGTATCCGGTTATAGTTAAACGCGAATCAGTTTGTAAACATGCAAAATATTCTACCGAAAAAATATGCAGTCTCACACAGACTGTTGCATAAAGCTTCATAATGTTAATTATTCCTTTAATGAAATTCAATGACAAATAAATGCCAGTGAACTTTTCTTTGATATAAATTTGTTTTTTACGACACACTGCAAATGATTGTTTGGAAACCAGGATACACAAAGGAAAACATTGATAAATGCATTGACTTGTTGATTGAAGATGATTGCAAGACATGCAATAATGTGACTAAACCTCATTCAAACGAGATTGTAACGTTACTTTGTTCAGACACTGATTACAAACATTCGTTAAGACGACAGGAACAGAATAATAAAAAAAAAAAAAAAAAAACAATGTTACTAAACTTCATTTAAACGAGATTTAAACGTTGCTTTGTTCAGAGACTGATTACAAACATTCATTAAGACGACAGGAACTGACAAAAAATCAAATGAGACATTTAAAAAGCACCTGTAGACGGCAATTACTAATGTGTAAGAACATTTATATGCAGGCAGTAGGCATTCACTTTTTAAAATGCATTGCAAGTTTAATCTTTAGTCTTAAGTACATTTTGATTAATGAGATATTTTTTTTTCTGTACAGGAAAAAAATCCCTAGCAAATAAATGAATCAAAGCTTGTCAAGAACTATTTTATGTAGGAAGACCAGTTAAATGAATCAAAGCTTGTCAAGAACTATTTTATGTAGGAAGACCAGTTAAATGAATCAAAGCTTGTCAAGAACTATTTTATGTAGGAAAGTTGCAAATCAAATGTGTTTAAAAGAGATCAAGAGAATGAATACACGTAACAGATCAACACGAATACTTTAGTCAGCTTCCTGTAGTAGCGAGCACATTTTGACTTTTATGTGCCGTGTTTGTTTTCCTTGCACAAGATAACGGTATTTCTATTGTATCTGTGCTATGAAGGTTTTTTTTATTGTGTGCTTTAGTTTTATAAGATAATAGTCTAGATAGGCGAAAGAAAAAAAAAGGGGGGGGGGGCGTTTGTGTCCAATTAAAACTTGTTTAACATCACCCCATTGTGTGTCTCTAACAAATCAGGCCATCTTGACCATTTGTTGTTCGTTGTTGTATGTCTTTGTTTTATGGAGGACTTGGTTATTGGTGGTTTATGTGGTCGGTTATACTCTGGGGTATTTTTGCCGATCCCTGTTAACCGTATATATCACGGCGGTTGACCTAGGTTAAGGACTTGGATCGGGAGATTCGTTATTATTCCGTCATTATAGTATTGTACTATAAAGTAAAATCAGTACACCAAAATTTTTACACTCCGCATACAGCTGACCTAATAATTTTGTTTGAAACCCAAATGATTCGATCATACACCACTGGTGTCATATAGAATATAGCACAAGGATATCCCAGGGACATAATATATTAGCAATTATGATAGTCCCAGGATAGACTTTTGTATTTTGTTCATTTCTTTACTTCTTACATGGCATGTGTTGTTAGTTGTTGTTTCTGTTTTATGAGTACTATCAAAGTAACTGACCATAAGTGATGATAAATGTACATTGTCCATGTAATGTTTAATACTGCTCAAGTCGGGTGTTAAACAGAAAATAAAAATAAGGAGATGTGGTATGATTGACAATGAGATACCACTCCATTAGAAACAAGAATGTCTAGTTATTTCCCCTTGTAATTTTCAATGAGGTTTATTATGACAATTCAACTGAAACTACTGAAGGAAATAATCCATAGATAGTTGTGTTGAAGACCAACAATGAGACAGTTGTGATTTGTGAACGAACTTTTACAAGGTACTCCTTCATGACAACAGCATGGACCATTCGTGAATACTGGTACATGATGTATCCTTACTCCTAAGTCTCCTTATGCATTTAAAATAAAATGGTGACAGACAGGCAATTACAATGATTTTGATCATGTATATAAAAAATCTCATTAATTTAATACTTATAGCTTATAATTAAACTGATTGTTGAAAAATAGGACGAATTTTGCTGATATTCATTGAAAAAAAAAAGCATCTTAAAAACAACTTTTGAAAAGAGTATGTCATTTTAAGATTAGAATAAGGAAAACATTGCATCTGGGTAAAGTTTTTATATTGCCGACTTTGGCGTCTTCTTTTAATTTTGGTGAAGTGTTGATTTAAATGAGCTTTCAATGTCAATGTCCTTGTGAAGGTCAAGTTAATTACGGAAACGTTAGTTTCTGATGTATCCTATAATTCAAGGTAAACTCGAGAGTCCTCGTCTTTTAATAATTGGAATTTCCTGTAATTCTGTTATGATTTTATAATTATCAGTTATTGCAAAAATGGGATTTATAATTTTCGCTTCGAAGCAAAAATCAATGACAAACAATAAAAGATAAAAAATAAGTATTCACTTCGATCACAGTAGACTTCCCAAACCTGCTGTGGTATGAACAATTCCAATATATTCCCAAAACATATCGATATAATTCATAACAAATTAAGATAAATAACGCCGTTATTAATATAGCTGTAATTATCATAGCCAGATATTATCTGCGTACCAAGTTATATTGAAATCCAATTATTTTTTTGTAATTTATAAGGCGTAACATGGCCTTGTTTAATGATAAAATGCTGCTGGCATCTATGACGTAACAAATTGATAGTACAATTATTTTCTTAGAAAAAGTAAAGAATCTTCTTTTTTCACATTAATTTACGATCCAGCATTATGCGTAAAATTTCCTACCGTTGACAATTGTACACATTAAAAGAGGTGCTATATTGATTTGTTTAAAGCAACACATAAATTTTATAATTTCACACCCAAAGTAAACAGGACGCCTGTCTTAAAACTCATCTTCGTCTGATTTAAATCTTGATTTTACATAATCTTGTTACGAGTCGCTAGGTACCGGTACATGTAAACTAAAGTTTTGACGGTACAATTGACGAGTTAGTTTTGCAACGGTTATAGAATAGAGTATATTGTGCCTTATAAGATTTCTAAAAGTACAACATGCATAAACGTACATTTTTTTTAAACATTTGAAGTTCTGCTGTTTGTTGACAAGAAATGTACATAATTCTGGGAATCATGACGCAAAAAAAGTAGATAAAAACCGAGACTGTAAACACCAAAAGTATAAGGAGAGCATATGCATACATAATCATTACATGTATGTTTCATAAGAATCTGTACGATTCATAGGCTAAAAGTAATCGCAAGGCATTCCAAAATCAAATTGTATTTCTCAATAAAATTCAACATTCATGACTGCACGTGCTTCCCTTGACAACGTCACTACAATACATAGGGAAACAAAGGAAAATCTTGATATAAATCGCTTTCATAATTATAACATACAGTGGCGGATCCAGAGGGGGGTTCCGGGGGTTGGAACCCCCTTTTTTGGACGATCAGTGCATTTGAATGGAGACATATAGTTGGAACCCGCCCCCTCCCCCCTTTATCCTGGGTTGGGAACCCTCCCTTTTGAAAATGGCTGGATCCGCCCCTGACATATACAATGTAAGAATTAAATGTTTTTTTTGTATTTTCATAGGGCTGTAAAAGCGTTGCTTCACTTCATACACAATGTGTTTCGATCAACGCCTTTGCACCCCAATAGAATTCAAAAAAGAAGCATTCAATTCTTAAATAATACTTATCTGGTTTAACAATACCAAAATTAGTTTGTTGTTATGTTGGGCTGTTTCGCCACTGTCCGAGGTTAGGGAAGGTTTAAACACAGTCTGTATGTTCCTGTTCCAAGTCATAGGCCTGTCATTCGGTAGTTGTTGTTGGTTTGCTGTCTGCCATATTTGTTATTCGTTTATACTAGTAGTCTTTTGCATAAATCAGGACGTTGGTTTTTCTATTTTGAATAGTTTCACATTTCCATTTAAAGAATTTAGTTTGTTGTTATGTTGGGCTGTTTCACCACTTTATATATTTTCTTATATATACATATAAATTTTTATATAACAACCTAGATATTCAGTACAGACAGATCTTCATAAGTTAATATAAAAATAAGAAGATGTGGTATAATTGCCAATGAGACAACTCTCCACCAGAGACCGAATGACGTAGAAGTTACATATCCATTTTTGACTTATTTGAGAAGACTGGAAATATTATTACCTATATTGTTTATAATTATACCTATATATCATACTGTATCATTATCGTATACCTGACAACTCATATTTAATCAAATTTTAGCTCTGAGTACATTTACAAGCCTCTGAGATCTTTCTATATCGGTCTCTTTCTATTTTGAGATCAAAGGCAATGATTCTCCTTCTACATATAGTACTTCTCCCCCTAAAATGCATTCGAAAAACAATTGTTTTGTTTGAAATAAGTATATAATTTCCAACTTTTATCTGTTTTTTTATATACCAAAATCAAATACATTTTACAAAGTGTTCGAATTGTAATTTGGATAATTATTTTTAAATATATAACAAAAAATGAATACCTGCATTCTACATTATTAGTTGACATGTATTATTTTGTTACAAAGATAAGCATTATACAGTATATCTGTGAATTGATATATCATCTGAAAAATATAAAGGGAATCTATGGTGGCCGGATGCGGCCATTTCGCTTTTTCGCGTTTTCTCCTTTCACTTTCACGCAAAATCGAGAAATCGACAAATCGGGAACTCGGGAAATCGAGAAATCGAGAAATCGAAATCGAGAAATCTAGAAATCGGGAAATCGGTGAAATGGCCGCATCCATCCGGCCACCATAGGAATCTACAAAGTTCTCCGTGAACTGCTCTGTTTGATGACTTTTTATTTACATCTAACATATACTTTATATATCTTAAATGGGATTTATCTAAAAAAAAAATAATTGTTATAAATGTGCTGTAATAAATATTCGTTTATATATGAATATATGATGAGAATTATAAATTGGACGAATATATCACAGGATGATTACGTTTTATTGAATGCATTTTAAGACTTCCAAAGGGTTGGATCCAAAGACATTGGCATTTCCGATGAGATGAGATCCAGTTCGACGGCATTGCAAACTGACAAATGTAACACGATTTTTTAATATTATGATGCATTTTTATGCCCCCGCCGTAGACAACGGGGGCATTTAAGTGTTACCCTTGACCGTCCGTCTTTTCGTCCGTCCGTCCCATTTTTTGTTACAAATTGAGCGGGGGAATTCGTGTCCTCAAGCACTTTCTTCTTTTATTTAAGTTATGTTTAAGAGGTTTTCAAACCCCTTCTCGATCCACCACCGGACATTCGACTTTAAAATTATACTTACCTGTTTACAATGATAATTGATAAATATTAATTGCAAGCAAAACACACAAACAGATACAATGTGTAACTATTGAAACTCTTTTAAAACTTTACAATAACTGGTACAATACGAATATGTTTCTGGTCCCTGATTAAAGTTACAAATGAAATATAGTCTTATAATCAATATTCCTGTAACTCGAACAGACAAAATAAGCTAATTTACCTTAAACGACGGTATTCTCTTTATAAATATCAAAATAATTGACGTGATTCATTAATTAATGGAGAAATTCTGTCATTTGAAACATAAAACCAATTTTTATTGGTATACATTTAGAAAAAATCAATTTAACTTCACTTGGAAAATCAAACTCATCCTTGATCGGGTGGTTGTCCAAGCAAATAAATCATAGTCAGTTCAGGAACGGAGTGAAAATTTCGTAACCAGCGATTGGTGGTAAATATTGAAAAGTTTATTTACGACGCATACAAAGGAAATATTTTTGTTAGTTATAATCCGAGTCTGTCCAACGTTTATCTATTTTATTGCTTTATTTCCAAAATAGGAAGGCACGCTGAATCTCTACAATCAAATCAAATATGTGTTGTTGCTTAGGAACATAACATCTTATAATAAATATTGTCACAGCAAGCAACAAACATTGACTAATAAACAGATAAACATATTATATTCAGGCAAAATATATATATGCTTCTTTCTTGTTTCTTGACAAAAAAATAAGGCAGGCGCAATATAATGTTATTTTTGAAGAAAAAAAAACCAAACTAATATTACATAGACTGAATTAGGAATTGCTTTGGACTTTAAAGGTTCTTATCGGAAAATGTCTGGATATATAAGTATTCTACACCAAAATAGTATTTAGAACCTTGGTTATTAGAAATGATTAGATGTTAACTAGATCTTTTGAAAAGGGCTATGGAAAATTTCCCTGGGTAGAAATATAAAGTTGTCAATACCTGCTGGGATTTATATATTGAATAGTCTAAATAATGTATACAGTTAGGATTATACAATAATTCTAAATATATCCATAAAATCATAATATTATTCAACATCCAGACATTGTTGTAGAAGACAGGTTATATACTAAATTGACAATTTTACATAACTTTGTAAAACTTTTAAATGAGGTCAGTCTTTCATCATAACGGATTTCATCGAAAGACAAAACATAACAGAATGGCTTGCTGTAAAATATTGTTTTGATTAAGAACAAGACACACTACAAACTGATTTATCTAACATTTCGGTCTGTAACAAGTATACATCATGCTATTATGTCGTTTTTTGTCTTTGTTTGTGCATTGTTTAGAGAAGTCGGGTGTTCATGGTTCTTTTAGGTCTGTTGTACTCTTTAATCGTTTTTTTTATAATTCTTGTTATCAGTTTTATGTATTATGGAATATCTGAAGGTACTCTAATCAATCAAACAACTATAACTTAGATGAGCCTAGTTTGTCCTCTGTTAGATCTTTGTGTGTACTAAACTAAACAATTGTAGCACCATTTTATGGTAACTCTATAGAAACACAAAACAACAACATGAACGTTTTATTTTAGTTTAATTTGTAATATATTTTTATTTTTTACTTTAATGAAATATTCAACCAGTCTATGACTTATAGAAATCAATGGTGATACAAGGTCTGGAGAGGCGAAGGATACCAAAAGGACATTCAAACTCACAAGTCAAAAATAAACTGACAACGCCATGGCTCAAAGAGAAAAAGACCAAAAGACAAACAACAATACACAAAACACAACATAGAAAACTAAATACTGAGCAACACGAACCACACCAAAAACTGGGGGTGCTCCGGAAGGGTAAGCAGATCATGCTCCACATGTGGCACCCGTCGTGTTGCTCATGATAGTTCAAACTCGATGATAAGTTTAATTCGGTAAGTCACATTCGGGGAAAAGGGGACGGGATTGTAGTTTCAACAATTTGAATATATCCGTTGTCATCTGTGAAACGGATATTCCATAACGGCCAACCAACTCGTGATGGCGTCAGTAAAATTTACAAATAAAATTTAAAGATATAATTTCCAAGCAGAATTTTTCTTTTGCAATATTATATAATATATCGTATGTTTATCTACCGTACATTCCGAACGTAACAAATACAGTATCTAAAATAAGACGGGCGAAAGGGATTATTATTCAAACTCATAAATCGAAAACAAACTTAAAAATGCCATGACAAAAATCGAAAAAAGACGAAAAGACAAACAACAGTACATAAAACACTACATAGAAAACTAAAGACTGAGCAACACGAACCCCACCAGATAGCATGTGTCTCTCTGTCTGTTTTTAAGGATAGTAATTAGTCTTTATTAACACAATTATGATCCTTAAGGCTACCCTTGATTTAAGGGTAACCTTAATGATCATATCCCTCAAGCTTTATTGACATAGCCCCTAGTGATTTAAGGATAGCCTTAAGGATCATATCATTTAAACTTTATTGACATAGCCCCTAGTGATTTCACCCTTAGACTTTATTGAAATAGTCCTCCCCCAAATTGATTTTAGGAAAGCCCTTTGGTATTACTGGCATAGTTCTCTTGGTGATTTTAGGATGACCCTTAGGCTTTATTGACAAATTCCCCAATTCTTCCCTTATTTCTAGTACTTAAATAGAATTCTACAAAATCGTGACTCAGAAAGGGTATGAATTAAATTCCTCCATGAATTAGCGTGGGCGTCCTTTTGGAATTGGTAATTTGTGAGATTTTGCATATGTTTTTAATTCTTTTCATATTAAAAGAAAAAAAGGAGTAGAAAAATAAATGGCGTCTTCTATCATAATGGCCATGACAGAGATTTCATTAATTACACATGGATAAACTTGAATGTGTGTAATAATCCAATACAATTTCTTTATAAATTATTCCAATACTATCAATTAATTAAAGACACTAACAGTGTTTAAATGTTCATTTTTTCAGTTCAATGACTCCGTTCCTGTTGTCTGTTATTAGTTATATATATATATCAACCGATGTGTTGTCAATCTGTTTAACCACGCTTTATTTCAATGACCTGATTATGACTTCACTACTTTCTGTTAGGTTAGTTTTGATATATCGAATGTACTTGATAAAGTAGTTTCGGAAAGATCTTGGTGCTTGTTTAACCTGTGCGTCTGTTCCTAGTTAAAAAAAAATGAATTATTGTCTTATGGACTGCTATGAATAAGTACATGTGTACTACTAGTATCTCAGTTCGCAATATCTTGTGAAGTTAGAATCATTTTACCTCAAACAATAAAACAAGAAAATATAAAACTGAAAGGATATGATGGAAAACGTTAAAGAAACAAATCTAAGATAAACACAAAACAAGTGGTAAAAAAGAACCAAATCTAAGATAAACACAAAGAAAGAGAAAATCTAAGATAAACACAAAACAAGTGGTAAAAAAGAACCAAAAAGCCACAAAGAAAGAGAAAATCTAAGATAAACACAAAACAAGTGGTAAAAAAGAACCAAATCTAAGATAAACACAAAACAAGTGGTAAAAAAGAACCAAAAAGCCACAAAGAAAGAGAAAATCTAAGATAAACACAAAACAAGTGGTAAAAAAGAACCAAATCTAAGATAAACACAAAACAAGTGGTAAAAAAGAACCAAATCTAAGATAAACACAAAACAAGTGGTAAAAAAGAAACAAATCTAAGATAAACAAAATCTAAGATAAACACAAAACAAGTGGTAAAAAGAACTAAAAGCCACAAAGAAAGAGAAAATCTAAGATAAACACAAAACAAGTGGTAAAAGAACTAAAAGCCAAAGAAAGAGAAAATCTAAGATAAACACAAAACAAGTGGTAAAAAAAAAAACCAAATCTAAGATAAACACAAAACAAGTGGTAAAAAAGAACCAAATCTAAGATAAACACAAAACCAAAAGCCACAAACAAAGAGAAAATCTAAGATAAACACAAAACAAGTGGTAAAAAAGAACCAAAAAGCCACAAAGAAAGAGAAAATCTAAGATAAACACAAAACAAGTGGTAAAAAAGAACCAAAAAGCCACAAAGAAAGAGAAAATCTAAGATAAACACAAAACAAGTGGTAAAAAAGAACCAAAACCCACAAAGAAAGAGAAAATCTAAGATAAACACAAAACAAGTGGTAAAAAGAACCAAAACCCACAAAGAAAGAGAAAATCTAAGATAAACACAAAACAAGTGGTAAAAAAGAACCAAAAACCCACAAAGAAAGAGAAAGAATTGACTGCTTATGTTGTTATGCCAATATAAAAATGGAGATGTGGTATGATTGCCAATGAGACAAGCATACACCAGAGATTAAAGGCCGAGGTTGAAAATACTATAGGTCACTATGAGTAAAATTTAATAACAGTAAAATATGTCACAAGTATCTGAACATTTCTTTAGCTAGCATCACATTGGATTACAATTTAACGAAAGTTGAGATTGACATCGAAAACTGCATGATATGGATTAAACATACGAACATTATTGTTTGATCTTGTAATTTTGTATCCGATATCTTACTTTTTATGCATTTCCGATTGTATGCGGAATGATTCTTCATAATTTCGTTCTCTTTGAAGCTTACATTGATAAGAAGATGTGGGCAATTATTGCTTGTAAAAGTTATCATTATTATTATTTTTGTTATTGTTCACATTGTTTTTGTTTATTTTTCAGGTCTACGCCATAATTTCGTTGCTTGTCGTCCTTGTATCCATCACCGTGTTTGTTCTGGAGACATTGCCATTCTTTGGAGCCATAACGGTACATGCCAAGAACACCAATGTTACAAGTGAAGATCTACGAAAGGAATTCGATATATTCGATGATGTTAGCCCATATGATGTTCTTTTAATCATTGATAATTTGTGCAACTTATTCTTCTTTACAGAATTCCTAATCAAACTTATAGCAGCGCCTTCAAAATGGCGTTACTTCCGGTCGCCAATGTCTATTGTAGAACTGACTTGTTTAATACCATACTATATAGCGATAATTATTGTTTTCGCTCATCCAGATCCAATAAAAGTCTTCGAGCTAATACGGGTACTTGTAGCGTTACGAGTCCTTAGAATCTTCCGTATATTTATAATAATGAAGCATTTTCTAGCACTTAAAATACTTATGTACACCATTGCAGCTAGCACGAAAGAGCTGTTTTTGTTACTTTTAGTAGTTATTATAGGAGTGCTTGTGTTTGCCAGCATGGAATATTATATGGAAATTTTTTCAGATGGTGATTCTGATTTTGAACATATTCCTCTTGCTTTCTGGTGGGCCCTCATTACCATGACAACAATAGGATACGGTGATATCGTGCCTAAAACAGCTCTAGGGTACATAGTGGGTTCAATGTGTGCAATCAGTGGAGTGCTTACAATTGCTTTGTCGGTACCTGCCATAGTAAACAATTTTACTCTTTACTATACTCATGCGCAATCAAGACAGAAACTACGAGAACGGAAGAGGAAGTTTAACAAGGATAAATGGAAGAAATTCATTGACAAATCAAAAGGTGGTTCACTTTTTAAGGCAATAAAGGTATTGTTGCCAAAGAAGGATGGAACTAGTTCTGTAGGACAGGGAACAAGTTCAAATATTATACCAAAGATCGAGAGAAGACTAAATGGAAATAAAATGGAGGACAATGATCATCCTATACCACTTCCTAAATCAGCAACAAAGCATCCCAATATATTTACTGTGTTGTCAAAAAACGATGATAAAGTGAACACAAATTTTCATAATGGAACCTCTCATCAAAATGGGCATACGCTAAAACAAAATGTATTGCCAATGAAAGAAATCAGGGAAGATTCTATAATAATTGAAAACGGCAGTACAACGTTAGTCGAAATTGTTTGAATTTGATTGGGCATTAATTCATAACTTTATGATATCAGTTGTTTCTCCTTACTGGTGGTTATTACAAATACTGCAAACATTTACTTCTTCTCACCAGAATCAGTCTGTATAAGAGTGCTTGACCTTTTATTAAACACTCAATTTTAGACAAATACAATGTATCGCAAAGAGTGCACACTGTATTGTAATAAGATGTAACAGTGTTTAATGTTAAGGGAAAAAAGCTCTCTAAAGCTACTGAACTTTTCGATATTTCAAAGACAACAAGAGGAGAGGTTGTGGGTTATTGTTTATCATGTACATAGAAGGTTGTTCCAGTCGTCGTAAATCCGATTTATCTCTTGATTAATGGTGTTTAATCAAAAGTCGGGGTTACCTTTCCTTGTTTCTTTGCAAAATGGTATTAAGGAAGTTCGCTACTCGCATTTTCATTGGTTCCTTGATATAAGAAAGTTCGCTACTCGCAGTTTCATTGGTTCCTTGATTAAAGGAAGTTCGCTACTCACAATTTTATTGGTTCCTTGATAAAAGGAAGTTCGCTACTCACAATATTATTGGTTTCTCGATACAAGGAAATTCGCTACTCACAATTTCATTGGTACCTCTATATTTCGTAGCTCCTCTGTGTTTTCCTTGATATATTGTTTATTGGGAACGAATACTTACTTACTAGTATCTAGTAATATATAGAATTACTGTGTAAAATGGGGATCTAAAATAATGCTTGACTTCCCCAGGTAACAGTCTTGTTATAAACAACTACATTAGCTTTCATGCAAAACTCTTGCTGGATAAAATGTTTGTTTTTAAGAAAATGCAACATGCATTTTTATTTCACACACATATCATGCATTTATTTAGTGATGTGGTCATGTGATTTCATGCCAATAAAAGTGCCACAAGCCATAAAAGATTAATAAGTTTTGAAACTTCACAACCTTCATTTTGTTCTACTATTTAGTTGTTTTCACCAGGCCGCATTACTTCCAGTAATAGTATCCTTCCACCCTCCTGTTTTGATGTCTGAAAAATAATGCCATTTATCTTTTAGATTAGAATAAGTCTTTCAATTCAGCAAAAAATAATAATTCAAACCAATAACATGAAGTGAAAAAAAATTACATGTCTTTCGCTCCATGTTTTCAGATGCACCGGAAACTGGATCTGTAGATACAACCCTACTGTAGATACAACCCTACTGTAGCACATTATTTTGTGTGCTAAATACCTCAACTGGCTTGTAATACCATTGCAAATACGAGCAAATCAATTTCTCATAAGATACCTTCTACATAGTTATTAATACTGGATACCCATACTAAATTTACATTTGTACTTTTTTTTCGTCACCAGTACGTGATTATTTCTTTCAATATATAATTTCTCAGTTATATAAAGTATGAACAGCACTAGTTCATTACTTCAGTGTTCAATGCAATTGGAAATATATGTTTAAGTTTGGAACCATTAATTTTGTACTCAATCTGACTTTTAACAGCTGGAGGAGAATTAACTCTCTACGTTTAACCTTTTTTAATCAGCAAACATTTATTTAAAACTTCAAAATCGGAGTTATCTTTAATGATCTGTTTAAGACAAAAACATTGATAACACGGATTTCACGTGAAGTTAAGCATGTTAGCGCGAAGTTCACTATAAAATAGAGTGAATCTTGTGTTTCACATTTAAACTCAATTCCCCTGGAATTAATTTAAGGTGAAATTCTTTTATATTTCAAGTAAAGCAATTCATGTAAAATTCATTTCAGAAAAGCATGGTTGTATATTAAAAATGATTTATCCATGTATAGAAGCATGTCTCCTTTTTTTTTTTTTTTTTTTTAAATTTTCGACAGTCAAACAAAGGATTAATAATGACAATATATACATTTTTGAACATTACTCTTAACATTGTTCTGTATGTAGCATATGCTATAGGGTACTGATAATTATTTGCTATATTATTTATGATAAACATTATCACTTTTATACAATTCATACATTTTAACTCAGCATGTAACCTTTTGTTTTGATATATATGCCATATGTATTTATTAAGTTTTGTTTGTAATGAGAAAGCTTTAATAAACAAACCAGTTATGTTTGAAAATAAATTATGATGAAAATATGTTTTCAATGCTCTTCAATTTAGCCATACAACTGTGAGCACCACTAATGAGTTTTTATGTCGACAAAACGTCTAACGTACTGAATTAGAAGCCTGGTACTGCTGATTATTATTTTACAACGACTTGATTGATGCCAAAACTGGTGGATGTTTTGTTTCAGAGGGTAGTCCTGTGCTGACATTCAATATCATTGATACAGTCTTTCAGGAAATATACTGTTCAAAGAATGTCAATATTGCTCGAAACACTCAATAGGGTTTTCTACCCAAGACATAGATATACTTAATAGGGTTTTCTACCCCATACATATATATACTTAATAGGGTCAGACATATATACTTTATATAGGCGTTTTCGGACCATGAAACATAGATATACTTTATACGTTTTTCCAACTCATACGTAGATATACTTAATCAGATTTGGTACAGCTTTTCGTAATACAATGTATTGGTTTTCAATGCTTTTCAACTTTTTATTGATTTGGGCTTCTAAAGTGTTTGATATAGGTGCAATCTAGTGTGTCTGATCATGGAAGTATTAAATAATACTTCCATGGTCTGTTGTAGAAGAAACTCTCATCTGGCTTAATAAATCATATACATATGTAACTGTTATAATAGATGAGTTTTTACAACCACTGCATGGTCATAACCACAATATCATTTCTAGTGATGGTAAACGTTACGGCCATGATTGTCTCACCAAGAGTCAGATTTCTTATGTTGACATGAAATATCATTTCTTGTGAATGGTAAAATAGTTGGAAACACTATTGTTTTCTATCCAGACATAGTTGGCCTTAGCTCGATTTGAACGTTTTGGAATGTTTGGTTTACACTGCTCAACTTAGATGGCTACAGCTCGATTTGAACGTTTTGGAATGTTTGGTTTACACTGCTCAACTTAGATGGCTATAGCTCGATTTGAACGTTTTGGAATGTTTGGTTATTGATTTTGCCTACCAGCTGATTAGATTCGGACATACATAAAATACCAATGGTCAAGTCTTTGGATTGACCAGATCATGAATCAAACCAACGAACCCATGCACTCGAGGCGATTACTTTATAGGCGATTCATCTGTTTTGGTAAAACACCATTTAATGTTTATTTAAATATCCAAACAGAATGTTACATTTAAGTTAACAATTATAAAACCTAACATGAAAATTGAACAGTTAAATTTCAAGGGTATACCTGCAGAATAAAAAAAAGGCATACTATTATCAAACAGACCTACGTATTTGAATTGAAGTGTCTTGATGTAAAATCTTCATTATTATTGAATATTGATGAAAAATATGAAGAAAAAAAGAAGAAAAGCAACGTAATTCTTTACAGACCTAAATGATAACATTCAGGATAATATGTAGATTACCTTACCTTATTTGCCAAAACATTTCGGAAATTTTGGGTCTTAAATGCTCTTCCACTTCGTACTTTATTTTGCCTTTTAACTTTTTTATTCGAGCGTCACTGATGAGTCTTTTGTAGACGAAACGCGCGTCTGGCGTACAAATTTTTAATCCTGGTACAGTATCTATGATGAGTTTATGTAACAATTTTACCTAATTATTTGTCTGACATTTTAGAATTTTTTATTCTTGATATTTTTGATTGGAATTCTTGAGGAGTGGATATGAACAACTCAACAGTCAGGTGGTTTTACTGATTAATTACTACTTATAGATCATATTTAATGGGTTATTTATGTGTTTTAATGGACTTCTAGATGATGCATTTAGATGATGATCCTAAATGTAAATCCTAAGACTAGATATTTCTATAACATCAATATCAGTTTCAACGGGTGTATACAGTTATAAACAGTTGATTAAAAAATATCCTAAAAGTAATAAATTTGACATTGTTGTCAGGAAGAAAGATCCCCAGACGTGTTCATATCGAAATAAAGAAAAGGGCACAATAGTCAACACAAATAAAGAAGAAAACAAAACCAGGATGAAAAATAAACAACAAAGCATGATACATTGTCTAAGGATACGTCAGTTATTCTCAGAGAAACATTTATTTTCCTAACTTATCCGAATTTCTTTTATTAATGTCTCAAAGAATTATCCTCATCCTAAGGTTAAGTGACGTCTTGTTCGATATTTTAATTATTTTACTTTTTTCTTGTACCACAACTAAACGTTATACTGATAAAACAAATCTGTATGCTTTCATTATTATAAAAAAAAAAAAAAAAAAAAGAAAACAAAAAAAGAAAACAGCCTGCAAATGAAAATCGAGACAAAACTTTCCAAGCTCTGACGACAAGAAATCGTAAGTATCCTGAAGTTTTGTTGTATAACTGAAGAAGAGGATGCTCAGTTTCACGTGTTTCGTGCCTTAACTATAAGTCGGACTATCTTCACACCCGTAGCCAGGGGGCTAAAAAAAATACATTTAAGACTATATCACGTGAGATTTAGATTGAATATGGACTGTTGTTGTCTGTTCTGTGGTCGGTTGCATCCTGACACATTCCCCCATTCTCAATAACCTCGGAAATATCCAAATAACCTCGGAAACATCCTAACTACGGGCCTAATCTGGACCATGTGTTGTTTTTGTAGTTGTTTTCTTTTTCGTTCTTTGTTTCCTGCAGGATTGGTGTTGGTGAAGGGTGTGGTCTGTTGAACTGTTCATTGCAATATATTTTTGGTATTTCTTGTTATCCATTTAATGTATCATTGAGTCTTTTTAATTCTCATTCAGAGCAGGACAGGATCAACTCATTTTTACAGTGATTGGACGATTTGTCTATTTGTATTGCGAATGAAACAAGTTAGGGGACGAACATTTCTTTCCGGCAGAGTAAAAAATAATGTTCACCAAGACAGGATGAAAATGAATATTTTGACACTCAAAATGCAGGAAATAATTGTGCACAAAAGTGATTAAAAGGCGACGTTGCAACAGATAACAGGCTCATTACAGGAATGTGAAAAACAGGTCACCATACGGCCTTCAACAATGAGCAAACGTCGCACCACAAGGTGAGATATACAGGCCATATATGTCCTAAATGATTTTAAATGTGAATACATTCAAAAGAAAAAAACTAAAAGCCTGATTAAAGCTACAAGAGTTAAACAAAAAAAGGCCAAAAATATATTAGAATTAAACATATTTGTAAGCTTTCAACCGTGGTGTAACCTAGGACAGTAACTTAACTGCACCTTCTTACAATTTCAGAAAGGCTTGCCTCTTCTGGTCGGTACTCAGCACAAAAACAACTAAGTCCCGGTCTGTTATTTTGTTTGTTCGAAGTACTAAGGATTTTCTACCCGAGGAATAGATGACCTTAGCTGATATCTATATATATAGAGATATCTTTCGTCAAAATCAAATACGTTGTTACATACACGAGATAATCGAATAAGTTGAGATATATAAACACCTTTAGATGGTGCTAAGGGAACGTCATCATCTAAAATGGATAATTAACAATAGGAAATGAAAAGTTATCTCTTTTATCGTAAATGTTAGTATTAACCTTCCCGATAGAGATATGGATCCAGGAACGTGCAGTGTTCATTATTAGTATTACCTTTATCTAAAGTAAGTTCAAAAGGATATATCCCTTTAGTGTACATATTGAATTCGTCCATATTGAGAGCAAAGATATCATCAAAATATCTAAAAGTGTTATCAAATTTTGTAGCAGATATTGTTTCGATGAGTCTGCTGATTTTAGTCATAAATTGTAATTCGTAACAATACAGAAACAGGTCCGCAATAAGTGGTGCACAGTTAGTCCCCATTGTAATTCCGATAACTTGGCGATATACGGAGTCTCCATAGCGAACAAAATTCAAGTGCAGTTATCATATCAAAGCTATGTTTACATTTATTAATGCAAAGCCCGGCTGGAGAAAATGAAAATATATAATGAAGCAACTTCGAAAACATCTGCAAAATGAATACATATTAGAAGAATGTAAATTCTACGGTTACCTTAAGCGGCATTTTGACATCAGTAAAAAGCTTAAACGCTTGAAACGTTTTTTGGAACAACGTCAGAATCTTCTTTTTAGAACACCAAAAACCTACAATGCACCAGGAAGCACACGCAAAAAAAAAACTAACAAAACATTGCCATTATTTTAAAGTTAGCTTTGCACTTGATGTATTTTAGCTGATAATATTTCATAATTCTTTGCTAATGGGTTTAAATCACTTCTTACATAACTTGTGCTAGTGGTCCATTTGCATGTAAATACCGGAAGTTTTGTATAAAGGCATTTAGTGACTTCTGAATTCCCTTCAGACAAACATCCATCTTAAAATGAGGAAACACTTGAGAATTTCCTTTAAATCCTATGTATTTAGATCGATTAACAATTGAACTGTCTGTACCATAGGGAAGTTTTTGGTCCTGAAATAATTTAGAAGGACAAGACTACTTCAAACTCATTTTGTATCATACAATTTGCAAAGAGTTATCTATTGAATATGCACGTTTGGTCTAAAAACGAATTTTCTATTGAAGTTTGTGTTGTTAGCTCAGTTTTAGTACTAACTATTGATATGTTATTTTTATCAACGATAGTCTCTCTTTCGGTCACAAAACTCGCCTCAGTACTAGGAGTTCAAAATATGTGCTCTAAACAACGAATCCAGTATTTTGATTGGTTTATTTCCGATTCTGAGTACGAAAGTCGTACTCGAAAAATATTTTAATTCGAGTGTACCTGATGAGTCTTTTGTAGAAGAAACGTTTTGGTGTACATGCACAATTGTAAGTCTGGAATCTTTGATGAGTTTTCTTTTTCTTTATGACTGTTAGGCCAGATATCGCATTTTGTTTGTGTGTTTTACTGCCACTGCATCGAAATTAGAACATCAAATGCGAAGTACAAGAACTGGTTTCATTACATAACAAATGTGTTAGGAAAAATCCAAATATGATAACATATGTAATATGTACAAATATGCATTACGATTTAAAAAGATCACTACAAAAACTCACCTCAAAAATATTAAATATGTTTTTTTACGATTTGATAATTTTTCTTGATATTTATACATATGTTGCCCTTTCAAAACACATTCTGACTCTCGGTTAACTGGTCTTTGTTTTTATCTTCTAAATGCCGCGTGCTTGGAAGAGAAGCTGCAAATACCAATTTTAAAAGTATTTCGTTTGAGACGGACGGGAACGAACTCATGACCTCCCGCACTCGAGGCGAGCACACTGCCACGTCACCACCGAGGTGGTTCTAGATGAAGAGAGACGTAATGGTTACTTGTCTTGAAATAGGTTACTTTGTATATGGAAAGAAGTTTTATCTATGATCAACTATATGTCATTAAGACGTGCATAATTACAATCACTATGACTTTTGTACAATTGTTCTGTTTTTCTTCGTTTTCATTTTTTGTTTGTAAAATATTTCTTTCTTCCTTATGATTTATGTTGGTTAAGGAATGTCTTGGAACCAAAATATGAATAATAGAAGATATGCGATTGTTCAAACCAATCATATTTGATGTAATGCAACGAAACAGCAAGGGAACACTTCCCTGGGATATATAACAGCAAGGGAACATTTCCCTGGGATATATAACAGCAAGGGAACATTTCCTTTGGATATATAACAGCAAGGGAACATTTCCTTGGGATATATAACAGCAATGGAACATTTCCCTTGGATATATAACAGCAAGGAACATTTCCCTTGGATTTCACTGGAATATATAACAGCAAGGGAACATTTCCCTGGGATATATTTTGTTGTTTTTTACATACTTGTCATTAATTCATTAGGGTTTAAGAACTTATACATGTAACCTGGCAGATAAGCCCTAAGGAGTTAAGACGCTTTCCACCAGAAAAATATCTGTATGTATAAACTAGAAAAATTAAGAACGAATAGATAAAGGAAAGATCACTTGATATCCAGTTGAGATAGATGGAAATGCATATCTTGATCTTAAAAGAACTGTAAAATGCAGGAAATAATCGTGCCAACAAAATGCGTGAAAAATCTTACCAACAAAACACAAAAGTAATTATGTACAAAACTTAAATCAAATTTCCCCTGCGCAATACTAAAACCCAATCAGCAACAGGTGAACATGAATATTCTGCATGAAACCACAAGGAAAATCAAATGGTCGTCCCCTATAATTCTTTGTGTTTTTTTAAAAAGAAAATCCAACATATAAAAAATGAACTATATTCTATTTGATATATGTGACATAAACACGTCTTGATATATGTGACGATATCACGAGTCCATATAGTTTACGTGATTAGTAATCCTTTATTGTTGCGTGTATTGAATTCAATAAATGATTGTTCTACGTTTTTCCGATGGTATTTTCTTTAAGATGGTTCGGAATAAAGGATTTTTAATACATAGTTATTCCATCAATTAACGGAAATGATTGATGTAAATGTACTAGTAAATGATTGCTGATTAAATGGTCTATATTTAGACTTTTTCCAACTGGAGATAAAACAACGCACAGCAGGGGACACAGTTTTCGTTCAAGCTTTTAGATACTAGTTTAACCTCATAAACGTTCATATTGAATGATGGTCTACTTTTTCAGCTCATGTTTGACGTCATGAACATTAAATCTCGTCCTTTCTTCTAACACATCAAACATAAGAAATGTCATTTGAATAATATTAAAAGGCTGCCTTCAATAAAAACAGAACTTAATTATATCAAATTTTCCTTCCGGAAAAATAGAAAAATAAATAAATGTCAAGTAAAGCTACGACAAGTAGACAAATAAATAGGCATTTTCGGCAATAAGTCGATGACACGTCCGAAAACTGGAAAATAAGAAGTTGGACATATATTTAGCAAGTGTAAATATATACAATCGTCCTCCTTAGTAAATCTAATTATTATGTCGTTTTGAAGACTTCTCATTGTACAACCAAAATGAAGCACACTTACTGTATGATTGGTTCAGACAATTCCTAGGTAAAGCACACTAACTATTTGATTGGTTCAGACAATTCCGAGGTAAAGCACACTTACTATATGATTGGTTCAGACAATTCCGAGGTAAAGCACAATAACTACATGATTGGTTCACACAATACTGAGGTACGGCACACTGACTATATGACTGGTTCAGACAATTCCGAGGTAAAGCACACATACTTTATGATTGTTTCAGACAATACCGAGGTAAAGCACACTCACTCTATGATTGTTTCAGACAATACCGAGGTAAAGCACACTTACTTTATGATTGGTTCAGACAATACCGAGGTAAAGCACACTTACTTTATGATTGATTCAGACAATACCAAGGTAAAGCACACTTACTATATGATTGGTTCACACAATTCTGAGGTAAAGCACACTTACTATATGATTGGTTCAGATAATACCGAGGTAAAGTACACTTACTGTATGATTGATTCAGACAATACCGAGATAAAGAACATTTACTTTAATATGATTAATTCAGATAATACCGAGATAGAGCACACTTACTTTATGATTGGTTCAGACAATACCGAGTATAGCACACTTACTATATGATTGATTCAAACAATACCGAGGTAAAGCACACTTACTGTATGATTGATTCAGACAATACCGAGGTAAAGCAGACTTACTCTATGATTGATTCAGACAATACCGAGGTAAAGAACACTTACTATATGATTGGTTCACACAATTCTGAGGTAAAGCACACTTACTATATGATTGTTTCAGATAATACCGAGGTAAAGTACACTTACTGTATGATTGATTCAGACAATACCGAGATAAAGAACATTTACTTTAATATGATTAATTCAGATAATACCGAGATAGAGCACACTTACTTTATGATTGGTTCAGACAATACCGAGTATAGCACACTTACTATATGATTGATTCAAACAATACCGAGGTAAAGCACACTTACTGTATGATTGATTCAGACAATACCGAGGTAAAGCAGACTTACTCTATGATTGATTCAGACAATACCGAGGTAAAGAACACTTACTTTATGATTGATTCAGACAATACTGAGGTAAAGCACACTAACTATATGATTGGTTCACACAATTCTGAGGTAAAGCACACTTACTATATGATTGGTTCAGACAATACCGAGGTAAAGCACACTTACTGTATGATTGATTCAGACAATACCGAGGTAAAGACACTTACTGTATAATTGGTTCACACAATACCGAGGTAAAGCACACTAAGTATATGATTGGTTCAGACAATACTGAGGTAAATCACTCTAACTGTATGATTGATTCAGACAATACCGAGGTAAAGCACACTTACTATATGATTACTTCAGACAATACTGAGGTAAAGCAAACTTACTTATGATTGGTTCACACAATACCGAGGTAAAGCACACTTACTATATGATTGGTTCAGACAATACCGAGGTAAAGCATACTTACTCTATGATTGGTTCAAACAATACCGAGGTAAAGAACACTTACTATATGACTGGTTCAGACAATACCTAGGTAAAGCACACTTACTGTATGATTGGTTCAGACAATACCGAGGTAAAGCACACTTACTGTATGATTGGTTCAGACAATACCGAGGTAAAGCACACTTACTATATGATTGGTTAAGACAATACCGAGGTAAAGCATACTTACTCTATGATTGGTTCACACAATACCGAGGTAAAGCACACTTACTATATGATTACTTCAGACAATACTGAGATAAAGCAGACTTACTTATGATTGGTTCACACAATACCGAGGTAAAGCACACTTACTATATGATCGGTTCAGACAATACCGAGGTAAAGCAGACTTACTTATGACTGGTTCACACAATACCGAGGTAAAGCACAATTACTATATGATTACTTCAGACAATACTGAGGTGAAGCAGACTTACTTATGATTGGTTCACACAATACCGAGGTAAAGAACACTTACTATATGATTGGTTCACACAATACCGAGGTAAAGCATACTTACTCTATGATTGGTTCAAACAATACCGAGGTAAAGCACACTTACTATATGATTGATTCAGACAATACCGAGGTAAAGACACTTACTGTATGATTGGTTCAGACAATACCGAGATAAAGCACACTTACTTTATGATTGGTTCAGACAATACCTAGGTAAAGCACACTTACTGTATGATTGGTTCAGACAATACCAGAGGTCGTGGTATCTTTAAAGCCGACTGTACAGTATGAGGTTTTCTCATTGTTGAAGGTCGTATGGTTTCCTATTATTGCTCACATCAACTTCATTTTAACTCTGGTGAATATTTATCTCATTGGTTATCATATAATATCTCCTTATTTCTATATGTATAAATACCACCAGTATGGGCTGAAAACCAATCCATCATACCATAATATATATATATCTCTAGATGTCTTTTATTGGCTTTTCTCGTTTGGTTGCTGTCTTATTGACGCATACCCCACTTCTTCTTTTATTGATATAACATACTTCAATGTCATTATAATTTATAGTGGAATAACACAAAGTGGAGAAATAAATATATTACAGCTTTCGCTTAACAAGAGATAAAATGATATGAAAATACATTTCAATCATATCAAGAATTGTAAAATTGATGTTTTGTCCTGTTAATACCAGATTATTGTCTTTGCTTTACTTTTCTTGTAAAATGTCCCGGATGTAACCGCGTTACTTCGAAGAATAAATCAAAATGTAAGTCTTTGTTACCGAGACAATTAGTATGAATTATTACCTTTTAGACCATAAAAGAAGCCAGTTACTAAAGAGAAAGGGATGAATAACGACATTATATCATTAATGACACTTTGTTCGGATTATATATTAAAAAGTGTTTATGAAGGGAACATAGTTGACAAAGTAGATAAAATCATGTTTCAATTTACAGTACAGGGTTTATCCAGAAAACATAGTTTACAAAGTCAGTAGCAGTCATATGTCTATTCTATATAAAAATAAGGAGATGTGGTTTGATTGCCTATGAGACAACTATCCACCAGAGTCCAAATAACGTGGATGTAAGCAATATAGGCCATAGTACTGCCTTTAACAGTTTGCTAAACCTATACCGTATGGTATGCTATAAAAGGCACCGACACGACAAAATGAGAAAACCATTCACAAGAAAGGAAACAGCCATGTTTTAAACACTTATGGTCCTATATTTTACATTCTTTGATGTTAACATTTTGACATTGCACAGGGATAGCTTTTATCAGACTGCTCACGACGCCTTTATACTAAATCATTCGGAGATTTACTGGTACAGAGATTAGCGTTAGAGAACACCGTTCATCTATTACATGTGCTTGAAATCTAACTTTGAACTACCTTTCACAGAAGTCTCGGAATTTTTTGTCATTTGTTTTTTGTTATTTTGTTATTTATTACTTGTTTTTTGTTATTTTGTTATATATTACTAGTTTTTTGTTTTTTGTTATTTATTACTTGGTTTTTGTTATTTGTTATTCTGTTATTTGTTATTTTGTTACTTATTACTTGTTTTTTGATATTTGTTATTTGTTGTGCTCAGTACTTATCTGATAAGTGTAGCAGTTTGCACCAAGTAATTTTAGTTTTGTCTTATATTATGTTTTCACACTACTGTCCAAAGTTATAAGGGAAAAACGAAGGGGTTGGGAAGGGTCGTTAAAACACCGCTATTTTATTTGTATGCATATCCAAAGCCAAGAACCTGCAAAACAGACTGAGTGATTGTTGTTGGTTACTGTTTTCAATATTTTGTTGTATTGGTTCATATTTGTAACATAGATCTGGCCTTTGTTTTTCTCTTTTGAACGGTTTCATATTTTGTCATGTTTAATTACAGGTATATAGGTATTTGTTTTTCTATTTGCCTATTTCTATTACAGACTTCATTATATGTAGAGAAAATAATTCACAAAGAAGAAACATCCATTTGTCTATTACAAGTGTAAAGTTTATGTCTAGGACTGATGATGACATTTTTACATTGGATGTGTACTGATTGATAATTTAGCTTTGGAAACATGATTTATTTGTAAGTTATAATTGGCTTTAAACTAGCTTCCAATAACCACCAATACTGTTAGATCGGTACTTTGTATCCTAAGTCTTTTTGTTAGATGTTGTTGTGTATCGTGTTGATCTGATGAGACAAAGCCCTTTTCAACTGGTTTTATATGTTGTTAGGTTAGGAGGAGGGTTGAGTGCTCGCAACATATTTGACCTCGCTATATTCTGTATGTGCCTGTCCAGAGTTAGGGGCCAGTCATTAAGTGGTTTTCGTTGTTTGCCGGCTATTATATTTGTTTTTCGTTTATTGTTCTGTATATTAATCAGGTCGTTGTTTTTTTCGTATGAATTGTTAATTTAAATTTGGTCATGTAAGGGGCTTCTGTAGCTAACTAGTATACGATATGGGTTTTGTTCATTGTTGAAGGCACGATGACCTACAGTTGCTTACAACTATGTCATCTGATCTCTTATATGTACTCTTTCTTAGTCCACAGAATGAGATGGAGAGGGGGAATGACCTGGTCTCTTATGTGTACTCTTTCTTAGTCCACAGAATGAGATGGAGAGGTGGAATATGGAAATCTAAACAGACTAGTTATAACCCATATTATATTAGTAGGCATTTGCCTTTTCAGAGTCAGAAACAAGTTTGTTCTTATGTTGTACTGTTACATCACTGTCCAAGGTTAGGGGAGGTTTGGCGCTTTCAAACATGTTAACCCCGCCACATTCTATATGTGTCTGTCCCTAGCCAAGAGCCCGTAGTTCAGTGGTTGTTGTTGGTTCATGTTTGTCATATTGGTTTTCGTGATTTAAAAAAATAAAAAATAGGCCGTTAATTTTCTCAGTTGAATTGTTTCGTATTTTTCATGTCGGGGCCTTTTATAGCCACCAATACGGTATGGGTTTTCTCATTGTTGAAGGCCTATAATTGTTTACATCCCATTTGAACTTTGGTGAATCGTTGTCTCATTGGTAATCATACCACATCTTATTATTTTATATCAGTAGTTGTATCTTAATCAAGTTAATGAGTCATTTAAAATTTTTAATTGATTCTGTTTAATTCATACACAGGTATCTATTAGACTGAAGACGATTTAAAGCTTCCACGAAACCACAGAGGGAGTTAAACTTTCTGGAAACGGTATTAGTGCATGTGTATTATGTTACTTGAGCATCGGGATTTTGTCTGTAATTCCGGTATTATTGAATTGTGTGCGTTTTCTGAACTGTGTTTTGTTTTTCCTCCTATGAACCTTATTTTTCCATTGGTTGAATTTAGAACTTGAAAGTTTGGTTCTAAAAAGTCTTATACTTTATCATATGTTTATGGGTTTGTACCAATTCAGGAATCTCGTTATTGGTTGTCCTAAGCTATATCGTAATGTGTTTCATCCTTTAGGGAACATGGTTGTCTTTTTAATTACAGGTATATAGGTATTTGTTTTTCTATTTGCCTATTTCTATTACAGACTTCATTATATGTAGAGAAAATAATTCACAAAGAAGAAACATCCATTTGTCTATTACAAGTGTAAAGTTTATGTCTAGGACTGATGATGACATTTTTACATTGGATGTGTACTGATTGATAATTTAGCTTTGGAAACATGATTTATTTGTAAGTTATAATTGGCTTTAAACTAGCTTCCAATAACCACCAATACTGTTAGATCGGTACTTTGTATCCTAAGTCTTTTTGTTAGATGTTGTTGTGTATCGTGTTGATCTGATGAGACAAAGCCCTTTTCAACTGGTTTTATATGTTGTTAGGTTAGGAGGAGGGTTGAGTGCTCGCAACATATTTGACCTCGCTATATTCTGTATGTGCCTGTCCAGAGTTAGGGGCCAGTCATTAAGTGGTTTTCGTTGTTTGCCGGCTATTATATTTGTTTTTCGTTTATTGTTCTGTATATTAATCAGGTCGTTGTTTTTTTTTCGTATGAATTGTTAATTTAAATTTGGTCATGTAAGGGGCTTCTGTAGCTAACTAGTATACGATATGGGTTTTGTTCATTGTTGAAGGCACGATGACCTACAGTTGCTTACAACTATGTCATCTGATCTCTTATATGTACTCTTTCTTAGTCCACAGAATGAGATGGAGAGGGGGAATGACCTGGTCTCTTATGTGTACTCTTTCTTAGTCCACAGAATGAGATGGAGAGGTGGAATATGGAAATCTAAACAGACTAGTTATAACCCATATTATATTAGTAGGCATTTGCCTTTTCAGAGTCAGAAACAAGTTTGTTCTTATGTTGTACTGTTACATCACTGTCCAAGGTTAGGGGAGGTTTGGCGCTTTCAAACATGTTAACCCCGCCACATTCTATATGTGTCTGTCCCTAGCCAAGAGCCCGTAGTTCAGTGGTTGTTGTTGGTTCATGTTTGTCATATTGGTTTTTCGTGATTTAAAAAAAAATAAAAAAATAGGCCGTTAATTTTCTCAGTTGAATTGTTTCGTATTTTTCATGTCGGGGCCTTTTATAGCCACCAATACGGTATGGGTTTTTCTCATTGTTGAAGGCCTATAATTGTTTACATCCCATTTGAACTTTGGTGAATCGTTGTCTCATAGGTAATCATACCACATCTTATTATTTTATATCAGTAGTTGTATCTTAATCAAGTTAATGAGTCATTTAAAATTTTTTAATTGATTCTGTTTAATTCATACACAGGTATCTATTAGACTGAAGACGATTTAAAGCTTCCACGAAACCACAGAGGGAGTTAAACTTTCTGGAAACGGTATTAGTGCATGTGTATTATGTTACTTGAGCATCGGGATTTTGTCTGTAATTCCGGTATTATTGAATTGTGTGCGTTTTCTGAACTGTGTTTTGTTTTTCCTCCTATGAACCTTATTTTTCCATTGGTTGAATTTAGAACTTGAAAGTTTGGTTCTAAAAAAAGTCTTATACTTTATCATATGTTTATGGGTTTGTACCAATTCAGGAATCTCGTTATTGGTTGTCCTAAGCTATATCGTAATGTGTTTCATCCTTTAGGGAACATGGTTGTCTTAAGCTATATCGTAATGTGTTTCATCCTTTAGGGAACATGGTTGTCTTCAGCTATACCTTAATGTGTTTCATCCTTTAGGGAACATGGTTGTCCTAAGCTATATCTTAATGTGTTTCATCCTTTAGGGAGCATGGTTGTCCTAAGCTATATCTTAAAGTGTTTGATCCTTTAGGAAACATGATTGTCCTAAGCTATGTCTTAATGTGTTTCATCCTTTAGGGAACATGATTCTCCTAAGCTATATCGTAATGTGTTTCATCCTTTAGGGAACATGGTTGTCCTAAGCTATATCTTAATGTGTTTCATCCTTTAGGGAGCATGGTTGTCCTAAGCTATATCTTAAAGTGTTTCATCCTTTAGGGAACATGATTGTCCTATGCTATGTCTTAAAGTGTTTCATCCTTTAGGGAACATGGTTGTCCTATGCTATATCTTAAAGTGTTTCATTCTTTAAGGAACATGGTTGTCACAGATCTTTCATACTCTCAAAGTACAGAGGTTAATACATTCACTACCAGACTAGTCTCAGGGCGAGACCACATATTGAATAGACACGGGCATATTTATGATGAGCGTACATTAAACTGTTTGTGACGTGCAGTTGTTGTCTTATTGACATTTATAGCTTGCTGTTCGGTGTGAGCCAAGGCTCCGTGTTGAAGATGGTACTTTGACCTATAATTGTTAACTTCTTATAAATTGTGACTTGGATGGAGAGTTTTCTCATTGGCACTCATACCACATCTTCTTATTTATATAAACCCCACTTCTCCCTTCATTTATTCATATCAAAGAAAATGTTTACGTCAAACAGTTGGCCATATTTTCTATTTTGGTATTTAGTATTTGAATAAGTGCATTTTAAGCAAAGATTTGTTCCTCCCTAGAACAAAAAAAAAAAAAAAAAGATTTGTTTCTACTATAAACAAGCAAAGTACGATTTGTTCCTACCGAAAACAAGCAAGGTACGATCTGTTTCTGCCTAGAACAAGCAAAATAAGATTTGTTCCTTCCTAGAACAAGCAAAGTAAGAATTGTTCCTTCTTAGAACAAGCAAAGTAAGATTTGTTCCTCCCTAGAACAAGAATCTGGAATCTCAATTCATATTCAAACTTTCATATGTAAAATAGTATTCAGCACTCTGCACATCTTTAACACTGATTTGAGTATCAATTGTCACGAAACCAACACTATTAAACTTGTGTTAAGTATGTGAGAAATCACACTTAAGTGATACATAACATGATTTTTGGTGTAAAACACCCAAACACACCGATTATCTGCAATAGTTGTCCCAAATATGGTTGATTTGGTGTAACATTTCATCCTTTTTTTGCAGAGTGATTACTGTAGACTGATTGTAGAACTCTTTTAACTTCGCGTAGCTTGAAATTGAAAAAAAAAAAAAAATAAGGAGATGTGGTATGATTATCAATGAGACAACAATTCAAAAAGATATTAACAAGTACAGGCCACAGAATGGCCTTCAACTTTTTTCAAAATGAAAATAAAAAGCCTCGAATAACAAAATGCGAAACACTAAATGAGGGAAAAAAAAAAAAGAAAAATCAATTATGACAGACGGCAATTAACGATAACCACAGTGACTGGACTACAGGCTTATGACTCTGGATAGTCACATAAAGAATGTAGCGAGGAACAGAAGTGACTAGACTACAGGCATCTCCTATCTGTGGATAGTCACATAAGGAATGTAGCGAGGAACAGAAGTGACTAGACTACAGGCATCTCCTAGCTGTGGATAGTCACATAAGGAATGTAGCGAGGAACAGAAGTGACTAGACTACAGGCATCTCCTAGCTGTGGATAGTCACATAAGGAATGTAGCGAGGAACAGAAGTGACTAGACTACAGGCATCTCCTAGCTGTGGATAGTCACATAAGGAATGTAGCGAGGAACAGAAGTGACTAGACTACAGGCATCTCCTAGCTGTGGATAGTCACAAAGGAATGTAGCGAGGAACAGAAGTGACTAGACTACAGGCATCTCCTAGCTGTGGATAGTCACATAAGGAATGTAGCGAGGAACAGAAGTGACTTGACTGCAGGCATCTCCTAGCTGTGGATAATCACATAAGTAATGTGGCAGTGAGCAGCGTGTTTGTGAGCACTCAACCCCTCTAATTAAGAGGGGACAGAAGTGTAACAGAAGAACAACAAAAAAACAATTTGTAAAATTTGCTGAAAGCTAGTCCCAAACATAAATACACCTAAAACATATACCATTTTATACCAGACGAAAATGACATTCAGTACAACATCAAGTTAAGTGTAAACACGTCATAAGAATTTAAGAAATTAATGAACTTGTATCATGGTTTCATGGGCTTGCCTATACAAATATCTCTTCTACGAAAGGTAAAGATGTTAAAGGGAGGAGTAAGTCTGTCCTACAACTTCCACTTGTGCAATGCTAAAACATAAGCGTCGGCAGAATGTAGGAGTCCATATAGGAGCATATGAATCAAACTATTGAAAATAAAATCAATATTTGTACAGATAAATGTTTTACAACTAAATTCTCAAATTACAATACCATAAATGCCAGTGTCCTATAGCCATTTTTCCTCAATGCTAATTTTTCCTGGGTGGGGTAACTTGTTCGATCCGTCCCAAAATTGGCATGATCCCACTTTCTCCCTCAGCGTGATGGGGAGGGGACTATTCTTCCCCTAGTAACACGATAAGCTAATTTTTCACCTTGTAGTAACGTCGGCGACGTCAGTTGAAATTAATTATCCTTTAAAGGATAGTAACCTTCTTTTAAATAGTTAAGCGTTATCACACAATCATCGTTGACACAGACGGGTGATCCCATAGACGTACTAGTGGACACACACAAGACAGGTGGATGTGTAGACTGGCTACGCGTGAACATGTTAACAGACCTTCGGACTCATAGATAGACTTGTAGACATGTCGACAGACTAGTGGAAACATAGCTAGACCGGTGGGTGAAAATGTTGACTGACTGGTGGATGTATATACAGACTGGCGGATTATATATAGATATTAATGAAAAGCATATTAATTTGGACAATTTATGAAAATTTGTAACATTTTGTTTTAAAAGATACAAGTGAATTACTCATCTTTATTTCTTGTGGTAAACTGTTCCATATTTGAGAACCAGAATATGTAAATGTTTTTTCAAAAATTAGTTTTTGGCTTCGAAAGATTTAATAGTTTTTCATCAGCTGAACGTAAATTATAATTTTGGTTATCTTCCCAAAAACCACTACTGTCCAACCTTTTATTTATATATATATGTATGGATGTATTTTTTTCAAATGCAAACGGCACCCTGTAACAAAATATAGGTGCCCCATCCCCATTCCCCGACCCCAGACATTTCTAGTGACTTGCGTGTCGACAAAACGAACACAATTTGTACCCAACATTTCTTCTATGTAACCCAAGCCGAAAAACAGATTATTTTAGCATTCCAGAGATCAATCATTTCTTAAGAAAATATGGAAAATATGCAATTATATGGCCATGCAATTTTGATGTATATCCATTTTGTGGGGAAATAGTGGCATGGGAGAAAAGTGGTTCTATGTATTCGTATTGTTAACTGTCCGCGGGGAAGAATAAAATGATCCAAAATTTCTCCGGGAAAATGAGATCATGGCAGTTTTCCTCTGGTATGGGGAAAATGGTTATACAACACTGGTTCAATAGATATTGTATTATTACTTTTCTGATATACTAAGAAAGATAACCCATCTTAATATTAAGTCAATTTTCCGGTCAAGGTATTTTAATGTTTTGTCTTTCTTTAAGATAAAGAAATAAGATGTATGTGAAGTTAGCAGCCAGTTCGTTATTCGATATTCGATATTCAATATCCAACCGGCTGCTAGCAGTCGAATGTTTGTGAGCACTCAACCTCTAATTAACAGCGGACAGAAGTGTAACAGAAGAACAACAAAAAAACAATTTGTAAAATTTGCTGAAAGCTAGTCCCAAACATAAATACACCTAAAACATATACCATGTTAGCCCAGACTAAAATGGCACTCAGTACAACAACAACAACAGAAGTTTAGTGTAAACACGTCATAAGAATTTAAGAAATTAAAAAACTTGTGTCATGGTTTCATGTGCTTGCCTATACAAATATCTATTTTACAAAACGTAAAGATGTTAAAGTGGGGAGGAGTAAGTCTGTACTACAACTTCCACTTGTGCAATGCTAAAACATAAGTGTCGACAGAATGTAGGACCATATGTATCAAACTATTGAAAATAACATCTATGTTTGTACAGATAAATGTTTTACAAGTAAATTGTCAAAATTACAATACCACAAAAATTCATGCCGGTTCAATAGATATTGTATGTTTACTTTTTCTGATATACCAAGAAAGATAACCCATCTTAATAATAATTTTCCGGTCAAGATATTTTAATGTGTGGTGTTTTTTTTTAAGGTAAAGAAATAAGACACTCTCATATAGACATTAAGATAAAGTTCATATTGTTTCTTTTCTAAGTACTTTTCCGATTCTTTTATTAAAACTTAATACTGTTGTTTTCAGATTCGATAAATTGATAAAAATAAGTACATGATATCAAATATGTTGTTTAGGTAAAAATGACTTATTCTTATATAAAACAGCTGACTGGAATTAGAACAATTTATATATAAATAAAATAAAATGATTTTTAATCAATATGTTACATAGCCTATTAATAATATTATTTTAAGTTAATTATTTGAAACATTCTTCCAGTCTTCTACGATGTAGTTTTGAAATAAATAAGTTCGTGTTGTCATTATGTTTGTGCACTCACAAACGTGTTAAAACCCACCACATTCTTTATGTGCCTGTTCCATGTCAGGAGCCTGTAATTCAGTGGTTATCATTTGTTCATGTCTGTTATATTTGTTTTTTTGTAATATTTATTGTTATGAATTAGGCCGTTAGATGTCTAGTTTGAATTTTTTCACATTTTTCATAACGTTTTTTTTTATAGCTGACTAGTATACGGTATTGGTTTTTCTCATTGTCGAGGGCGGTACGGTGACCTCTAATTGTTATATCTTCGTCATTTGAACTCTGGTGGATAATTATATCATTGGCAATCATACCACATCTTATTTTTATATTAATTAATGTCTATTAGAGTATAAGAATAAGAAAAAGAATAAGAATTTTATTATTCTAATCAAGAACCCATAAAGGGCATCATTTTACAACAACAATAAAGTATAAGTTTAAGCTCTATATATTCAATAGAATATTCCTAACTTTCGAGTCAAATCCATCTGGCTCAATCCCAATCCACCTTTTACAGTTCATCCAACAGAATTCCCTCGCCCATCATTACGTATGTACGTAATAACTTTAGAGTTATGTGTAAATCAGTGAAAGTTTAAGATAGTATAATTTAATGTATCGGTAATATCACAAAACGACACGTGCAGATCCCTTTGTAGACTGGACAATACTTACAAAACATGTAATTGTTTTGTCCTGTTCCTGTGTCTTTCATACCAGTACGACTTTTCCCATATTTGCGTTATACTTGAAAAAGTCTTGAAACAAGTGTGACATGCATCAGGACGGGACTATGTTATAATGTTATAATGCTATGTGAATATGAACCCTCCCTTCAAGTTCAAGTTCAAAAGCTTTATTTATAGACGAGATCATTATACAGAAAACATAAGCTCTGTTGAGCTTTTATATCGTCTTATTACAAACAAAACATTTAAAACGTGCACGTTTAAAACAAAGCAAGCATGCTACACACACAAAAGCTACACAAAGCAAATCATTACATTGAAGCATACATATACAGTATACATGACATGAAGAAGTTAAGTATGTAATACCATGCAGAAATATTAAAAGTACAATAAGCAACTCAATATTAAAAACATATAAAGCACTTTAAAACACATAAACAATTACAGCACATTTAGCAGAAAAAAGGCACTCAAATTTAAAGCATTAATTATTTGCAGGCATTGCATTGGCATGAACTACCATTCCAGGTAACAATAAGTTTAGAAAATTGGTTAAAATTGTTTTCATCTCTAAAACTCTGGGGTAGTTCATTCCAAAATTTTGCAGCTGTGTATCTAAAAGAATTGATGCCATAGCTTGTTGTTCTCAACTGGGGCTGTTCAACTGTATTTTATATCTGAAGGAATATTTTTGATTTTTATATTAATCAAGTCATGTAAATAAGATGAACTTTTTGTGTATAATTTTAAAAGTTTCTATAGCTATTGCTCGTAATCTTCTGACTTTAAGAGATGGAAGTTTTGACTTGTGTAAAAGATCTTTATAGGAGCTATTATAATCCTCATAAACAAATCTCAAGGCTCTCTTAAATTTTTTCCATCTTAACTGTGTTTTTCACTACAAAATGCTAGGTGACTGGGCAATAATTAAGATTAGACAAAATAAAAGAATAATAAATTGTTAAACGACCAAGTCTATTCAGATATCTACCAATACGTTTAAGAACATTAAGTTGACGAGAGGCCTTCTTACAAATCTCAAATATATGTTTATCAAAATTTAATCTGTAGTCTAGTGTGACTCCCAGTAGTTTTACATCATTTTCACATTCTATTCTATTTCCTTTAAGACTAAAAACAATATCATGATTAAAAGTTTTTGCCAATTGCCAGAGCTTGAAATTTATCTGGATTAGCTTTCATTAAATTGTAATCAAACCAGTCCAACATTTTAGACTATCACTTTCTAAATTTTTATGACATTCTGTATATCAAAATCAGCATAGGATAAGGTGTTGTCATCTGCATAATTATATATAGTACTTTATTAAAAGCATTGGTCCAAGTATGGAACCTTGCGGAACACCATTGAACATAATTTCAAAATTACTACAAATATTATTAATCTTTTCACATTGTTTTCTGTTTTGTAAGTAGCTCTGTAATAAATCTATAAAATTATTTGATAAACCATAAGTTTTCATTTTTAATGATAATAATTCATGCGGCAAACAGTCGAATGCCTTTGATAAGTTCATCAATATTGCTGCGACAAATTTGTTATCGTCCAGTGCCTTCTTCCAATCCTCAATAACCTTAAGGAGGGCAGATTGACACCCATATCCTGATCTAAATGCAGATAACAGGGGGTTAAAGTGTTTTTCAAAAAAACTCAGCTAGTTGATAAAAAATAGCACGTTCGTAAAATTTGGATATACTTGGCAACACACTAACTGGGCGATAATTTCCTTTGTCCAGCATATTGTTTTTCTTAAATAGTGGTCTAACCTGGGCCACCTTTAGTTTATCTGGAAAAACTGAAGTTTTAAAACTTTTATTGATTAGTGTTTTAATAGGACTAATAATTATAGGTTTTGCAAATTTTAGCATTTTAGCCGAAATACCATCATACCCTGTAGCCTTTTTAGCATTAAGCTTATCTATTTGCTTTCTGACAAAGTCATTTGTCACAGGCTGGAGTGTAAGTTCTTCGCCCTCATGTTTACAGCGTTTAATTAACTTAATACTAGGATGATTTTCATCAATGACAGTATTAACATTACCAATATTTTTTGCCACATTAATGAAGAAGTTGTTAAATACCTTAGATACTTTATGTGGATCATTTATGATTTCATCATTTTCGCAAATTGTAATGCAGTTTACGGATCGAGATCCCTTATTAGACAAAAATGGCTTGATAGTAGGCCAGAAATCGGTTGATTTTGGTCCGCCAATACATCGTTACAAAAAATAATTTTGCACCGATTTCTTTTTAATTTTGTTACCAAGTTTCTTTGCTGTCTGTAATTCTCCAATTTTACTCGATCTATGTTTTAAAAATTTATTATGCAACATTTTCTTTTGTAAATTGCTTGTCGTAAGGTTTTGTTCATAAAAGGGCAGGATTTGGTATAAATTTTCTTGTCTTTAAGGGGACATGCTTATTGACCACTTTTAAAAAAGATTTTTCAAAATTTTCATATGATGTATCAGTGTCAGCATGTTCAATTATAATTTCTTTTTGTTCGGATTTAAGATCCTCCAAAAATTTGTCATGATCAAAATTTCTGAAACTTCTATATTTAACAGGTTCATTTTTCATTCTGGGGACTTGTCCTTTATCTGTACTGATATTAAGTTGTGCACATCACTCAAGCCACAGTTAAAATTTGTTACATTTGGCAATTTTAGGCTTGTTTGTAAGGATTACCTCATTTAATGTTGGCAATGCGTCTTTAGTAAAGCAGGTGGCATTCTTTACTAAGTTTGCAAAATCAAAAATGTCACACACATTAATCAGTGGTGTACTTTTATCAGCATTTAACATGTTGTAATTAAGATCACCGATTATAAGAATGTTATCATATTTTACTGTTATTTGGTCATATGTTTTTGTAAAATCTTTACTAAATTGTTCATCGTTCATAGAAGGTGGTCTGTACAGACCACATATCAACCATTTCTTATTTTCGATGCTGATTTCTATGGAAGCGCATATGGTACACCCTTGTAAAGTTATTTTGTTGCAAATAAGTCGGAATTATTAGTTATGTTGTGTGTTAAAAGCTGGAATCAAATCATCACGAGGAGTCAACTTGTCGGAATGATAAAGAAAAATTGCATTACAATGTCGACTTGCTAGAATAAATATAATGACAAAGTAATAAAAGTCGACATGTTGAATTCAACTTGTTAACTGATTAAGTCGACAACTTGCTTATTTGATGATGAGGTAAAACCACGTGACCATTTTGGAAAAACATAGGTCTATTTTAAATCGATGTCCATATCAGTCGTTTTTAATGTGCTTCGGGTGTTTGAAGCTATCCATTGAGTTCAAGTTCAAATTAAAGTTCGAGTTGATGTTCAGAACTATTTGGTATGAAAAGGGGATACGGCAGTCTCATATCAGAAAAAAAGTTCTGAAAAAATAACAATATTTCGGTCATAAGGGGGATATACCCACACCACTTAGTCCGGCCGTTTATTTTCCTTAGTTTTCAAACAGAAGCAGTATCATAATGATAATAAATTCGTGGATCCAGAAGATTAACACCTATACAAGTTTCATAACAATTCATGGAGGTTTGTTTACTTGTCAGGATAAAAGAGTTTTATTTACTGCAAAAAAAACCTGTCCTGTTCCTAGCTACATGTAGTATCTATGTAGAATCGCAGTGAATTATATACAAAGGAAGCGAACGGGAAGGGATCCGCTAGCTAAATAAAAATAAGAAAATGAACAAAACCTTTAACGCACTGATAGACCATCATAGTAAGCTATGAAGAATCCGAAATGAAATATAAAACAACTTAAACGAGAAACCTAACGATCAAAATGACGAAGACGCCAACGTCACTAATAAATAAAGTAAGGAGATGTGGTGGTGGTGATTGCCAATGAGACAACTAGCCGCCAGAGTTTAAATAAAGAGGATGTCAGCACTCGGTATTACTGCCCAATATAAATTCATCAAAATCCGGCGTAGATCTCGATGCTCCGGTAGAGTAAGCTGATCCTGCACAACGTGAGTCACCTCTCGTGTTATTCGTGAAATTACAAACCCAGTTATTTAGTCTAATGTGGTAGGTCATCCTCGAGGAAAAGAGGACGGAGTTCTGGTTACGAAAATTGAAACATATATTATCCGTCGTTTCCCTGTAACTTGAGTGAGAGTTGATTAAAAGTGTTTCATTTGTTGACAATGAAGTTCAAGTCATTTGATTAATGTCATGGAAATGAGAAACAACAAACCTTTATTTCGTCGTCGGAAATGGCGTCGGCGTCTTCGTCATTTAGATCGTTACGTTTCTCGGTTTTTTTTTTTTACATTTGTCATTTCGGGATCTTTCGTAGCTTACCATGCGGTGAGGGTTTTGCTCGTTGTTGAAGACCATACAGTGACATAGAGTTGTTAACTTCTCCGTGATTTGCCACGGTATGTGGTGGAGAGATGTCATATTTGCTATAATACCACATCTTATTTTTTTTTTTTTTTTTGCAGTTAATAAAACTTTTTGTCCTGATAAATGTAACTCTCCATGAATTGTTATAAAACTTGTATAGAAGTTAATCTTTAGATCAAGATAAAGAATCTACAGAAAAAACTATTTTCAAATCTTGTATGTTACAGAGATATAAACTTTTACAGTCAACATTACAATTTTACACAGACATCAGCAATCGAAGGCGAGACAGAGGGTTCCGTGGAACCCTTACCGAATTTATTATAATACTGATTCCATTGAGAAATGTATTTTCCGCATTTCGGAGTATAGCGGGAAAATGTTGTCTAAAAGGAACGTTTTTAAGAACGGTATGTTATGGCGTTTTTTTTATACGACCGCAAAATTAAAAATGTTTGGTCGTATATTGGTATCACGTTGTCGTCGTCGTCTGCGTCGTCGTCGTCAGCGTCGTCCGAAGACAGATGGTTTCGGATAATAACTTTAGTATAAGTAAAAGAAATCAATAAAATTTTAACACAAGGTTTATAACCACTAAAGAAAGGTTGGGATTGATTTAGGGGTTAATGTCTCAACTGTTTTGGAATTAGGGCCCAAATAAGCATTTTGTAGTTTCCAGACAATAACTTGTGTAAAAGTGTATGAATCTCTGGAATTATACCTACAAGTTTCCATACAACAAAGGGATGGTTAGGATTTACTATGGGGTTATGGCTAAAACCATTTAGGAATTAGAGGCCAAAAGGGAAAACAAGGTTTTTTCTGATTAAAGGACAATTAAGACAATTTAAAAGCAGTCTATGGAGCTAATCCAATCCCTATTTAAAACAACAATATTTGATTACCTCCTTACACTGCTTGTAAATTATGAATTAAGAAATGATGGTTATCTTGAGGTGATTAGCTGTCAATTTATTTTTAAAAGTTAAGTTCTATTAATCAATATTAATTTTAGCCATGACTTTGTATGTCATTTTATATTTGAAGACTTGTATGATGTATTTAAATGGGTAATTATGGTTGCAAACTTTATTAAAATTCGAATTAAGATTATGACTATATCTTGAGGGAATGATTTTTTTGGAAAAGGGAAAAGGGAGGTGAAAAAAATGGGAAAGGGGTGAATAAGAATTTGTGGGGACTATTTTTCTCATTTCAGATTTCAGAAATTAAAAGAAAATTTCTTCAAATATTTTTTGGGGATTAATATTCAACAGGATAGTGTATTGCACAAAAGCAAAAAACGGGGTCAATTTTATTTAGGGGGAAGGGGTCAATTTGCAACAGCATAGTGTATTGCACAAAAGCAAAAATTGAATATATATTCAAATCATATAACCAATTTTTAAGTTCTTTGACTACAGTTATTCTGTGGCAGAAACCTATTATGTGTCAAATATTTAATTACAATCCAAATTCAAACCTGTATCAAGCGTGAATATTGTGTCCATTTTGGTCCCAAATTTCAGGGTTGGACATTTGCGGTCGTATCCAGCTGCGCTCAGCGAAGCAATTTATATTATGTGTAGTTCTGAACATGGTTACGTGGACCAATCATTTGGATTGTGTCAATAAGTATTCTTATGTTAATGAGGTGAAAGCGGGTTTTAACATTTTTTTGTTTGAAAATCATTCTAGCCGCAGACGTTCAACACTAAACTTCAATATTTTATAATATTTGATATTTATATATTATTTTGTTTTTGATGAAGTTCGGCATCAATGTCCTGAGGCGTGCCTTGCACTTGCTCCGTTAGTAATCTTTATTGCAAAATTACACCCATAAGGGTCAAGCAATACAATCAAACAATTATATACAATACAATGCAATACAATACAATGTAATACAATACAATATATAAAATAATAGAACATATTTTAAGAGTTCAATTATAAATTTATGTAAAAACACCATCATAAGCTTGTCTCACACGAGTCAGGGATTAATTTCAAAATACATGAATGTTTGAGTTTTGTATAAGAGTCCGAAGTAAATCTACCTAATTCTGATCTAGCACCTATGTTAGTGGCTGTCTTTTCAGTCTACTGATAATGCTTTACAAACTTTAGAATTAACCTTCTCAAAGGGATATTTTTCTGCTAATGCAAGAGTATCACAAAAGTATTATTTACAGCAGCTCTATTAGATGCCATAAAAGCTGACTGAAAATTATCCATATACCAAATTTCAGAGTTGTATGTCAAAAAGGTCTTATAAGAGTATCAAATAATTTACATGACAAATTAGTTGGGGAAAAAAATTAAAATAGTCTGCACGGCTAAATGCATTGCTTTGTGTTTGTTATTATTGTAGTGTGTGTAAGATCTAAGGAAAATAAACAGCCGGACTCAGTAATGTGGGTATATCTCCTTATGTCCGAAATATTGTTATTTTTTTAGTACTTTTTTTCTATTATTTGACTGCCGTTCCCCCATTTTATAACAAATAACTCTGAACATCAACTCGAACTTTAATTTGAACTTGAACTCAATGGATAGCTTCAAACACCCGAAGCACATTAAAAAAACGACTGATATGGACATCGATTTAATAATAAACCTATGTTTTTCCAAAATGGTCACGTGGTTTTACCTCACCATCAAATAAACAAGTTGTCGACTTAATCAGTTAACAAGTTGAATTCAACATGTCGACTTCTTATTACTTTGTCATTACATTTATTCTAGCAAGTCGGCATTGTAATGCAATTTTTTCTTCATCATTCCGACAAGTTGACTCCACATGATGATTTGATTCCAGCTTATTACACACAACATAACTAATAATTCCGACTTATTTGCAACAAAATAACTTTACAAGGGTGTACCATATGCGCTTCCATAGATTTCAGTGAATATTGATTCTATGTTCTCACATTCTAGTTTATTTTTACGGTCACAAGCCAAGTCCCACCTCCATTTGAAGTTCTGTCGGCCCTCCAAAGATGAAAATTGTCGACCTCAAATTGGGCATTTGTAAAATTGTCATCCAATTTTGTTTCAGAAATAATGAGCATGTCACATGTATTTAATGTCAATAGTTCTTTGATGGAAGAGAACTAATACCTTAAACTGCTTATGTTAAGGTGTGAACACATAAATTTATAAGGATGCCGCTTTCTTACGTCTTTCAGTTCTTTGAAAATGTCGCATTCCTCATTGTTTACACCGGATGTTGACAAAGGAGACAGCGGTGTGTTTGAATGTTCGTTTGTTGACAAAGTATACAAAATCACTAGTACATAAGGTAACAAGACACAAGAATCATCAGGAAGGGACTATATTTTATGATGCTATGTGAAAATAAACCCTCCTTTATACGAATTCACTAGTACATAAGGTAACAAGCCGCAAGAATCATCAGGGAAGGACTATGTTATAATGAAATGTGAATATGAATCCTGCTTTATACTAAATCGCTAGTACATAAGCCGCAAGAAGACTTGTTACACTACATGACTTTTGAGTTTTGAATTTTCTCCTTGGTATCTTCCGCCTCTTTTTAACACCGACTCATTATTTTGACTCCATGCCGACCATTCTTTACTCTTACTTACTCTTACAGCCAATACCAATTTTCAAGTTTTATGGTGTGACCGACCGTGGATGAAATCCACGACCTTTCACATTCGAGGCGAGGACGCGTCAAGGAGACCACCTACAACCTGTCGATAAACTTTATTGCCGAAACGTACATAAATGTTGTCAAGGAGAAAAGTTAGTGCTTTAATCATCTCATCATATCTCCAGTAAGTATATCTAGCACATTTACCTTTCCCATTAGAGAAAAAAGGCTTTATAAGAGTTGTAACAAATAAATTTCCAATCAGATTTATCAAACGACCATTTAATTAGATAGGAAAACTTTTGTTTGACAAGCTGAACCGTGGTAGCGACATGATTATTTACTATATGACACTCTGTAGAGCGTACAGCCTGAATGAAGTTGAATGTATAATTTCATTCTTAAGTACTTCCGTGTAGTATTTACGTCATACCACCATCCCATTGTTGGCTGCTTTGTCGGCCGGTATGAACACAAAACGCTTTGATAGTACCTGAATGTTGTTTTTAATCATAGAACTAGGCATCTTTAATAGCTTTACGACACTGTTTCCTATTTATTTTCGACGGTGGACGATATGTTGGTTCTTTTATCAGAAAGTTTATGACCTCTCGGTCTTGAACGATGTTGAAGTGCCCTGTAAATACATGGCCATACGTATCAATCTAAACTTCGATGATTTACAGTCTCATGTTGAAGGAGCATTATTTTCTATACTGAAGTCTGATGTAACTGACGTATGTTTGAAAATTAAATATTTTTAGCACATATTTATAAATATAAAAAAAAAAAAAAACAAACCTAGAAAAGCTATCTTCTATACTACGGCCCAATGAAGTTGAATTATCAACAAGGCTTATCCGAATAAGGCTTGCTAATATTCACTTATTTGAACTCTGGTGGACATTTGTCTCATTTGGAATCAAACCATATCTCATTATTTTTATATTTTCCCTTGAAAACCAATAGAAAAGAATTTTGATTGATTGATTTTGTTTTATAAAGTAATGTAATATATTTATATAAAAATGTATTTTTTATATAGATTGCTGTATATTTTCCTTACTTTGATTAGAGAAATATTTCAATTATAAATTTCGAAAATTTTTGTTGAGGTATTTTTTTTGTTTTGTTTTGTCGAAACATGATGGCAAAGGGACTACACATTGGAAAACAATATCCATTTACTGAATTTCCCATGGAAAACTAACTGTAGGAAACTTGTTTATTGTATTCATCTTTAGAACTTCTTCTCATCTCAATCCATTGAAGATTATGTTATTTGGAAAGATGGCATACATTTCCATATCCTTTATTATTATGGACAGAATACAGTAAGTCAATTAAACTCTTACTATGTAGAAATAATACAAATATAATACTAAACTTGAATTTAACAAAATAACATGATAACAATGACGACAGACGAGCTCATGTGAATTCCGGAAATAAAGTGGAGAGTAAACCTATAAATAAAGAAAAGTAAGTTAAACCAAAATTTGGACAAACTACGAAAGAAGAAAATAACGATTAGCGATTGGATGAAATGAAATTTAGTTCAGAATTAGGACAGGATTTGTGGAAACAGTTAAGAAGGGGTTCCAATACCGGTATTCACAGGAAAGAAAAGGAATTACCAGAGCTGGAAAGCTGCGTTCTTAGCATGTATTGATCAAGCACCGGCAACAAAGGAGTATAAGCTATTACAACTGAGACAAAATGTGGAAGGTGATGTTTTGTAAGTTAAAGAAAATTTAGGACATTCAGCAGTTACTGAATATAAAGTACTAAATGTTGACCCCATTGCCGGCAATGCTATTTTTAGCAATGATCTCCTTAAATGGCGTTTTTAATAATCTATTTATGGAAAAACTGTTGTTGTCTAATACACTGTAGTGTATTAGTGTGTTCGCACACAGGATGGTGATATGCGTCTAGTGTGGTGAGGTCGTAGACTTAACACCCACCATCAGCTAGTCCACTTTGTGGATGAAAAGAGAGCCGAATGCGTCAGCCTCTCCTGCTGGTACAAAGCCTCTACACCATCAAGACTCTTGCAATGCCTCCTCGCGGCAAAAATTGGGACTTGGAATGTACGAACACTGTATCAAAGTGGAAAGAGCTTACAGACAGCAAAAGAAATGGACAGATACAGTATTGAAATTTTAGGACTCAGTGAAGTAAGATGGAATACATCTGGCATGACAACGCTAAACACTGGTCATACCATCATCTGTTCGGGTAACACAAACGCCACTGACGCTCATGACAAAGGTGTTGGATTCATGCTTACTAAAAAGGCAAAGCAGTCTCTCTCAGAATGGAACCCTGTGTCATCTAGAATAATCACTGCCAGGTTTGACACAAAATTTCAAAAAACAACCATAATCCAGGTGTACTCACCAACAAATAATGCAGATGAAGAAGAGAAAGATGACTTTTACAACTCTCTGCAAACCACTGTAAATTCTGTGCCAAAACGAGACATCCGCATGATAATAGGAGACCTCAATGCGAAAGTGGGTAAGGACAGGACAGGGAGAGAAAGAGAAATGGGACCAAATGGAATTGGTGAAATGAATGAGACAGGTGAAATCTTTGCTGATTTCTGTGCTGTAAACAGTTTAATAATAGGTGGTACACTTTTCCCCCATAAAAACTGCCGCAAAGTTACTTGGGTTTCGCCAAATGGAGTGACAGAAAATCAAATAGACCATATCGCTATATCGCAAAGATGGAGGTCATCTCTACAAGATGTGCGAAACAAGAGAGGAGCTGATATAGCATCAGATCACCACCTAGTCATTGCAAAATACAACTAAAACTACTTTCAACAACTAGCAATAAAGATAAAGAGGTGAAGAAAAGCTGCAAACAAGATAAAAGGAACTTCGTAGAACAACTAGCCCAGGGCCGAAGCCGCCTGTAGCAAGGGAGACATCAAAACCCTTTACAACATTCCAAAGCAATTAAGTGGTAAACCACCAACCTCAAATACACCAATCAAAGATAAAGACAACAAGACCCTCACTCAACTGGAAGAACAACTTGAAAGGTGGAAAGAGCATTTCGAGCAGGTTCTTAACCGACTCCCACCTACAGATCCACCTGAACTACAAAATGGTCCAACATTAAACATCAAAACCAGCAAAATAACAAAAGCTGAACTTACCAAAGCTATCAAAAGTCTAAAAAATGGGAAAGCAGGCGGCATTGATAACATACCACCAGAAGCTATAAAAGTCTTGGATGATACCTCTGTCCTTAGCCTGTTACAACTACTTAATAAGATCTGGGAAGAAGAAGAAATACCAGATGATTGGAGTAAAGGACTTTTAGTAAAAATCCCCAAAAAGGTAACAAGTCAATTTGCAACAGCTGGAGAGGTATCATTTTATTATCCATACCGAGCAAACTGCTCTGAAGCACCATCCTTAGCAGAATGAAAAATGAAGTCGATAAGATATTAAGAGATGAACAAGCTAGCTTCAGACAAGAAAGATCATGTGTAGACCAAATAGCCACATTGAGAATTATTATTGAACAGACAATAGAATGGCAGACGACACTTTACCTAAATTTTGTGGATTTCCAGAGAGCTTTTGATAGCATCGACCATCAGGTCCTCTGGAACATTCTGGGACACTATGGAATTCCACAAAAGATCATCAAAATGATAAAACTGCTATACGACCAATTTTCCTGTCAAGTTATACACGGTGGAACTATGACCGAACCATTCCCCGTTACAACTGGGGTACGTCAAGGTTGTATTCTCTCTCCTCTCCTTTTCCTAATAGTAGTTGACTGGGTTGGTAAATCAGCCTACAAAGATCCGAAAGGCATTGGATGGACTCTCACAACACGTCTTGAAGACCTAGAATTTGCTGATGACATTTGTACACTATCCCATCGATTCCAAGATGCACAACATCAGACCAAAAGTCTTGAAACAGTAGCAAAACAAACAGGCCTATACATCAACACACAGAAAACTAAATCAATGAGGCTAAATACAAACCAGCAAGATTGTCTTAAGATCGACGACTCTACTGTTGAAGATGTACAACAATTCACTTACCTTGGAAGTATTGTCAGTACATCAGGAGGCACAGACGAAGACATATCGGCAAGAAAAAAGAAAGCACAACAGATATTTTCCATGCTTAAACCTGTCTGGAGGAGTAATGCTTTAAGAACTAGCACAAAGTTAAGGATATTTACCACCAATGTCAAATCTGTACTCTTATACGGATCAGAAACCTGGAGAGAAACAGCTGCATCTATCAAATCAATCCAAACTTTTGTCAATAAATGTTTGAGAAACATCCTCAACATCAGATGGCCAAACAAAATATCCAACAATGAGTTATGGAGAAGAACCAAACAACAGCCAACAACTCAGATAATAAGAACAAGAAAGTGGAAGTGGATCGGGCATACCCTCAGAAAAAAAGACACAAATATCACCAAGCAAGCCCTAGAATGGAACCTCCAAGGACATCGAAAAAGGGGGAGGCCAAAAAACACCTAGCGCAGGGGACTAACAACCGAACTGAGTAAAATTGGGAAGACCTGGAAAGAAACAAAACGAACAGCCATGGACAGGAAGAAATGGAGAGAAACCGTAGTCGCCCTATGTCCCCCTTGGGACGAAGTGGATTAAGTCAAGTAAGTCTTAGTTTAAAAAATCGGATATATGTGCACACTTGAGCTTTTTTCATAAAATACAGCTTCTGGTGGTCTATATTAGCTATACAAGTAGTCCGGGTAAGGTTTTGAATGATGTAAAAACGTTTAGCTTATGAAAATTACCATAAGAGCAATTTTTAACAAAAAGGGAGAGGGTTAAATTCGAAGATTTCTGTGTAATGTGATGTGTCAAGATCTAACTAGTACCGCCAATAGTTAGGCTTACATCTGTCAAACGAGCCTGTAAGAAACATCTTGAATAAAAACAGAAAAGAAACTGAGGCGAGTGTAATTCTGTGCCTACCCGTATTTTGAATGCAAATAAGAAACAGACTAAAGCATGAAAACGGAGCTATTCATGCATATCAAAACACTATTAAAGCGTTTTTTGTTTATGTCGATTTCTTTTTTTGAATACCATTTTTGACATATTCTGAAACCATTTTAGAATATAAAGTACTAAATGTTGGCCCCATTACCGGCAATGCTATTTTTAGCAATTATCTCCTTAAATGGCGTTTTTAATAATCTATTTATTGAAAAACTGTTGTTGTCTAATTGGAGCTCGATATCTATTTGTGATTTCACCGCACTTAAATATATATGGTCCCATGGCTCTTCTTGGTGAATTTTTGGGTTTTTTACGATACCTTACGATTTCGCAGAAAATTTTCCCAATTTTGATCAAAATAAAAAACCTTTTCCGGCCCTTTATCATATACATTTGAGGACAAATTTGTGCTTGCATTAAACTTTATTCATAATGCTTTCCAGGAGAAAAATATATAAATGATATAACAACCAATCACAGATAGCCAGCTATTTTCATCTCTATGTCATGTTCCCTTCACAAATGGCTGCGCCCATGTAATTTTATTATGTACATTGTAACCTATAGACGATGCCGCAAAGGAACGTTTAGAAAGAAAGTATGGAGGACAAAGGAGACAAACAACCTTGTATGTCGAAGAACTTGAAAATTGTAAACCTATAAGAGAAGGATTCGCTAAAGACATCGTAAAATTTGCAGATTTACTGGATATAGCAGTTGTGAACATGAAATAAGCAGGTCGTTTTCAAGGAGTTAAAGAATGGTTCTTTGTACAACAAATTGCAGCGAATGATGACAGAATCGATGTTGTCGAGGTATCATCATGAAACAATACATGGATTAAGTGCGAACACTAGTAGTAATTCACAGCGGAATTATAAAGGAAATCGTAGGGATGGATTTAGATTATTTTTTTATAAATGAAGACAACACTGGAAACAGAGAATCCACCAAACCTTTGTGCAAGTTTTGTAACGGTTATCATGGAGACTGGAAATGTGATGAATTTCGGAAATTGACCGTTCACAAGAGATGGGATACCGCAAAACGTCTTCGGTTGTGTTATCGTTGCTTAGGACATGATCACGTTGGTTAGCAGTGTCCAAGAAGTAGAGCGTGTAACTTAGGAGGATGCAAAGAAGTGCACAACAGACTTTTACATAGGGATAAACAATTATTCAGTGAGGCAAGAGTCAAAATCATATTAATTATTTTATTCATGTGGACACTGTCAACAAATACTGATCTTAACCAATCCAATACTGAAATGATGCACCAATTACAGGATGTTTAAGTACAGAGCCACGTCATATATGTATATCAAAGAAACATAAAAGGCATATAGACAAAGCACATAGCAAAATGAACGACAGGCATACAAACAATGTGAACGTTTATTCCCTGCACAATTCAAATCGTCTTCGTAACAGTTATCTTCTTTGTTCACTGACTGAGAGTTATCTTCTTTGTTCACTGATTGAGAGTTATCTTCTTTGTTCATTGATTGAGAGTTATCTTCTTTGTTCACTGATTGAGAGTTATCTTCTTTATTCACCGATTGAGAGTTATCTTCTTTGTTCATTGATTGAGAGTTATCTTCTTTATTCACCGATAGAGAGTTATCTTCTTTATTCACCGATAGAGAGTTATCTTCTTTGTTATTGATTGAGAGTTATATTCTTTGTTCATTGATTGAGAGTTATCTTCTTTGTTCGTTGATTGAGAGTTATCTTCTTTGTTCACTGATTGAGAGTTATCTTCTTTATTCACTGATTGAGAGTTATCTTCTTTGTTCATTGATTGAGAGTTATCTTCTTTATTCACCGATAGAGAGTTATCTTCTTTGTTATTGATTGGGAGTTATCTTCTTTGATCACTGATTGAGAGTTATCTTCTTTATTCACCGATTGAGAGTTATATTCTTTGTTCATTGATTGAGAGTTATCTTCTTTGTTCATTGATTGAGAGTTATCTTCTTTGTTCACTGATTGAGAGTTATCTTCTTTATTCACTGATTGAGAGTTATCTTCTTTGTTCATTGATTGAGAGTTATCTTTTTGTTCACTGATTGAGAGTTATCTTCTTTCCTCACTGATTTGAGAGTTATCTTCTTTATTCACCGATTGAGAGTTATCTTCTTTCGTCACTGATTGAGAGTTATCTTCTTTCTTCACCGATAGAGAGTTATCTTCTTTATTCACCGATAGAGAGTTATCTTCTTTGTTATTGATTGAGAGTTATATTCTTTGTTCATTGATTGAGAGTTATCTTCTTTGTTCGTTGATTGAGAGTTATCTTCTTTGTTCACTGATTGAGAGTTATCTTCTTTATTCACTGATTGAGAGTTATCTTCTTTGTTCATTGATTTAGAGTTATCTTCTTTGTTCATTGATTGAGAGTTATCTTTTTGTTCACTGATTGAGAGTTATCTTCTTTCCTCACTGATTTGAGAGTTATCTTCTTTATTCACCGATTGAGAGTTATATTCTTTCCTCACTGATTGAGTTATCTTCTTTCTTCACTGATTGAGAATTATCTTCTTTCTTCACTGATTGAGAGTTATATTGTTTCTTCACTGATTGAGAGTTATCTTCTTTCCTCATTGATTTAGAGTTATCTTCTTTGTTCTCTGATTGAGAATTATCTTCTTTGTTCACTGATTGAGAGTTTTCTTCTTCCCTCACTGATTGAGAGTTATCTTTTCTTTACTGATTGAGAGTTATATTGTTTCTTCACTGATTGAGAGTTATCTTCTTTCCTCATTGATTGAGAGTTATCTTCTTTATTCACCGATTGAGAGTTATCTTCTTTCTTCATTGATTTAGAGTTATCTTCTTTCCTCACTGATTGAGAGTTATCTTCTTTCTTCACTGATTGAGAGTTATCTTCTTTGTTCACTGATTGAGAGTTATCTTCTTTCCTCACTGATTGAGAGTTATCTTCTTTGTCCACTGATTGAGAGTTATCTTCTTTCCTCACTGATTGAGAGTTATCTTCTTTCTTCACTGATTGAGAGTTATCTTCTTTGTTCACTGATTGAGAGTTATCTTCTTTGTTCACTGATTGAGAGTTATCTTCTTTGTCCACTGATTGAGAGCTATCTTCTTTGTCCACTGATTGAGAGTTATCTTCTTCCCTCACTGATTGAGAGTTATCTTTTTGTCCACTGATTGAGAGTTATCTTCTTTGTTCACTGATTGAGAGTTATCTTCTTTGATCACTGATTGAGAGCTATCTTCTTTATTCACCGATTGAGAGTTATATTCTTTGTTCATTGATTGAGAGTTATCTTCTTTGTTCATTGATTGAGAGTTATCTTCTTTGTTCACTGATTGAGAGTTATCTTCTTTTCGTGGTCTTTCATTGACGTATCAGTGTCTTTTTCAAAAAACTTCAACACTAAAGTCGGGGTAACACTTATAACCATAAATTCGACAATATTTGTAAGTTTAGCGGTCGTATCAAACACATTGCTTTGCAGTAAAATAGCCAAGGATACTGTAAAAAACATAACTGTTGTAACTATTTTTAGAACAACAAAAAAGAAATGTTCCCTTACTGCATATGAATGATCTATAACATAGTCGAATTTCTTCTCCGATACAAAACACGTACATTTACTCTTTCTTGTTTTATGGGAATGCTTTAGTTTAGTTACACTAGAAACATCCTTTGATTTAACTGTTTCAGTTTCATTATGAAAAGCCTTTAAACCGTCTGGTACTTCAATGTTGTCATTACATGTAGGTTGTGTCTTAGTGGATTCAGTAAACATTATGTCTAATACAGCAGCATATTTTCCTACAAATGTAATTATAAATTAACCGAGATAACCTGCACATATGATTACAACTATCACTATACGTAAAAGGTGCTCGTAATTTGTTATTGCTATAAAAACAATATACATAACAGAACGTTCTATGAAAATGATCATACTCATGTCTAAATACAGCAGAAATATACAAGAAATATGAATAAACAAATAAAAAACTTCTTTGCAAAATGTACACAATTAAACTTTTACTTCCTCTAAAACTTTTTATAGGTATCCTAGTTTGTATATTGGAAGTTGGTTCCTTATGTTTTCTGTGGCTTCAAAATATTTTTTTGTATACTTAGAATCCAATCTCTGATTTGGTAAAAGACGGGAAACAACATGAACCAAATTGCTGGAAACGCACACATAGGTACGATGAGAAGTACATTGATAGAGAAGATTGTAATTTGAACTAAATTTCTACACCAAATTTTCCAACTGTGTGTCATCACCACCTTTTTACTCCCCGATCTTTCCCAAATATACTCCCAGAATTTTGTCGAAAATAATAAATTAAATCGCTTAATAAACTTTGAATAAAATTCAAATTTCAAGACGGCAATGATGAAAGTCTCTAGAACAGTCTTGCATTCTTCGTTAACTATATCCTCTCCATTTTTATTTTTGACATAATTTCATCTACTTCATATTTATTTTCATTTTGTGTGGATCATCAAATAGACTGATAAAAATCAAGAAGTCTGATTTTTCCGAAAATTGATAAGTGGCATAGAATTTAGCAATAACTATTAACGGTAGGAAGAAAAAACAAGTAATTAACATTTGTGTTGTAAAAGTGACATGTGTCTTTTCCCGAAATGAAATACGGGTAAACCAAGTTTATAAATAGTATCAAAATCTGTAAGTTCCTCTTTATCAAATACATATTCCATAAACATCGGAACTGTTGTCATGAAAAGATAGACAAGAAAATACAAAATTGTAAGTCTAAATAATGGAACAAACTTAAGTTTTTCACAAAATTATCTTCTTCTTTAAGTGTTGATAATAGATTTGTCTGAAAGAAATATTTCAGCATAATTCTTCTATATCCAAACGGCAAATCTCCTTCTTTATAATCCGTCAATTTCATACCCTTTATCGATTTGACCCGCTCCAGATGATTTTTATACTTGCATTTTCAATTATTTTATTGAGTAAAGGATAATACAATGCAATGAAGAAACAGAACAAAGGAATCAATAATGTAGCTGTTGTATCAAATTTCTCACTATAATTCTTGTCGACATCAGGTGCTAAACAGAGTAAATCATACCCTATCCAAACAGTAGTTACAGCAAAAAATGAAGTTTTCCAGTCTTGATTGTCGAAATAGCGGTTGCACAACAAAGAACCACTTTTGTTGGAAAATACATCGAACCACAAACGATCTCTTACTTTATTCACAGCATCGTCCCCTATTGTACAACAGTTTGAATCCACAGCCTCGATGTCGAGTCTGATTCTGGATTCACCATAGTAGGTTATATGAAAAGAAGCATAATCAAGATCTATTGGCAGGTCCACATACCATAGATTTTCCGTGAGTGTCCATTGCCATTCACGTATCTGATTTTGTTTTTCTTGATCAGCAGGTAGAAGTGATAGGTTTTTTTGATATAACGTAACATATATTAGCATTGACTTGCGCTTGTGTAGAAATTTTTCTAGAGTTTTCTGTGCGGTTATTACAGAATCATGACTGAAGACAAATGTACAATTGTCAGGACAAACACTTGCATCATAAGTTTTGGTATTTGGTGTTTCTATAACGTTTGTTGTCGTTTGGTTCGTGGTACTGAATGGAGCTCCATTTAGCACACGTGTCGTAAAAAGAAATACAAATACTATCAATGTGAATTTCGACATCTGCAATTTAAAAGAAAACAAGATATGTTATAAATTCAACGGATGCCTGATTTATCTTTCTTGTAGTTTTTCGAACTGACATCTAATTAAAGAGGGGCGAAAGATACCAGAAGGACAGTCAAACACATAGATTTAAAATAAACTGACAACGCCATGGCTAAAAAATGAAAAGACAAACAGACAAATAATAGTACACAAGACACAACATAGAAAACTAAAGACTAAGCAACACGAACCCCACCAAAAACCGGGGGTTGATCTCAGGTGCTACGGAAGGGTAAGCAGATCCTGCTCCACATTTGGCACCCGTAAATTAAAAATCGAATGCTTTTATCAGTTATCTTAATGGGGATTAAATACGTAAACCGAACCACATTGTGGTATGAAGCGTGGAATCGAAGTGCTGCATACTACAATATTCGCACGTTCAACGCTTTTAAACCTGTATGAAATTACAAAAAAAGAAACATTCAATTCTTATAATTGCTTCAACCATGAAAAACTAGTCAAATCAATTGTTTTGATTGTTTTTCTATGCATTGTTTGCACAATTTCACAGAGGGCACGCACAGTATAAAATGATGCATTTTAAACGGTAATGAAATGTAACTTTATGAAAGGCTGCGGTCAATCGAAGTAATGGATCTGAATGAAACTTCTACATTTGAAAATGCCTGTACCAAGTCAGGAATATGACAGTTGTTGTCCATTTGTTTGATGTGTTTTATCATTTGATTTTGTCATTTGATTAGGGACTTTCCGTTTTGAATTTTCCTCAGAGTTCAGTATTTTGTGATTTTACTTTTTCTATGTTTATTAATTATTTTTATGCATGCGTTATTTCCTATGCTTTTTTGTTTCTTTATGAACTTTGTGGTTGATAGCTAGAGCTTTGTGGTTGATATGGAGAGCTCTGTGGTAGATAGATGGAAACTATAATTAAGAGAGCAGCAAAATCATTTATAAGCGTGGTATCTATGATGAATTTGTATCAGCAGAAAATGATCAAATAAGAAAATTTGATTTAAACAATCAATCAAGTTTTCACAGATTTAGCTCAATTCAGTCAGTTTTACCAATAAATTTAAAGAATTAAAATGGACAGACAAAGATGTGGTCAACACACAAAAATCAGAAAAACAAAAGTTTGTAAGCACCTCTTCCAATTCTAAACAAAAATATTCTACTTGTATTGTATCTTGTTATGCAAAATTCAATTAACGTAATATTTTTTCGCATATTAAACAATTATACTAACTTTCCACGTGATTTCTATCTCCCTACAGTTTGAGATAAGTTTGACAAGTACATTTGTATGGTATATGAGAGACAAAGTTTAAGGAACAGCTATTAGATAGATATTTCTATGAATTTATTCTCATGTCCTAAACAAACGTTTTATCATTAATTTTAATCATAATTAAACAAATGCATCCTTACTATCGGCCAAACCATTTATAAGCGTTGCTTCTATCATGGATTTGTATTAGCAAAAAAAATATCAAATAAGAAACTATGATTTAAACCATTAATCGAATTTCACAGTTTTAACTCATTTCAGTCAATTTTACTAACAAATTTAAAGAAAAAAATATGGACTGACAAAAATCTGGTCAACACAAAGAAAATTAGAAAAACAAAACTTGTGTAAGCACATCTTCCAATTCTAAACACAATTATTATACCTGTATTGTATCATGTTATGCAAAATTCAATTCACATTATCTTGTCTTCGAATATTAAACAATTTTACTAACCTTCCACGTGATTTCTGACTCCTGAAGATTTGAGATAATTTGTGTGATTTGACAAGTTCATTGATATGATAAATGTGAGACAAAGTTAAAGGTACAGCTATTAGATAGACATTTTACGAATTTACTCCTATTTCATAAGCAAACGCGTTATCATTAATTTTAATCATAATTAAACAAATGCATCCTTACTATCGTTTTGCTGAATGCACAAAGGATCAGCCAAACCATTTATAAGCGTTGCTTCTGTGATGGATTTGTATCAGCAAAATATGATAAAAAAGAAATATGAATTAACCCATCAATCGAGTTCTCACAGTTTAAACTTTTTCACTCAGTATTATTAATAAATTTAAAGAATAAAAGGACAGACAAAATTCTGGTCAACACAAAAAAAAAAAAAAAAAAAACCAGAAAAAAAAGTTTTGTATGCACCTCTTCCAATTCTAAACAAAATATTAAACTTGTATTGTATCATGTTATGCAAAATTCAATTCACATATTCTGTTTTTGCATATTAAACAATTATACTTACTTTCTCCGTGAAGTCTTTCTCCTTATAGTTTGAGATAAGTTTGACAAGCACATTTATATGATATATGCGAGACAAAGTTTAAGGTACAGCTATTAGATAGACATTTCTACGAATTTACTCCCATTTCCTAAGCAAACGCGTTATCATTAATTTTAATCATAATTAAACAAATGCATCCAAATTATCTTTTTGCTGTATGCACATAATGCAAAGACCATCACTTAACTAGCTGTTATCTATTAAAGTTCAATAACTATACCCAGCCATTATGAAAGTCACTCTTAAATCACACATGTTCAGTTGGGCGGTATTAAGATAATTGATGAATTGGCTAAAAATCTTTATTAACGAGTATTTAGCCATTGCATTATTACTTGATTTTTAAATATATGAATTTTTAATCTGTTATTTTCCAAACTGAATTTCTTTGTCATCTTTTCCGACAGCTTAAGGACATTTCCAAACCTATATTCAGTTTCCAGTAATACAAAATCCATTTAATTTTTTCTAATAATATTTTAACTTTGTAATATTGATCAAGATAATAAGCATTTTCTTCAAAAAAGTTAGCGCACGCATGATATTGTATAGTTTTGAATAAACAACTCAATTAAAAAATCGTCTTCTTTCGAAATGCCGTGAAAACTGCAAAAGTATATACTTGGTAATTATTGTCTTGTGATTGACAGGACCAGTAATGTATAAAAACAGATTTGAAAAAAAAAAGAAACAGAAGGTAACAAGGAGGCAATCAGTTAAAATTGCTAAGGACGTTTAAATACCTGATTCTGTAAGGAGATATTTTACCAAAGTGGACTGAAAAAAATAGCCAAATTTAAATTGAAAGACAAGTCGAACTTATTTGTCAGATTATGTCAGCTTTATCTACGGATGAAATATAGAAAATAATATATGCATACCTTCAAATCAGCTGTTTTTGTCTGTCGTATAGGATGATAATTTGTCTTATATCTACATCAATATTAACTTTATATTTTATATATATACGTCTAACTATGTGGCAACTTTACTACAGACTTTCTCCGACCATCGGATAACATATGGTTATACATGGCTAACATCATAATTTATATAATTTCCGTCTAATATTTAGACGTGCAAACAAAACATTTCCTTTCTTTATGATTTTTCTCGAATTTGGTAAAACTAAAGATACCCTCCCCCCAACAGATTTTGAAGTTAAATTGTATATATTTCCATTTACGATACGATCCGATTGCTATACTTAATCACCGTTACTTATACCTTGTTTACAAGCAAATCGGAATTGAATCTTATATATGTTCATTTATGGCATAAACAAGTAATAGAATATCATGCGCCGATATATTCTTGATTAAGATAGGCGTATTTGCATTCTAGACTCCAATCAGATGTCATTTGCAAAAGGATGTAAAACTACCTGCGCATATTATCTGGAGTAAGTGTGAATGCAAATCAAGAGGTTGTCAATTTTAATTTTTTTATCCCAATTATGTAATGTTAATAGAATATTATATTTCCACGATCATTTTTTGATTAATTAACTAACTGCTTGATTGTGTTTATCACCACTTTCAGCACTGTTGGCTTTATTGTTACGGCCAGTTTGTATTAGTGGAGGAAGTCAGATTGCTGGAAGAGAACCACCGACCTTCGGTTTGAAAACAGGATATCCTAGTCGATAAAGATCAAATTCGAATGCACCAGTCAAGAGCTGAACAGGGGCTGATACCAGATTTTCTAATGTTGAAGAGAGGGGCTTAATTCTGCAAAACTGAAAATAATACAGCCGCACGGAGCTAAGTGAACGAATTATATGTCAATGCTTAAGAATATGACCAAACAATCATTTTACTTAAACTTTTTCTAATCAAATAATGGCAGCGTACGCCTCTATGCCTCTGAATCCCCTAATTTTGTAACGGATGAAGAATAAACGAAATAAAAATCATTAAAAGAAATTAATCATCATCTTTTCTTGGAAAATAAACAAATTTACTCACTTTTTATGCTACTTCTATCTCCGTAAGGTTTACAATAAGTTTAAATATTAAGCCTGTTCATTTATATGACTTAAGGGAGACAAAGTTTAAGGTACAGATAAAGTAAGATAGATATTTCTACGAATTTTAACTCCTTTTCCAAAGAAACATGCATGTTATCATTATTTTAATCATAATTAAACATATGCACCCTGACTGCCATTTTTACTGAATGCACATAATTCAAAGATCATTACTAAAAATAGCTGCTATCTCTTGAAGTTGGAAAACAATATATTTGCAATTATGAAAGTCACTTATAACTTCATCTAACCAGAAAAGACGTAGATGTACATAAAGTATATGGACACTTGTATGAAACGCCACAGCTGTCGTATGTGGTACTCTGATATTACTTTATGTTGTATTTTTATTACTCGATGATATTTTGTCTTTACATAATACATTTTGTAATATGATTTTGACATTACGTAATATAGTTTTGTCATCACGAAATATGGTTTTGTCATAACACAAAAATATAAAATGAGAAAACCATATTAAGGAATAACAAAACTATAGCAAGTTCATACGAAACCATATCATATAATATGGAAATATCATTAAGAAATGACTATTCCATATTGAATAATATCAAAACATCATTACGTAATGTCAAAACAATAGTATGTAATGACAAAATATCATCAGGTAATAACAATACAACATAACGCAATATCAGAGTACCACATAAGACAGCTGTGGCGTGCCATACACTTTAGCAAAAAAATGTGATTGATTGATTATTTTGTTATGCAGATGGAGAACATTGGTATGTAGTTTGCAATGATATGAAATCATTTGCATGTTCTTTTATCTCTAAAACGTGATATAAATTTATATACCTATATGGAGTTATTTTCTTTCAGAACGATAGGTCATTCTTTCGAAGAATCAATCCGGACGATACCATGTTTCAATGAAATATGCTCCAAGGCAAAACATAATGACCTGTGTGAGGTCATTATTTTCCCTGATAAAAATGCAAACTATAATTTACTTCAAAATTATATTCGTTTGATAGTTTTTTTTTTGTCGATTTGGGAATTTATTTTTTAAAGTTCAATCTATGATAGGTGTGAAAAAATCGTCATTGCCCGCATTTTAATTTTAGAAACAAATAATGTGAAGTTTTGTTAATTAATCGCTACAATACAGAAACATTATCATATATGTGAGATGAATCTTAATGTAAAACTTTCATAACACGTTAAAAAAAAGCCAGATTTAACATATTCGTGTGTAAGATTTTGAAAATCTTATTGATTCACACTGAACAGGAAATCATACTGTGACCTACATGTATTGCTATTAGTTTTCGTGTTACATGTACATGTATCACGATTCCGTGCTCCCGTCGTGTCAGTTCTTAACTTTTTTACATTTATGTATACCTTTTACTCTATCAAATGATCAACTAATAAAATATTCTTATATTCTATTGAATAACATCCACGTACCTCACACTGGGACCGGGTAAAGGGGGTGGGGGGTTGGGGGGTTGGTATAGAATTGTATCCTGAGTATCTGTTAAAAAATGTATTGATATTCCAAAGAAATTCATTCTGAATATTTCATTCGATTCAATTTAAATTGTTGAAAAAATAATCACTTTTCCGCGATAGAAATGTCATTACAAATAAAAAAAAAAAACAAACAACAACATAGCACCCCACCCCCCCCCCCCTTTCCATAAACTAAGTTGGTACAATACATTACTTACGAAGTGTCTTGTATTTTCCAAACACCGTTATCGGATAATAACAATTCATGCAGTTACAATAATATTTGTATTGTGTATGGATAATAATTTCTAAGGTTTATATCTAGATTAATTAGTGAGCTTTTATTTCACATTCTAAATGAGCCGTAAGGCGTATTAAAACCTGAACGGATCAGAAAGGAATATCTCACTTTAGTGTGGTCGGTAAAATAGGATGCTAAATTTTGCAAATCTTTATAAAAAAATATATTTTGAATATATTCAGATAATGACTGTCGGTCTTTCGGGTTGTCAGGATTGCTAAAGAACTACCCTATGGTGTCGTTTGATCAATTCTGACACCCCTCGGTGTGTTCTACGACAAGAAAAACCTTAAAATATGCATTATCTATAACCTAAACACTTACGATTCGGAAGTTTAAAAAATCTGTTGTAAAGAAAATAAAACAATAATGCTAGTAATGACATCAATAATAAAATCGTCCACTTTCAAAATGCCCTGAAAACGTCACGGTGGCCTAGCATGCAGTCATAAATGTATAAAAAAATTAAAAAATACTTTAACTTTTTTTATTCGTCCGTCAATGATGAGTCTTTCGTGGACGAAACGTGCGTCTGGTTTATAAAATTTGAAGACTTGTATCCATGACGAGTTCATATATACACACTTCTAATTGTGTGACACATTACTGCATTTGGATAATCTAAAGTTTGACAGTGCAAACATTGTCTAAACGTCATTTTACTTATGACTTCAGACTTAAACACGTGACTTACTTTTTGGATTTAAAACAAAGAGAGAGAAGATACAAACGGGGCAAAAAAAAAAATCGTAATTCCAATAAAAAACACTTCAACAATATGGCCAAAAATAAACACGACGAAAGGACAAACAACATGTATATCAAAACTTAAATAACTAAAGAACAAACACCATAGATTTCACAAAAACCGGGACAGAAAGAAAGGCAATTCTTGATATACACGTTAAATCGTTCGGGTTAATTGCTCAAGCACGTAAAAAGCCGACGACATTTCACTTTTGGTAATGCCCATATTGTGATTTGGGGTTTTGAGTTTTTTGTTTTGTGAACATGTGTTGTTATTGTCTTTAATTGCCTACCTTTGTTTTTATTTTCTTTATATATATCCGAGCTATTTTGTTGATTTCCTTGTTTCATCGTGCACCTATTTTGTTATTTTTGATATATGTATGTGTACTTATTTTTATTTATATGTATATGCTCCCATTTTCCTATTTCTTTTATGCATTTACACATGTTTTCTTATTTTATTGTTTTTGGTGTGCACCTGTTTTGTTACTTCCATTGTTTGTATATGAACGTGAAAATCCACAAATTTGCAACTTTCCCTCAATCTACGAAAATAAATAAAGCCACCTACTGGATAGCATTGTGTGTGGTTATAATGTTTCTCTTTGTAATTTGTTTCTGCACCAGTTTTATTAATTTAAATATTTTATTTGTATCTTTTTTTTCATGTTGTTGTTTTGTGCATCCGTTTTTTTAATTTTCCGTTTTTGTTTGTTGACTTGTTTTGAAACTGTAACTCTTCGTATATGTGCCGGTTTTCAGGATGTGTATTGTGTTGTTTTGACACATGGTTTTGTGTTTTTTTTTTGTATGTGGACCTGTTTTGAAACTGTTTCTATATGTATGTGAACATGTTTTGTACCGAGGTTTCAACTCCCTCAAGCAAAGTTGACCTTAGATGAAACTGGCTATTTTTTAGGTACTTTTGGTCATATATATAGGCCTTCAACTGTTTTGGTTCTTTTACAGACTTGGCTTCAAATATTCGACTTTGAGCGTTCCTGATGAAGGTAAATCCAGAAAAGCGGTTCGGACGCATTACATTAATAACGTGTTGTTTTCATATTTTGTGTCTTTGTGTTGTTCTTTTGAACACATGTTTTTTTATATGCTGTATTTATATGAGGGTCTGGATGGGGGGTCCTTCATTTCTGTATTCTTTAACTTTTTATGCCATTTTTCTCTATTCTTCATACTGTTTGTCCATTATTCTCTATTCTTTATATTTTAGCACCTCATTATTCTCTATTCTTTATTTTTGTTGTCCATTTTTCTCTATTCTTTATATTTTTTGCCCATTATTCTCTATTCTGTAAACCCCCATCCACACCCTCTTATATGCGTACCTGTTTTGTAACTGTAACTTTTTGTATATGAAAGTGTTTTGTGACTTTGTGTTGTTGTTATGTACACATGTTTTGTTACTTTCCTTGTTCATATGTACCTGTTTTGTTACTGTTTGCTCTTTGTTTATTTTCAGTTTGTCGACTTTGCTATCTTTTTGATATCTATGCTCATCTGTTTTGTTATTTTTTTGATGTGTACCTGGTTTTGTTGTTTTCTTTATTTACATGTGTATCTGTTTTGTTATTTTCTTTATTTGCATGTGTACCTGGTTTGTTATTTTCTTTTTTTGTATGTGCACCTGGTATGCTATTTTTCTTTATTTGCATGCGACCTGGATAGTTATTTACTTTATTTGCATGTGTATAAACCGAAAAGGAAAAGAAAGTGTAGCCAAAGTTAGACAAGGAATCAGAGCTTTCTAGAGGGAGATATATTCCTTAACGAAATGTTTCCACAATTTTGTGAAAGCAAATTTTAATAACACAATACCCGTATGTGCATGCCAGTACCGAAGTACTGGCTACTGGGCTGGTGATATATTCTGGGACGATTAGGTAGTGCTAATAGCGTTTAGAACATATGCTACGCGTAATTTATTTTACTCCATAGTATTTCATAATGAGACTTTAGATGTGTGAATTTAAATATTACAGCGGGATCAGATATTCATAAATTTTGAATTGAATGATTATTGATTTATTCCCCTTTATCTGTAGTTATGTTTTATTTTGTAACGTGATGTCTATGTAAAATGGTTTAAATACACGCAACAGTAATAAAATCACTACGAATCCTAGATTTATTTTTGACTTTTGTACCCGTTATAGGTACACAGATTTTGTTTTGAAGTTTGGCTGTACCTACAATTTTACATCACCGTTTTTAGGGGATAAAAAGTAGAATACATATCCCTTAAATTAAGATACGACCTATATGAACTTCGGTCCTTTAAATAAACTTATACTAAAAGGTGATCAATTTTACACATAAATAAGATCTTTGTAGATTGCTTTTTTGATAACATCATTGATTTTGTAACGAATAAATTCCAACTAAATATGTATTCCTATACATTTATGAAAACTTGTGGTCCTACCTCCTATTGATATTTATATATTGGCACTGCACAAGGTCTTGTGTTTTCTTGAATTGTTTTGACGTCTTAATTTTAATTTTAGTCCTTTGGATGTGTACTGATTGATATTAAAGTGATACATAATTTTTATTTGTTGATTATAATTGGCGAGTACTCTTAGATCGGTATGTTGTGACGTGGAATGATTGGCAATGAGACAACTATCCGAATAAGTCTTGCCGACGTTGATTTAAAGCAATTATAGGTCACGTACGGCCTTGAACGTGTAAACCACGTTTTAACTTGTTTTTATAGTTAGTGCTTTTCCTCTACTGACCAAGGTGATAGGGGAAGGCTTGAAAATATATTTTTAACCCCACCACATTATTGTTTTGTATTGGTTTTCATTATTCGCTGGATCTCATTTTTATGTTTGTTGTTATTGTATTGGTCATAAATCAATCCTTTGGTTTCTACTTCTAAATGTTTTAAAAATTGTCATGTCTTGGCCTTTTATAGCGTTAGTCTCTGGTACAAAGTGTTTTTACATTTTGATTTATGCGGTCGATTAACCCACATTTTTTCTGATAAGTAGGAAATTCTATTTGATTTTCATTTGAAAGGGGGGAGGGGGGCAGTTATATTTTCAGGAACGAAATGCGCATTCTAACCTGTTGCTAAATATAGGCAACTGTTGGTTACCGATTTTCAAAACTCATCAGTCGACGAAGAAGACATGTAAAGGAACAAACAAAAAACTGAGAGAATCCATGAACTGAACTCCAATAGGAGCGAGAACGGACGTGCGGACAGGGTAAACGTCTTATGCTATGGATGCATTACCCACAATTTAAAACTACACGTTGTTAGTCTTGAATGTTTTTTTGATAAATTTTAGTTCATCTATATGTTTTGGAGTTTAGTATAACCTCAATTTTCACTGAACTAGTACATATTTTTGTTTAATGGCCAGCTGACGCCCGCCTCCATCTGCTGGATTTTCTCCCTGTATTGAAGATCGGCTGTTTTCTGCTCTTTGGTCGGGTTGTTGTCTCTTTGACACATTCCCAATTTCCATTTTCAATTTTACTCAAACATACTGTCACAATCGGGAAATAATTTTGGTGCGGCAAATTAAAATCATGTCGCTAGTGAATTGAAAGAAAGATCTAAGACTGCGAAAACATGGTGCAAATGAATTGAAAATTAGTTAATAGACCGGTTTTTACATGAGAAGCTTACTTTTGTTTTATTTTGTATTTTGTACACTATTATTTTCTGCATTTTTGTGAAGAAGATTATTCATTTTTATCCTGTCAATAAATTGGACAATAATAGAATATATAAGTTATCTACGTTCATATCCGTAGATATGGATATTTTAACACCCTGAAGTATCCAAGTACTACGGATATGAACGTAGATAACGAATTTATCCCGGTCTTAGTCTAAATCTGGCGATTTTAGAGAAATTTGACCACAAAGTTTAACGTGAAAGCAACGTTTTTTCATTTTTAAATATCTTTTATTGAAATTTGGGAATTTGACATATTTTAAACGGGTGTAGGGTACTACCTTTGGTAGAACCCTACAGGTAGACAAATATAAGACGTTTTAAACTAGAGACAGAGAAACTGAAATGGGTCGAATTTGGCGCGCAATGTTTTGAGAGTTACATCATAAACGGTGTGACGTCAACGTGGGCCATTTGCATAGCTAGGTCAGTAGTACCATTCATTGACAATGAGGCTGCATAGTGATGCATTTACTAAAATGAGTGGAAATAATCGATATAATAAGATAAAATCGTTAGTGGATTAAGTATTTAATTATACAGACATCATGGAAAATCTACAGAATTCGATATTTCAGAAGGAACAACCATGGAACTAAGGAAAACGCGTGAAATTCCCGATGTAATGGGTAGCAACGTCCGGGGATATGGGTTAGCAATACCCAGGGGCTATGGGTTTTGTAACGACGTGCGTTAACCAATCAAACTCCTAGAAATATACTAAGCCGGGGATAATAGTTCATATTAGACGGGCAATATCATTTAATATATCCTGTTGTCCTACTCTGAAATAGTCCCCGCATATTGAGTTGAAGATAGACCCGCTCTAGTACCTGCGTATAGTAAATACATTATATTAATGTAAGTCACAAAAAATAATTTGAATTATTGCCCTTTATACATGGTAAATACGATAAGATTTGTAAACAAAGTTAAGGTTTTGTTGATAACATTCCGTTCAAATAAATTAGTCTCAAGTGGTGTCTTCCGTATGAAACCGACATTGTTTCTTGAATAAGCATCTGCATACCCGGCTCTAAATGGGTATTATTTTCTGAAAGAGAATTCCGACTAGAACATTTTTTATTCGTAAACAGGGACGTAAAAGGCATACAAATATATCTCGTAGCAACAAAACAATACCGGCTCAAACATCACAGTTGAAAATCTTCTTGTGTCAATATTATATAGGGCTTTTGATAATAAAACTGCATAGATTTATAAACATATCTGTACATCTGACATATAAACGTTATTCTACTTCAGAAAGATCTTTTGAACTGTATAGAAAGATTCATAAGTATCTTCACTTTAGATATGCATAATATAATATTAAAACATCCCACTCACAAGATTTTTTACGATATCTCTGCTAATATATTGGTGTGTGTTATATATTATCATAGCTAATCGGAATCAGAATGGCATTTTGATATATTGCACCATAAAGAAATGATTTAAAAGAAAACGTTAACAGTTACATATTTAACCACAGAGTTACATCTCAGTACCATATACATAGAATTATAAGTCATCATTGACTTTGAATGATGATAACAATTAAAGTTACACCTCATTACAATCTTCAAAAAATCATATTAGCAATCCTTAAAAGGAAATTACTAGTGACATTACAGTGTAATAAGGAATTAGTATAGATTCTATAATTTCAAAAAGTTTCTATACGAATAGAGTTGTTTTATGTATTAAAAAGAAACAATTATCAATCTCCAATTGTTTGATGCCATATAACCGACTATCTTTAATCAATGGATGAAATATTTCAACAACAGAAACACACAGAATCTATTTTGGAGTAATTTCTTCTGCATAAATTATATTTTACAAACAATTTTATGGACAGTTGTTCGTAAGGAAGACACCGACAAAGATACTATAACATTCTCATATGTATTAAAAAGTAAAATAACAAAAATACCGAACTCCGAGGAAGATTCAAAACGATACTAAATGCATATTTTATATGTGGCGTTGTTAACCAGGTGAAAAGAGGTGTTTTGGTATCAATTAACAAGCTTAAAATTGAATGTCATAATGGCAAGGACGAATTGTATTGGGAACAACAATTCAATAGTTTGAACAATGCTAGTGATAACATACAGAATGATTGACAGATGGTACATCCGGGAAGTAATAACTAAATATCTACTTATAATGTCAAGAGAGGACATCCTTTTCAAGTGCAATTAGATAAATAATAGTCAATTCTCTGGCACACTTTACTGGGAACAATATAGAAATTAGAAATAGAACGACCATGTAACAATTTATCACCAACTAAATTGATAAAAAAACATTATAATTGATAACACAATTGAAATGAATATGAAGTATCCGAGTGTGTTTGAGGCGCCAACATTTTTCTTGATAAAGTGGATTAATATACTTTGGCGAAAAATACCACAGGGACATTCGAACTCATGATTTGAAAAAAAAACTGACAAAGGCATGGCAAAAAGGACCAAAAGACAAACAAACTAAAAACTTGGGATTTTTGAGAGACGTTTCATTGTTTGCTCTGGCACAGTCCAATGTAAACGGACTTCATGATTTCAATACTAGTGAATTAATCAGGTTGATTTTTCAAAATTCTTCTTTTGTAATAGCATGAACAGTACCAATTTTACTGCACCAGTTACGCATTTCAACAATTACCCTTTTCTCAGTGCTTTTCGAGGCAACAACTATTTCATAGGCGAAAACTATATATGTTTAAACGTTAAAAAGCTATAACGTATTCAGTCTTAATCATGTTAATACATATGTCTGAGTAGACTCGTTTCGGTTATTGGACTTCTTTTTGTTGAATTAAATGATTATTGTCGACTTTTTAACCTGATAATTAATTTGTGCGTCTTTTATGTCAGACAAATGTAATCGTTTGAGTGTAGAGTAATGAAAACAAAGTTATTTCTTATAATATGATTTTGTAATTAGTGCATAAGTGGAAAATGGTAGATAAACAGTAGTATAACGGTGTTCAAAAGTCATGAATCGATTGAGAGAAAACACATCCAGGTTACAAACTAAAACCGAGTGAAACACATCATCTATAAGAGGAAACAAAGGAACGACATGAACACTGAAGTGCAACAAAAACAAACGCCAACATACATAGAAACGAACTATTTGATAACAACTGCCATATTTCTGACTTGGTACAGGACATTTTAAGAACAAAATGGTGGGTTGAACCTGGTTTTATAATTTTTATTTTTCTAATTCATTTATTGTTTCCTACATACATCTTATATATCGTAAAGCACTTACTGGTGAATTTAAACTTTTTTTTACATATTATAGTTTAAAATAATTTGCATTCTTTTATTTCGAGAGTCTGAAAAAGAATCTATGAAAAAAATCTGTTTGAAGGATTAATTTGATGTTATCTTGATACCTTGAGGTAAAACGATCTATGAATATGAATGTTTATCGGACGGGCAGGCAGACGGACAGACAGATAGACTAACGGACATGCTGACTGACGGAAACAATTACCATAGCACCTGTAATAATAAAAACGCGTACGGCCGGAAATTCAGAAAATTCTACATAAGTGACAATGATTAGTAAACGGAATTGATTTTGTAATAAATTCACATTTAAGTCGTAGTAAATACTTTTACAGCAGTTATTTTTTCTGTTCGTTTGATCATTATCACCGACGGTATGTACGCATGAACGATGCCATTTTGTAACATACTCCTCTTTGCTGTTCTTGTCTTTTTTATTTTTATTTTTTAGTACACAAGAATGCACACCATAAACCCTAAAAGATACACTTGGGCTGTTTTCTGCTCTTTTGTCGGGTTGTTATATAAAAAAGAAGATGTGGTATGATTGCCAGTGAAACAACTCTTCACAACAGACCAAAAGACACATTCTCCATTTCAATTCTCAATTTTATTTACAGCTTATTTCAATTCGTGTCTATGTTTAAATCTCATATCTATATGCAGTATGACTTAAATGATCAATTTTGTGATATAAAAAACTCTGTAGAGAATATTTAGTCATGATGTTATTCTTACTATTATCTTTAGTGTAGTAAACTTTTCATAAAGATAGAACTTTCAGAATTTGTTTTCTTGGCATGCACAGTGAAATCGTACGTTTGTTTTATCTAACACTGTGATATAATCAAAGCTATTTGTAGTGCAGTGTTCAAAACATTTGACGTTGAACACGTAAGATAATAATCTATAAAAGAAGAACAATTAATATCTATTATATCGACAAGAAGCATTAGTTGTAAATGAATAATCATATTCGGGCTATTTAAATAGTAAGTATATTGATGATATTAATACATGCATATATACAGGTATATAGATTATAATCATAATGAATTGGTTTTGTCATAATGATTAAGCATTTTAAATGGATCGACAAACCAATACTTCCTTTTGAACGGGTCTGAATGCACTCTTATACCGTGCGCAGATGTACTTTCAAAATATGATTTTAAAAGTAGAAGTTGAGATTACAGGAGACAGAAAACAAGAAATCAAGCAGCCACAAAACCATAATAGTCAAAGTATACAAAAATACAAATATTTTTATTGAAAGAAATGAAGGTGGAAAATTATCACAACAACAGCAACTACAATAATAGGTAGCATGCTTATAATTTGATACGCCAGACGCGCGTTTCGTCTACATAACCCTCATCAGTGACGCTCATATCAAAATAGTTAGAAAGCCAAAACAAATACAAAGTTGAAGAAAAACTAATACCATATCTACGTACAAATATGATAGTCTTATTTAAATGGTATCTATAGTTATATATTCCTATTACTGTTAGACTTCATGTCTTTCGCATTTTACCCCATTGTGTAAGTGAGGAACATATGTCTTATTGTGTATAAGTCAGAAATACGCAATGAATATTTTATCTAGATCACATGTTGCACCAAACAAAAAAAATAAATATGGCCAAATATTCATAAAAGTAGTCTGCATATACTATGGAATTCCTTTGATGTTTTTAGCTTACGATTAGGCAATGCGGAATCCAATGCCTTTAGTATACATTCTCTAACAACGTTGCATCCTTTCTCTCTAGATTCGACAGAGGTAATGTTTTCCTTTATCAAAGCACCGTGTCGTACCACAATAGTTTTTAATGGTGGTAATTCTTATTTTGCAGTAATATTCAAGTAACAGATCCGTTGATATTACTCAAGATACCTTTTTAGTAAAGAAGAAACCCAGATCCACTTCATCAATGTTTTTGAATTATTTCCTATAAAGTGAGAAATCATAGCAAAATATTTTAGAAAATGTGTATGTCTTTTATCGTAATCGTCTCCAATATGACGAAGTTTAACACTTATATCATATCTCTGGTAAATGTATTCCATCTTTATGTTGTTATACTTCACAGACGAATTAACAAACAATAGTTAATATCAAAACTATAGCCTGAACACATGTATATGTTATCTTTCGAAAGAATATCATAAATGTAAAAAAATAAATAACCCCGATTGTGACTGAATGTTTGGGTATTTCTCTTAACCTTATTTTAGAGATCATTTGAGCTACGCAACAGTTGAAACAAACGAATAGACCTATTTATTCTAATGCAGTGTATTTTTGGGCATACTGAAATATTTTAAAATAGTAGCTTATCAGATGGTTCTGATAACGATTAATAGACATTTAAAATAAATTTTTAGAATAAAAAAGAAATATATGTTCATAAATAAACTGTTAGTCATGATAATAAGTATCAATCAGTAGGAATAGAAAAGACAATGCGAATATTTCTATTAACAGATACTTATTTAATCAAATATTTATTTGATAGACTCAGATAGTTATAGTCACAAATGCGTTGTTTTTGTACTTAACATTTTGACACATATGTGTGAGGTAATTGATATTTAAAAAAAAATATTGAATTAATTCCCTCAGTGTCTGATTTTTCCACATGATAAGTTACAATGAATTGTATTTGGTGTACTGGGTGACAATTTACCATGTACACGTGAGAAACACTTACAAGTAACAGTTGTAAACATTGATCGTAGATTATGTAATGGTGCGTGTTGTTATTTTAGCGGTATATTTAACATTGCCATCAAGCGCGAGGTTTGGCTAGCCACAAAACCAGGTTCGACCCACCATTTTTTCTTAAAATGTCCTGTACCAAGTCAGGAATATGGCAGTTGTTATCTAATAGTTCGTTTCTATGTATGTTGCATTGTCGTTTGTTTTTTGTTGCACTTCAGTGTTTCTGTTGTTTCGTTGTTTTCCTCTTAAAGTTCATGTGTTTCCCTCGGTTTTAGTTTTAACCCGGATTTGTTTTCTCTCAAACGATTTATGACTTTTGAACAGCTGTATACTACTGATGCCTCTCTTTATCTATAACCTAAAGCTTGACATAATACATAGCGTACTATATATACAACTCCTGTAAAGTAATTGTATATCGTTACATAAGTTAATGTAATGAGAAAACACAAGATGGTCAAAAGTATTTTTCCTTCGTAATAGGAATAACAGAATGGCATGTAGACACTCTATAGACAAAGCACATAAGCAAAAATGAAGGAGAAGAATAAAAAATGATTATATCACGTTGACACAAAGGCGGGATGTATAAATACCGAGCCACGCCAAAATGATATTACCAAAAATGGACTAAACAGCAAAGGTAAAAATTGTACAAAGACAAATATAAAGAACACTATAACACGGACGTAAGATGATAAGGAGAATTTATCTACAAGGTCTTGGTATCTTCCGTTGAACTTCATTAGAAAGGACGCAACATTCTTTGACATAACCCTGGTTTATCAACTTTCTGTTCAGACACTGGTGACGTTTTATAAAGTCTCAATAGCAGCTGCAAGCTCTTAAATACCGAATGAGTTGGAAAATGTATATCCCATATGCAGGTGAATTTTGGTATATTGCTGCTAAGGTGGGGCAAATTTGTATTTTTAATAGTAAAATCGTTTGTCATAGATTCTGTTACTGAGATGACCGCTATGTCAAATTCCAAGTATAAGTCTAAACATGAGGTGGACGCATCAGTGTCTGTTGTTTCTTTAATTTCTAGTTCTGGAGAACATATTAGTGGAACCTTATCAGTAAAGTTTGAATTGTTAATGGAAAAAACATCATCAATATATTTAAATGTGAAATTGAATTATCTAGCGTATTTGATCTTCTTGTTTTTGACAAGATGGGCGAAAGATACCAGAGGGACATTCAAACTAATATGTCGAAAATAAACAGAAACAGCCATGGTTAAAAAAGAAAAAGAACAATAGACAAACAATAGTTAAAAAAACACAGCATTGAAAACTAAAGACTAAGCAACACGAACGACAAGTGTCTGAAGGAACTCCTACTCATAATGAAAATAAGAAGAGGTCGGCAAGGAGTGGCACAATTTTCGTTTCCATAGGAGTAATGATGATTTGTTGAAAAAGTGTACCTTCAAATTCAACAAATATTTTGTGTATAAGAAACTCCTGTATACATTGGTTTAGCATGTTTTAACTTTTTGTATTAGCAAAATATGTCGTAGTGTATCACAAAGCAATAAAATTGTAGCGCATGTTACCGTTTTATATTAGAAAACACTGTATATTATTTCTTTTAGACGACTTCTTCAATTTGACATATGGAAAAACCTTACGTGTTAATTGGTTACCGGGGAACACGTACGTTTTATGTCCTATTTTTTTTAATTAACAACATTGAAGAAAGGGCTATTTCTTTGCACCGTTACCTTTGTGGTTGGTAGCGGAAAATCTTAACAGTTCTGAACGGGAACCAACAATTACCTTATCAATTAAAGATAACAGTAGAATTATTTTTAGATATCTTCAATTCAATAAAATATTAATCACTGCTAGTTATATAAAGTAAAACTTTTCTTCCACAAATGTTCCAATATCCAACAATTTCATCAATTCTATTTTAAACATCTCGAAACGTTCCAACAAGCAGTAGGGGGTCTTATTTACTTTTATTGTCTAATAACATTACGAAGATCAGTGCCTTAACAACAAAAATAATCAAAGCTATTGATTGAATTCCCATGTTTTAGTTTTAGTTTTTAAAAATATCAGAAGAGACATTTAATGTCGAAATGCACATCTGGTGCAGTAAAAAGTAGGGTACCGTTAATGTTATAAGTGATAACATGAAATATAGGTCTAAAACTTCAAAATATTTCTGAAATTATCAAAATTGATTTGATACCTACAACTAAATTTTTATCTTTATACTGAATAGCATTTAAAGGATATTCTAATTTCGATCCTTTATCACAATATGAAAAGATCTATCTCTGTAGGACTAATATATTATATAATATTTCTTTATGACATTGAACTTGTTCCTTGACATATATAATTTACTGTACAGTGATATGTAAAAGGAACTCCATAGTATAAGTAATATGCTTGATATTACCTTTACTTAGGTTTAAATTATGTTTTCCGTGCCACTTTTAATCAATTTGCAAATAATGTTAATTAAAAGGAGGTATTTTTTTTACGACATAAGTCAACAACTAATAACACAAAAAGCCCAAAAGACATCTACAATGAACAAATGGTTTTTGCAAACATATAAAGAAAATCTGCCATACACAACAAAGGTACATAAGAAACTTTTTGTATGATTTCACTTGTATTTTGGAAAATTTCGAACATTTTCCTCACAGTTGTCGTTGAAAGCTGTTTTAAAATACCTTCAAATTGAGGAAAAATATACTCTACATTTGCTTGAATATGTTTGTTTGTAAATAAAAACGGTCGTAAACTAGCACACGCCTATCTATAGTAATTACTTATCTTTTGAATACGTGACATGCGATATGACCTGTTTTTAATTTAACTCTATTGTTATGCAGTATATATTTGTACTGTAAGATAATCACAAGGAACTATAACATTAGATCGGATTATTTGTGGGCATACTGCCATACTATTATTCATATCAACACTTCACCATTCGGGACTTTTGATTTCAACACGATATGGTATATAAAATGTCATTACCGGTCACAAGGAACTGACTTTTAACCATTGTTTTCCATTAAATGAAGATTATTTCATTTTTATATGTTTAAGGCGCATTTATAGACCAAAAGATTATAATCTAAAATTATACTTAATACGAATACCACTGTGACTACGAATATTTTATTAAACCAATTATCGGGCCATCAAGGGTATGTTATAAACATGTATAATGATAACAAATATACATCGGTGTGAGCCTAGGCTCCGTGTTGAAGACCGTACTTTGACCTATAATGGTTTACTTTTATAAATTTTGACTTGGATGGAGAGTTGTCTCATTGGCACTCATACCACATCTTCTTATATCTATATAAGTAAAACAGAAATAATGTTATGAATTCATTCTTTGTTTTAATCTACCATTTCTGGTTGTAAAAATCTTCTTTTGATTGTTTTTAAAGGAGGTTAAAGTACTTAGGGGAATAATCATAAACCATCGATCTACCTAAATCAAACAATCTAACGATCAAAAGTTAAAAGAAAAAAAAAAAACGAAGAAAAGAAAGAAAGAAAGACCATGTTCAGGGAAAACACAGACCTAAAACAAGGGTAAATTAGAATGATTTAAAAAAATCATTAAACAAATGTTCGTTTATACAAATGTGAACTATTCATTTATGTCTCTTGTTAAGTGTTGTCTCATTGGCAATCATACCACATCTTCTATTTTATACTATGATTACAATCCACAATTGACCACAATAAAAGCATAGATGAAATTGTACATCAGTTTTTTTTATGACATCATAATCAAGTGAATATAATATTACAAATTTTATTATAGAAAAAATTCACACTAATCTTCCGACTACTTTGGTTATATATAGATATCAATACGATATAACACTTGAGTCTATCTATGTTGATTCCGTCATACTTTTATCAAATCCCCAAAAAACGTTTCTACTTGCTTTTTAACTGTTTTAAAAATCCCTAATCTACATAAATTTTAATATATAAACATGAGTATACAAGTTCATTTTCAAAACACAAATCTGAAACTGTAACACAATGGACGAATCACAAAAACGTAGTGCTAAAGAATATGGATATAGCCTGAGAAAATGTGGCGACAATTTTTACAATGAATACAATCAAAACAGTTTATCATATTGCTACCCTTCATTTCTTGGTAAAACAAAAGAACATACTTCAAGATACTTGGTGCTCTTAATCTTCACACTGTCGTCAATACAAGGATACACATAATAAGAAAATATGAACGTTTTAAGAAGTTCAATTGTTAACACACTATCTTCGGTTTGACTTGGTGCTGCAAGACATTTACCAACATAAAGACAATGTACAATACGAGTACCAAGTAAATAATTCTTCTGTAACAATTGCTGGGATATAAGGCATTTACCTGAATGGATGTTGTATGCGTGGTCTTAACCCGAATGTAGACTATAAAACATACACTCAGTGTCTTGTCTGAATATATATGTAGTTCTCAAGTTTTAGCTGTATTTGTACTGAAATGATGAACTCATACTCGTACAATTGACTTAAAAGCGTTTTTGCAGTACCAAATGGTGTTAAGCTAATTACGTTTTCGATCCGAATGATTTGTTCATCTCATGACATGTCATTTCTAATATTCTACAGGAGAATTCTATGGTGGACATGGATTGTAATTATAAGCATCAGTTATATTGCGGCAATGGATTGAAAACAATTAAACAAAAATACTAAACTCCAACGTAAATGAAGAAAGGTGTGAAAGTTCATCAACTGACAAAATCAAACGTTATCAACAATCGAATCGAGATGAAAAAATAACTGTTATTAAAATTAGATTAATCTATTACAATTGTAGATTCTGCAATTATATCTTTTTTAATTTACATGTTATTTTATGGTTTATACATTTTTAAAATAAAATAATGAAACAAAGCAACACTGAATGTTTGACTTTTTGTGTCTTTTGGATTCTTTCCATTTGACGTAAACATCTCATCATCCTTTTGTCATATGTTTGTTATATGTTAAACAACAGCCTACAATGTTTGATAACGACATTACATCGTAAACAAAAAATCTCTGTGTAGTGATATCTGACATGTTTTTATTTTTAAAAAGTTACTGAGCTTAACCATTTGAGTTGATTTGGAAAGTAGAACAAATGTATAAAAACTAGTGAGTTATTAAATGTATTCAAAGTATTAAATTTTCAAAGAACTTATTGTGTGAAAAAAGGGATTTTTTTACCACGAAGAGCCGCATCACGAAAGAATTTTCGGGGTATACTAATTTACGGAAAAATTAATCTCACTTCGTACCCCGAAAAATTTAACCACATATGTGAAAATGTCTCAGCTTCGAAACGAGCCATCATACATATCCAAGTTAATGATATGGACTGAGCTTCAGAAGAAAACGTTATCATTACCGCCTATGGAGAAACAATTGCACATATTGCCCCAGTTGAAGAGAGCTAAACTCCTAAGATCGATACAAAGCAGTAAACGAACTAACACAAACATAGACCGGAAGTGGCCGGATACTTATACGTTCCCACTACAACAAAGACACTTAGTCTAAATCTGAGAGTACTCGCTGTCACTGACATCTTGTTCAAAGCCTATAAAAAATAAAATAAAATAATGTATCAAAGACTAAAATATCAATCAGTACACATCCAAAATCCAATGGATGTAGTATAAAGACGTCACAAACAGTCAAGGAAAACATGACCTTCTTCAATGCCAATATACAGATATCGACAGATTGTAGAAATGGCAATGTGCATCTGTGTATAACAATAATATTTGGTTTGGTTTTAATTTACTGATAACAACAATAATATTTATATCAATATACACAACATATCTACACTTTCTTTTGATGAACGTTAGTATTAAATACAGATTTCAAATAATGACTGATGTGTTCTTCTCCTGTATTTTAAAAAAAGTTTTTCTAAAATTTTCAGTATAAATGTGTATACTGTTGTAATCTTGTTATGAAATGCTTTGTTGTCAAAAGCCCATGACAAAATGATTCCAGTTATCTGTTTTAATTGCTAACAGTGTTTCTTTTTTGACTTGTTCTGTTTGTGTAGTTTTTTGTTTGATAGTTTCATCTGTATGGTTTTTTTACTGTCTGTGTTTATTACTACGTTTAAAATTTGTTTAATGGTATCACCAAACCGTTTGGCGATTGTGTTTATCTATTCATCGTAATAACTTTTTTAGTATTTGACTATTACTGATAAATGGCTAGTTCCGACCGCTAAAAAAGATACCATCTTATTGCAGGACATCCTATCAATATATAGTTTATAATACAGAACACAATTTAGTTCGAAGTCCCGAAACATTTTAATTCATAATAGAATTAATTTACTAATATTTAAAATACTTCATTTCAATCATAATAATTACATGAATTATGAATAATTTCATTGATAAATTAAATAGTATTGTTCTTTTAAACATATTAATTTGAACTGACTGAATATTCTATAATATGCATAACCTACTAATGACAATAATATTGATTTTCAAATTTAATAAAATCTATTTTTATCATATAATGTATTCAATATCATACATTACTGTACATATGATATTCATTGCCTTATAGATCATATATCTCTAGTATTTTGCTGTAATCGATATAATCGAACTTACAAATTATTACATGTCTTGTCATTTTTCAATGTACATTATTACCGATTCTATTCTGAATCAATTCTTGCAATTCTTAGTTACTGATATCATACTTAGATAGTGTAAGATTCATTGACCAAGTTACGTTCTTCACAATTGTTAATGATATCAATTGTATTACGTCATATGTTAATCATAATTATATCATAATCTAAAATGATCATTATAGTTAACTAATCTTAATTTTATTGTAAAAATTCATTTATTACTGTATTAATCATGCTTTTACATATTGTATCTTAAGATCTATAATAATTGATAATTAATGACTAATTATTAAATCATTAATTCATTGATATTAAATTACGATTATCATCAGTATTCACTAATGTTCAATGTATTCTGTATGATTACTAATATTTCTAATCTTAAGTATCACTAATTAGTCATAAATTCATTTGATTTAAAATTACATTAGAACTGAATTATTGATGCTGTTATAAGTGTTCATTACTGAAGATTGTTATCATATTCATATCATGATCATGCTTTTAACACTGTTAATTATAATCATTTAATATACAATGTCTAATTAGTTTTGACTGTATCTATTCTTGATTTGACGTAATTTATTTCGTATAATTAATTACATATTGACATATTGATATAATCTTTTAAAAGACATAAATATATTAATTACAATCATGATTGGATGAACAATGATCATTGCTTTATAATGTACTAAGTATTACAATCATTATACAAATCATACAATGTATAATTGAAAGATTAATATTTACTATAAATTAAATAATTCGTACAACTTATTTTACAACTTGAAAATTATATTAGATTATGTTATTCTGAATATTCGTAATTAAATGATTTAGATATACAAATATTTCTCATAAATATCAAATTATACGATTATCCAAATGTAGTGATGATAAATAAATTTCATTATTATAAATACAGTTCAATATCATTCTACTTAATTTAGAGTTATTTCATTTGAATGTATAAGATTATAACTAACAGTCATATTACATGTAATATAATTTTACTATTATTATTCTATGTATTAAATATTATCATAAATAATAATGTAATTCATAAATCAATCTAATGCAGAATATATACATTATCTAATTCATCAACTAGATGATTAATCAGTTAATTCATAGTTACATAATTAAATTTATAATTAATTTAATCTAATATTATGACTTTAATAATAAACATATATCGTATTTATATGTTTTAAAATCTTACTTTTGTCAAATTTAATATTCTGTTAAATGAAGTTAATCATTATGTATTAATCACATAATATAAATATATCAGTTGATTTGAACTTAATCATATTGACTTAATGATGATTCTGTCATTAGAATTCTTTAGTTAAGATACTTTGAACTGTTAATGTGTAATTCTGATAATTTTAGTTATATAATCTTAAACTTTAAAAGCTTATGACTTTAATAATTTAATCATATATGTAATTATATATCTATTCTTAATTCTATAATTAATTTGATTTAAAGTAATTGTTTATATATAAGTTATTGATTATTAATATTCTGTCAGTTCATTCTGAACTAGATGTTACAATGAAATTGAATCAATTGGCAATGAAGAGTTTTCTAGTATTTTATCTATGATTAATGTTACTTACATATATAGCTTGTCATTATATCAATCTATAATAGTAACATAATCAATTCATAGCAATTACTGATAGATGTATTACATACAATAGCTATTCAAAGAACTATGCATTACAGTTCAAAATTCATATTCTATTAGTATTGAATGTTCCAATAATTAATAAATCTTATAATATATATATATATTCACTTACATAGGTAGATTTCATCTGAATACAAAATTCTGTCAAACAATTATCCTCAGCTAAGACCTATTTGACCTTTCACCAAACTTCTCTTTTGTTGGACGTTTAGAAAAACTTGTTTCTCAAGCATATCACATGCAGTCAATTTGGCGGTTTCGTGTAAGTGTGTTTGACTCTATTTGAATCACAGACCAATTCATACCTTGAAATTGAAATATTAGAAGTTTCATTTGACAAAATCAAATCTGAAGTTCCACAACATATGGATCAATGTTAATGAATTATTGTTTAAAGAACAAATTCGGTATTAAAAGTAAATGGCTCAGCATACATTTGTTAAAAGTATTTCAAATCTTTCATAATGAAAGCCATGCACACCAAATCATTAAACACTTGTGCGATATGTTGTCAATCTTAAAAATCCTATTACTGTTTAACTCGAAATACTAAGGATTTTCTTATCCCAGGCATAGATTACCCTAGCCGTATTAGGAACAACTTTTTGTAATTTTAGGTCCTTAATGCTCTTCAACTTTATACTTGTTTGGCTTTCTAACTATTTTGATCAGAGCGTCACTGATGAGTCTTATGCCGGCGTCACACATTGGCGTATACACTGACGTACATCAGACGTACAGAGAAAGTTAACTAAGTCTGTATACGTTAGGTGCACGCAAGAGGAACGCTAAGCAATCCTTAGACGCCGTTGCATAAGTTTGAAGTACGTCGAAATACAAAGATATACGCTTGGTGAACGCTTTAACTCCAGGAAAATTTTATGCAGCATGAAAATTTTCATTTAGCTCGAGCGTTTTTCAAACGTATACCTGTTCGCTACAGCACGTAATACATACGTTACAAGCACATTGGAAAACGCTACATATAGGTTTGAGACACGTTTAGGGCACGTTGTATACGCCCCAAGATCGTTCAACTTTACTTTGACTTTTACTTGGACGTATGCGGGCGTGTTTGTAACATACGCATGCGTAGTGTCAGCACTCCGTGAACGTATAAAACGCACACATGGCGTATGAAAACGTATTCTGACATTCAACGAAACTTGCTCTGACATTTATATAGTGGCATATGTCCGTAATTTACAAGACCATGTTATCCAGATAGTAAAGTACAATCAATAAAATTGAGAATGAAATGTGGAATATGTCAAAGAGACAACAACCCGACCAAAGAGCAGATAACAGCCGAAGGCCGCATATGGGTCTTCAATACAGCGAGAAAATCCTGCACCCGGAGCGTTCATTTCATATGCGTTAGACAAACGCCAGACATACGCCAACATACATTACCTGAACACCCGAAAATGGCGTATGTACGCTTCGTACGCCCTAAACACGCGTAAAGCTCGTTGTGAACACAATACAAATATGATTGAACAAGTTGAATGCGTCCAAAATTACTAGTGTATTGGCAGCATGCATGTTTTTTACCACGCCTGGCGTACAACGGTGTATACGCTGATGTGTACACCGGTATTATGTAGACGAAACGCGCTGTGGCGTATCAAATTATAAGCCTGGTACCTTTGATAACTATTTACGATTTTTAGTTTTTACGTTAAACTTTTTTTTAGTATTCATGCCCATCTGCTGGTGGACATTTTGTCCCGAGGGTGTCATCCGCCCATACAGTTGGCTCTGTTGTGGTGACATTAAATAACATTACTTTGTTGTATTTTGTACATTTACTACTGATAGTTTTGAAACTATTCTAAACACTAATGTTTGAGTACATCAATGCATAGTTTTGCGCTCCTCAACTTCGAATTTGATTTGGCTTTCGAACTTTGTTAGAGCACCAAGGAAGAGTCTATTGTAGACGATAAGCGCGTAAGACGCATCATGCGTTTTACCCTGTGGTGAGCTTTTCAATGCACCGTTGAGGTGTCGACTTAACTGCTAATTAAACTAGGAATTGCGTGAATAAAAAGGATTTTCTACCCCATGAATAAACTAACCTATTTGTATTGGACAAATATTTCGGAATGTTTGGTCATGATTCCTCGCACTTTATCTGTCTTTCTTTTTTTTTATTTGAGCGTCACTGATGAGTCTTTTGTAGATAAAACGAGAGTCGGTTATACGAAATTTTAATTCTACAATGATGTTCTTTCTAAAAAATAGAAAACAATATCATTGTTACATTCATTTTTTTGGTAAATAAACTGTTTATTAATTGTTGAAATATTCAAAACACTAAGACTTATTAACTCCTAGTTATAGATTGACTTGTATTTAGCACAACATTTCGGGATATCAGTATTTTTCGTACTTGCTTTTGCCTTTAAATATTTATTACAGAGCCACTAATATGTCTTATACAAACGAAATGCGCATCCGACGTACAAAACATAGAGCTGGTATATATTATGAGTATTATGAGCCTATACACGCGTCAGGTGTACCAAATTATAAGCATGGCATTTTGCATGAGATTTTAGATATGATTATCTAACTGGTATTTTGATAATAAAATCTATTAATACATAGAACGTACGAAGGGCAAACACCAATGAGTAATATAAAACATAAATAAAAGGATAAAAATAGGTTGACAAACAGAGTTAAAAACTCCAATAGATCATGGAAAGACAGAAACCCGAGGGATCTCGAGAGGGTTTGTTATTTTCATTATTAAGCCATCACACTATTTGAAAAGCATGATTAACATGTACCATAAGCAGGAAATCCCAAAAGCAGCAAGCTTAGTTAGCTGCAGCAGTTGGCTACATTTTATGTTTTATTTGTTTTAAGTGATTTCAAAAGACTTCCAACTCACCAAATTTTGTTTATATTTTTTGATATTTTCAAATGTTTTGTAAAACGGGAGAAAGATGAACATCTGTACTACTTAAACATTTGTATTCATATATGAACTAATGTTTTAGTAATATTAAACATGAATTAAGTTTCTTTATACCCAAACTTCTTTTCAACCATCTCATTTATACGTAATCAATAACCATTTACAATTAAAGATATGCACAAAATAGATCAAGTGAAATTTAACAAAAGAATTGATTCGTATCATAATTATACAGTGAATAAAACATTAAAAATAGAATATAGTGAAAATTGACAGCTAAAATATCCAATTTTGATAAATTTAGATATGAATACCTTACGATATTATCAATTTATCCAGGTTGAGATAATCATATTTTATAAAATCCGAACAAAACTGTTTGCACTTGATCTTTAAATATATTTAAAATCCTAAACCACGTGAATAACGATTATATAAGCAATGTTTAATATCGTATATTAAGTTGATAGATTTAATAACCGTACAATGAACGAATCACAAAAAGAACTTCTAAAGAATGTGGACGTTTCTTAAGAAGATTTGGAGACAATTTTAATGATGAATACAAACAAAGACCTTATCGTCTTCCTTTATCTCAATTCTTAGTAAAGCAACAGAACATACTTCAAGATACTTGCTTCGTTTAACTGCTACATTGGCGACGATACACGAATTCACAAAGTAGGATTATATGGACATTTCACAGCGGTAAATTTTGTCAAAGAAGATTTCCAAGTTAATGTAAGAGTAAGTGACATTGAATGCAAATAGTTATTCATTAACAGAGGGACAATGAACCTTTACATTAGTAACTAAAGAATCGTGCCGGGAAAATCACCTACAAATACAATATTTGTATGGGTATGTTTGGGCGCGTAGTCTGAATTCAAATGTTACTGGCAAACAGACAGTGTTTTTTATGAGCGTATGAAGTTTACATTATGGTTATAAATGTGCGATGCAAGGATGAAAATATTATACGTTGTTTATCTCGTATTGAACATATCAACTTAATTAACCAGAAACTGATAGAAGTGGCCTGAAAACCTTGACGTAGTTATGAATGAGGTTTGCTTTATACTTGTGTTCCTGTTATGATTCACAGTAGATTTGTTAATTACAATATAAATTGATATTCTGTAGTAGAAATCGTAATGAGTCGTGTTTTGAAATACAATTACGTTGATGCAATTGATTTCAAGTGAGACCAATATATATACTTCGATTTTGTAATTGTATATAACTTCCATTTTTATCTTTGTGCTATGTTATCAGTTTATCATATAAATGTATATTGATATAGTTGTTTTCTATTCGTTTAATTCGGCCAAAACTAAACATTTGAAAGCTAAGGATGTATTAGACATTTAATTTAAATCATTATGAGCAATGTCCAAAAATGAGATGAACAATTTTATTCTCCCCAAAACCCACAAAAGTTACACAGATTTATTCAAACCACCTGTTCAATTGTATAAACCGATCAGCATTCACAACTCATCTAAAGATACATTGACGACAGGCAAAAAATATCACAAAGACATATAATCCCATAGTTGGAAAATAAACACTGTGACAATGCTAAGGAAATAGACGAAAAACGACAAAAAGGCAAACAGCTGTACACAAGATAGAAAACTAAAGACTGAGGAACTAAAACCACAACAATGGTTAGAAAAATAGACATTTTTAGATAATCATTTCGTACTGACTCTTTCAAATAAAAGTTGTAGGTCAAATAAGGCATAAAGTGCGAATTCTGACAAAAGTCTCTTCAGTGAAGGTCGAATAATTTTACATATAAACACATATGGACGTAAACTAGCACACGTCCTTCACATTTGGTTTTTAAATCGTTATCAGTACAATACGTATAAGTCAATATAACCTACTTGTAATTGGATATTTTTAATACACAGTAATTTTCTGTCAAATGATTTAAAAGAACTATACACAAAACAAAGTATCAATTAGATTGATGTCATGACTGGCACATTGACAAGTTATTATTTATATCTACAATTCCATATGAGGAAGTTTTGTTTCAGAGAAAGACTGAAAATGATATCTGGTGTTTTATATTCTGCATTTAAATAAAGAATCCTTATATTCAAATATGAATTACCACACTTTTCTTTTGAAATAAAAAAAAGAAGGCTCTAATTGGCGAGTAAATGTCAGACAGGGTATCGATATTTGACTGATTATTTGGTTGGAAGTTTATCATAGGTAGCTATCCCTACCATGAAATGCTTTGTTGTCAATGCACATGCACATTGATTTCAGTTTTAATTACCATTGATGTTCAGTGCACTGAAACCTATTTCTGTTTGTAGTAACGTTATTGTTTATTTCGTCTTTATGGTTTTCAATATTGTTTTGTTTATTTTTCTTCGAAATTTGTTTAGTAGTGTATAGAAATGAAGAGATGTAGCATAATTACCAATAATACAATCATCTACAAAATTTAAACAAAGTGTCAATTATAGTCCGCCGTACGCCGTCAAAATGAGAAAACCCAATCATGTAATGGTTATAAAGGCTCGAAAAATATATGAAACGATTCGAACTAACGGCCTAATTTATAATTAAAGACTTAATCCAATAAGAAAATAATATGATAGACATGTACAAACGACAACCACTGATTACCGCTCCTGACTGTAAACAGACACATAAAAAATTTAGCGGGATTTAAACATTTTGTGAGCGCTCAACAAATGTTTTCTTAAAGCAAACAACCCCAAACTTTAAATTATAAAGGCATACACCACACACAGCGAGGCGCGAACTTTGATATTTACATTTTGGTATGAACTCTTTAGTTCACATAATTATCCTTGATTTTTTATCGACAAATGGAAAATATGGATAATTGAATAGGCACAAGTTTATCAATATGATACATTTGATAAAGAACTTTTCAATAAACATATTTAGTGAAATAGATAAATAAAACAGGCCTTCAGATGTATTTGATCCAACAGTATCATTATATAAGACTAAGTTTGAAAAACCTTTTCTTGTTTATTTGAAAAGTGCTATCATAACTTTAAAGTGAGTCGTCATTATATGTAGTATAAAATATTTGGAATATAATAAGTATTAAGAAATTATTTATACATAAATTTGTGGTTTTCGAGGTCAAGCACTGAAGATGTTAAGTCTAGCCCTCCACACTCCAAACTACACACTAAAATTTACGACAAAAGGACGAACTTTTCTGTTTCCCTATTGTTAATTTTCCTTTTGGATGTTGATGTACATTTAGGTTTTATTTCACAATGTTCGCTATCCCATGTCTGTTGTGACGTTGATTGTAATATGTATTACTAAATTATTGCACGTTACACAAATTACTTAAAACCGCTATGCCTCCAAAGATATAAAGATTTGTTTTGAAGTTTGTGTACCTGTAGAAAACTTATTCAAACGGGATAGTATCTATTATTACGGTAAATTTATATACATGCCAGGAAATTTCGAATACGACTGTAAATTATCGATCTAAATACAACTTATCTAAATGTTACCAATTCAACAGTAATTATAAATGAATATTGTTATTGGTATTGATATTGATTTTGTATCAGTAAATTAAAGCAAACTAAATTTAAAGTTATATACATATACCTCATTCACGGATATACAATTGTCTACCTTACCATTGCACAAGATTTATCGACTATTTATGATCCTTATAAATCCATTAATCGATGTACTGATTGATAATAAAGTTATCATGATTTTTATAATGTTTTAGTGGCATATTAAACTACTGTAATAAGAGTACTCAAACTGACTTAGTCTGTTTTATTGTGGATGCCACTTATTTGATATTTGTATTATCCATCTGATATTAAAAGCAAACTTTCAATGATTTTATATTACGTATACAATTATGATATACAATTTACTACCATGTTCATTAGGCATTGAAATGTAACATGTTTTAACTCGCACATTCTCTATGTATGTCTGTCCCACTCAGAATCCTTAATTCAAATGGATGTGTTTGTTTATTGTTACATTTGTCTTGATTCATGTTTTTGTACATAATTAGGAGTTAGTTTTCTCGTTTATGTTTTACTATCTGTCATTCGGAGTTTTATTCAACTGTACTCTTATGGCTTTGTATTGATAAAGCCGGATTGTCACGGTCACCTTATATTTGTAGTAATTTGTATGTTTTGAGTCTCTGTGATGAGTTAAGCTTTGGGTTCATACTGCATCTTCTTTTTATTCTTATGTTAAGTACAGCCCTGGTCCAGTGTTAGAGTTATCCTAACTGTAATCCTAGCCAGTCAACCTATTGTATTGACCTGTCCAGGTCACTGATCAATTTAATTCACTAGGATTGTCGTTTTCTATTGAAGTCATGTGTTTTCGTGTCATTCGGCTTTCAACAATAAAAATGGCCCACGATAGCAGCTTTTACAATGCGTTAAAACCAAAATGAAAAATCAAATAAAGTCAATACAGCTTGCATTTCCGTCTTTTAACGCTGACTGTATGTCTTTGTACATATGTTGAAGTGTACGATGAACATATATTTATTTAATTTCTATTGTTTTTAGTTGTAGAAGCGTTGACTATTGCTTCAGTTAACTGCAACTAAACTTTTCTTATTTTTGTGTAAAGTCAAAACTGCACTGTTCACGTCATTTGATACGTCTTTAATCTAGTCTAACATATAGTGTTACTTAAAATATATTAAGTTAATATTTGCTTAAACCATGTATTAGATTGATATAGACACACTGTATTTCGACTTCCATGTAAATCCTGTAGTCACCGTATATAAGGGTCATGTATAATTTTGTACGCTTCTGACACTAAAATTAAGATCTTAAAAGTGTTTCAATTGAGCTTAAATCACTTTATTACAGTGAATATAGACATCATTGTCATTTGATAGCTCTTGACAAGATATTCTAAGTCATTGGTCGATTGCGACGATATAAAGGTCATCAAGTCAATTATATACTTATGTTCAGTGTATAGTATATACGACTGTTTACGTGTAACGTTGAGACATATATGTTACATAACAATATATTATTTAAATTATGTTACTGGTTTCTTAGATTGAACGATTCAACTATCGTTTGAAGTCTCTGAACATAGACCTTAACACAACATATGTAAAATTTTCAAGGTAAACAAGGCTCTAATCATTATAAACGTAAATAACACACTATGAACGTTATTGATCAGTTCCTAGTACATACGTAATCATTCAATTTGTCTTGGAAGTGAATATCATTTGACGATTAGCCATTTAATTGTATCTCAAACTTTCTTTCTATTTGTGATTGACACTATGTTTCACACGATAAAAATCATTGAGTAGCATATTAAAACGTTTAACACACTGACATTTCGGCAACTAGTAACCATAGTTCAGGTATATTCATTTGTTTGTGTTAATAAGTCTTTTGATTGAGTTAAGCCATTTAATTGATATTTCATATGTGTCTTTCTATGTTGTGATGTGACACTATTGTTTCAAGTAAGGTTGGAGGTTGGTACTATTAAACGTTTGAACCCTGTTTGTACTGTCCCAAGTCAGATATGGTTATCGTTTGTGATGTGGTTTATAAGTTTCTCGACGTCGTTCTCGTTTTGTGACATAGATTAGACCGTTGGTTCTCCGTGTTGAATGGTTTTACATTAGTCATTTTGGAGCCTTTATAGCTATGCTTTCGGTGTGAGCCAAGGCTCGTGTTAACGTCTACCTATAATGGTTTACTTAATGTACGATGGAGAGTTGTCTCATTGGTACACACAAATGACGAAAATGGATAGACATGTATCTGTATACCTAACCATCAATACATTCAGTCGATGTTTGAATTAAGCTAATGTACAAAGTACACTATTCTTTGAATGATCTTCCTCGATAAATGTGTATACACAGACATTGACACATTGTTTGCTCAAGAATTTGATATTATTATGAATAAAAAAAGTTGTCGATAAAGCCATGTCAATAGACCTGCTTGCTCCATTTGGAATTCATGAGTTTTAGTCCACTGTTTAATATTCGTTTTATAATATATATATTTATATCTGCAAGAAAAATAATTAGTCGAACAGCGATTGTTGTACTGGCATTTGAAATCCTGCTTCAAGATACGGAAATATAAAAAACCGGTCATTGGTCAATTAATTTATATTTCGTCGTATTTCCAAAGTCGCTGTTAAGAACAGCAAATTCCTAGATGTGTTTTCGATCACAGAACTCATACCACATCTTTTTTATATCAAAGCAGAAAGAAAAGATGATGATGTTGGTATTTATTATCCAAGTTGTCACCACATGTCCGAAACATGATCCACATTCTCTGGCAGTTTGTTTTGTTTCATCCATTGAGTTTGTTTTTAAATTTCTATCTTTTATCTGCTTTGATTATAAACTTATGTTTATATAATCACCCGTTAGGTTCATTGCACGCGACCTAGGAATTTAAAAGTGTTTTGATTTAATCAAATGCAATAGCATATTACTTATATAAATTATATAATATCAAAATCTCTAAAATATCATGTTATCTAGATCGAACTTTATTAAGATAAAGGAAAAACCCTACTTTTGAAGTTACTTTATTTGAAAGATTAGTCAACCGTTATATACTAAGAGGAACTACATGAAAGTTTTATAATTGATGAAATTAAAATTCGTCAGATAAATTATTTTAATGAAATTTTCGTCATGTCAGCTGTAAGTTCATTATCATGATTATTGTATGAAATTATTGTAAAATAAGTAAAAGCCCATTTTGCTATGTAAGAACACGCGTTTACTATTTTGTTAAGGGTTTGGGAATATTTTACGAAATTTGGAAAAGAAATAATTAGAAACGACTATTTAAAGTCTGATATTTAAAAGGAAGGTGTTCAAGTATTGAGGAGTTTAGTCATTTAAACAAAAAAAACCTTGATATACGAAATGTTTTGAACAAGTCTACATAAATTTGTAAGGCCGTACCGTGACAAATCATAAGATCATTGCCTATTTCGGCAACCTTAATTAACATTCATTAATTGTATATGGCATTGTATATCATCGACAAAGATAAAACACTCAACCGAGGAAGACCAAAAGAGATATAATAGGTATAACTTATAATGCATGTTAACAAAAACTAATAAAATGATATCTCAGATGAACGCCACTAGTCTTTTTCCATTTCTAGCTAACAGGGTTGCAATTATGTTTCAAATCCTACTTATTTTAAATCATTTGTATGGTAAATGGTGATCAAAAAGGCATTAATACAATATGCATTTCATTTACAAAGAGTATCTTTTAAAGGCAACTCGTTGATTACAGTAATGAGAAATAAAACAAACTTATCATTGGATATCATTTAAATATTATTGTCAATAGACTATTTAACATTGTTAAGTGCAATCGTAATCGGGCTTACATCCCAGCTCCTTTGTTCTACCAGGGTGATCTGAGCCGGATCACCTTACCAGATGACCCTAGCTTGCGTTTCTTTGTTCTGCATGCTTTCCTTTGTTTGTACATTTAGGCGGGAATGTCAAATCAAATCAAGTATTCACAGGAAAAGACTAACTATCAAAATTGATGTAGAAAAATCCAGTGTCTATGCTGGGAATCGAACTCAAGACCTTTAGCATATAGACCCACGTTTCATACCCTACACCAGGACTACTGGATGAAAACTCTCAGTTAATTTAGCATATTGAAACGTTGTGTCTGGGGCTCATAAAGGTTATATACTATATAGTAATATATAAAGTATATTATAATGATTGTGTGGCGTTCTAAAACTAGACGTTATGAAGCGTAAATGTTTTTTTTTTATATAATCTAGAACAGCTGGGATGTAAAATAGTTATCCCATTTGGACTTTGTGTTTCAGTGTAAGATCACCCTTACACACCGCGTCCTCATGGGATAACTATTACAGATATAGTACAAATCGATGACCTACACTACAATTATAAATATAGACTCTTTAAATTATTACAATTATGACTACTATACCCGATTTATAATCATAATACAATACACCAGAAATACAATAACAACACAGTATTTCCTAATTATTTTTACACACAAATTTTACTATATTTTTGATAAACAAATCCTACTTGTCAATATATTAACATGCAAATGTCATTCGAAAAACGACTGATTGTCGAATATCAATCCTTTCAATTGATCCCATGTATTTGAATCATAAGTTAATGTAAATTGAAATGCAGAAAACATTGTCAATAGAATTAAATTTATGTATTAAAAAAAATGCACGGGCTCAATATTTGTGTCATTTGTGTAGGGTCTATCTGGCACCCTATTTGGGAAACCTGTGTGAAATTAAAAAGACGTAACGTTTTGCACAACAACTGATGAATTATATGCAGCAACTTGTGGTAATCCAAACGGAATTCTAAACAATTCTTTAGATTTGTTTCACAATATTTCAGTAATTTTAAAACGAATCTTTATTGCTCGACATGATTATTCACCATGCTCTTTTCAAAGATTGAATACATAGTCTTATTAAATAGAACTTGTCATAAAAACTTGAAATGCTGTTAAACATGCCTATTTAAGTCCAGGCAAATTATTACCATATAAAATTATCACACTGATTCCAAAAAATAAAGAAACGAAAATGATGACATCAAAATGATGGACGTTTTGATCGACAACATATATGTTGACATTCAATTAGTGATATTTCATGAAACAGTTGGTATTCAAAAGAAAACGTATTGTGCTACTAGTCGACTTGTTTTTGTACAAATATGATGCAGAATTCATACACAACATTCTAAAATAAAAAAAAAAAAAAAACAATGAATTTCTCGCCAAGAACTTTATTTTTTTCCAGATATATTGATGATGTTTTAACAAATATCCGAGTTAACTTGAGGTAAAAGATTCTGCCAAAACTAGATATTCATCTTCATATTTAGTTCCTTTCCTCGGCAGATTTGACCATAAATTGATTTTCTCGTCTTTATATTTCCGTTTAGTCGCATATCTCCTTATTTTGTTTATCGTTGTTACGCAACAATGACTTTCACATGCTAAGGATTAAACATGCATGATGACGGTTAATAAAGAAAAGAGTATTGAACGGACGAAATCAATAATACATAATTCATTTTGTTTTACACAGATCTCGAACTGAAATATATGACGAACTGTCTATATTCTTTCATCTTATGGAGTTGACTTTTTCAATTTCTACGTTATACTGGTTTTTCAAGCTGACTTTATATTTACTTGATTCAAAAGGGTAGGCCCCTGACACTAGCACTGAGTTACCAGGATAAACGACCGAAAATATGCACTTTACCATTTTTCCTGGCGCCATAACGATTTAATACTATGTGTAATATGTCTCAGCTGAATAGCGACATGATTTCGTGATCTCAACACCAAAATACCAATATAGAAAACGTCGATATGTTAATAAGCCAATGGTATCCTGTGACGAATTGTGTCATTGACTGAATTTAATCTCGATTCAAATTGCAGCTGATGTATAAATAGAAGGAGCCAATCACCATGTCATTGCACTCATTGCATATCTCTCATTTAAGAGACCATTCGTGTCCTGTCGTTTTGCTTTGCATTCAAACTATTGTCACGGATTCAATGAACATGCATTTGTACATGCCTAAACCAAGTAAGGAGTATGACAGTTGTTATCCAGTCGTTTGAAGTGTTTGAACTTTTAATTTTTGCCATTTGATTAGGGACTTTCCTTTCTGAATTTTCCTAGGAGTTCAGTATTTTTGTGATTTAATTTTTTTGACCGTTAAATATTATCTTTGTCACAGAGGAACAATGATATCTTCCAATTTTCTTACCCATGCACGTTTTAGTCCCTTTTCCTTTATTTTATAATTTGTACATGTCATGGCAAACATGACGGGTAACGTTGGCGTAGAAGGGTCTTTCTTATGGAGGCAACCTTGCTCAGGTTTGAGTTTTTTGTGAAGAGACTTATGAGTTTGTTCGACTTTTATTCATTCTTTGCATTGTCATTGTAATTTTTTCTGCGACTTTTAATTATCTGCTTGGTATCTTCCGTCTCTATTGTTGATTATTTTGCTGTAGTATGGTATTGATATTTTGCAATTTGAACGAATGCAATTCCTGGATCTGTTATTGATTTTCATAACCAAAAATGAAACGAAATTGAAAAAACATTACCATTCTCTACGTTGAAACAGTTTAAATAATGATAATGGTTAGCATGTGGAATGGAATAAAAGATAAGGAATACAGAACACCGGATTGTAGATCATTATTTGAACTAGATAATTGTTAGTATTTGAGTAGTTTTTGTTAATCTTTCTTATTATAAACCTTGTTAGTGCTTAATTCGCCCCGTGACATTTGTATAAACCTTAACAACATGGATCTTTTAAGCTAAATATAACATTATACAAAACACTTTTGCAACTATGTTTTGGTTGGAGTTTTGTTGCCCAGTCTTTAGTTTTCTATGTTCTTTTTAAACGTTATTTTGTTCGTCGTCTTTCGTTTTGTTACATGATAATTATCAGAAGTTCAGAATGTCCTCTTATCATCTCCAACGCCTTTTGATATTTAAATTCAAATGTATTGTAATAAACTGCAAATGACAATATCAATATTGTAAAATAAGATAATAATAAGAAGTATGTTTTCTTATAAAAACGAAGAACTATAAAATCATACAAAAAGGCTAAAGATATATATTTTTTATAATTATTTTACACTAAAAAACCAAACGCAACATACATTATGAAGAAAGAAATAATTGAAACATTAACCAATAAAAAAAAAAACAGATTTTGTATTTTTCACTCCTCATATTTCTACATCGCACATGCTTGCGGAGTGGAGTCATCGTCACTTTCTCTGTGACTATCTGCGTATGAACATACTCTTTTGAGAAATCTATGTCAACATAATTTGTTCTGTTTTCACTACCATGAATGTGAAACTTGTATTCGTTTGGTTTTGGTTCAAAGCTAAGTTCAATATAACTAAGTCTATCAGGACCCTAGAATAAAAAGAAGAATGCATATTCAAATAGTTTATAATATTGTATATTTGACATCATTTCCTCCACCACATAAAATTATCCCCCACAAAAAAAAAAAAAACAAGTTTAGTAATATTTTCTTTTCTATCATTTCTTCCGCTGTTTTTACTGCTGTAAGTAATTCGGGCGTCATCACGAATTGGCTGACCGTTATTAGAAATCTGATTCACAAATGACAATGTATATGTTCAATTTTCAACACAATCCCGTTGTCTAGTCCCCGAATCTGACATACCAATGAAGACTTATCATTCACCAGGTTTGAGCATCACGATGAATGCCCCATGTGGATCAGGATCTACCTACCCTTCCAGAGCACATAAAATCATCCCTAGTTATTGTTTGGGTTCGTGTTTCCCCGTTTTTTAACTTCAGTCTTTCGTGTTTGACGTTGTGTTATATGTCTTTGTTTTTTTTACATATCGTGGTCATTAACCGAATTAAGAGTCCGAATGTCCCTTTTTTGTAATGATTACAGTTTCATTTGATATTCCATGCCACATTGCTGATAGATTTTGCGAAATGTATATGAAAAAAAGAGTTAAAAATTGCAATCTTTATGTAAAGCATACGAACTTTCTTTGTCGCAGTGTTCACAGTTCCGCTAGCCTGCCCAACAGAAGCTACAATAGCAATTCCCTTGATAAAATAATATCATTTAAAGAAAAAAATGCAACTATAACTTGTTACTCCCCCCATAATACCAGGGGGTTCATCCTGCAGTATGATCACGTGCGCATTCAACATATCGTTGTTCAACCAGAAATAAATGTCTAATGATCTTTTTATTTAAATGCCGACAATTGTGAGCTTAATAAATCTATGAAGTGTGAAGTGTTATGCACATCTTTCTAGCACAGGGCCGAATCCGCTAGCTGCTGGTGTGCTGTTTCAAGTAGTTCTCGAGAGTATAATCAACTAAGGAATTAGATATTTGGTACTGTTAATTTTTATAAAATGCCTTTCTTAATTTAAAATCATTTGAAATAATAATAGTTTGTATAGCTCATTGTGCAGGTTGTTCTGTACGATTCAGACGCAAGAATGTTTTACAGTGTTGTTTCCATTTTGTCCACCCTAGTTTTAATATTTTGCAAAAATAAAATCGATACTACACACACTTGGTTGAACACCATAACATATTTGTGTCTTTATATACTAGCAACATGTCTTCACAATATTTGATCTGAATAGTCGTAACATATGTCATTTCACCGATTGCGTCCTTTTCCCGATTGCGACAATATGAAAACAAACTCATTATTGATGGGACGGAGTGGGGATTGTGATAGCGGGTAAAAGATACGTTGAATGCATCAGAAATGATTACAATCTGGCACACCGGTAACGCACCGTGTAGTAGTGATACAATTTCATCAGCTTTTATTGTTAACTGTACACTAAAATAACATCAAACAATAAGTAAAACAGTTTCAAGATACAACTAAAGTATATCAATTGTTTCTTTCAAAGATCTATGCAGAAATGATTAGATCTTAGAAATGATCTAATAGATTGAATTCGAAAATTCGAAAGTATTTATCATTATGCCAGACATTAGAGAGCGATGGTATAGTACTAATTAATACAAATTATGTAATTATTTATATATAATACATAAAATCAAACATATCCAATTAAATCGAGCTGGAGCAGTACAGAATCTCAAATACAAATATTATAATGTAAGAATGACGCAGTTCATGTAAGTCACATGAAGTTAAAACATTTCACAATCTAACCTGCATTCTCTTTGCGTTTTTCAAGATAGTTTCGTTTGCGTTTTGGTGTTGTCGAATATGAGACGGTCTGTCCTATGGTAAGATTTGCTCGTCTGTCGATAGAAGAATATACAGGAACATCTAAATTCTGTGCGACTGCATTCGGTTCTATGTTGTTCTGCATCTCGTGAACATTGTTTTCAACAGCCCCAACGCCAACTTTAAAATAAAACACTTGAACTGTAAAATTAGATAAAAATGAACTTATAATTATATTTACAAAAGGTGTTGTTTCAACATGTACCTGTCAAACGACTATCTGTGATTGAACTAAATTGTTTTCACTTAAGATTCTTAATCAATTGAACTTTACAGTTTTGCAGGAACGACTTATATTAAAGACATAACATATTGCAAATGCAAATAAAATCTTCTTGCAAGTGCCCAATATCAGAACAAGTTTGACCGTTAAAGAAATCTTTAAAGGGAGGACACTTGCATCTATATTTCTAACATAAAATTAGCAATATTATCTACCAATCTCAATTAGAATGAAATTTCCAAATATATATTTATATATATTCATAAAAAAAGATAATACTCAGTTTATTTATTTTGCATTATATTACAGTGAGGTGTAAAACATACCTTCGTAAATGAATTGCTGCCTTTTGAAGCAACTACAAATGTAAAAGAAAAACAAACATTACTTTTTAAATATGGTTAGATAAATTAAATTAATGTTGATGAGAGAAACATGCTACATGTATGTTCTTATGTTGTACTATCACATCACTGTCCCAGGTTATGGAAGCTTGTGCGCAACCCTGGTCACATTATGAATGTGCTTGCTCCAAGTCAGAAGCCTGTAATTCGCTTGTTGTCGTTTATCTGTGTATCACATTTGTTTTTTGTTTATTATTTTATACATATGATAGGCCGTAAGTTTTCTTGTTTAAATTGTTTTACATTTTTCATTTCGGGTCCTGTTATAGCTGACTATCCAGTATGGGTTTTGCTGATTTTTATTTCCTTGGCAATACTATTTATGAAAATTGAAGGAAAGCCTACCTGATTCTCTCAAGTGCACTTAAGTTTCCTGGAAAAGTAAAATACACAATTGATATTTATGAACTAGAATACACACAATTTAGATCTTGACTTTTCAAATTTATTCATATAAACACGTTGTTACTGATTATTTATGAATATTTACATATAGTAAATGGAAAATAAATCATTTTGATAACGTGTTTATCACTTTAGTAACGTATTATAGCAATCTTTTATTTGTAACTCTGTACTTATACAGCCTGTCATTGTGTTCTTGTTCTATGATACATTTTGTACTCCTGTCTTTCATTTTTGCTATTAAATGTGCTTCATCTACATGCCTTCTTGTGTTTCTTTGATACATATGACTTAACTCTGTACTTATACATCCCGTCATTGTGTTATTGTTCTATGATAATTTTTGTATTCTTGTCTTTCATTTTTGCTAATATGCTTTGTTTATATGCCTTTTTGTGTTTTTTTTGATACATATGACGTGGCTCTGTACTTATATATCCAGTTATTGTGTTATTGTGCCATTGTAAATTTTTGTATTCTTGTCTTTCAATTTTGCTAATAAATATGCCTTTTCTATATGCCCATTTGTCTTCTTTGTTCCATATTTGTGACTTTTTATAGTAATTAAGAATTATAACACAATGTTGACTGCTGTACCACTATTTATGACATTTTTGACTATTATGTCTGTTTCTTTTGTTCACACATCGTTGTCAATATAATGGAATATGGTGCGACTGATATACAGCTGATAAGTTTAGCTAGCTATAAAACAAGGTTTAATCCACCATTTCCGAAAAACGAAAATGCCAGTACCAAGTCAGGTATATGATTGTTGTTATCCATTCACTTGGTGTATTTGACCTTTTGATTTTGTCATTTGATTAGGGACTTTCCGTTTTGAACTTTCCTTGGAGTTCAGTATTTTTGTGATATTACTTTTTCATAATATTAGATAGTACAAACACACCTTGACATAAAAACACATTCACGCACACAATATATATTGTTGTATTTTTCTGTTTTGTCTAATAATGTACCAGAATTAATTGATGTTGCAGCCCTCTCAGTATTATGGACATCTGCGAAAACACGTCTAATTGTAGCATGTGAAGTATTTGACTAAATAAACCTACCCATTTTATACTGCCAATACAGGACAACGATTGCTATTAGAAATGGAGCAACAAATACCAAAATACGAGTGTCTCATTGTTACTGTCTTCTGTAGATCCTAAAAGAAAATATAATCTAATATGTTCGTTATTATATCATTATATATACAATGAAATATATAATTTACTTTTGCATTACTAGTTATCGTAGAAGACTCATGCATAAACGATTCGCTCTACCTGGCGACCAAATTCGGCTCTCTGTTTTCTGTATTATGTAATAGGCTTAACGTGAAGTTAAAAGAATTACAAAACCCTCTTAATAATGATGTTTACCTGTTTTGATAAGTTTCATATCTGTAAAGTTACTCGCCCCCTTCATGTTTTTGGAGTATATTCGAATGAAGTATTCAGTTCCAGGAGTAAGTCCATCGATAGAACCAGTGTACATCCCAGGATCTGAGACAGGTATTTCATTCCAGAACTGAACATCACGTCTACGATACTGGATGACGACTGACTGTGGGAATCCACCATGAAATCTTTCACGCCACTGGATAAAGACCTTACTTGTCTTTGGCATTATCTTCATAATTTCTGGTGTTTCAGGACAACCTACAGAAGCAAACACATATCATTTTAACGAAATGATGTTCGTATTTTCTTATTGTATGATGTTTCAATTCTTTAATAGATGCATGTGTTTATGGATTTGACATGCCTCTACAATTTTAAAGCACGTCAACATATTTCTAAAGCTTATAAGTATCACTTAATTGTCACAATATATATGTCAAGTCATGTACCTGTTCATCGGTGGTAATGGTAACAGCGTTCCATTTCCCACCTAAAAATAGTATAATGAATAAAACAATCAGTGGAGTGATATTTTCATGTTCAATTAAAAAAAGAAAACTTGAAGTTCAAGCAATCACTTTGCACTTCTGTGCTGACATGAATTATCATTGATATGGTCATATTTATTAATTAACTGTTTACAAAACTTTTGAATTTTTGAATACTAAGGCTTTTCTACCTCAGGAATAGATTACCTTAGCTGTATTTGGCAAAACTTTTAGGAATTTTGGTCTTTAATGCTCTTCAACTTCGTACTGTATTTGACCTTTTAATTTTTTGGATTCGAGCGTCACTGAAGAGTCTTTTGTAGACAAAACGCGTCTGGCGTAAATACAAAATTTAATCCTGGTATCTATGATGAGTTTATTGACAGAACAATTAACTAGTGAGATAGTAACAGTGAATTCACATTTCAGAATAATAACTCAGATAAGGAAATATTACAAATATAAAGTTTAAGGTGGTATCAAACACCTTGACTAAAATTAATTTGGCTCGTTTAATTTTCATAAAATTTTGACAAAATATTTACTTTGACCCTTTGACAAAAATGTAAAAATTATCGAAAAAATCTCATTGGATATATAGCAGTTTGGCAAACATTAATTTTTATCATTGAGAAGCTTAAAATGTCTATAACAATAGAACGTGATTAAAACATTCAGCTGATTTTTATAGAGTTACCTCCCTGTAGTGTTATGTACCACCTTAACATGATTTCTTACTTATTGAACGAAGGAAAATGGTGAAGTTGGCTGATCCAAACTTATTACTCAGTTTTATTGTATATGACCGGAAGTCATTTTCATTTCCTATGTTCATTGATATGACCAGTCTACTGCCATTCACCAATACAGTTTTATTATATACTTTGTCTATTACACTTATAGATTCCAGAGTATAATAGTCTTTATAGTGTTTCATATCACCATCCATTACAGAAATGTTCTCAATCTCTGGAAAACTGACAAAATCAATGGTTAGGTTGCTCATTTGATCTTTTATTCCATATTGCGTGTTATTGTTGGAGGTAACAAAATACGGTTTTCCTGCTGAAATAATAAAAATGAATGTAAGTCTTTTTTCAAGGCAAACTATGTACATTTTATATTACTAAAAATAAGACAACGATTGTGATCTTAAAATTTGTAATATGTTGAATCATTAAAATTCTTATCAAAAACAGTAAAACCTCGAAATAAGATAATGAAATAAATTTGAAAACAAAATGCGAAATTTAAGATATGCAATCGTTCACTAATTGTCAAAATGTTCATCTGGTGCAGGAAAATGGGTATCGTTAAAGTTATCACTGATAAAGCCGTAGGCTCTTTTATTCTTTCATAATTTTAGAATAAGATAGGTTATATATTACAAATTCCTTCATTTAAGCAAAGAATCTGAAGAATTAATTTAGTGATTTTGTATAATCCTCGGGGATTGAATAAAATCACTAATCAGTTCAAATATGACAGATTTAGGAGAAGAGACATTTAAAGGAATGCTTTATCAATTTGGTAGCTAACTTTGTAAGCAGAAGTTCACATGTACTGACCTTGTGCATTGAGAAAAATTCTCCTGGAATAAAAGAGTTGCTACCATTCAGCGACACATTATTAGAAGCTTGACAAATATAAAGTCCTCTGTCGTGATGACGATCTGTCTCTCCTTTGGTGTTTGCAAGTATTAGTCTTCCACTGCCATTGTCGGGAGATATCTTATCAGATCGGAATAGTCTGACCTATGTTCCCACTGTGTAAAGATGTATTGATTTGGTACTCCATTAGCTGCACAGCTTAATTGTCTGTAATGTGTGTGCTCTTCAAATGTGACATGTACCGTTGGCGGATCTGTGAATTTATAAAAAAATAATGTGGTAAATTGAGGCGACAGTAGTTTAAATTGTTTTTTGGTGTTTTGGTGAAATTGTTTCGTTTGGGCAAATATTAGCAGCTTATCTGGAGTAAAATCAGCATAGTGACTATAGGAACACAACCACGAGTATTCAAATGATATAAGACGATGACTTCAGTGGGCAGGTTTGGTACGCTTATTACAACAACCTGGTTTTATTGAAAGTACTGAGTCATTCCTATAAGGGGCAATCTCAAATTGATCTGATGATGGTCTTTTGATAAATTTCAAAAATAGCAATTTAATACAAGTGAATTTTTTCTTATTTCCTAATCTATATGCATTCCATGGACCATGCAAATTATGCGAAGAAACATTATACATCGTATGAAATTATGTAGCTTTTGTTCAGTTAATAATTTCTCATTGTGAAGTTTACAATCATGAAACTTACAATATACTTCAATAGTCACAATATCTGAAGCGATGCCGGCCATATTTGTGACGGTGCATTTGTACTGTCCTGCATTTTGTCTATTGATGCTCTCAAAGTTTAAATACGGTGATCGCTCATCCAGTGAACTTTTATGTGGGAACATTTTCTGCCATTTCAGTTCTTTTAATTCATGGTTTGAACTGTAGTTGCAATACAATGTCAAATCTTCTCCTTCAAGAATACTCAGGGTTTTATTCAAGGATATCGAAACGATTGGCGGCACTCTTTACAAAATAAAACATATACATGATTAAAACAGAAAATCTGTTAAACAAAATACCACAATATAGGTTCAAAATAAAATGTCTCGATAAATAATTCTTAATTAGATTGATCTACAAGCTATATCCATTTTCGTCTTACATAACACTTTATAAATTGTATGGGTCCAAATCGTTCAAAATTGGAAAGTTAGAGGTTTAGCTAGCTATAAAACCAGGTTCAATCCACTATTTTCTACATGAGAAAATGCCTGTACTAAGTCAGGAATATGACAGTTGTTATCCATTCGTTTGATGTGTTTGAGCTTTTGATTTTGCCATTTAATTAGGGACTTTCCTTTTGAATTTTCCTCGAGTGTTTTTGTGATTTTACTTTTAGGGATGTATGAATACAGATAATCTTGTGAAGGGAAATGATACAAATGACTTGGAAATTTTTTTCACATTTTAGGGGGGAATCCATTTTGGTCAATTTGGTCAAATGCTTTGAGCACGACCATGTATTTTTACATTCCTGGTTGCTAGATTTTTAGGCTCTACTTTCCTGATTAATCGATAACATAAAAAACGATTTGAATGTCTTTGACAAATTATTTACATGCTACATACATGAGATAACCTACATTTACATAGTATGATTTTAATAATAATGTTCAATAATGAAACGACTAGAATGATTACTTACATTTAATTGCAAAATTTCTTATCTAAATACCCACAAAACATCAACAACATAACAATCTCAAGCATCACTATAAATTGTATCTAAGGCTTTACTAGCAGATTTTCTTATTTTCGATTAAGATAACGGCAACACTATACTAAGGCTTAATAACTTATATTTTATTCTGTTTTTCATACTTTCATTATAATATCGGTCTGTTTATATAAATGTCAAAAGCTATTATTCTCAAATAGTTCTAATAAAGACAATTCATATTGTAACATTCACGCAGTAAAAAAAAATTAAATCAAAAGTATGGAGCGTTGAGAAAGAAAAATCTCATGAATGTAATATATATTAGTACTTACTGTAGACAAACAATTGAACAGTGCGCTCCATAGCATATTGTGCAATATCGCTTTTTGTCGCACATGTATAGTTTTGCAAATGGTCTTCTAGTTTCGGTTTGAAAGAATAGACTAACAACGCTGATGTTTCTTCCTCAAGAGTTTGATTGTTAACCATCCACACTAGTTGTCCATTTGGAATCCCATGAATAACAATGCAACTTAAATTCAATACACGATTCAGATATCCATACACGATGTGTTGAGAATCTTCCTCTACAATCGTTAAGTTGCTGGGACTTGCTGAAGTATATCATCCATTATACCTTTATTGATGTTTGATTCCCTCAAAGTTGCATTGTGAAACAAAATATATATGGACAATTAATCAATTACATTCCGAAGTTCAGGAAATCTAGCGCAACATAAAGGGTTTTATCCAGTATCCAACATAAGAAACCTTATTTTATAGATATTTTTTAGAAGATCGACCAAACATGTTCTATTTAGGATACAAATAGTTTAAGTAAAACTTGTAGTACACCAACTTCAATGTTTTTGTAATAAATATTATAAACACGGGGAGGAATGCAAATGCTTTGTTCTTAGGCTTGTAGTCCTATAATAAGTTCGTGAATATTTTAGTATTCTATTAACAAATCATAACATATTTGTCTATTACCTTATCCGTAAATATTGTTGCCGTGCAAGTTAAAATAAATAAGTAACTTCTTTTATGAAAATACATTTCAAAACCAGGCATTGTTACGTTCACTGATATGACATGTATCAGCTCACAAAGGTAGAGCATGAAAGAGAAAGATTTATAACCTTTTTCATTTAGCGAGGATAGTGACTGCCAATGACTGTGCAAGAACTCATCAAATATACCAGGGATTATACTTTAGTATGCAAGACACTCGTTTCGTTTGCAATAGACTCGTAAATGACAAAAAAGTTCTCAGTTAATCTATACAAATAATGATAAGATTTTCGTTTTATTCAGAATTAGTTTAGTGTGGTTGTTTTTGCAATGTCATTAATGCTTGTTGCAAACTATAATCCGTCAGTTGACCTTCTCGTGAAGGTTGCAAAAAGTATGAAAAGAAAACAAAACAAGTATTGGCGTCATCTATCTTCAGGTGCTTGTGCCAAATCCTGTCTTCACAAAGTCATTAAACGACCTACAAACACAACAATATGTTTACAAATGTGTAGCTAACGGATGTATGCTGGTGTAATTACGTTTGATTCAAACTGTTTAATTAATCAAATAGTATGATGAGCGATGTTGTATCGAGAAAGGAAACTTCGAAATTGAGGAGATTTTGAAGTATGTGTAGATCTTTTGTAATGACTTACTTCCAATTTTCAATATAAAGAACTCCTCATTTACACCTTTCAGTGATCCGCCTCTAATGCATTTGTAGTGCCCTTCATCTGCACTGGAGAAATGTCGAATTTGCAAATTATACTGAAGACTTCCATTTTCATGTATAATTGATAGTCTTTTGGATTTAAACAAATTGGGATCAATCATATCCCCATATCCATATGTAGAATAATTTTCTGGTCCCTGCCATACTATCGTTTTGTTTGACAATTGATCGCATGGTAAAATGACTGTATCATTTGCAAAATGGTACAAAACTTTTACTGCCAACAATTCTGTAATAGTTTTACTAAAATGTTTTTAAAATATCAAGACATATACATTCACTTTTTGAAATAATCATACAAAATAAAAGTACATATGTAAAAATGATAATTATTAGTATATTGCGCCTGTCCCAAGTAAGGAATCTTAATAAAATTGAGAATGGAAACGGGGAATATGTCAAAGAGACAACAACCCGACCAAAGAGCGGACAACAGCCGAAGGCCACCAATGGGTCTTCAATGCAGCGAGAAAATCCCGCACCCGGAGGTGGTCCTCAGCTGGCCCCTAACGAAAATTGTGTGCTAGTTCAGTGAAAATGGACGTCACACTAAACTCCAAAACATATAAATGAACTAAAATTAAAAAACATACTAGAGTAACAAAGGCCAGAGGCTCCTGACTTGGGACAGGCGCTAAAATGCGGCGGGGTGAAACATGTTTTGTGAGATCTCAACCCTCCCCCTATACTTCTAGCCAATGTAGAATAAAGAAACACACAGCAATATCCACAGTAAAACTCAGTTTAAAAGAAGTCCGAGTCCGATGTCAGAATAGGTAACAAAAGAAACTAAGCAAAATGACAATGATACATAAATGAACAAAGGAATACTAGCAGTTACTGACATGCCAGACCCAGACCTCAATTAAACTGATTGAAAGATTATGTCTTCATCATAAGCCTATGCTAGTATGCTAGTCTTGTGTATTGTTGATTTTAATTTTGGTTCATTGGTACATGTATGTTTCAGAGTTTAGTATTGCGTCCATTTCGCTAAACTAATATAATTAAAGGTAAGGGGCAAGCCAAAGCCCGCCTCCGGGTGCAGGATTTTCATATCATAACTAGGCACTTAGAGTATCATATTTTGTTTACATCTGTATTCCAACAAAAGAGGCGGCTCAAGAAAATATATTCAAATACAAAGAGGTGAGACAAATTGCTTTACGTGTCAAGCCACTGAGTCTTTCGCAACGGTTTAACTTATAAAGAGAAATGTGAGTAGAAAGCGATCAAGTTTCTTACAATAATCCAGAACAGACAACTGTTAAGTTTGAGTTTAAGATACCAAAGGGACATTCAAACTCATAAGTTGAAAATAATCTGACAATGCCATGGCTAAAAAGGAAAAGACAAACAGACAAACAAGAGTATACAAAACACCATGAAAAATATATGATGCGACGTTTTGAAACAAACAGTGGTTTACAATCTTACCTGAAAATGTAAGGAAAAGACTAAACAGTTGTGAAATTCTCATTTTTGTAGGTTTGTAAATCCTAAAATATAAATAGATAGTATTTTCAAAATCTGAAAATTTGAACAACCTGTAAAAGTAAAATCACAAAATACTGAACTCCGAGATATACTGACCATTGAACAACCTGTACATTCGTTACATTTACTTATTATTATATTTTGAAAGTAGCATGAAATTAACTTCAGTTTTGGAAAGAATTAAACAATTTTATACATTTATATAAAAGAAAGTAAAATCACAAAATCCCGAACTCCGGGGACAATTCTAAACGGAAAGTCCCTAAGCAATTGGCATAATCAAAAGCTCAAACACATCAAACGAACAGATAACAGCTGTCAAATTCCTGACTTGATACAGGCATTTCCTTATGTAGTAGTTGTGGATTAAACCTGGTTTTATGGCTAGCTTAACCTCTCAGTTTGACAGTCGCATACGTTCCATTATATTGACAACGATGTGTGAACATAAGATCTAATATAGATCTAATTTCTGAGTTCGAGGTTACCGTTGACCCTTCAAAAGTTACTGTGGCATTTCAGTCTAACGTTTTCTGGAAAGTTATTTGATGTTCCTCATCTTTCTTTATATATGATGTTATCTTTTACACTTTTTGTGATAATTCACTTGCACATATTTCCTTTTATAAATTCAGAAACAATATATATTTCAAAATGTAAAACACTGACCATTATCTATGACATTGGCACTCACACCACATCTTCCTATATCTATTGAATATATTATATAACATATGTTTAATTTCACGTTACACTAAATTGAGTTCAACTCATTATAATTATTATCATTATTAATAGACGTGTTACGAAAAGGTATATACTCGACGCTTAGGTTGACAAATTAGACTTTAAACGTGGGGACTGTGTCAAAACATTAATTATCGATTGAAACAGGTAAAATTCAATTTAAGTGATGTTAACCAGGTATAATGTATCCTATACACTCGGTTCATGAAATTCTACAAATTTTGAATAATCATTTTCTGATATCATTGCTTGTGATCATAGGATAGGAAAGCTGTACGTGTGTACGGAAGGTATGCACTTCCAAATTTGAAGAAAAATTATCTCATATTTGGCAATTCGGTACTTGATAGATAGAGGATTATTGCATGCCGTGCTAGCAATGATTTCTTTAAAACAAGGTTATAAATTTAGATATTGGTTAAAATAAATTAAAATATGGACCAATTCAAGTACACGTACCTCTAGGGTGCGCTCGACTTTAGTGTCTCAGCACGAGGTGTTTTGGAATTTAAAGGTTGTTTAGGACTTTTTGTAAACAATAAACGCTAGCTGCTCATAGAAAAACTAGTGAGTAAACTATGTTTCAAATTTTATAACAAAAATCTCTTTACTAAAGTCTGTGGAATTTCTACAAAATTCTTGATTTTATTTTCACCAAATTCCCTTTTTCTATCAAATGCAATGAAACTATAAATAATTATGCTTTGCACGAAGTTTCCCCTTGGTATATGTACAAAATGGCCCATCTCTATTATTCATTATCATTGCTGTTTTGATACTATTGCAGTTTGAAAAGTTCCTAATTCACAGGCCACAGAAGGGGTCATAAACCTTAATATTTTTCTACCACTGAAATAACATACAAGTATATATAAGAGAATTAATGATCTTTTTTGGTGACACATTTGACTCATCTATATAAACATAACAAGATGTCTATCGTTGTGGTATGATTGTCAATGAGATACTCTCCATGCAAGACTTAGGTAGTAAATATAAGCGAATTTTTAACAAATCCAATCTTACATTTGTGCCACACGGTTATATTTCATTTGCGCCAAAAAATAAAACTACATTTGTACCATTTTACAGGTAACATATAAAGGAAAGGTTTAAATATGATTTTTAGAGTGAATAAAAGATTATTTTGCGCAAAAATCCAATTGGCCCAAAAGTGAAGCACAGAATTAGAGTAGAAACAATTAAAGCTTGGTCACACTATACAGCCTTCAACATGTTCAATGTGGAGCCTTGACTCGCACCACAAAGTAATCAGTAAGCAGCCTCCAAAATACTCTTGTCAAGTAATTCAGGCAGGATAAAACAATGGACAACTAGTCAACATGAAAAAATATGTGTACCAAATATTTCAAATTCAGGGGAGGAAATAATAACTGTCATAATTAATAATAATTTTAGATAATATTATAATTATTTGAAAGCTGGAAAAAGTACCACTTTTCTTTATTTCTTAAATATATAAAATGAAGGTGTGCCCTATATCTAGTAATAATTATCATATCATCCAAATGCTTGAATCTTTGTATTTTAACAAAATGCATTTACCATGCACAATTGATATGAAATATTCAATAAAGTAATTTAAAAAATATTTAACTTGAAGATAAAATTTAAAGGAAACCAATTGCAAGTATGTCAAGTACCCTAAACTCAGGAGATTTATTGAAAATATCAATTATGACATTTAGTGTCAAAATTATTAATGTCATTAAAGATAAAAAAATCTTTTGAACTTCTTTGATAAAAGTTGAATGTGTAAATATTGTACTGGGTTATTTAAAGTACATTTAATTCAGTCATGACAGATAGTTATATGATATTAATGTTTTTTTGAGAACACATTTGTTAATTCAAACTCAAATAATAGTGAATATTCTCCTTTTATTCATATTCATTTATAAATAAATACTTTATTTCAGTTCGTAACCAAGAATATTGCAACATGGTGTATCAGAGGCCTCCTAGCAAAGCCACAAGAAGAAACCTTGTTTAATTTATTTGAAGTGATCAAAAGACTGACACAACCATCTTACACAACTGAGCAGCTTCAAGGACTTATTGAAGACACAAGTACAGCAGTGGTGTTACTTGAAAGGGATTTTCCTTTGACCTTGCAGGTTAGTTTATTTACTTAGATGTATGAGTTCTATATTCATCGGTATATGCAATTGAAAGAATGAAGTAAACAATAATAAACTTCTTCATCATTTTAATTATCTCACACGATTTACAGCAGGAGGCACAGCTTAAAGTTAATTTCCGTACACCCCTGATCAACCAAGATAAATTTAATTCTTATAAGATTTCAAAACATTTTGTTGATGCCTCTCGTAGGAAATGTAAATGATTATTAAATTTCCTTTAAAAAACAACGAATTGAAACAAGATATTTTGTTTATTGGTTCAAAAACTACTGTTTCACACAAATGATTGTTTTTAATCATTTAAATTTATTTAAAGGTTTAATTAATTTTTCTGCACATAATTAAAGATTGCTTATTATTAGCTGCTACGCTAGATGGGGTGTTATTAACAGCCTTAATTGTAATTGATCAATCAGATTGTAGATTTTTTGCCTCATAAGAAATAGTATATTTTTATCATCTAATTTTCCAAAAGTATGCTTAGAGAGCTGAATAAAAAAAAAGAATATCAGGCACTATTTAAGTACTTATAAATGAATACATAATTTGAAAACAACGATTAAAGGGGAGATAAATTGCTGAATGATATAGAAATGCAATGTAAGAAGATGTCACATGATTTCCAAAAGCCAATCTCTATCAGCAACCAATTAATGGACTTTGATGTTAATAATTATACATTACTGCCTGTTGCAATATCAATTTAAATAAGCAAGTTCAATTATCTCCCTTGAAATAATTTGGACCTGGATTATTATCCTTCACGCACATTCTCGGGTTGTGTATAGCAGATGTGTAAAGTTTCATCAGTAGCATCATGATAGACAGACAGACACTAAACCTGTATCGGTAGTGTAATATTTTCAGACGTAGTATATACTGTATGAATTTATCATTTATCATTTGTTTAAAATATTAATATTTGTAGAATATCACAACACACCTGCTACATCATATCCCAGAGGGTTATGAAGACTATGGACCATTGTATGATAGATGGCTTTATCCTTTGGAACGGGCAAACAGTTGGGTGACCAGACAAATTTTACAACACGGACATGAAGAATCAACAGTGATGCAGACATACCGCGTAAGTTAAAACAGAATTGGATAATCTTATCCTGAATATAGTCATACATTTATCTCAGACCACAACATCTTATATATACATGATAGGTTATGAAATGAAGGCGTTTTGAGTTGCATCAACATTTCATTTGAGTTTAAAAATGTACTGAGAAAGATGAATAATACTATGAAATACAATATGCGCAGAGTTATGGTCCTTGGACTTGGAAAATTCACTCAAATAATTAGTTTCCCCCTTTGTATCATGCTTTAAGATATTGACTTGGTATTTGTTATGTAGTTTACACCTTGACAAGCGATAGTTATTTTGATTCAGTTTTAACGGATTGGTATCTATGTTTTGCCTTGCAATACACTCAAAATGCTGGATGATTTTTGGAATCAAGGTTCATATTAGCAAGTTGTACTGTATGTAGCATTTTCAGAATTATCACTCAAATTAAACCATTAAAGGTAAAACAAAATTCTATCTCGGAAACTTATACATATGATCTACCTTCTGTAATTGAAAAAAAAAAAGTTCTGAGCTTTCAAATTACGACCATTGTACAGGATATATATTTTGCTTTATTTCTCTTTCTAGAAATTACTGTTATATTTCAGGTTACACTTATTACTACTAAAACAAAAATTTGGCAATTAAATATTTTGTATTAAAATGTTTATATGTAAATATTTTGATAAAACAAATATTGGTATAAAAATGTTACAAATACAAATGTGAGTATGGTTAAATATAAACCAATTTAAATGTGGGTTTGTAAATAATTACAAATGTTAATTTATAAATATAATAAATAAGTGCTTTATAATTGAAATCAATCATACTGTAGACATATTTCATTTTACATGCATAATATTCAATGTTTATATGGTTAATAAACAATTATTGTACCAAATTGTTGTTTTTATAATTTGCATTGTGTTATTGTATTCTAATTCTTCTAGGTTTAGTTAAGCCATAATAGAAATGAATATAAAACAGCTCAAGAAAGTGTTTAGACTGTAAGAATGCGTCGATACACAATTCAGATGAAATTTATACTGTCGAGAATGTGTCGAGACATATTAAGACATCATTAAGAATGTCAAGAATGTGTCGAGACATATTCATACATCATTAAGAATGTCAAGAATGTGTCGACACATATTCAGACATCATTAAGAATGTCAAGAATATGTCAAGACTTATCGAGACAAATTCAAGACAGTCGAGAATAGGTCAAGACAAATCAAGACACTTTTCAGACTGTCGAGAAAGTGTCGAGAATTTGTAACAATGTTAATACTGTCAAGACATATGTCGAGAAAAATCGAGTAATAATACAGATAGTCGAGACCAATGTCGAGAATCTAAATACTTATTATAGACAAATTTAGACTTTGTCGAGAATTTTACAAAATTTCATACAAAAGAGAATGTCGAGATAAAAGTTCATGCAAATCAAGACAAAACTGGTCTTTTAAGACTTTTGGACTTTGTAGTGCAATCAGCCATTTTTGAAATTTTATTAATTACGATATCAATCTGTCACTTCACTACTGAACCTCGTCCAGAAAATGCATGAACAAACAGCACTCAATCAATATCTACTTGCAAAACCCGCACAAAGCTCTAAAGTTGATTTGTTTTCGAATGTTTCTATAGGTGAAAGTTTTAAACGCCAATAGCGTTTTCGACATATATCTGACACCCGAACGAAAATTGCAACTTTAATTTTCAAATTTCATTTTTTTTCTGCTCTTGTTCTGCATGAATATTTTTATTTTACCTAAAATGACAAAATCCTTGAGGAATCTAATTTCATACGTGGCCAGTTGAAGGCAGTAAATTAAACTGTTGAGCATCATCCTGTTTTCCTATTAAACTACTGCGTGTGAACCTGATATGATTCGATTGTCCACAAAAACCTGCTTAGGAATGCAGTACTGGTATCTGAAGTAAAATTATGACCGCGGCTCCCTGTCTGGTCTGAGAATTGAACGAAAATTGCTTCCAATTGCCACTAACTCTTTGGGCATTTTACGCCACCCTTTCACGTAGTTGTCTAGGATTACAACCGGCAAAAATTGAATCACATTTTTAACCCTTACAAGAGCAATTACAATTTTAGTGTAAACTTGTTTATGTAAGTTAGAGTTAATGAAATAAACATAGAAAATACATTTACATGCATTATAGTTTATATGACAGGAAGCACTTTTCTAACTGTTTGAAAGGCTGGTCAAACGGGTAAGACAATTTCAGGCCTCAGAAATTATAATGCGGAATGTTTTGAAAGTGTACAGGAATATGTATAAGATGACTTTTTCCAAAGATCCTCTGAGTTATTTCGTTGGGTCAAACCAGTCACATTTTGCATGAAAAAATTATAACGGACGTTAATCTTTTCTTGAGTATGTATTAATATATTATGATATATAAAACGCCTGCAAGTCGAAACATCCGCCAACTGCATTTCATTATATTGTATGATAAGTCGGTTCTGCATTGTATACATCTCGTCTTAAAGTCAGACCACTGGTAATCACCTTTAATTTAAATGTCCGTCACTATTGATTTCGAAAACGCAAAAATTGAAAATAGCCAGTTGCTTTCATTTTTAAGGGTTGGCGAGGGATTTTCTTCTCTGATCCTTTACCTCCTTTTCTCTGTTTTCCTTCTAGATTTTATATCCTTTCTGCTAAACGCTTGTCTCCTGTCAGTGTTCCAAAATATAAAAACGAAGAAATATAATAAGGTATATAATTTTTATTCTTCACGGAAATATTATCATTGAATATTTGTCCCATGAGGAATATTCATAATGAAATTATCTATGAAAAGGTTTGCAAAGAGACGTTTGTTTTAAGAAACAATAATTTATCATTACTTTGCAGTTTAAACACAAGATTCAATTGAGACACAGGTATTTTAAATCTTTAAATCTTTAAATCACTTTTATGTTTTGATACGATACCCGCATTTAAAGTCTAATTTGTCAACCTCAGCGTCGAGTTTATACCATTTTGTAACACGTTTATTATAATTGTTATTTTTGTTTTGGTATTTTAATACAATCTGAATAAGGTAAATCATATATTATTTCCAGAAATAAATTAATTCATTATTTTCTTTTTTATTGCATTAAACGGAAATCATTTACATCTGTGCTTCCATCATTGTTACCAAGAAGGCCCATCTTTTGTAAAACACGAACAACCTTCTGATATAGAAGATATGAAGTTTGCCTGTTTTGTTTAAAAACTTCATTACTTAGGAAATTTCACATTTTATTCTTTTATTACATCTACAGATTCGATACCTGGTGGACTATTTCTACCAAGCCCCACTCTTTGTGTTTCGTTCTTTCTCACAAAACCAGTCGGAATTTTGCTTTTCAAAGATTTCAACTCTGTACTTTATTTGGCCCATTAATGTTTTAATTCGAACGAAACTGATACGTATTGTGTAGAAGAAACGCAAGACTAACGTACAACATAATATAGACGAAAGAAGATGCGGTATTAGTGCCAATGAGACAACTCTCAATCCAAGTCACAATTTATAAAAGTAAACCATTATAGATGAAAGTACGGTCTTCAACACGGAGCCGTGGCTCACACCGAACATCAAGCTATAATTGGCCCCAAAATAACTAGTTGTAATAACCATTCAACCAGGAAAACCAACGGTCAACTTTAAATGAAGTTATACTTAGATAATATTAAATACAATACTTTATATAATAAACTTGTAAATGAATAATGAAAACATTAATGAATGTAACATTAATTACATTTAATTAATAAAATGTTAATGTGTAAATATGTAGATGTAATCACTTATGTTAGCTTATCACTTACAGTAGTCATGTAAGCTGAATCTTTTGCTATTCCATTATTTGATTGTTGTAATTTATTAGTTATTACGTATTTGTTGTTTTCTTGTTATTATGCATTTAGATTTTTATTTTCAATGTTTATGTCTATTATATGCTTAGTTGCTGTATGATGTATTGATTATTTAGATCTGATATGTCTACTATCTTAGTCTAATTTAATTTGATATTATGAGTACTCATATGAGTTGATTAATATCATTAATTTAAGTTCTTTAGATTATAACATTGTATAGTATGATATATTTAATAATAATATATAGATTATTAATTTTACTTGTCTTATTACTTATATATTATCTATGCTCTTGATTAATTATTCATATTTATTTCTATTATATGCTTTTTATGTATTTTATTTTGACTTATATTTACTATATTTACTATAATATTTATACTTATTACTTATTATGATCATCTTGTCTTTCTTGTACTTATATATTATTATTGTAAATACGTAATTATTATGTATTTTTATTTATCTTTATTTTAAATCTTGTTTATTCATATTGTATTTTATATGTGTATTGTATAAATTATCAGCTTATATATTATGATTCTATTGATTTATCATTATCATTTTATATTTCTTATCATTTGATTGTTACTTCATTATACATGTTATATTAACATTAGCTATGTCATATTAATCGTATCTTATTAGTATTCTTCATATAATATTTCAAACTTTTATTTGTCTTTATTTTTCTTATGTATGACTTATTCATATTTTATGATACTTTAATTTTATTACATTTTTATAGTCTAATTTCATTTGTTATATTATTTTCTTATTTATTATTAATTAATGTTTTATAAAAATTTAATCATTATTTTATAATGTATAAATTATGTATCTTAATTGATTCAATGATTTGAATAAATAATAATGATACTATTAAATAACTTTTAATACTATAAATTTTCTTGTTAATTTATTAAGATTCTAAAATTATATTTATTTAAATTTAATTCATAATATAATTAATAACAATAAAAAATGATTATATGTTAAATTATTATAAGAAATTTCATTATAATAAATTATAATTAATATAATATTATAATATAAGAAATATCTATATTACAAATTAATAGAATATTATAAATAACTATCTGAAAACAATCTATTATCAAACTATCAATAATATTAATTTAATCTAAAAAATAAAAAAATAATTTTTGTATTATAAAAATATTATATATAACATAATAAAAAATTTACTGGAATACTTTTATTAGTATAAAATTAGAATAAACCTCATAAATAGTCTACATAATTGTTGAATTACATTATTAAAATATGATATCATTGCATTAAATGTCTAATATGTACAATTTTAACGGATCAACTTCACAAGATAATTATTAGTATTAAATGATAACATAATTCCCTAATAAATGAATATTATATTAAAATTTTATTTAATTAAGTTATATTTTGGAGTATCCTCATAAAAATAATTTAAAATTATAATAAGCAATTAAAAAAAATTACTTAAGTTCATTTAAATTATAATTATAATGAACTAATTTTTTTAATAAAAAGAAAATTTACAAATTTTTGCTATAAATTTAAGAAGTTAAATTTAATTTATTAATTTTATAATATTTCAAATATAAAATAAATTTTAGAATAATAATTGATAAAATTTATTTAATATAATTAAATTTTTAAAATTATATAAAAATTTGTTTAATTAATATAATATTAAAATATATAAATAAAATTAAAAGGAATTAAAATTAGTGTATTACCTTTAAATTTATTATGTATTTTATAACTTCAAAATATTTACTTATAATTAATCATTTTTAATAAAATTTAATTTAGAAATATTTAAAAACTATAATCTTTTTGATATACTAATTATACATTAAAAGTTTATTAAAAAAATGTAGTTATTCGAATTCTGTATTATATAAAATCAATTAAAATTTTTAATATATACAATATTAAAAAAAAACTTTATTAATTTTAAAATTTAAGTTCAAAACATACGAAAGTTAATTTGAAACATAATTAAAATAAAACTATCTAAATTATTTTGAAAAAATTAATAACTTTAAAAAGAATTTTGAAATTATAAAACTTTAAAATAGTTTATTTAAAATTTGAAAGAAATTATTTGATAAATTTTAAAACGAAATTAATAATTTAAAAATTAATTGGAAAATTAAAATTATCTGTAAATTGATTAATTATATTGCGATATATTTCAATAATAATTTAAATTATTAAATTGAATTAATGTTAATTAACTGGATAAATAATTAAAATTCATTAAAATTAAATATATGTATTAATTAAATGACTTTAGTAATTCTTAATTGTGTATTAAATTTATATTCATTAAATTTCCTTTTCAAACTAAATTTATATCAATATAATAACAAGCAATGAATTATATACTTTTATTATCGTTTCCTAATTTACCAGGAATTCTAGATCTAGTACTCTTAAACTTATGCGTGTATGACATGATAAAAGAAGTTGTAAATAGGTAACAGGAAGACCAAACCAGCCCTGCTGTTCAGTTGTTCTATAATGCATTGATTAGTAAAAACTTTATCAGGGGAAATCACTATCTTTATTTGTTTACCATTTGTCATAATGTTTTGTATGTTTTTCATTGATAGATAGCCTTTTGGTCAGTATACAACCTAACGTGTATATCTACAAAATTTATTAATTTGTTTAAAGCGTTTGAAAAGGATAATTAGTTTGCAAGTACAACTTTATTATCGTTTACATTTTATGCTATCGCGGTTTACTTATCAAATGACCTGTTTGATTTGATCTATAATATTACTCTCAAATAGGACAGGTTAATATATACCATTACATATAATTAAAAGTGTGTAAGCGATAAGTACAAAAGGTGACAGATACACGCATTATTAGAAAGGCGGAACTAAGCTGAATTAATAAAAGCCGTTGGTTGATTCAGGTCTGTATAATATTTGACAAATTAGAAAAGTAAGTTTTCAATGAAAGACGGTACAGTACGTTTTTGGAAATATTTTTTCACTTTGTAAAGTGCCTGCAAATTGAGACCTGGTAGTATACGATTATTAATCATTGTTAATGAATCAAAGCGACTTTATTATCGATATTATTTCAGTATGTAGAAAAACAACAGGGTTATTCTAAAAATGTTTTGTTAAATTAATATAGTCGCTTAAAATATTTATTTTCCAGCAAATAAAAACAAAATCTTTTAGATCGAACTATTTACATGTACAATCAAATGTTAAAAGTTAAAACCTTAAAGCGTTTTATATTGAGTTCTAGACATTTTATTTCGTATTTTTGTTTTGTTTGAGTTTAAATTGATTGTTAAACTAAATTTCCATTGCAACCGAATTACTACATTGATAAAGGCAACAGTAGTTTGAGAAAGTCTGAATAAGAACATGCACAACTGAGCTGTATCATACACTAGTGATGATGCGACTGCTTTACTGAGGTACAGATAGCTATAAAACCAGGTTTAATCCACCATTTCACCATTTTCAAGTCAGGAATATATGATATATATAACCCAAATAAAAAGCACTGCATGAATTAGACCTACACCCTTTCCATTTGTTTTCATTGATCACATTTGGGGCCACTGTTTGAATCGACTGACCTTTTCAATCAAAGACCACACGCTTGGTCTGGGGAGGATAGACTCGCTCTGGAAAATTTTGGATATTTGAAAATTAAAACAATAGCACCAAATCGCAGTCTCTGTTGCTATTCCTGTACCTTTGTCAACTTCGAAGTTCTAGATTTATACCATTTAATTACGTAGGGTGCTATTCATTTGAGATCCATAAGTACACAGTCACGATCAATTACGTTACTTTTTTTAAATTATATTTTGTTTATAATCATTATCAAACTGCCATTTATTTGGGAGATGAAAATACGCTGCCTCAGTTGTCATCACTTTTGCAATTTGAATATTACTCAAGCATAAAACATTCAGTCTTGTTAATTGGGAATGTATTTCCTACGCAGTCTTTATTTTGATATCTTAACTTTCGTCACATGTAAAATTTCATTAATGTACCAGTTCATATCATACATTACTAGTTAGTATCATATGTATGCAGTACCTTTTGTAAATGCCTAACCTACGTTATTTTTGAATTTTAGAATGATTAAATCGTTTTTATGTTCGGTACAAATCATATACATTTTTAGATTATTATTGTTAGAAACAGATTAGAATGATATGATGAATTTTACATTATAATCATACTGATGAAAGATAATTGTTATCCGAAATATTTATAGATAATTACATTTAATGTTTCCTTTTAAATATTGGTGCTGTTTTGTACACGTTTGAGGCGTTTTATATATATTTATACCACTTAAACTAATTCATTATTGAAAGCTATAAAAACTATAAGTTAAATTTTGGTTATTTGTTCTGTGGTTAAGAGTTGTCTAATTGGCAAATCTTATTAATCTTTTATGTATATAAATCCCTCTGATTATATCAAAATACCCAATTTATGTAATCCAAAATCTTATAGCAGCGCGTATATCTACATGTTCTTTGTCAGTACCTTTGTCATATGCATTTTTGTGTTTTAAATTTAAAAAAATTTTCTTTAAAAACCTACACGTTGTATTGCATATATCATCCACTTGTCGGAAAGAATTAAAACACTCAGTTTCCTGTGCATAAGAGTTGTGATATCCCATAAGTTTTCACTTTTGTCGAAATCGAATTCTACTGTGTTGTGGCTATATTTCTCTACGCTGTTTCCGTAAACAAAATTATGCGATGTTAAAATATAAAAAAAAACACCTTTTAAATGTATATAATAATTCCATTTTTCAGAAAATATTCTTTGTACTATATTATATACAAATATCATCTGAAATTCGAAAATAATTATTCAAAAGGGATGAAAGAACACGTTATTCATTAGCTAAGCATTAATGTTTTAACATAAACGCTGAATATATGAAAAATGAATAATATAATTGTTTGCTTTATTTTGAAGGTAAAATGGTGATGGAAAAACATAATGTGCGAATAGTATTTGTTAGAGGAACACCCATGGGAAAAAAATCAAATATCAGTGTAGTGTTAAGTGATCATAGATTTATAACAGATTTTCCGTCAAATCGTTTTAAATCGTTTTATTTGCACGTAGAAAGAGCAAAGTGTTGTGGAACACATACGACTGATGTGGATACTGTAGAAATAATGAACATACAATATTTAACAGAAACTAATGCAGCAATTCAAACACAGTTTAAGTGTAACCGTCATCAGATTACAACTTCCTATTTAGTATATCATACAATGAATAAACGTGACAGATATATTCTGGAACGGCACATGGAAAACATGAATATAATCAAGGGAATAAAAATGTTTTCTGTAATGACAAACTGTGAATGCTTTGCTTTCAACAGATATGTAATCCCATCATTGCATCTGCTTGATAGAAAAAGTAAGGTTCAAAATAGTGGAGAAGCTGTACATCATGTTAAAACCATAATAAAGAAGATACATGGCAATATCAAATTAAGAGAGACACATTCCAAAAATTTTATAATGTAAGTATGTAATCTATCAAAATTACATTTACTAAGATGAACACTATTTTACTAACTTATATAGAACGATAAACACATACAATGTGCTTGTTGCGTGTTATCCACTGACATTTATTATGATATATTGCATTTCCTTTTCCTTTTCACATGGGTTCATAAAATGAAATTCTCAGCCATTTAACATTACTTTCTTTCAGTATTCAAATGATGAAACAAAGATTTCCAGAGTTCTATCAGATAAGCATGATAGCACCAAATGGATCATAACACACAATTGTATAATCTTATCTATTTAAGCGAAATGATGTTGACCATTTTTGATGTAAAGAAGATATCGAAATTCATCTTTTGAGATCATATATACCAAAATCACTAAATTGTTATGCATGACAACACAATTTAAGTGTATTATCGTCTCAATAACGTTAGCAAAAGACAACTAACAAAACTATCATACATATCAGCGTCATATAGAATGTTTGTTTTTAAGTCATAATAGATATAAGAAGATGTGGTATGAGTGCCAATGAGACAAATCACCATCCAAGTCAAAATTTATAAAAGTAAACCTTTATAGGTCAAAGTACGGTCTTCAACACGGAGCCTTGGCTCACACCGAACAGTAAGATATAAAGGGCCCCAAAAAATTACTAGTGTAAAACCATTCAAACGGGAAAACCAACGGTCTAATCTATATAAAAAACGACGAGAAACACTTATGAACCACATCAACAAACGACAACTACTGAATTTCAAATTCCTGACTTAGGACAGGTGCAAACAAATGCAGCGGGTTTAAACGTTTTAATGGTACCAAACCTTCACCCTTTTTCTGAAACAATAGTGTAACATCGAAACAAAGAAAGACACACTATAAAATATCAACTGAAATAGATTAACTCAATCAAAGGACATATTAACACCAGTGAAGATACACTGAACAAATAAATTTGACCTATGATACAATGTAAATACAAAATAAATAAACTAAGGGAAGAATAATAAAAGTAACATGTTATACCGGTATGAAATGTTAAATAATTTAAGAAAAAAAATATGCTCGAACAAAAATATCAGCCATTTGCAATTAATTTAAACAGGTAAATGAAAATAATTTTGTTGTTAGGTATACGTGTACAGTTCCAATAGAGAAAGGAAATATTTTTACAAAATGAATAATTTTGATGTTCATAGTACGAAGTGAAAATTGATAGTAATACCAAACACTTATCAAAGCTGGTATATAGACCAGATATAACCCTGAATAACATTAAAGAACAAAAAAGCATTACAATTAGTATCAACAGGTCAAATAAACAAGAAAGTACGATTTGAGAGTACTCGCAGTTACTGACAGCTAGTTAAAAGCCAAAACAATTAATAATAAAAAATCATGCACCAGAGACTAAAATCAACTAAAACACATCCCAGGGATTTAGTATTTTAACGTCATGGACAGTCAAAGAAGACATGACTTGTGCAATGCCAAAAATAAATGTATCGACAGTAAGGCTGAATAGAAAGTGTATTTTGGTATTTATACATCCCGTTATTGTGTGATTGTGCTATGGTAATTTTTGTAATCTTATCTTTCGTTTTTTTTGCTTATGTGCTTTGTTTCTATGCCTTTTTGTTTTTCTTTGTTGACATATTTTTTTTTTCAAAGTGACTAAGATGATGACACAATGTTGACTGCTGAAGGTTGACAGCTGTATACCTATTTTTGATATTTTTACTTATTATGTCTGTTTGATTTGTTCACACACTTGTGTCAATAAAATGGAATTTTAAGCGACTGTCATACAAGAGAGGTTTAGCATGCTATGAAACAAAGTTGAATCCACCATTTTCTACATACGAAAATGTCTGTTCAAAGTTAGTTGTATGACCGTTGTTATTCATTCGATTGATATGTTTAAGCTTTTGATTTTGCCACTTGATCAAGGACTTTCCGTGTTGAATTTTCCTCGGAGTTTGGTATTTTTGTTGTATTACTTTATTTAACGCAATGTTTGCTATATGATCGCTCACAGTACAAATCTGTAGTGACATCTTTATTTTTTTTTTCACAGACGGTGTAGTCGTTCAACCAAATATGTATTACTAGTTATTATATTACTATGGTATACAGCGAAAGCAAACAGCGCAGATGGTAAATATATTTTTAGATAATTAATTTATTCAGATAGCAATTGATTTACCATATATCAGATAACTTATTAGATAACTGAAAAAGGAGTAGGCGCGATAATAAACGTACATGGTCCATAATACAATATTCATTATTTGATTGAAAAGTGTTTCAGGTGGAAGCATGAACATTTGGTAGTAACATTGAAAATAAACTGACAACGCTATAGCTAAAAACGAAAAAGACAAACAGACAAATAATAGTACATCAGACACAACATTGAAAACTAAAGACTAAGCAACACGAACCCAACCAAAACTTGGGGGGTGATCTCAGGTGCTCTGGAAGGTAAATCAGATCCTGCTCCACATGTGGCACCCGTCTTGTTGCTCGTGTTATTCCAAACCCAGTAAACAGTCTAAGTCGGTAGGACACATTCATGGAAAGGGAACGGGATTGTAGTTACGACATTAGGAACATATCCGATATCATCTGTGAAATGGATATTCCGTGACGGTCAACCAACTCGTGATGGCGTCCGTAAAATTTACGAAGGGATGATTTCAACTTCACCATTTGGAACGCTTTGTTTAAAAGCTTCTTTGTGAGCAGCAATTCTCTATCAAGGACATCATGATAGGAAATACAAGCCTTGGAATATCGTATTAATTGGGAGATATATACTTCGTTTGCAGGCGCTGCTGGAATGTTGCTACATATAAATTGAAAGTTCACAATTTGAAAGCTGAAATCATCTCTTTTGTCGTAAAGTTTTGTTTCCAACCGACAATAGTTGTCGTTAAAATCCTGAACAATATCCCCCTTGAATTGAGTTTGAGCAAAACGGAAAGTACTGACTTTCTATTTTTACCTATTATGTCTGTTTTGTTCACGCATCGTTGTAAATATAATGAAATTTGATGCTACTGTCATACAAGTGCGAGGTTTAGCGCTATAAAACCAGGTTCAATCCACCATTTTCTACATTTGAAAATGCCTGTACTTAGTTAGGAATATGACAGTTGTTGTCAATTCGTTTGATGTGTTTTATCATTTGATTTTGCCATTTGATTAGAGACTTTCCGTTTTGAGTTTTCCTCGGAGTTCAGTATTTTTGTGATTTTACTTTCTTTCTCATTTATTTCATGACCAATTACTAGACACCATATAGTTTTCAGATTCAGTGTAATTGAAGGTTTCTTATCACACACGATATAAGATTTAAATCTGTATCAATGACTCTTGGTTATTCCCTAAATGATATAAGTTTCGGTTATCGTGTGTTATATTGTCTGGCGACAAGCCTATCCTTTGTATATATCACAAATATTCTACAGTCTGTCCAAGGTTAGAGAAAGCACACGCAAACATGTTCAAGTCTGTCACATTCGATTTATGTCAAATATGCTTTTGATTATAGTAATGTGAAACATCAGGCTGTTGTTTTTGTTTCCGCTTGAACTGTTTCACTTTTAGTTTATTTTGGCGCACTTTATAGCTGACTATACGGTAGTGTTTTTCTCACATAGTTGAATGGCGAACGCTGAAGGTTGGCTTTTTCCTTCTCTTTGGTCGGGTTGTTGTCTATTTGACACATTCCCCATTTCCATTCTAATTTTATTGTTTACATCCGCATTATTTGTATGTTGTAACTAGTATTGAGTATTTTTAATCTCGCAATTTTTTTATGACTGTTTTTGTTTTAGCACATTGGCAGATGTTCTGCCTCTATTTTTGAATTACTACAGCAATGAAAATTATATAGATAAACAAAAGTGTAGGTAGATCTAGTTCAGTATACATATACGTTTCATTCGTGGAAAATGTAATTCAAACATCAGATGAAATTAAGCCATTTTTAACTGATGTTTTCTTATAGTCGAAGTTGTGCTGTTACAGCACTATCCCTCCTTATGTGAAGGGATTAACGTTGGCAAACATGTGAAATTTGTGATTTCTAAACTTGATTGTTACTAATTGTTGAAGGCCGTACATACATGATAATTTTTATATAGTCACCACTGAGTTGACAGATACTCATTTCGTATGGGTCAACCAATTTATGATACTGAACGTAAAACGTTCTGTTATGTTGGTTTCAGTCGTTCTTGAAAATAAGTCTTTTACTAAAAATAGAGGATTAAGTATTTCATCATGAATCACATAAATGAAAAAAATCAACTAGAATCAATGACAAACGTCATCATAATGTTAGTGTGCCTTTTGTAAACTTTATCAATTTTCTCAATTAAATTGTTTCATTTTTTTCATCTCGAGTCTTTTTATAGCAGACCATACGGTATGGGTTTTTCTCATTGCTGAAAGCCGTACATTTGCCTATATTTGAACTTACGTGGATCGTTGTCTCATTGCCAATCATATACCACATCTCATTCTTTTTATACAAATCAAAATGACCCTTTCAGATCAACACTGGTCTAATTGTGTGCAATCCCCCAGTGTGTGTTTATAATTTCATTAGCATATTCTGAAAAGATTGATAATCTTTGGATAGCCATTATCATGACTACTGCCTCTAAATTGTTTTTGTTCAATACTTTTCAAATTTTCAAAGGAAGATCGAATACATGCATTGGTACACACGAGCATTGAATGCATAGAAAGAAGCTGTTTTAACGTTATTCATTTCATAGTTTATATTAGCTTATCTAGTTATACAGGTTTATGAATACAGCAACGCATTAATTTAATTGGAGGACATTCTTTTCATGCAACAGAAGTAATACAGTGGAAACTAATGACTAAGCCTGTGTATTTTGGAAGAAGCGTTATTCTTGAATGCATTATACTGACAGAGGACAAATCTGCACCAATGTTATGGACTAAGCTACCAAACGGTAAAACATTAGCCTACAATCAAAACTCAAGAGACAATGAAAAGTATGCAGTTACTGTTGAATATCATGAGAGGAAAATGGTATACAATCTTACTATAAAACATTTTAACTCAACGGACGTAAATCAAGTGTACAAATGTGATTTCGGATTTCACTCTTATTCAGGCTATCTGTTGCTAAATGAAAACGATTTCATCTGTAAGTAACAAATTATCATATAATCTAAGGTGCTTTATATCCTTTCCTTAAATTATTTGAATAAAGGAGTTATGGGGTACTAGTACTCGTAAAACATTTTAAACTTGATGTTCATTTTTTAAGCAAATTAAGTATTATAATAATGTGTTTGCTAATTTCTGTTCAGCACATTTTTTGTTAATGAAAGAAGCTGCGTTCACGTCAGAAAGGACATTACTTAAATTTTGAAACAATATTTTTTGACAAATAGTATAGATCTTCCTTTTGTCTAATATACAGAAAAATGTTTACTGATAAAATCTATTGTTCTTGTTATTTTGTTATTTTTTTATGTTAATATCATTTACGTTTTACCGTAACACCAAAATTAAACCCAGTTTGTGACTTCTAATTATTATTGTTTGTTCTTTGAAACTTACTACCTTGTCTTGTCAGCGGAACCCGCAGTAAAAATTATGAAGAACTTCAGCTTAGATAAAAGGAAGTTGAATGGCGTTGTCATGATTTATAATGGTTATCCAAAACCTTTGTGCTCGGGAAAATTTGAGGTAAAAGCATTTTATTATAATCTGATTAAGAAGACGTAGTATGAAGGACCATTCGTTTTGAATTTTCCTTTGAGTTTATTATTATCATCTTAGTTTTACTTGTTATAGAACCATTTTTGGTACATTTAATTGGTTACAAAGAGTACCTGGTCTTCATCACTTAGTAAAAAGTAAAATGACAAAAATACTGCATTCCGCGGAAAAATCAAGGAAAGTTCCTAATCAAATGGCAAAATCAAAATGTCATACACATCAAACAAATGAATAACAACTGTCATATTCCTAACTTGGTACAGGCATTTTCTTATGAAGAAAATGGGATTAAAGTTGGTTTTATAGCTAGCTTAACTTCTTACTTGCATGACAGTATATGGTCATTCTACAAGCGGGCAACTGTTCAATTGTAATTCGATATTCCTTAAGACCGACTTAAACAGTCCGATAAAAGTAAGCCTTCAAACTGTTTGAATTCGCGCGCTGATGCTGTTATATTTGCATCAAAATGCGTTTTTACTACCTAAATGTCAAGAGCTCTAGATTTGATGTTGACACGAAATATCAGTGATACATTCAAAGTCTTAGTATTTGCCTGTTTGTAAATTTTAAAGTAATCTGAATGGGTAAATTTTTCGAAAATCAAGCAAAGATGACCTTATCAAGATATTGCATAATATTCTAAAATTTCAGTATTGATTTCAGCACCTGGTATTTTTCAAAGAGAGAGAGAGAGAGAGAGAGAGAGAGAGAGAGAGAGAGAGAGAGAGAGAGATTATTTGAAATTCAAGAAAGTTCCAGGATGGATGTGATATTAGTAATAAATTACAGACGAAAATTGGAGAATTTATTTCTAAATTTAAGTCAAATTTGTTTCTAATTCATTTATCTATTTGTGAACAAAATTAAACTTAACTTCAGGTTAAGCAAAACATCAAAATCAAAATACAATAAAAATTGGAGACTCGTATCTAGCGAAATATTGATTAAGTTGCAACAATGGTTTATGTATACGAATTTAATGACAACCTTTATTTTCAGGGAGAGGAAATTTCAAAGTTGATGAAAATTAGTATTAAAACATTTCAATATTCTATGAAACAAAGATTGAACTTGACTACAGCACAGATATGTGTACAGGCACTGTCAATGTCACATGTAATTACGGTAATCACACAGTATTGATCACTCAACTTGTTGATACTTGCTCAGGTTAGCCATTCTATACATTTAATTATTCTAAAGATATCCAAAAAATATTGAAGTGTATTCATAGTGGATATATTTTAATCAATCGATGTTTCCAAGAAGCATGAAAGAAAAAAGTAAAATCACAAAAATACTGAACTCCGAGGAAAGTTCAAAACGGGAAGTCCCTTATCAAATGGCAAAATCAAAAGCTCAAATACATTAGACGAATAGATAACAACTGTCATATTCCTTACTTGGTCAAGCATTTTCTTATGTAGAAAATGGTGGATTTAAGCAAGTGAATCAGTTTAATTTGATTTTTAGATTTAGGTTTTTTTTAAATCTTATAAAATTTTAGTATTTTTCCTTGTAAAACGTGACCCAAAAGTGTTTAAATTGTTCTATCATACCTTGTGTATGATTTTTATTACTTAATAGTATGTTGCAACAAGTTCACAAATTCAACAAATTACGATTTTAACGAGAGCTGTTTTTTAACAAATGTAACTGCAATATTCAAGTATTATGAATAAGTATGGTATTCCTGTCTCTAACTGTCTTAATTCAATCACGACTGATGAGTCTCATACAGACGAAGAGCGCGACTGGCTTATTAAATTATAACCCTCGTATCTGTGATAAAGCTTTATCCTTTTAAGTCTTTCAGTTAATTTTCCTTTGGTCAAAGTTTTGACTGGTAATATGACAAACAAACATAAATGAATATGACAATTGCTTTCCATTCGTTTGGTTTGTTTGATTTTTTATAAGGAATTTTATTTCAGTCCGTTTTTTTCGTAATTTTCTTTTTTTCTGGTTTTACCTTCAAACGTCATTTGTGGGCACCAGATGACTGAACGTGATATTGATATTAGACATCTTCAAAATTGACACACCATCATTTGTTATGGTCAGGAAAATGACGATAGCGTATAAACCAGGTTTTATCCCTCATTTTTTCTGGAGAGAATGTCTGTACCAATTTTAAAATATAACAGTTGAATTCAATCTATACTGCTTGTTGAAATATAAAAAAGAAGATGTTGTATGATTACCAATGAATGAGACAACTCTCCACGAGAGACCAAATGACACAGAAGTAAACAACTATAGGTCACCGTACGGCCTTCAACAATGAGCAAAGCCCATACCGCATAGTCAGCTATAAAAGGTTCCGAAATGACAAATGTAAAATAATTTAAACGAGAAATCTAACGGCCTAGTTAAGGTAAAAAAATAGTCGTCTTTTGTCAGGTTTTATGCATTACATTTTTACATTAACCATGTTAACCTTGGAGTTTTTTTAAAATACTTTTATATATATCAAACTATCAGATGTTATGCCTTTTTAAGGATTCCGTGTATGCGGCAATATCTAAAGATTAGAATACCAAGGCTTCGAACGATAAACAAATTATACTTAAATGGGATTCTCTACCAATCAAAAATACGAAAATCTTGAAGGCAACTTCAACATCGAGAACAATAATGTCACCAGATTTTTCTCACTCAACATACTCCCTCTCCTTCCTGACGGAATGTGTCATGATAAAAGTCAAAACATTTCCATCTAAATACAAACGTTGTTCCATCACACTGGTGCAGATTAATCTGTAAAAGTCATACTTACCCTGACTTTTCCTGTTTCAAAACATAAATAAAAATTCATTTTAGTTTACTAATTAGTAATAGCTTATCTGACTGAATACATTTTTATTTGAAGATTCATCAGAATCGAACCATACAACTGTACAGATAGTGTTGACGACATTAGCAGGAATGATGATTGCATGTGTTTGTTTGTCGGTCTATTGGTATCGAAGATATAAACAAAGAGGAATTATCAGATTAAATCAGAACATACCTAACATGCCTAATGCTGATGCTCTATTGTTATCGAAGAAATAAACAAAGAAGAATTCTCAGATTTAATCCTAACATGCCTAACGCTGATGCTCGTTTGTAAAAGAGGGACGAAAGATACCAGAGGGACAGTCAAACTCATAGATCGAAAACAAACTGACAACGCCATGGCCAAAAATAAAAAGACAAACAGACAAATAATAGTAAAGATAACACAACATAGAAAACTAAAGACTAAGCAACACGAACCCCACCAAAAACTGGGGGTGATCTCAGGTGCTCCGGAAGGGTAAGCAGATCCTGCTCCACATGTGGCACCCGTCGTGTTGCTTATGTTATTACAAATCCGGTAAATAGTCTAATTCGGTAAGTCACATTCGTGAAAAGGGAAGGGTATTGTAGTAACGACATAAGGAACATATCCGATATCATCTGTGAGACGGTTATTCCATAACGGTCAACCAACTCGTGATGGCGTCCGTAAAATTTACGAAGGGATGATTTCAGCTTCACCATTTGGAACTCTTGGTTGTAACATATGTAAGTTGTTAGGTCAGATATACAAATGGTGTTTTTATACATTATATATAAATTTTATATCAAAGCTGTATATATCAACGTTCAAAAAACATAATGATTCTACTTTGGTGGTGCACAACAAGCCGTAGGTTGCATGGTTGTATTTATCAGAATTATAGCATTAAAGAAATTACTGTATATATTCTAACTTTCCTTTTACAATATATTTTATACCCCTACCCCTTTTTCAATTTTTTAAAGAATTTAAAAACAAGACTTTAATTATTGCCAGCTTACCCTATGTGCATGTTTTTTGACATGAACTGTCTAGAAAATGTTTGAAACCATTCTCATAACAAATTAATCATTCCAACATTCAAGATTATAAAAAGTATCCAGTCCTGCCTCTGTCTCCAGTCAGTATTTTACTGTACGCCTGTTTGTCAATGAAAGTTCACAATTTCTGCCTCAACTGGTCAGTTGAGAATTTTTGTCACAACAGTATCATTTCTAACCTTTTATCTAACTTAATTTAGCTAATATATGAACTAGAAGTGTTTAAACAAAGCCATATTTGCAAAAGTTGTATGTATGAAGATACCAGTCTGGTGTATGAATTCACTAAATGTTTGATAGAAATGACTGTTTACATCTGATTTTTGCATAACTTCCAAGCACAGTTATTGTTTTCTATACAAAACACCTTTAAAATAATAAATCATAGCATTTACAAGTTTAATTATTTGTTTTTTGCCCCTGGAGACTCATATTTCTTAAACTTTACCTCTTTTTCTATAAATGTTGAATATTTAGTATATATTTAGGCTAGAACACACTATTGTTAGTTTTATTGAGGTCTTTTTGTAATTCTAGATTGTATTTTCTTATGCTGCGGTCATCTTCATGAAATATTTTTATAACTTCATATTTGAGTTAATTTCTTTAAAATCTCTGAGATAAACCAGATTTTGTGAAATTCTGTATGTTCTCTTTTCAAACCCAATATAGGTTGCATTTCTGTAAATATAGACAATACAATTTCCTATAGGAAATCCCTTTTGGGCTTAAACTGTGACACTTTTACTATGAAATTTCGTAAAAATTATATCCTAGAATAGAAAGTTGAATTGCACTACAATTTTATTCAAAGGTCAAAACATTGGGCTGTGTGGCATATTTTCAACATTTATATGCCCTGAACTTGTAAGACTTTAAACTTATACTAAAATTGTGTACTACCCCTACCTTTACTATTTGCCTGCTTCAGAATTTATTTTTCAACGCAATAGTATGTGTTTATACTGGTAACAATCCCAAGGTATGTCTCTATGAGATGAAACATAGAGATCATATCAGGGAAACAGTGTGTCAACAAATCAAATTATTTATGAATATTATATATCTCCCCAAAAAAGGCGTGGTTTGAGAAACAGCTGTATTTACAAAGTGCAACCTGTATCAATGAATAAAGACTAAATTTTCTGTTTCTTTAAATAAATTTCAAAACTTTAAAAAGAAGGTCGAAAGATAGCAGAGGGACATTCAAACTCATTAATCGAAAAAAAAAAAAAAAAAAAAAATAAGAAACTGACAGCACAATGGCTAAACAAGAGAAAGACTAACAGACAAACAGTAGCACAAAAAACACCACATAGAAAAATAAAGACGAATCCAAAAAAAAAAAAAAAAAAAAAAAAAAAAAAAATGGGTTGATCTCATGTGCCCGGGAACGGTAAGGAGATCCTGCACCACATTTGATGGTGATTGGAGATTTTGTCCTTATTTGATATTTTATTGCAAGTGAAACGATTTTTTGGTTCTGATTATATCTTTTCGAACACCTCATCTTCATATAACAATGAGTATAGTGATTTATTTACTTCTTTTTCTATTTTCCCTTTGAAATGCGCTATGAAATGATTATTATGGCCCCTTTTTTATTTATCTCATTTTCATAGTTGAAGTGCTACTAAAAGACAGAACATTTTGTTCATTATCTAGAATTACATCAAGAAATGCATCAAGAAGGCTTTATTATAAAACTTGTTATTCATAAATCGATGAGGAGGAGCTTACTCTGAAATTTTCAAAGATATTATGGTACTGTGGATTTATTTATTTTATTGGTTATCAATTTTCGTGGATTGCTGAAAAACTTGCATTTTCGAGGATATTTGGCATCGTGGTTTTGCCAATCTCTGTATACAAAGCCTATTTAAAATATGTTGTTCATTGAACATTTGAATTCTTGGTTCACCTATACCCACGAAAATTGGTATCCAACGAATAATAATGAATCCACAGTATCAGTAATGCTCGAATCTTAAAAAGTTAGAAAGGCAAAAAAAAAAAAAAAAAAAAAATACGAAGTTGAAGAGCATTGAGAACCAAAAATTCCTAAATGTTTTGCAAAATACAGCTAAGGTGATCTATTCACGGGGTTGAAAAGCCTCAGTATTTCAAAAATTCAAAGTTTTGTAAACATTTAATTTATAATAATGGCCATATCAATGATAATTCGTGTCAACACAGGGGAATAAAAAATCGTTTTTTATCCAACGCAATCATAGGTTTGAACATTATTTGCCTTCGGGTTTATATGATTCGTTCATCCTATTTTGACTCCTCAAAATTCAAGAATCTATCCTAAAATGAGGTAAATTGTATGGCTTTCCAAATACCGTTTCGATTCCTAACATCACTGAAGAGACATTAATTGTCGAAATCCGGATATGGTGTACAAAAACCTTTGCACCTTTTGTTTGCGGTATTTCATCTTTTCCGCAAGTTTATTGTTTTCTGTTTAGTATTAAATTTTTAATTAAGATCCATTTATTACATCGGTGATCCGTTTATTTGGCAATCGCCAATGGCAGTCAGCAGGGTTTACGAACATTTGTTGTTCGACCTGTTAGTCAAATGCGTTTTGCTAAAATATACTTTTTCACTTTTTGGTCTTTTGGCAAATGTTGTTTGTGCTGTATTTAGACCCTTCTACAACGAAATTTGTTACATGCGTATAAAATTGCGGTTTTATCCAACGCAATCACAGGTTTGAACGTTGTTTTCAATTCAGACTTTATATATATATATATATATATATATATATATATATATATATATATATATATATATATATATATATATATATATATATAGATATATATAGATATAAGCGTAAAAATAATAATTATCACATGTGCAGATATATATATTCATAATATAAATAGTAAAATAAGTAAACAAGTTAACATTTCAGTTCAATCGATTTCATCCTTCCATTGGAACTCTTCGGGATAACTGGTGACGTCGTTAAGGAGGCTTGTGACGTTCCTGCATTGTCGGAACTTCACAAGCCTCATTAACGACGTCGTCCATAACGACGCTAAATCAGTTATCCTGAAGAGTCCCAATGGAAGAATGAAATCGATTGAACTGGAACTGTTAACTTGTTTACTTATTTCACTATTTATTTTATGAATAGTAAAATAAGCTTGACGAAATTCAAGTACGTCTTGGTGATATCAAACGTATTGAATCACATAAGCTCCACGTCAAATAGATTAACAAATTTAAACGTGATGGTGTGCAAATTAATCACCCTTTAATCAGACCTTCAACAAAATCAAGTAAAAAGCCTAGCAACCGTAGATTTCGAAGAAAAAGTCAAATTCCGGTGAATTCCAACAAAACGGTTGTCAATTTATCAACAGTCTCTTTAATTGAGGACGAAATTAAAGTCTTATCTAAGAGTTTAAATTTTTGCCCTACTCCCAGTAACATAGATAATATGAAACTGGAAGATGACCTTAATAACTTTGCCAGAACCCTCAGAATCAAAGAATATTTTGGTAACAAGGATAATGAGGAAGACTCAGACACGTCTGATTCGGATGAAGAAATCAGAATTCCGCATTTTAAAAAGAAGAGTTCGTGGATTCCAAAACCTAGTAAATCTGCTACACTGGAAGATGTTATCGACAAAATCAAATCGGATGTTGTTCATCTAGCTAGCAACAAGTACTCGTCATTTTATAACACCTCTTCTGACGAGAAAAAAGCCATACAATCGCTAAGAAACCGAGATGATATTGTGATAAAACCAGCAGACAAGGGAAGTGCCGTTGTGATAATGGACAAAGCTAACTACATCGCGAAAGCAGAGCGTCAGCTCTCTGATGAGAGAGTTTATAAGAAGCTTGACTATGACCCTACTTCCGAGTTTAGTTCCAAAATTATCACTGCGTTACAAACCATGCACGATGATGGTCACATAGATGAGGATACAATCGGATATTTAAAACCAGAGAACGCCAAGCCTGGTCGATTGTATCTTCTTCCCAAAATACACAAGGTTAACAACCCTGGTAGACCCATTGTATCCGCAAACGGCCACCCGACTGAGAAAATCTCGGAATTCGTAGACTTTCATTTAAGATCTCATGTAGAAAATCTTCCTTCTCACATTCAAGACACTACAGATTATCTTCGTAAAATGGAATCCATGAACCCTCTTCCTCCGGAAACCCTCCTTGTCACTTTAGATGTCACCTCATTGTATACCAACATACCTCATGATGACGGAATACAATCGTGTAAGGTAATATGGGACTCTCGCAACACCTTAGAACCACCTACTGAATGTTTAGTCCAGCTGCTCACTCTGGTTCTGAAATTCAACAATTTTATCTTTAATGGTGAACATTACCTTCAGATAAACGGGACAGCGTACCGTCATACGCCAATATTTTCATGGGAAAATTAGAGAAAGAAATTATTTCAACATCTTTATCCAAACCTCTGTCTTGGTTCCGTTTCATTGATGATGTTGACATGAAATGGATTGAATCCCAACAAAAGTAAACCAAAAGGTTAACGAAGGTCACGAAACATAATTTGAATTATTGCTCTTTATACATGATAAATACGATAAGATTTGTCAATAAAGTTAAAGTTTTGTTGATAGGACTCAGTTAAAATAAATTCTTAAGTTGTTTCTTCAGTATGAAACCGACATTGTTTCTTGAATAAGCATCTGTATACTAAACTATGAATGGATATTATTTCATAAAAGATAATTCCAACTAGACTGTTTGTTTATTTATAAACGAGGACATCAAGGGCATGCACATAAATCCCGTAGAAACAAAATATATAGGCTCAAACATCACAGTTAAAAATCAGCTTGTTTCAATATTTTATAAGACTTTTAATAATAACACTGCATAGATTTGTAAATAAAGGCAACAGTAGTATACCGCTGTTCGAAATTCATAGATCGATTGAGAAAAAAACAAATTCAGGTTACAAACTAAAACTGAGGGAAACACATCAAATATAAGAGGAGAACAACGACACAACAGAAACACTAACAGAAACACTAAAATGTAACACACACACAAACGAACTTTATTATAACAACGACCATTTACCTGACTTGGTACAGGACATTTAAAGAAAAATGTTGGGTTGAACCTGGTTTGTGGCTATAAATTTATTTGTACATTTGACAGATTATTCTACTGCAGAACGATCTTTTGAACTGTAGAGAAAGATTCGTAAGTATCTTCACTTTATATATACATGATATAATATAAAAACATTCCACTCACAAGATATTCTACGATATCTCTGTTAATTAATTTGTGTGTGTTATATATTATCATAGCTACTCGGAATCAGAATGCCATTTTGAAATATTGCACCATAAAGAAATGATTTTAAAGTAAACTTTAACAGTGACATAATTAACCACAGAGTTACATCCTGGTACCATATGTAAAATGTATAGAATTATAACTCATCATTCTCGTTTTGAATCATGATAACAATGAAAGTTACACCTCATTAGAATCTTAAAAAAATATATGACCAGTCCTTAAAAGAAAATTACTACTGACATCACAGTGTAATAATGAATAAGTTTAGATTCTCTAATTTCATAAAGTTTCTATTCGAATAGAGTTGTTTTATGATGAGTCTTTTGTAGACGACACACGTGTCTGGCGCTAATACACAATTTAAATCATGGTACCTATTACGAGTTTATATATTATGTATTAAAAAGAAACAATTAGCATTCTCCAATTGTTAGATGCAATATAACCGACTATCTTTCTCAATGGATGAAATATTTGAACAACAGAAACACAAAGAAGCTGTTTTGAGTAATTTCTGTTGCCTGAATTATATTCTACAAAACATTTTGTGAACAGAAAGACAACGACAAAGATACAATTATAAGCTCATTTGCTTTAAAAATTAAAATAACCAAATTACCGAACTCCAAGAAATATTCAAAACGATACTAAATGCATATGTTAAATGTGGCGTTGTTAACCAGGTTAAAATGTTTGTTTTACAGAAGAAAATGCCTGCATCTAGTCAGGAATATTACAGTGGTTGTGCATTCGTTTGATGTGTTTCAGCTTTTGATTGTGCCATTTGATCAGGAACTCTCCGTTTTGAATTTTCCTCGGAGTTCAGTATTTTTGTGATTTTACTTTTTGGTATCATTTAACAAGCTTAAAAATGAATGTCAAGGACGCATTATATTGGGAAAACAATTCAATGGTTTGAACAATACTAGTGGTAACATTCAGAATTATTGATAAAGGGTACATCCCGGAAGTAATAAGTAAATATGTACTTATAATGTCAAGAGAGGACATCCTTTTCAAGTGCTATTAGATAAACAATAGTCAATTATCTGGCACACTTTACTGGGAACAATATAGAAATTAAAAATAGAACGACCATGTAACAATTTATCACCAACAAAATTGATAAAAACCCAATATAATTGATAACAAAACCGAAATAGATACGAAGTATCCGAGTGTGTTTGAGGTGCCAACAATTTTCTTGTTAAAGTGGATTGATATACTTTGGCGAGAGATACCGAAGGGACATTCGAACTCATGATTAAAAAAGAAACTGATAAAGGTCCAACAGACAAACAACAGTAGACCAAGAAGACAAAAACATAAAGACTGAACAATACTAAATCCACTAAAGGTTTTATTGTTTGCTCTGGCACAGTCCAATATAAACGGACTTCATGATGTTAATACTAAACTATTTATCAGGTTGATGTTTTGCAGAATTCCTTTTTTCGTAATAGCATTAACAGTACCAAATGTTACTCCACCAGCTACGCATTTCAACCATTTCATTTTTCCAAGTGGTTTCCGATGCAACAGCTATGACATAGGCGAAAACTATAAATGTTTAAACGTTAAAGAGCTATAACGTAGTCAGTCTTAATCATGTCAATACATATGTTAGATTATACTCGTTTCGGTTCTGTCTGTTGAATTTGTTGTTTATTGTCGATTTTTTAACCTGTTAATTTATTTGTGCGTCTTTTATGTAAAATCAAATGTAATAGTTTGAATGAAGGGTGATAAAATAAAGTAATTTCTTACAATGTGATTTTGTCATTAGTGGAAAAGAGTAGATGCATAAAGGCAATAGAAGTATATACCGGTGTTAAAAATTCATAAATCGATCGAGAGAAAAGAAATCCATGGTGCAAATTAAAATCGAGGGAAAACGTTATATATAAGAGTAAAACAAAGAACAGCACGAACACTGATGTGCAAAAAAACAAACACCTACATACATAGAAACGAACATATGGATAACTGCCATATTCCTGACTTCGTACAGGACATTTTTAGAAAAAAAAAATGTGGTTTGAACCTGGTTTTGTAATGTTTATTTTTTTAATTCTTTTGTGTTTCCTACATACATCTAACTTAGCTTAAATCTTTTACTGGTGCAGTTAAACCTTATTTTACATATTGTTGTTTGCAATAATTTGTATTCTTTTTTAAGAATTTGATTTTGTTTTTAATAAACGTTTATGTCGTAGTATCTATTTTACAGCAGTTGTTTTCTGTTCGATTAATTATCATCAATAACTGTTTGTGCGCATAAAAGATGCCAATATTGTATCATACTCCTATTTCCTGTTATTGTCTTTTGTAGATATATGTTTTAGTACACATAACTGTACACCATAAACACTCAACGATACACTTGGACTGTTTGTCGGGTTGTTAGATAAAACATAAGATGCGGTATGATTGCAAGTGACACAACTCTTCTCCATTTATATTCTTACTTTTATTTACAGCTTATTTCAATTTGTGTTTATGTTGAAACAGAAAGCCACAAAACCAGGTTTAACCCACCATTTGTTTCTTAAATGTCCTGTACCAAGTCAGGAAAATGGCCATCGTTATATTATAGTTCGTTTCTGTGTGTGTAACGTTTTAGTGTTGTGTTTCTGTTGTGTCGTAGTTCTCCTTCCTCTTATATTTGATGTGTTGCCCTCAGTTTTAGTTTGTAACCCGGATTTGTTTTTTTCTCAATCGATTTATGAATTTCGAACAGCGGTATACTACTGTTGCCTTTATGTAAATCTCATATCTATACGCAGTATGACTTAAATGATCAATGTTGTGATTTAAAAAACTCGGTACAGTATATTAAGTCATGTTGTTATTCTTACTATTATCCCAAGTGTAACATGATAAAGGAAGTAAAATTTTCATTAAGATCGGCACACGCAGTGACATCGTAAGTTTGTTTTATCTAAAACTATGATATTATGAAATCTATTTGTAATGCAGTGTTCAACACATTTGAAGTTGAACAAGTCAGATAATAATCTATAAAAGAAGAACAATTCATATCTATTATATAGACAAAAAGCATTAAGTGTAAATGAATAATCATATTCGGGCTATTTAAATAGTTACTATATTGGTGATATCAATACATACATATATACAGGTATATAGATTATAATCAAAATGCATTGGTGTTGTCATAATGATTAAGCATTTTCAATGATAATGGATCGACAAACCATTACTTTCTTTTGAACAGGTTTAAATGCACTCTTATACAGTGTGCAGGTAAATTTTCAAAATATGATTTTAAAAGTAGATGTTGAGATCACAGTAGACAGAAAAGAAGAAAATAAGCAGCCACAAAACCATAATAGTCAAATTATACAAAAAATACAAATATTTTATTGGAAGATGTGAATGTTGAAAATTATCACAACTCATCAACTACAACACAATTTATACACTATCTACGTACAAATATGATAGTCTTATATACATGGTATCTATAGTTCTGTATTTTTATTACTGTGCTATTTTTGTGATTTAGTTTTTATTGTTACACTTCATGTCTTCCGCATTTTAACCCAGTGTGTAAGTGAGGAAATATGTCGTATCGTGTTGAAGTCTTAAATACGCAATACATATTTTATATACATCACATTATGCACAAAACATACTTGCTCTTTAGATTAAGCAGAGGTTCTACCATAATAATTTTGTATGATGGTAATTTTATTTTGCAGTAATATCCAAATAACTGATCCGTTGATATTACTCAATATTCCTTTGAAGAAAAGAAGAAACCCAGATCCACATGAATGTTTTTGAATTATTTCCTATAAAGTGAGAAATCGTAGTAAAATATTTTGGAAAATGTGTATGTCGTTTGTCGTAATCGTCCCCAATATTACGCAGTTTAACACTTATATCATATCTCTGGTACTGTCGTCCATTTTCATGTTTTATACTTCACAGATATGACAGACGAATTAACAAATGAAAGTTAATATCAGGCTATAGAACACATGTATATGTTATCTTTCGAATAAAATATCATGAATGCAAACAAACAAATAGTAACAACCCCAATTGTGTCTGAATGTTTGGGTATTTCTCTTTATCTTATTTTAGAACATTTGAGCTGCGCAAAATTGAAAAAAAAAACGAACAGATCTATTCTAATGCAGTGTATTTTGGACATACCGAAATATTTTTAAATAGTAGCTTATCTTATGGTTCTGATAACGATTAATATACATTTAAATGAAATATTTTGAATAAAAAAACAAACATATTTTCATAAATAAACTGTTAGTAAGTATTAATCAGTTAAAAAAAAAAAAAAAAAAAGATAATGCGAACATTTCTTTTAACAGATACTTATTTGATATTTTATTTTATTTGACAGACTCAGACAGTTATAGTCAAACTGCGTTGTTGTTGTACTTAACATTTTGACACATATGTGGGTGGTAATTGATATTTAAACTAATTCCCTCAGTGTCTTATTTTTCACACGACAAGTTACAATGGTTTGTATTTGGTGTACTTGGTGACGACTTACCATATTTATAAGAGACAGTAGCAAACATTAATTGGTATATTCTATAACCTACATATCTACACATAATACACACCATTCCAGATATGTGATTTCTATAATGTAATATTATTACGTTCCATAAATGTAAACAATGAGGAAACGAGATGCTAACAATTCTCCTTTCTTTGTTAACTCTTTACCATTCCTATGACCCGAATTCGGATCATAAGCACTTTTGCTAAAATATTTGGATTTCAAACCTTAAGTTCTTTGTCATTTGACTATCAACAGATTTCACGAAGGGCTTAAAGATGAAACCTGTGAGTTTCAGCTTCACGTTAAAATGCCAGTTGTGTATTTTGGGGTTGATCTTTGTGGTTAAATACAGCAATTAAGCAATCATCGTTTTAAAAAAAAATCAGCTAAAATTTAATAGAAAAAACTTAAGAATTGTGTAACTCTCGAATTATGAAAATATTGTGTTTGGTCTTTATAAACCGCAAAAATCGGTCACTTATGTTTTTTTTTCTTTCAGCTTTGTGTTGAGCTTTATAAAATGAAGGTTCATTAAGTTATTATTTTATTAATTTCTACGAAAAAAGAATACAAACAGTTAACATTGTCAACATGTCAGTAATTTTCAGCAACTATTTCTTAGAATTTCTGCCCATACCAGTAAAAACGTGTATATTGAGATTTCAGAGGCCAAATAGTATAAATAAAATGCATTTCTTACTACTGGTGTAACTTGTTTTTGAATTAAAATCATAATTATTAACCCCCCTTTTCCCCTAGTTTACACACCGTCCCACATAGTGTGCTCTTATAAAGATGTAAAACAAATATTTACTTCTTTCTGAATATATATCTTATTATAATCTAATATTTGTATGTGTAAGGTCAACTTATTTTTTTTATTACAAATAACATTGAAAATAAGTATGAATTTAATCAATTTTAACCGTCTGGTTCCGTAGCCGAGGGGATGCATCTCAGGCTAGTAATCAAGCGATCCGTGTTCGTATACCCACAAGGAGGCATATCAGGTAAAAATAAAACAATTCCAATATTAAATAACTTGACTTGATTTGAAAAATAAATAACTTGACTTGACTTGACTTGACTTTAATTCTAATTTCAAATTGAAAATGCTTTTTTCCTTGTGACAAAGTTAACTTTCTGTCTTTTGTCTATAGTCATTTATAGAATATTAGAGACATACATGTTAAGATAATCTATTACAAATCGGTAACTAAGGGATGCTGAAGCTGCAAGACTTTTGTTTTTGTCTTTTAAATGATTGTAGGGATTAAAGTGTGGATGCACTTCACTTGCACAGTTTAGCCACGGTTTTTACCCAGAAAGCTCGAAAATATCAATTTTGACCCAAATCACCCACATAGCATGTTTGGCTATAAAAATTGCTGTTTCTCACATAAATAGACCATGCAGGGTTCTTTTTCTTTGAGATGTTATTCCTAACATTGTGTATGAATGCTCTGTTGATAATATTTCCATAAATAAACTTAAAAAAAGGACTTTTTTATCGAAATTTTACAATTTTCCGAGTTTTTGTTTTGTCACGTGACATTGGACTGATTATCACGTAATCAAATATGATAAAAAAAAAATACAAACCTGTCATTAATATTAATGAAAAACTATTTTCTATAAAAAGTCTTAGTTGATTAGTCTACTAACAGTAATAAAAAGTTATGATTGATTGAAATTTGTTCGTTCCTATGCGGCAAACAAAGTACAATTTTTGCCGAATGCTAAAGAGTTAAAGATTAACAAAATAAAATGGACACTCTATGAACAATGCACATAAGCAAAAATAAAGAACAAGAAAATTATAGCATACAAAGTATAAAGTATAAATTATAAACACATAGTATAAATACCGAGCCACGACAAAAGGATATTACCAAAAAATGGACTCACTGTTAAAGGCCGTATTGTGACCTATAGTTGTTAATTTCTGTGTCATTTTGGTATCTTGTAGAGAGTTGTCTCATTGGCAATCATACCACATCTTCTTTTTTATAAACAGCAAAGGTAAAAAATGTACAAGGACAAATAAGAAGAACACTATAACACGTACGTTCAAATCATAAACAACGTCAGTATCTAGAATCTATACTTCAAGACCACCACATATTATTTGTGAATCTGATATGGAAAAACGTATCAACAAGGTCTTGGAATTTTCCTGTGAACTTCATTAGAAAAAAAGACGAGACATTACTTTACTTTACCCCGGTTCATCAAGTTTCTGTTCAGACACTGGGGACGTTTTATTAAGACTGAATAGCAGCTGCAAGCTCTTGTATACCGAAATGTATATCCAATATGCAGTCGTAGTTGGTATATTGCTGCAAAGAAGGGGCAGATTTATAATTTCAAATTGAAATCGTTTGTCATAGATTCTGTAACCAAGACGAATCAGTGTCTGTTGTTTTTTTTTAGTTCCGGGGGATATATCAGAGCATTTAGGACTTTTAATGGAAAGTTCCTCATCAATATATTTAGAAGTGAAATTAGATTTTCTTGCGTATTTGATCTTTGTGTTTTGACAAGTGTCTGTAGGCATTCCTACTCATATGAAAATAGGAAGGAGTCGGCAAGGAGTGGCGCACATTTCGTTTCCATTGATGACAATTTGTTGAAAAGTTTACCTCAATTTCAACAAATATTTTGTGAATAAGAAACCCTGCATATTGGTCACAAGTTCATCAGTGTGGTATGATTTAACTTTTATTCAATATTATAAATATTTGTCGTGCGGAATCCAAGGCAAAAGCAATACATGTATAGGTGATATTACTATTTTTATATTGAAAAGCACTGTGTACGATTTTTCCTTCATGATAAGTTGGGGATAAACTTACATGTGTTAATTGGTTACCAGGGAACACGTTCGTTTTATGTACTTAATTATTTGTTTTTAAATAAACAATATATAAGAAAGGGATATTTCTTTGCACCGTTACCTTGGTGGTTGGTAGCGGAAAACATTAACAGTTCTAAACTGGAACAAACAATTACCTTATCAATTTAAAAAAAAAAAACACAGTAGAATACTATTTAGATATCTGTATACACAACACGTTATATAAAGACACACTTTTCTACTACAAATGTTCCAATATTTAACAATTTCATCACTTCCAATTTATGCATCTTGAAACGTTCCAAAAAGCAGTAGGGGGTCTTATCTATTTTTATTTATATCGCCTAATAACATTACGAAGATCAGTGCCTTATCAACAAACATGATCAAAGTTATTGATTAAAATCCCATGATTTAGTTTCTTTTAAATTTTTTTAAATCTGAAGAGACATTAATTGTCAAAATGCGTATTTGGTCAAGAAAAAGTAGGTACCGTTAATGTGATAACATTGATTTACAAAATAAAGCTCTAATTTAATGTTCATTGAAAGGAGGAATATTGTTTGACGACATATAAGGTAACAACTAATACAAAAAGCCCAAAAGACATCTAACATTAACAAATGGTTTTAACGAACACATTGCATAGACATTTTTTTATAGAAAAATCTGCAATACACAACAAAGGTACATAAGATAAAAATAACTTTTCGTATGATTTCACTTGTATTGTATAATATCGAGCCTTTTCCTCACGATTGTCGTTGAAAGCTGTTTTAAAATACCGTCAAGTTGAGAAAACAAATTTATCTTACCTCCTATACATTTCTAGGAATATGATTGGTTAAAAGCGTCCGCGTGGAGACCGTGTATATTCAATATTAGGTTAGTAGGGAGGCAAAGCTTAATTCAATACACGCTTAGTAGTGGATTTACGACTTTGGCACTGTTTAATTATTTGAAAGTATTGAAAGTTCTGTTTAATATTGTTATATCAAGGTTGTTCATAATAAATAGTTATTGTTTGCATTATTTTTTTAGGGCAGACCAATTGAAGAAGGTTCTTAAAATTGAACACTTGAACACTTTAATATAGAAATAAGAAGATGTGTTATGATAGCAAATGAGACAACTCTAGTCTATATTCAACTAATAAAGATAGTCGGTAAGATAAATTCGTTACATATGGAATTTACTGACCCCGTATATATCATATTAGGTCACTAACACACTATGTAACTAACAATATTCTACGTTTGCTTGAACATGTTTGTTTGTAAACAAAAAAAGGTCGTAAACTAGCACACGCCTATCTATAGTAATTACTTATCTTTTGAATACGTGATATGTAATATAACCTGTTTTTAATTTATCTCTTTTGTTATGCAGTATTTATCTTAAAATAATATCAAAGAACTGTAACATAAGATCAGATTATTTGTGGGCATACAGCCATATTATTCATATCCACACTTCACCATTCGGGACTTTTGATTTCAACACCACATGATATATGAAGTGTCATTACCGGTCACAATGAACTAACTTTTGACTATTATTTTCCACTGAAGGTAGATTATTTCATTTGAATATGTTTAAGGCGCATTTATAGACCAACAGTTTATAAGGTAAAATGACTACAAATAATTTATCAAACCACTTATCGGCCCATTTAAGGTATGTTTTATACATATATAATGATAACAAATATACATCAGTAAAACAAATATAATGTAATGAATTCATTTTTTCTTTTAATCGACCGTTTCTGGTTTTGTTATCTTAAGGGCATACGATACATTTACAGGGAGGTAATGACGTTGCTAACGTTAAATGTTATTTTCGCGACGTCAAACTGTGACATATCGGGAAAAGATGCATTTTGCGACTGATTTTTATCATTCAAACCGATTTAACTTTTAAACGAGTTCATGGAACCCTCTTTTAAAATAACATTCGGTTTGATTACGTATGAAGATTATTACTCAATAATGCATTTTTTAAATTTGATAAATATACATAATAAAATGACGTTTGTTTTCTACATTCATGAACATTTGATATATTTAAGTAATTCTAAACAAAAAAAAAAATCATAAATTTAAATGATACATATATAAAAGAGAAATTATAAATAATTTAACCAAAAAACACCTTGTATTCGTCTTTTAAAACGAAAAAAGTAGTGCATTTCTGTCGGAAGGAAAAATACGTCCACAAATCCGAAATTTGAGCAAATATCTGAAATTTCTACTTCACTTTACTCAAAAGTTGCACATGAAGGTATATTTTTTATTACATATTTGATTTAAACAGGTAACAAATAGCCTATTTGCACATTTTCATCAAAATTTCAATACGGGATCAAAACTGTATCGTATGCCCTTAAAGGAGGTTGAAGTACTTAGGGGACAATCATTAACCATTGATCTACCACAATCAAACATTCTTACGATGACAAAAAAACCAAGAAAAGAAAAGCTATGTCCAGGGAAAAAAAGCACTTAAAGAAGGGTAAATTGAATGATTTAAAATAAATATTAAAAAGAAAATGGTCGTTTATACAAATGTGAACTTTTCATTTATGTATCTTGTGAAGTTTTGTCTCATTGGTAAGCATACCACATCTTCTTTTTTACCAAGATTTCATTTTTAACGGTATACACAATTAAAGCATAGATGAAATTGTATATATATATATATATCCGGTTATTTTATGATATATTAATCAAGTGAATATCATATTACAAATTGTATTATAGACAAAAGTCACACTAAACTGCCGACCACTTTTGGTTATATATAGATATCCGTATGATACAACACTGTGAATCTATCTATGTTGATTCAGTCATACGTTTATCAAATCCTAAAATAAAATTTCTACTTAGTTCTACGTAAATTATGTTATATAAGCATGAGTATACAACTTCATTTTCAAAACACAAATCTGAAACTGTAACACAATGGACGAATCACAAAACGTAGTGCTAAAGAATGTGGATATAGCCTCAGAAAATGTGGCGACAATTTTGCAATGAATACTACCAAAATGTTTATCATCTTGCTACCCGTCATTTCTTGGTAAAACAACAGAATATACTTCAAGATACTTGGTGCTCGTAATCTTCACACTGTCGTCAATACAAGGATACACATAATAAGAAACTATAAACGTTTTTTAAAAGAAGTTCAATTGTTAACACACTATCCTCGGTTTGATTTGGTGCTGCAAGACATTTACCAACAGAACGACAATGTACAATACGAGTACCAAATTAATAATTCTTATATACCAATTGCTGGGACATAAGAAATTTACCTGAATTGATGTTGTATGCGTGGTCTTAAATCAAATGTAGACTGTAAAGCATACACTCAGTGTCTTGTCTGAATTTATGCAGTTCTCAAATTTTAGGTATATTTGTACTGAAATGATGGACTCATACTACAGGAGAATTCCTTGGTGAACATGGATTGTAGTTATAAGGATAAGATATATTGAGGCAAAGGATTGAAAACACGTTAACAAAAAAAAAAAAAAAAAAAAAACTGCACTCAAACGTAGATTAAGAAAGGAGGAAGTTCATCATTTGACAAAATCAAAAGTTATCAACCAACGAAACGAGTTGAACAACAACTGTCATTAGATTAGATTAAAATTGAGAATGGAAATGGGGAATGTGTCAAAGAGACAACAACCCGACCACTGAACAGACAACAACAGAATGTCACCAATAGGTCTTCAATGCAGCGAGAAATTCCCGCACCCGGAGGTGTCCTTCAGCTGGCCTCTAAACAAATATATATACTAGTTCAGTGATAATGGACGTCATACTAAACTCCAAATAATACACAAGAAACTAAAAGTAAAAATAATACAAGACTAACAAAGGCCAGAGGCTCCTGACTTGGGACAGGCGCAAAAATGCGGCGGGGTTAAACATGTTTATGAGATCTCTACCCTTCCCCTATACCTCTAGCCAATGTACAAAAGTAAACGCATAACAATACGCACATTAAAAGTCAGTTCAAGAGAAGTCCGAGTCCGATGTCAGAAGATGTAACAAAAGAAAATAAACAAAATGACAATAATACATAAATAACAACAGACTACTAGCAGTTAACTGACATGCCAGCTCCAGACCTCAATTAAACTGATTGAAAGATTATTTCTTCATCATATGAATATCAGGCACAATCCCTCCCGTTAGGGGTTTAGTATCATACCATCATAAAATATATGAGAAGAGCATAACCCGTGTCATGCCAACAACTATTATTTAGATTCTGCTATTATATCTATTTAAGTGTATTTGTTATTTAATAGTTTATACATGTTTAATAAAATGATGAAACAAAGCAACAATGTACAAAATAATTCCAGTTATCTGTTTTAATTGCTAATAGTGTTTCATTTTGACTTTTTCTGTTTGTGTAATATTTTGTTTGATAGTTTCATCTGTATGGTTTTTTAGACTGTCAATACTACGTTTTCAATTTGTTTAATAGTATCACCGAACCGTTTGGCGATTGTGTATAGCTATTCACTGGAAAAAAAGTTTTTTATATTTGACTATTACTGATAAATGGCTAGTTCCGACCACTAAAGAAGATACCATCTTATTGCAGGACATCCTATCAATATATATTTTATAATACAGAATACAATTTAGTTCGAAGTCATGAAACCATTTTGTTTTATCTGGAAGTAGTGAAGCATGCCCTTTTTACATACATCAGTCAATGTTTCAGATTTTTCAGATTTTCTGTATACAAATAATACTTGAAATATCAGGGAAATTACAATTATTTCATCATGGACGCATGGCCACAAATTTCTAATTGGTTTTTTTATCAGCACAATGATATTGCACGATGAAATTACTCATGAGTGTTAATCATGAATATTTAAAAACAAATCAATTTTATGAAAAGCTCATAGCAAATCAAGAAGTTTGTGGAAACCTCTGTATGAAACGTAAACTTTAAAAATACAAGTTCCCGTTTGAATGGTTTTACACTAGTAATTTTTGGGGTCATTTATTAGCTTTCTGTTCGGTGTGATCCTAGACTCCTTGTTGAAGGCTGTAGATTAACCTATAATGGTTTGTTTTAATAAATTGTTAGTAGGATGGAGAGTTGTCTCATTCGCACTCATACCACATCTTCCTATACCCAATTAAACTATAATCAATATGACATATTTTTTTTTACTTATACCAATGTTGATATAATAAGAAAACATTTTGTATATTTTGATACTGAAAGCATATCTGCTGTTACAAGATTCAATAAATAAAATGCATAATGAAGAATACAATTAAGTTTACATTTGGGTCGGAGTAAATGTTAGGTTTTAAAGCAAATACTTAATAAACAAAAATAATCTTTTATTTGAAAATCTCCAAATTAAACATTAAAAGGGGCACTAGCTGTTAAATTCATTTTAACTGATTTGACTCAAATACTAATATTTCATTTATAACAATGTATAACATTTATCCAAATTTTAAAAAGATTAAAATAAACAATTTACAGGGCATAGACTCGACAATATGGAGCTTGGTTTCGTGTGTATTATAGTCTAGAAGCCATCTAATAACTATCGAGTTGACCTCCGAAAACTGTCGATTGTTATATAAGCGATATTAATATAGATATGAATAGATAGCGAACTCGTGCAGTCGGATTTTTCGTTTAGGACTGTTAAATTCTATATTATAGACTAAAAATATACGTTAATCATCATTTTTACCTGTATAAGAATGGTATTTTGTGGATCGAAATGATTTATCGTTGTTTCAGTTTCAATATTAACATTTTTATAAATTTTACTGTAAATAACTGAACATGAGTTCATGTGTTATCCATCATTAGCTAATGAGTTAAATTGAAGTTTGCGTAAATATATTTCACATAAAAGTATGTTCATAACCTTCAAATCTATGTATTTGTTTTTAAATACCGAGTGTTTTATAAGTTGCAATGCTTGATACTAGTTTTTGAAAACTTATGTTAATTAGTGTTTTGTATCGTTCGATTGTAGGCCTTATTGCATTAATTTAAATCCATTTAAGTGCACAATGAACTGATAAATAAAAAGAAAAGAAAATAAAAACATGTAAGTTTAGGTTTTTTTTTAAGAAACACGGTATTTGCTACTATGATACTTCCCGTTGACTATGTTGTACACAACCCTATTGTTTTTAAAAAAATTCAAGTAGATAGCTTCTGATCACTTCAATAAACATGAATACACTTGTGATTTGATACGTCTCCTTGACAAGAGTAGGTCTAGTCTTCTCAAGTACAACAATAGAGACGGGTGAAAGTCAATTAGTGTTTGATGAATTGGAAAGATTAAATGACCCATTATACTGCTGTCTACCGATTTATAATTATTACTTATTTGTTTTCGTACCTTTTTGACATTGCAAAAAGGCTTTGTCTTGGATATAAATGCATCGCGTCATATCGTTTAACATTAAAACGAATAACACTAAGAGACCAGTTTGCTGTTCAATCTTTAAAATAAGACACGCTATATTTTTCATATAGAATACAGAATATAGAAATGTGTCATTTGATTGAAGAGTAAGTATATAATGAGGTTGATAGATGAATTTTGTATTAAGCTGACCCTAATCTTAAAGATTGAAAACGGAGAGCAAGTTTGAATTCAAATATCTTTACGAAATTTAGGGAATCGCTTTTAAATAACTACTGTTGCATGTTATTTGATAGATATATATTGATTGACTAAGTACACAAAAGTAGAATCACAAAAATACTGAACTCCGAGGGAAATCATAAAAGGAAAGTTCATAATCAAATGGCAAAAGCACAAACACATCAAACGAATGGAAAACAACTGTCATATTCCTGACTTGGTACATTCATGTTCTTATGTAAAAATGGTGAATTAAACATGGTTTTATAGCTAGCGAAACCTCTCACTCGTATCAAATTCCAAATAACATTTAACGAGTATATCAAGTTTATTTTATCGATATGAAAAGGAAGGGTTATTGAATAAAGCTTAGCTTTAAACTATGTATACAGATGTAATTTTATTACAAACTACTAATAATTAACAGATGTAAGACTTTTGAATATATCAAATACAGAGTAAAGAATATGTGTAGTTTTAAAAAAAAATATGGATATTCTCTGCTCTTTGGTCAGGTTGTTGTCTCTTTGACATATTCCCCTTTTCCATTATCAATTTTATAGATACATGTACAATTAAAACCGCACGTTTGTCTATCCTATCTCAAGCTATCCAAACTTTCTTTTTACCGTTATTTCTTTTCTTGTTTTATGGTTGGTAATTATCTGGGAAGGGGAAATAGCTTGTTACAGTTGTAAGTTGTATCCTACAGTTGTGGTGGCGAATTCTGTTATTCCATCCCTTGTTATGCTTTATCACAAAAAGCTATATCATAATTCATGGCAACATACAGATCATAACAGAAAGGGTGGAAGCTACGAAGTCTAACATTTTTAAATACATTTATTTGAAAGATATATTTTGGAGTAATATATATGAAACACGAATCCAGGAATTGGTTGTCAAATAATAACATAAACGGTACCAATATTTCTGCACCAGATGCACATTTCGACAATCAATGTCTCTTCAGTGATGCTCGTGGCCAAAATATTTGAAAATCCAAAGCTTATTAAAAATATGAAGAGCTATAAACCAAAAAGGACCAAAAAGTATAGCCAAATCTGGGCAAGGAATCAGAGCTTTGCATGAGGGAGAAACATTCCTTAACTTTAAATAATTTCCAAAATTTTGTAACAGCAAATTTTAATAACATAAAATCCGTATATTCAAAAGAGGGACGAATGATACCAGAGGGACACTCAAACTCACAAATCGAAAATAAACTGACAACGCCTAGCCAAAAATGAAAGAAGACAAACAGACAAACAATAGTACATATGACACAACATAGAAAACTAAAGAATGAGCAACACAAACCCCACCAAAAACTAGGGGTGATCATATCTTGCTGAATTTTGATACCAATCAGGGGACGATTACTTGCGGATACTAAATCATTAACGGAACAAATGAAATATGGTGTCAAAAGTATATTGAATTACTTTGTCATTCTGATGTTCAGGTAACATGATGCATTATTTCAGGTTGTATCTCATTATATCGAATCATTGAAAAAAAAGAAAATGAAAGTACTTTACCATATTTCACTAAATGGGAAATCACAAAACATAAGACACTTGTTCTGAACTTTTATTTTAACATTGGTATAAACAGTAAAACAACAAGTGTATAAAACAAAAATAAATAAACAAAAATAGATCAATAAAATAAATATTATAAAAACATAAATAACAAAATCTGACTGAATAGACTAACATCCAGTTTAAACAATTGCAGACACACATTTCTTGCTATGAATACATGTACATACAAATAAAAACAAAGTAAAAACAACATATTACATACATATGAGGAAATCGCTAGGCAAAAAACATAAACATAAAAACGTTTTACATGTACAGTTTAGAAATCACTATATAAACATTCGAGTTAACTGTTCAGGTTTCAATGGCACATCAGGAGAGCAATATAAACAGTATAAAACCGAAGGCAAAGTTCAACACAGATCTATCAATTTCAGTCATATATTTGAATCAAGTATATTTACAAAACAAAACCATAAATTCGATTGAATGGTCCAACTGGATAAAAGTGAATTCACTGACATCAACATATGGGTTGTTTTGCCTGTACCAGACTTCAGATGGAAACCTGCTAAGACACCTCATTGTTCTGTTCGGATTGATGCTATCCCTTGAACTGTTATTATCTAGATATTTGAAATATATATTCAAAAGATAAGGTTAGATTATTTTGTCTCTTACCGATAAAGTCCAACAGTGACTGTTGTACTGGAATTCATATTCCCGTTTTTCTGATTTGGTTAACGGTTGTTGTTTTTTCTAGTTTGTGTATTCTCTTAATTTCGCCAAAGTCGCTGTGAAGAACACCAAATGTCTGACTGTTTTTTCAACTACACAACTCAAAACTGACAAGAAAGAAGATGATGGTCTGTTCTGTCTGCTCTGTCTGTTCTGGTACTCATTATTGAAACTATCACCACATCTTCTAAAATAGGATCCGCATTCTCTAGAACCTCGTGTTTGTGTTTCATCCATTGTATCTGTGTTTTAGATTACGATTTGTATGACTATTAGAAAGTAATCAACATATATTTATATAGTCAATTTGCTGGTTATTTCACGCGACTTGGGGATTTTGATTTTATTTTAGGAACAAGTGTATTATTAAGTCAGAACAGTATTTTAAGTACTTAATCATTTAAGTAATGGTAAATACAGATTCTGACAGGTGACACTTATAGTAACCAGGAATAAACATTTCATTTGGGGTTTTCATTCCGTAAATATGTGTTCATAAGTGAGTAATTACATATATGTTTTACTAACGAAGAGTCATATCAACTACATGTATAAATTCCTTTGTTCCTAGATATATGAAGTTAATTACCTTGAATTAGATAGGATTTATTTAACATGTGAACACCTGGAAAACGACTTTCGCTTTGTTCAACGGAATTATCTGAACGAAAACCGTCTGAACTGCTTGAGTAATTTCAAATATAAACAAATCTGTCCTTTTAAATTTAAACTTAAAATAGCCTTGGCTTTAATAAATTTGAAAATTTGCCAAGGTCAATCGTTATCTGACATATTTGATACGATCCATATACCTACTAAACTATTATAAAAAGTTATTTGAAAATTAGTTTGAATATGACTTCTCTACCTGAAAAATAATAACAAATTCTTCGTAATATATTGCAAACAACAACAAATAGTTATAGATCGTTTTAACATATACTCGTCATGTCTGTCTAACAATTAAAGTTGCAGTGTCATTTATGCAAATGTCATGTCGAGACATACGAACTTTTGCGATTAATCTTTAATTTCGACAATATGTGCTTTTGTAACCTATGAACTATCTACATATATAAAATAGGGAGGTGGTTTACATTTATGAGGATAAAAAGGCATGCTAAAGCCGTACGGTGACCAATAGTTGTTCTTAGTAAGTTCGTTCAAAATGACATTAAAAGAGATGGGAAGGTTACCAAAAGGACATTTTGTGTTTCTTTGGTACATAAGACGTGACTCTGTTCTTTTGAAAATCCCGCCATTATGTTATTTTTCTATTATAATGCCATTTTGTTATTGTTTTAATACTATTTTGAAAATACTTTGAACAACAAAATTATTTTATATCTCTACCTGTGAGACGTTTACCTTCTGAAGTCAAACACGCGATTCTACACTAGAGTTGATGTGAACCTCGCCATTCCGTCACAGGACTTCAAATATTTCAATACTCTATGGGTAAATAAGTAAGCAATGACAGTGGTTGTTAAATTTGATATATGCTTTTTTTGTGCTTCCTTGTTTAGTAGTTGTTTGTTTTTGTTCTGATTAAGATTGTGACACGGTGATGACTGCTGTACCTCTATTTTGACAATTTTACCTATGATATCTCTTTTGTTTACTTATCGTTGAAAATATAATGGAATTTAATGCGACTGTCATACTAGTGAGAGGTTTAGAGATATACAACCAGATTCAATCCACCATTTTCTACATTTGAAAATGCTTGTACCGAGTAAGGTTTATAACAGTTGTTGCCCATTCGTTTGATGTGATTTATCATTTGATTTTGCCATTTGATTAGGGACTTTCCGTTTTGAATTTTCAGTTCAGTATTTTTGTGATTTTACTTTTTTTCAAACTCATAAACCGAAAATAGATATCAACGCCATTGCTATAAACAGAAAAGTAACCAATAGACAGACAACAATGCACAAAATACAACACATAAAACTAAAACCTAAGTAACATGAACTAAACCAAATCTTGGGGCGATCTAATGTGCTTTGTAAGGGTAAGCAGAACCAGTCCCTCATGTGCATATTTATGTGCAGGTGATATGATACAATTACTTACACGAATATTATTTACAGAGCTATAGTCAAAAATAAGACGTTATCAAACTATGGTTAGGTTTCTGGATATAATTATATTGTCTTTATAACTATCATGATTGTATAATTAGTTTAATCTCTTAGGCAACGTTGATCTTAAATTGTTTTGGCTATTATGTTGTTAATGCCCCTTTTTGTCATATTACTCTTCAAGTGTTTCGAAAATCTGGTATATACTTGCCTTTTGATTTAAATTTGGTTTTGAGGGTTCCAGATGAAAGTTAATCCAGAAAAGGGCATTGGACAGATGAAATTCATTAAGTGTTGTTTTTATTTGTTTTTAAAGAAAACTGCTAGTAACATATGTTTGATTTCTCGTATCATTTTTTATAATGTAAAATTTTAAATATATACTTCTAGCGCATTTAACATTAAATCAATAACAAAACTGCATGGCTTATGCATGTACTACAATACTCCGTTACATTTATGTCTATATCAAGAGTTTCGATAAGTTTTTTAAATTTTATTTCAACATGAGTATAAACTGTAAAATAACAAATGTATATGAATAAGAATAAATAGTATAAGCATAGACATACAATTACAAAACCTGAGTCAATGGATTAAAATTTAACTCCATTGCAAAAATTTTTTTTTGGTGTCTGATAACTATAAAATTTACACAAGAACATTACAAAGTAACAAAAAAAAAGTATGCATGCATACAATATTACAAAGATAAAAAACATGACATTCGTCTGAGCAAATCATCAGAAACAAACTTTCACATATCCATTTAACTATTGTGCAACTGGTAAAGGTTGGATATTACTTGGTAAAAGTCCTATCCAAACAACATTCAAGTTACTTTGAATTGAAACCTGAGCAACGTAATATTTACATTAAACAAACTTAGAGAAATGAGATTTACATGAATATTAACGCAAATTTATTAGGCATGTATTGTCAGTTTAATGTTTGGGTCAAAGTTATATGCGAAACACTCATATTATCCCGAATGGTCTTCCTGGGTAAAAATAAAAGTAAGAGATTATACTAAAGTATCAAAACCCGGATATTTCTAGAACCAGTCTGTAGATGGATACCTGCAAACGCACCTCCTAGTGCCGTTCGGATTCATGCTATTTCTTGGATTGTTTGTATCATGATTTATATATCGGATATATTTTAACGTTTGCTGTCAAAGTTTATCAGTGATTGTTGTATTGGATTTGAAATTCGACTTCCTGCTGCGGAATGACTCGTAAGTTATAAGGTCTTTGTTCACTTAGTTAAGGTATTCTCGCAATTTCACAAAAGTCACTGTCAAGAACAGCAAATGTCTAGAAGTTTTCTCAATCACAGAACCAATATCAGAAAGGAAAGAAGATGACGGTTTGTGTTTGTACTCTTTATCCAACTTATCACCACATCTCTGAAAACAGGATCCACATTCTCTGGCAGTTCGTTGTATTTCATTCATTTTCTTTTACATTACTTTCTGTGTATCTGCTTGTAATAAGAAACACATGTTTATATAATCGCGGTGATATGATCACGTGTTAGAGTCATTGCATGAGACTTTGGCATTTTCAATCCTAATTTAGGAACACGTGTGAATGTATTTTTTTAAATGAGATCAATATCTCTCGAAATATACGGGTTTTCAGTATGATCTATAGATTCAGTAAGGTAAAACCAGTAGTTACCAGGAAGAAATAACGTCATTTACAAAATAAATCGTCTATGACGTATTCGTAAATATATATATATATATACGGGTATCTATGTATTTTTTTATAAGAGCAATATCTCTATAAATTCATGGTTATCCAGTATGATCTATATATAGATTGAGTCAGATAAAATCTGGAAGAAATAAAACGTTAAAATAATGTCATTTTTAAGTAACTCTTCCATAACGTATACGTAAATATCATATGTATACGGGTGTCTATATTTTTTATGAAATCATAATCTATATATTAATGGTTAACCATTATGATCTATATATAGAACGAGTCAGATAAAATCAGGAAGAAATTACACGTTATAAATAACGTCATGTACCAGATTAGTGCATACAAACACACTATCAAAGTCAACAACTTCAACTTTGAGGTAGAAAATTGAGAAAACACTGAAATAAACCCAAATCTGAAGGACAAACTAAACAAATATAAGCAAAGAAAGAACAAAGAAAACAAAACAATGTAACACAGAATTCAAAGACTTAGACCAGAATTAAAACATATGAGAAAATGAAAACAAAACAGAAAATGACAACAGAAGAGAAGAAGAAAATTGACACAAGCCAAAAAAGTTGCAAAACAGCAGAAAATTGTCCAGTCAAGTAACAAAAGTACAGATGCACTTCAATACCTAGAAATGAGAAAGAAGTCAAAGAATAAGACATTATCTTCCAGACCATCTCAAATCTTGGGCTAAAACAATTGAGCACATCATATTCACAGCTACACCAAGGTGGTTGTCAGAGTTAATGTGAACTGATGGTAGCTGTATGCAAGAATTTGATGAGTCTTGAACATGTTGAAGTATAAACAAAGTTGAGGAACCCCTTAAAGATCTGAAAATGTATAAAAGAAAATGGCATTTTCAAAGAGTCCCTTAGTTTTAAGTCTAAGTTTTCAGGTATCCTCTATTCTATTTGAAATTGCCAGTTTCTTTTCAAGTTTCCAGATCTATTAAGGGTCTCTCAACTTTGTTTCCACTTCAGCACCCATCAATTTCTAGCACACTTCCATCAGTACTGATTAGTTCTTACAACTACCTTGGTGTAGCTGTGGATATGATGTATTCCATTGTTTTAGGGCAAGGTTGGGTTGGTCAGGAAGAATTTTCCTATACTTTGTCTTCTCTTTCTGATTTCTGTAGATAGTGTATCTGCACCTGTACTTTTGCTTCTTGACTGGACATTTTCTGTGAGTTTGCAATTTTTGGCTTGTGTAAATTTTCTTCTTTTCTTCTGTTGCCAATCTCTGTTTTTTTCATTTTTATCCATCTGTGTTTTTGTCTTCAGGTCTAAGTCTTTGTAATTTAGTTTTACATTGTTTTGGTTTTTTTTTTTTTTTGTTCTTTCTTTGGTTTTATTTGTCTAGTGTTCTTGAGGTGGATCTTCTTTCAGAGTTTTCTCAATTTTCTGCTCATCAAAGTTATAGTCGATGTTGACTTTGATGGTGTGTTTGATCCTAGTCTGTCTGATTTTATTCTCAAGTTAGTTTAGTTTTATCAACTATCTTTCCCATCTTTCATTCATTTAAAATTATTAAATCTGTACACAACTTCTTCTTTTGGTAAATTCATTTCAGGAGTTCAACAAAATTAATTGTTTGTTATTATAGTTATAATAATTTAATAAGTATAACATGAAACCATTATAAAACTTTTAAATTGAAATATGGTTATTTCCTAATCGAAATACACAGTTTATGAACAATTAGCTTCCTAAATTCTAAACTTATATAAAATTCATCATTCAAATATTTTTGCTTGTGTCGTGACAAACAATGATTCTTGGATCAAAGTCCTGCTTTGAAATTTACATTTAAGAATTTATTATAACTCATACATGTAATCTAAATAGTTAGAAAACATGTTTATATGCAAATAAGTCACTAGGAGATTATCTTAAAATGTAAGTGCAAGAAAATGTCATTTTAAACTGTTGCACTCCTGACATCACAGAAATGGTTCTAAAGAGAATTTCCTTGTCTATCAGGCTACTCTTTGAGTGCAATCTTGTATCTAGTATAGTATCTTTTGAAAAATAAAACAGAACCATATATTGGCTTTTGTATTTTTTTAGTGTGAGTCTTTAAACTTCAAAGTTGCACTCCTGACATTTATAGGAGGACTTATTTACTAGACGCTCACACATTATTTATATCAATAATCAGGTAAATGAACTATTTATTCTAGAAAGGACATATTTGTTTACAGGATAAACTTTTTGATGTTTAGGTGTGAGTCATTTGCAAAATCATTCTATTCCTCAGTAAAATGTGAATACTATTTTTGTGTTGCACTCCTGACATGGCACAACTTTTTTCAAAACACATCTGTATCAAACCTGTTCAATGGACAAGCTTCATTTGTAGCTGAAATCATCAATAAGACATAATAGTTGTAATATACATAAAATCTATGGCACATATCATCAAATTGCAAGTTGCTGTGTCTTTAAAAAGAATAAAATTTCAAAATGTCCAGAAAAAGTGTTGCACTCCTGACAATTTTGACATCTTTTTTTAACGTAATTTTTTTAATACTTGCAATTTTCCAAAGATATTTTGCAGGATTATTCTACACATCAAGCCACAAAATTCAGCCAATTTTAACATTGCAATGGATGCCATTAAAAAAAAAAATGTAGCCAAATATGATGAGACGTGAACTTATGTATACAATAAGTGATATGTATGATATAGTTCAAAAATATTGTTTAAATGAAATTAAAATGTTAAATCTGAAAGGTATATACACTTAAAATAGAAATCATGGGATTTTTGATGATGTATAACTGTGTTGATATGATATATATTGAATGTCAGGAGTGCAACAAGATAGGAGAAATAAAGTACCTTATATAGGTAATAATTTAAAAAAAATATTAGTTCAGAAAAACTTTGAAGATTGCAGATCTCTTTTAAGTTGTCAAACAGCAATTCTGCTGAATATCTAATAGAATTTAGTTCATAGTTTGGTAACTTAACCTCATTTTATAATAATGTGTCAGAAAAATCAATTTAAATATGATCTGAAGAGCATAAGATGCATAAGTTAAAATAGAAATAACATTCAAATGACAGATTTAGGTCTTTATAAACCAGCAATGATTACAAATTAAAAAAATCATGAGTATTTTGTTTTAGTTTCTGTATTTTAGTTTGGTGTATAATATGTCAGGAGTGCAACAAAAACAGGGAAATTTGATGTATTTTCTATTTGATATATCTTCTTTATTAAAAGATTTATCTATCAATTTTTGTCCTCAGTGAATTTGAAAAGGGTTAATTTTAATATGGAGAAGTTTTTATCAACTAATGATGAATTATTTTTAATCAAAACTTTTCAATCAACTTTAAATAAATTGATACAAAAATAGCCAAAACTAAAAAAAAATGATAATGAAAGATGAGATTATTAATCTTTGCATCAAAAGTAATGTTTGGATCTCTGCAATCAATTGGGGTAAAAAAATATAAATATTTGATAGTGTTTGTCTGAAATCATATTCCCAAAAGGTATACTTGATTTAAATTTGTTTTATTGGTTTATGTCAATAAAGTTTCAGAACTTTTATTTCTTTATTCTTTTTATATCCTTTTGGATTTGTTAACTTTAATGTATATGTATCAAGATACAACAAAAGAAAATGCACTAAAACAATGTTGAAATTTGGCAAAAAAAATATTTTTGGACCATTTATTTTGACTTCACCCTTATACGTAATAGCAGTGAAGTTCGTGAAAGTATTTCGATGGAATTAGAAAATGGCAGACTATATAATTAATGATATTTGTCAATTTTGTTTTGTCATCTCAAATAAAAATTAATGATTGTATTGTTATATGTTGCATATTTCATATTTATAATACCTGTAAGATAAATGATAAATTGTTATCTTATAAATAGCATTGTGGTACTTATGTATTAAATACCTACTTACAAGATGTTTATAACATTTCTATTAATTTACATTGTTATGAATAAGTAATGTGAAAACTCATTGGGTACATTTAAGCGTTTTGAAAGTTTGTAATGGAAAACTTTACAACAGTAATTTTGAATAATATATAAGTTGTCCTGGGTAGATAAAGGTAAAAAAGCCTTGTCTTTAATACATTTAAAGATATGGCTAGTCTAAAGTTAAACGTCTTTCATCAATGCTCAGATTTACTAATCATTACCGGTTACATACATTTAAAACAGTTAGTTAATCAATTTAACAAACAAATTGTACCTGAATCTTCAGTATAACATATTTGTATTGCCATCTTGCATTTTTAAATTAACAGTAAAAACCGCTTAACTTCTTAATTCGGTAGATTATGTTTTTTTTCATATCTGTTATCAATAAAACAAAGGGAAGAACAATCACATACATTGTAAATTGCCGTACACTGTATTCATATCTCTTGATCGCTCCAAGTGTGGCAAGATGAAAACACTTTACCAGGAGTATTATATAACACATATTTTAGCAATATTAAAATATCTTCAGGACAATTATCTCATATATTCGAGTGCAAATTGTGGTAATGATTACGTCTAAAATCCGCTTTTGACATTGAAACTATTTTAAAATAATTTTGCAGAAGTTATAAATAGGATGAAATAAAAAAGACGTAATTGTATTAGATCGGATTTCAATGTGAGCATGCTGTCAAAGTATGATTCAAACTTCAACATTTGAGACTTTTGTTTTTAAAACAAATATGAAATTTCATGTGTCTATTACCGTCGACAAGGAAAATACTTTTTATACAATTAAGTAATGATCATTTATATTTATTTAATTTATTTTATATATATAACTGCGTTTATATAGCATTAAAGAGAAGCTTTTTGATCAAGTTTTACGGATACATGTGATTCATTTACTGTTTTGAAATGATGTTGGCATACAATATAACCAACACCATATGTTATTTTCTGTTTGTTTTGCGGTCTGTTTAAAAAAAAAAATATATCCGTAATATTTAAAGCTACTTTTTAAAGCAAATACGACATGCATGTGGTCTTTTACTACTTAATAAAAATCTGTTTTCATTTCAACATGGCAACATTTTCTAATTACTTAGTAGGTCCCATTAGTATATCATCCTGACCTAGAGAATACAGAAATCCGAATTACAGTTTCTTCTTCGTCATTTGTAGACATTTATCTCGAATTTGATAACAGATTCATTTCAGTACTAGAATGTATGACTCATAAGACGATTTCGATTTTGACAAGAAAAGATACATAACTTTAGCTGCCCTATACTAACTGCACACACGTATGGAGAATATATTTCTTAAATCAAGCGAATTCTAATATTTTGCAGCTGCTACTCAGACATCACCGGTGTTTGGTCAAATAATGTGTTGTCCTTTTTCTCACATATATATAGTGTCTACTTCACAAAGAATATAATATGGTCTTGTTAATTGCTGAGTCATTTGGTCTCTTGTGGAGAGTTGTCTCATTGGTAATCATACCACATCTTCTTTTGTATAATTAGTTTTAGGTTTCGAGGTGCGGTTAATCTTAATTCCAGTATCTTTTTATTCTACTTAGTTGACCAGTAATTTGTTGTCGTTCAATTAACCTTTTTTTAAGTCGTAGGAATCGTGATGTGACTAGTATCGTGTACATCCCTCCATCAGTTGTTTGACTTTTTGGTATAAGGCATTCATGTTGCAGGTAGTTACTGGTGTGCGATTCGGACATAAACTGTTGTTTCTATTTTTTACCCTTGTGTTTTAACTTAATTAATGTTTACACAATCGACAAACTGAATACGAGTACTACAAATGATATGTACTATATAAAGGCAACAGTAGTATACCGCTGTTCGAAATTCATAATTCGATTGAGAAAAAAACAAATCCGGGTTACAAACTAAAACTGAAGGAAACGCATCAAATATGAGAGGAGAACTACGACACAACATAAACGCAACATTAAAATGTAACACACACAGAAACGAACTATAATATAACAATGGCCATTTTCCTGACTTGGTACAGGACATTTTAAGAAAAAAATGGTGGGTTGAACCTGGTTTTGTGGCATGCCAAACCTCCCTCTTTTATGGTAATGTTAAATATAACATTAAAATGGCAACATTACATGACAGGACTACAATACGGGACTTTTCGTCTTGGCTTTTGGTTACACTTTTCGTACCTTTTTTAGGTTATAGCTCCTCATCTTTTTAATCAGCTTTTGATTATCAAATATTTTGGCCTCGAGCATCACTGAAGAGACAATTGTCGATATACGCATCTTGTGCAGAAAAATTGGTACTGCTAATGTTATTACATGTACTATCTACACAATTTGTTTGTTATTTTTATTAGATTAATTTGTATATATTAAAAAGAAGATATGGTATGATTGCCAATGAGACAGCTCTCCATGAGAGACCAATTGACACAGACATTAACAATATGTTTGTTTGAAGTTTTCAATCAACTATATTGTATGTCTGTGAAGTATTTTTACAAAGTTTTGGCTGCTGGAACCTAATTATGGTCACAATAATCTTTAAGTCTGTTTGGTTTTCTCACCCAATCAAGTCAATATAACTGAACAATACACAACTTTCTTCAAAAAGTGCCTGTTCATTGTTCGAATATAGCTTTGATCAGTGTCTATGGACTTCCTCTTTTTTATTTGCCTATTAGGGCGGTATATTTGCTATTCAATTTTAGGTCATCATTTGGTTAGTACTTTTAATAAAAACTTTCTAAATTTTGTATCATAGACACAAAATTATGTGAGGTATGGTGTTTTGTATGAAAATGTGAACAAGGTTATGGAATATAAAATACAAGATTAATAAACCCTATTACCTTTATATTTTTTGCACCGTTAGTTTCATTACGCAGTACTGTAAACATATATACAGTTTTTTTGTATGAGAATTAATACACCATCCTATAATGATAATGTATAACACAGATTCATGCTTTTCTCAATAGAAGGGTGCGTCCGCACATATACAAACATTAACGCAAGTAGTCAATCAACATTAATGGTGCAGATTCGACACTTCCTGGAGACATCAAAACGGAGTCGTACATCATATTCGTAAATATGACAATCTGATACTGTGGGTTCATAATAATAATATTATTCCTCGATTGGGTATATATCAAATTGTTTGTGATTGGTGTTGTTGTGCTGCGATTTCCTTGACCTGTACTCAACTTCTCTCTTTTTGAACGTTCAAGCATTGAGGGACATCGTCTCAATTTTAATCACTTCGACGGTTTCGTGTTAGTGTGCTTGACTCATGTTGTATTCACGATCAATTGATTCTAATTTTTAATTTCTTTTGCGACTGTCATACATGTTACAAGTTTAGTCCGCCATTTTCTACATAAGAAAATGCCTGTGCCAAGTCAGGAATATGACAGTTGTTATCAACTCGTTTGCATGGTGTGTTTTAGCTTTTGATTGTTTCATTTGATAAATAAAGGCAACAGTAGTATACCGCTGTTCGAAATTCATAAATCGATTGAAAAAAAAAACAAATCTCGGTTACAAACTAAAACTGAGGGAAACACATCATATATCAGAGAACTACGACACAACATAAACACAACATTAAAATGAAACACACACACAGAAACGAACTATAATATTTGGACTTGGTACAGGATATTTTAAGAAAAAAGTGGTGGGTTGAACCTGGTTTTGTGGCATGCCAAACCTCCCGCTTTTATGGCAATGTTAAATATAACATTAAAATTGCAACATTACATGACAGGACTACAATACGGGACGTTTCGTCTTACTTTTTTTTACAGTCAGTCGATGACACTGCTAGTGGACGTTTCATCACTGAGGGTATCACCAGACCATTTTGTGCTGACATGAACTATCATTACTATGTTGTATTTTTTAAATATATACTGTTGATTACATTTTAAATTTTTTAAAAGGTTTTTGCATTCCTCAACTTCGTTTTTTACTTAGACTTCGAACTTTGTTTTTACAAGAGCACCATAGATGAGATAATTGTAGACGCATCTGTTAGACCTTATGATGAGCTAAGCAATGATTTGAAGAAGCGTTGAATTAATTGCTTACTGAACTAAGAATTGAAAAATACGTAGAATTTTCAACCAAATGAATAAATAACCTAGGTGCACTTGTACTAAGTCAGGAACCTGATGTTCAGTAGTTGTCGTTTGTTAATGCGGTCCATAAGTGTTTCTCGTTTCTCTTTTTAAAAAAATAAAATTAGACATTTGGTATACCTTAAAAAAAAACTCGTGTCTTATTTGGTACACCATTTCGAAAAATCCGTATTTTTTGCTCATCAATTTGCAATTACTTTTAATTGTTTTATTATAACGCTACAGATTAGTTATATGTCGACGAAATACCGAAATACAAGTCTGCCGTATAAACATGTAAACCTGATATCTATGATGGGTTAATGAGGCTGATACCCGGATCGGACGTGTCAGAATGCAATCTATTGGTCTATTGATAATCAAATCTGTTTTTCAGGGGAACGAACGAAAGGAGAACTCATAAATGTGAAATAGATATAACCAAACAATAACGATAAAAGACATCCAGATTTAAGCAAAACCAATTGATTAAGGAAACTCAGAAAACCAGAGGTTCTCGAGAAGGGATTATAATCTTTAATTTATTAAGCCAGGACATTATTTTGAAAGCATGTCAATATGTTCCAGAAACAGCAAGATTAGTTAGCAGGAGCAGTTGGGTACGTTTTATGATTCATTTGTTATGGTGAAATTGAAAGACTTTCAACTCATCAAATTCCATTCGTTCTTTGATATTTTCAAATGTTCTGTAAACGTGAACATATGTTTTGCTTGAACCTTTTGAGTACATTTATAGTGGTATTTTTTTTCTCGGCATTTTTCTTTGCTCTTTGTTCGGGTTGTTGTCTCTTTGACACATTCTCTATTTCCTATCTCAATTATTGTAGTAATGGTTTATATAAAACAGGAATTTAGTTTCTATACACTCAATATAACAAAGAAGACGTGGTATGACTGCATATGAGACAACTCTCCACAAGAGACGATATTACACAGAAAATAACAACTATCTCGTGTATATATTATAAATAACCATTTACATATTAAAGACAGAGGTACTATAATAGCTCAGGTGAAATCGAACACAGGCCTTGTTTCGTAGTATAATCCTGAAGTGAATAAAACATTAACAATAGATTACAGCGTAAAGAAAACAGGTGAAAAACCCAATAATGGTAAATATTGATATGAATACCTTACGATATTATCAATTTATCCAGGTTGAGATAATTATATTCTTATAAAATCAAAACATAAACTGTTTGCACTTGATCTTTAAATACATTTAAAATTCCTAAACCACGAGAATTATGATTATATAAGCACATGTTTAATATCGTATAATCAATTGATAGATCGTAAACCGTACAATGGACGAATCACAAAAAAGAACTTCTAGAGAATGTGGACGTTTCTTCAGAAAATTTGGAGACAATTTTAATGATGAATACAAACAAAGACGACCTTTATCGTCTCCTCAATTCTTGGTAAAGTAACAGAACAGACTTCAAGATACTTGCTTCGTTTAACTGCTATAGTGGCGACAATACACGAATTTGCAAAGTAGGAATTAAATGGACAATAACCAGTAAATTGTGCCAAAGAAGATTTCCAAGTTAATGTTAGAGTAGTGACATTGAATGCATTGAATGCAAACAGTTATTCATTAACATTAACAGAGTGGCCATGTACTATGACAATAGAAAATAAATAAACGTGCCGTAAAAAGTAAAATCACAAAAATACTGAACTCCGAGGAAAATTCAGAAAGGAAAGTCCCCAATCAAATGGCAAAATCAAAAGCTCACACACATCAAACGAATGGATAACAACTGTCACATTCCTGACTTGGTACAGGCATTTTCTTATGCAGAAAATGGTGGATTGAACCTGGTTTTATAGCTAGCCAAACCTCTCACTTTTATGACAGTCGCATCAAATTCCATTATATTGACAACGATGCGTGAACAAAACAAACAGACACAATAGGTAAAAATGTCAAAAATAGGGTTACAGCAGTCAACATTGTGTTATCATCTTAATCACTATAAATATAATCACGTAAATGTCACATCAAAATATATAACCAAGTATATGTATGTTAGCGCACGTAGTCTGAATTCAAATGGATACAGACAGTTTATTTTTCTGAGCATTAGAAGTTTACATTATGGTTATAAATAGTCGATGCAATGATATAAATACTTTACGTTGTTTATATTGTATTGCACATATCAACTCAATTGACCAGAAACTTATAAAAGTGGCCTGAAAACCTTGACGTTGTCATGAACGAGGTTTTCTTTATAATTTTGTGTTCCTGTTGATGATCTCACAGTAGGAGATGTTGATTAACAAATATTAACAATTATGATATTATGTAGTAGAAATTGTAATAGACGTGTTTTTGAAATACAATTTCGTTCATGCAAATGACCAATACAAATACTTCGATGTTGTAATTGTATATAACTGCCAGTTTTTATCTTTGTGCTATGTTATCAGTTTATAATATAAATGTATAATGATATAGTTGTTTTCTATTCGTTTAATACGGTCAAAACCAAACATTTGAAAGCTAAGGATGTATTAGACCTCTCATTTAAATTTTTATGAGCAATATCCAAAAATGAGATGAACAATTTTATTCTCTCCCAAAACCCATAAAATGTACACAGAGCTATTCAAACCACCTTTTCAGATGTGTAAACCGATCAGCATTCACAACTCATCTAAAGATACATTGATGACAGGCAAAAAATATCATAAAAATGTATAATCCCATAGTTGGATGATAAACACTGTGACAATGCTATGAAAATTGACGAAAAACAACAAAAAGGCAAACAGCTGTACACAACATAGCAAACTAAAGACCGAGGAACTAAAACAATACAAAAAACGCAACAATGGCCAGAAAAATAGACATTTTGAGATAATCATTTAGTACCGACTCTTTTAAATAAAAGTTGTAGGTTAAATAAGGCACAAGGTGCGAATTTTGTCAATAAAAGTCTCTTCAGTGATGGTCGAATAATTTTACATATAAACACATATGAACGTTAACTAGCACACGTCCTTGACATTTGGTTTTTAAATCGTTATCAGTACAATACGTATAAGTCAATATAACCTACTTGTAATTGGATATTTTTAATATACAGTAATGTTCTGTCAAATGATTTAAAAGAACTGTACACAAAACAATTATCAATTAGATCGATTTCATGACTGGCACATTGACAAGTTATTATTTATATCTAAAATTCCATATGAGGAAGTTTTGTTTCAGAGAAAGACTGAAAATGATATCTGATGTGTTTATATTCCTGCATATTAAATAACGATTCCTTATATTCAAATATGAAGCTTACAATACATTTCCTTTTGAAATAAAAAAAAAAGAATGGCTCTCAATTTGGTTGGAAATTTATCATAGGTAGCTATCCCTACCATGAAATGCTTTGTTGTCAAGTGTACATGCACATTGATTTCAGTTTTAATTGCTCTTGATGCTCAGTGTACTGAAACCTATTTCTGTTTGTAGTAACTTTATTATTTATTTCGTCTGAATGGTTTTCAATATTGGTTCTGTTTATTCTTTTCTTCGAAATTTGTTTAGTTGTGTATATAAATGAAGAGATGTAGCATAATTGCCAATAGATACAATCATCTACCAGATTTTAAACAAAGTGTCAATTATAGGCGGCCGTACGCCCGTCAACAATGAGAAAAACCAACATCGTGCAATGGTTATAAAAGGCTCGAAAAAAAATATATGAAACGATTTGAACTAACTGCCTGATTTATAACAAAACACTTAATCCAATGAGAAAATAATATGATAGACATGTACAAACGACAACCACTGATTACCGGATTCTGACTGTAAACAGACACATACAAAATTTAGCGGGATTAAACATTTTTGTACGCTCTCAACAAGAGCTATCTTACAAGCAAACAACCCATAACTTTAAATTATAAAGGCATACACATAATTATCCTTGATTTTTTTTATCGACAAATGGAAAATATGGATAATTAAAAAGGCAAAAGTTTATCAATATGATACATTTTATAAGGACTCATTTCAATAAACATATTTAGTCAAATAGATAAATAAAACAGACCTTCAGATGTATTTGATCCAATAGTATCATTATACAAGACTTAGTTTGAAAAATCCTTTTCTTTTTCATTTTAATAAGTGCTATCATAACTTTAAAGTGAATCGTCATATGTGTAGTATCAAATATTTGGAATATAAGAAGTATTTAGTAAATTGTTGAACATGGTTTTGACTTCCAACTGTTTTCAGAATCCTGTGTAGACGTGACAGAACGTGCGTCATATGTACTAATTCAATTAATAATGCAATTGCAGTAAAACCTAAAAATATACAATTCTTATTAAAGAATGAAATTTAATTTGAAGTCGATAAAATATTTTTGAACTTAAATTAGACATTATATCAGTTTTATTTCTTCAAATAGTACTTAACATATCTGAAAAATGTACAAGTATTTACGGAGCCTTCTTATTTTCATACAGATAAACGTTTATGGTTTTTGAACTCAAGCACTGAAGATGTTAAGTCTAGCTCTTTATATACAAAGTCAAGAGCTAGACTTTCCGTCTTTAACGCTGTACTGTTTAGTATGTACATATATTGGTTACGATGAACAATATATTTATTTTAAATTTGTTATATTTGGTATTCTTTGTTGAAAGAAACAACGTGTTCGCTTCTGCGATCGTTCCCTTTAATCATTATGCACCTTTAACACTAAAACATTAGTGTCTTAAAAAGTTTTCAAGTGTAAAGCTTCCAAATCACTGTATTAAACGTGAACATAGACACACTTATCATTTGATACGTCTTTTTGACAAGATCAGTTCTAGTCTTCAGTGCGACGATAAAAGAGGGGTCAATGTCAATAGATATTTGTCGTGTTGGATAGATTGAATATACAGCGTTTACGAACCATTGCGCCATCATACCTTTATCTTCAAATATATAATTATTACTAATTTGTAATTGAACCTTTCTGACACGAAGAAAATCTTAGTGATATAGTGTAAAACTGTTATACAATGGGATATCGGCAAATACAACCATTATTCGTTCAGTGTATATTCCATGTATTCATTTATTTGTGTTTATAAGTCTTTTGATTGAGTTAAGCCATTTCAATTGATATTTCATAGTGTGTGTATCAATGTTCTGATGTGACACTATTGTTTCAAGTAAGGATGGAGGTTGGTACATATTAAACCGTTTGAACCCGCTGCATTTGTGTGCACCTGTCCCAAGTCAGGATATGTGGTTATCGTTTGTTGATGTGGTTTATAAGTGTTTCTCAACAGTCGTTTCTCGTTTTGTATATAGATTAGAACGTTGGTTCTCCCGTTTGAAAGGTTTTACATTAGTCATGTTTGGTGCTTTTTATAGCTTGCTGTTCGGTGTGAGCCAAGGCTGCGTGTTGAAGACAGTACTTTGACCTATAATGGTTTACTTTTAAAATTATGACTTGGATGGAGAGTTGTCTCATTGGTACACAAATGACGAAAATGGATAGACATGTATCTGTTTATCTAATACATTAAGTCGAAGTTTGAATCAAGCTTATGTACAAAGTACACGATTCTTTTGAATGATCTTCCTCGATAGATGTGTATACACAGACAATGACACATTGTTTGCTCAAGAATTTGATATTATTCTGAATAAAAAAGTTGTCGATAAAGCTACATCAATAGACCTGCTTGCTCCATTTGGAATTCATGAGGTTTAGTCCACTGTTTAATATTTGTATTCATAATATATGTATTTATATCTGCAAGAAAAAAAAATAGTCTAACAGTGATTGTTGTACTGGCATTTGAAATCCTGCTTCAAGCTACGGAAATATGAAAAAAAAACAACAACTCGGTTTCTTATATCGTCGTATATTCGCCAAAGTCGCTGTTAAGAGCAGCAAATTCCTAGATGAGTTTTCAATCAAAGAACTCATACCACTTCTTTTTTTTTTATATCAAAACAGAAAGAAAAGATGATGATGGTAGGTGTTGGTATTCATTATCCAAGTTGTCTTCACATCTTTGAAAACAGGATCCGTATTCTTTGGTAGTTTGTTGTGTTTCATCCATTTTGATAGTTGTTTATATTTCTATCTTTGTATCTGCTTTGAATTATGAAACATAGGTTTATATAACAGTTGTTAGGGTCAGCGACCTAGGAATTTAAAAAAGTTTTTTTTAGAATCAGATGCAATATCATATTAGTTATATAAGTTATATAATATCAAAATCTCTATAAATATAATATTATCTAGATCGAACTATATTTAGATAAAGAAAAAAAAAAAAAAAAAAAAAAACAACATAATTTTGAAGTCACTTTATTTGAAAGATTAGTCAATCGTAATGTCCTGAGAGGAACTGCATGAAAGTTTTATAATTGATTAAATTAAAATGTGTCGGATAAATTATTTTAGTGAAATTTTCGACATGTCAGCTGTAAATTCATTATCATGATATCATTGTAAAAGTAAGTAAAAAGCCCATTTTTTGTTATGTAAGAAGACGCGTTTACTATTTTGTTAAGAGTTTGGGAATCTTTAACAAGATTATGAGAAGAAATTTTTATAATTAAAATCATAAGATCATTCCCTATTTTGGTAATCCTAACAAATATATAATAATTGTATATGGCATTATATATCATCGCCAAAGATAAAACACCAAGACCAAAAGAGATATAAGAGGTATAACTTATTATGCATGTTAACAAAAACAAATAAAATGATATCTCAGCTGAACGCAACTAGTCTTTTTTTCCATTGGTAGCTAACAGGGTTGCAATTATGTTTTAAATCCTGCTTATTTTAAATCATTTGTACGGTAAATGATGATCAAAATGGCATTAATAGAATATACATTTCATTTACAAAGAGTTTTTTCAAAGGCAACTCGCTGATTACACTTACAAACTTATCATTGGATATTTAAATTTAAATATTCTTGCCAATATAACAGTTAAACATGTGTTAATGGCAATCGTTATCGGGCAGATATAGTATAAATCATTGACCTACACTACAATTATAAATATAGACTCTTTAAATTACTACAATTATGACTACTATACACGATTTATAACCGTAATACAATACAAAAAAACAAAGGACCAGAACTATAATAATAACACAGTATTTCGTAATTATTTTTACGCACACATTTTCCTATATTTTTGATAAACAAATCCTACTAGTTAATAAGTTAACATGCAAATGTCATTCTAAAAACGACTAATTGTCGAATATCAATCCTTTTAATTAAGCCCCATGTGTTTTATACTAAATTAATGTAAATTGAATTGAAGAAAACATGGTCAATAGAATTAAATTTATGAATTAAAAGAATTGTAAGGGCTCAATATTTGTGTCATTTGTGTGGGATCTATCTGGAACCCTATTTGGGAAACCTGTGTGATATCAAACAGACTGAACGTTTTGCACAAGAAATGATGAATTATATGCAGCAACTTGTGCTAATCCAAACGGAATTCTACACAATTCTTAAGATTTGTTTCACAATATTTCAGTAATATTAAAACGAATCTTTATCGCTCGACACTATTATTCATATGAGTTTGACTGTCCCTCTGGTATCTTTCGCCCCTCTTATGTTCACTATGCTCTTTTCAAAGATTGAATACATAGTCTTATTAAATAGAACTTTCCCTAAAAAAATTGATTGCTGTTAAACATGCTTATTTTAGTCCAGGTAAATTATTACTATATGAAAGAACCACACTGATTACAAAAATAGAGAAACGAAGATGATGTCATCAAAATGATGGACGTTTTGATCGACAACATATATGTTGACATTCAATTAGTAATATTTCATGAAACAGTCGGTATTCAAATGGATACGTATTGTGACACTAGTCGACTTGTTTTTGTACAAATATGATACAAAATTCATACACACCATTCTCAAATTAAAAAAAAACAATCAACTTCTCGCCAAGAACTTTAATTTTATTCCAAATATATTGATGATGGTTTAACAAATATCCTAGTGAACTTGAGATAAAGGATTCTGCCAAACCTAGATATTCATCTTCATGTTTAGATCCGTTCCTCGGCAGATTTGACCATAAATTGATTTTTTCGTTCTTTATATGTCCGTTTTATTCGCATATCTTCTGATGTTTTATCGTTGTTATGCAACAATGACTTTCACATGCAAAGGATTAAACATGCATGATGACGGTAAATAAAGAAAAAAGTATTGAACGGACGAAATCAATAATACATAATTCATTCTGTTTTACACATACCTCGATCTGAAATATATGACGAACTGTCTATATTCTTTCATCTTATGGAGTTGACTTTTTTCAATTTCTACGTTACTGTTTTTCAAGCCGACTTTATATTAACTTGATTCAAAAGGGTAGGCCCCTGACACTTACACTGAGTTACCAGGATAAACGACCGCACTTTACCATTTTTCATGGCACCATAACGATTAAATACTATGTGTTTACGTCTCAGCTTAATAGCCACATGATTTCGTGATCTCAAAAACAAAAAAACCAATATAGAAATCGTCGATATGTTAATAAGTCAATGGTATTCTGTGACGAATTGTGCCATTGACTGAATTTAATTTCGATTTAAATTGCGGTTGATGTATGAATAGAAAGAGCCGATCACCCTGTCATTCAACTAATTGCATATCTCTCATAAAAGAGACCATGCGCGTACTGTCGTTTTACCATTCAAACTATTGTTACGGATTCAATGAACTTGCATTTGTACATGCTTTTACCAAGTAAGGAATATGACAGTTGTTATCCAGTCGTTTGATGTGTTTGAGCTTTTGATTTTGCAATTTGATTAGGGACGTCTTTCCTCTTGGCATTTTCCTCGGAGTTCACTATTTTTGTGATTTAATTTTTTTTTTACCGTTAAATATTATCTTTGTCACAAATGAACCATGATATCTTCCAATTTTTTAGCCACGTTTTAGTCCCTTTTTCTTCATTTTCTTATTTGAACATGTCATAGCAAGCATGACGGGTGACAATGGCGTAGAAGGGTCTTGTTACCTCCATGAAAAAACCGAGTGTTTCTTATGGAGGTAACCTTGCTTAGGTTTAAGTTTTTCGTGAAGAGATTAATGAGCTTGTTCGACTTTTATTCATTCTTTGCATTGTCATTATAAATTTTTCTGCGACTTTTAATTATCTGCCTGGTATCTTCCGTCTCTTTTGTTGATTATTTTGCTGTAGTAGGGCGTCTGCTCTATGGTCGGGTTGTTGTCTCTTTGACACATTTCCCATTCCCGTTCTCATTTTTATTGATATTATGCAATTTGAACGAATGCAATCCCTGGATCTTTTATAAATTTTCATAACCAAAAAATTAAACGAAATTCAAAAACATTTGCCATTCTCTACGTTGAAACAGTTCATATATAATGATAATGGTTATCATGTGGAATAGAATATAAGATAAGGAATACAGAAATCCGGATTTCAGGTCCTTATTTGAACTAGATAATTGTTAGTATTTGAGTAGTTTTTGTTAATCTTTCTATTATAAACCTTGTTAGTGCTTAATTCTCCCCGTGACATTTTTATAAACCTTAACAACATAGATCTTTTAAGCTTAACATAGAATTAAACAAACAACGTTTGCAACTCTATGTTTTGGTTGGGTTTTTGTTGAACAGTCTTTAGTTTTCTATATTGCATTTTTAAACGTTATTTTATTGTCGTCTTTCGTTTTGTTACATAATAATTATCAGATTTTCTCTTCTGATAAGTTCCGAACGTCCTCTTATCACCTCCAACGCCTTTTGATATTCAAATTCAAATGTATTGAAATACACTGCAAATGACAATATCAATATTGTAAAATAAGATAATGATGAGAAGTATGTTTTCTTATAAAACGAAGAACTATAAAATAATACAAAAAGGCAAAACATATTTTTCTAATAATTATATTTACACAAAACACAAACGCAACATACTTGTGTAGAAAGAAATGATTGAAACATTTACACAATAAAAACCCAGATTTTGTATTTTCACTCCTCATATTTCGACATCGCACATGCTTGTGGAGTGGAGTCATCGTCACTTTCTCTGTGACTATCTGCGTATGAACATACTTTTTGAGAAATCTATGTCAACATAATTTGTTCTGTTTTCACTACCATGAATGTGAAACTTTTATTCGTTTGGTTTTGGTTCAAAGCTAAGTTCAATATAGCTGAGTCTATCAGGACCCTAGAATTAAAAGAAAATGCATATTCAAATAGTTCATAATATTGGATATTTGACATCATTTCCCTCCTCCACATAAAATTATCCCCCCCAAAAAAAAAAAAAAGTTTAGTAATATGTTTCTTTTTTATCATTTCTTCCGCTGTTTTTTAACTGCTGTAAGTAATTAGGGTGCAATCACGAATTGGTTGACCCTTATTAGAAATCTGTTTCACACATGACAATGTATATGTTTAATTTTCGAAACAATACCGTTTTCTTGTCCCCGAATCTGACCTACCAATTAAGACGTATCACCCACAAGGTTTGAGCATCAAGATGGGTGCCACATGTTGATCATGATCTGTCTACCCTTCGTGTATATATAAGATCATCCCTAGCTATAGTTATTGATGGGGTTCGTGTTTCGGTTTATCATGTTTGACGTTGCGTTATCTGTCTTTGTTTTGTTTTTGACGTATCGTGGTCATTTACCGACTTATGAGTTCGAATGTCCCTTTTGTATCTTTTTTCTCTATTTTAAAATGTTTTGTTCTATTTAAAGTTTCATTTGATTTTCCATACCACATTGCTGATAGATTTTGCGACATGTATATGACAAAAAAAGGAATAAAATTGCAATCGTTATATAAACTACACGAACCTTCCTTGTAGCAAAGTTCACAGTTCCGATAGCCTGTCCAACAGAAGCTACAATAGCAATTCCCTTGATGAAATAATATCATTTTCAAGAAAAGGATTCAACTACAATTTTTCACCCATAACACCAGTTTCATCCTACAGTATGATCACGAACGCATTCAACATATTTTTATAAAACTAGACATAAATCTAGATCTTTGTATCTAAATTCAGACAATTGTGCGCTTAATAAATTTGAGATGTGGTATGTCGTTTTTATAGCACATGGCCGAATCCGCTAGCTGATTGTGCGCTGTTTGAAGTAGTTCTTGAGAGTATTACAAACTAAGGAACTAGTTATTTATAAAATAAGCAGAGCTAGAGCAATAAAGAAAACTCACTTATAAATGTAAAAATGTGTGAATGACGCAGTGCATGTAGGTCACATAAAGTTAAAACATTCTACAACCTTACCTCTATTCTCTTTGCTTTTTCAAGATAGTTTCGTTTCCGTTTTGGTGTTGTCGAATAGGAGACGGTCTGCCCTATGGTAAGATTTGCTCGTCTGTCGATAGATGAATATACAGGGATATCTAAGTTCTGTGCGACTGCATTCTGTGCCACTGCATGCTGTTCTACATTGTTCTGCATCTCGTTAACATTGTTTTCAACAGCCCCAACGCCAACTTTAAAAATGAAGCACTTTAAATGTAAAACTAGATAAAATGAACTTGGAAAGTTATTTTTACAAAAGGAGTGGTTTCAACATATACCTGTCAAGCAAATGTCTATGATTGCGCTTAAGTGTTGTCACCTAAGATTCTTAATCAATTGAAATTAAACATTTTACAGGAACGACTTTTGATAAAGTCATACAACTTTTCAAATGCAAAAAAGAAAGAAAAAAAATGTACGCCATATCAGAATATTGTTTGACGTAAAAGAACTTGTTAAAAAGAGGCAATTCAATCTATATTTTCAACATAAAATTGTCAAAGTCACCTACGAATTTCAATTAGGATGAAATTTCCAATAAATATGTATATATATATTCATAAGAAGATAAAAACTCTGTTTATTTATTTTGAATTATTATAAAGTGTAGTGTAAAGCATACCTTCGTAAATGAATTGCTGCCTTTTGAAGCAACTAAAAAGAAAATACATTATTTTTACATATGGTTATTAAAACAATTTAGTGTAGATAAGAAATACATACAATGTTCGTATGTTGTACTGTGAAAACCACTGTCCCAGGTTAGGAAGCTAGTGCGCCCGTTAACATGCTCAATCCCGTCACATTATGAACATGCCTGCCCCAAGTCAGGAGGCTGCACTCAGTGGTTATCGTTTGTTTCTGTATCTTATATTTGTTTTTCGTTCATTATCTTATACATAGATTAGGCCGTAAGTTTGCTCGTTTGTCATTTCGGGACCTTTTACAGCTGACTAAAAGTATGCGGTTGAGGGTTTGCTCATTGTTGAAGGCTGTTATATGACCTTTAGTTGTTTTAAATTTCTGTGTCATTTGGTCTGTTGAGAGTTGTCTCCTTGGCAATAATTCCATGTTTTTTTTTCTCTATTTCCTTTAAACACGTTATTCAAAATCAAATTGAACTTTCAAAATTGAGTTGTTTTGGATATCATTATTGAAGCACCGTATCGCGAATTCAAACTTTTTGGGTTAATCTAATAACTCGTATTATCTTAGTCATATGATACCAAAAACATGATATTCTTTAAATATATTTTTTTAATATAGGATTCAAAGACATTTTGTATTTGTTATGGACAGAAGACAACTTTTATAAAAATTTAAGAAAACCTACCAGATTCTCTCAAGTGTCTTTAAGTTTCCTGAAAGTAAGAAAAACAAATTTGATTTTAATGAACAAGAACACAACAAAGTGCACTTCCTGACTCGTTTAATTATGAATATTTGTATATAGAAAATGACAAATGGAATCCCAAGTTGAGATAGTACAAACACATCATGACCTAAATAACGTATTCACTCACACCCTATATGTTGTTAAAATTGAGAATGGAAATGAGGAATGTGTCAAAGAGACAACCCTACCAAAGAACAGAAAATAGTCGGAGGCAACAAATGGGTCTTCATAACAGCGAGAAAATTCCATCGGAGGCATGCTTCAGCTGGCTCCTAAACAAAAATGTGAACTAGTTCAGTATTATTGGATTTTTTCTGCTTTGTCTAATAATGTACCAGAATTTTTGATTAATGTTGTATCCTTTTCAATAGTTGTTCCTGAATCTTTGGGCATCTGCGTAAACACATATACTTGTAGCATGTAACATATTTATAAATTATTAGAAAAAAGGAAACCTACCCTTTTTATACTGCCAATACAGGACACCATTTGCTAATAAAAATGGAACAACCAACACCATTAATACAAGGTTCTCATTGTCATTGTCTTCTGTAGCTCCTAAACGAAAACATAATGCAATATTTTCGTTACTATATCATTAGATATACGTGAACTATTAATTTATTTTTGCATTACTGAGGATCGCACTTTCTGACGACCTAATTCAAGTAACTTAGTTTTCTGTATTATGTTAAAGTGTAGTTCAAAGAATTACAAGACCCTCTTCATAATGATATTTACTTGTTCTGATAAGTTTCTCATCTGTAAAGTTACTGTCCCCTCTTATGTTTTTGGAGTACATTCGAATCAAGTATTCGGTTCCAGGAGTAAGTCCATCGATATAATCAGTGTGCATCCCAGGATCCGAGGCAGGTATTTTATTCCAGAACTGAACATCACGTCTACGATACTGGATGACGACTGACTGTGGAAATCCACCATTAAACCTTTCACGCCACTGGACAATGACCTTATTTTCCTTAGGTATTATCTTCATAATTTCTGGTGTTTCAGGACAACCTGTAAATCAAAAATATATCAGATTAAGAGATGATGCTCTTATTTTCTAATTGTATGATCTTTCAATTTTTCAATAGATATATGTATTAAAGGAATTTATATGCCTCTGCAGTATTAAAGTACGACAACATATTTCCAAAGCTTATTAATATCACTAAAATATTACAATATCTACCCAAAGTCATGCAATTGATTTCTGTTGTTGTGTTAACGGCGATCCATTCCCAACCTAGGAAGTAGTATAACAAAATTAAGTACCAGTGGAGTGATACTTTTGGGTCCATTTAAAAACAAAATAAATTTGAAGTAAAAGCAATCTTAACTGACAGAACAATTAACTGGAGGGATAGTAATGTTTTTCTAGTGAATTAACATTATAGAATAATAACAATGTAAGGAAAATGTTACACGTATTAAGATGATTGCTTACTTGCTGAACGAAGGGAAATGTTGAAGTTGGCTGATCCAAACTTATTACTCAGTTTTATTGTATATGACCGGAAGTCTTTTCATTTCTTATGTTCATTGATATGACCAGTCTACTCCCATTCACAAATACAGTTTTATTATATACTTTGTCCATTACCCTCCAAGTTTCCAGAGTATAATTGTCTTTATAGTGTTTTATATCACCATCAATAACAGTAAAGTTCGTAATATCTGGAAAACTAACAAAGTCAACGGTAAGGTTGCCATCTTGATCTTTAATTCCATATTGCGTGTTATTGTTAAAGGTAACAAAATACGGTTTTCCTGGTGAAATACAAAAAAAAAAAAAAAAGAATTGCAAGGCAAAATATGTACATAATATAATATTAAATAAGACAAATATTGTGATCTTAAAATGTGTAATATGTTGAATCATTGAAATTCTGATCAAAACAGTAAAACATCGAAATAATATAATTACAACAGTTTGAAAACAAATTACGAAATTTAAGGTATACAATCTTTCATTCATTGTCAAAATGCTCATCTGGTGCAGGAAAAGTGGTACTGTTAAAGTTATCACTGTTACTGCTGTGAGCTCTTTTTATTATGTCATAACTATTCAAAATTTCTTTATTTTATATATTCCCTGTATTAAAGCATTTGCAAAGCTAATTTTATAATTATTTAATGGCTCTTGTATAATACCTCGGGGGGTGGGGTTAAAAAAAATCACCAATCAGTTCCAAAATTGGAGATTTTAGAGAAGAGACATTTAAAGGAATGTTATATCAAATTGGTAGTTAACTTCTTAGGCAGAAGTCCAAAAAATACTCACCTTGTGCTTTAAAAAAAAAATCACCACGAATTAAAGAGTTGCTACCATTCAACGACACATTATTAGAAGCATGACAAATATAAAATCCTCTGTCGTGATGGCGATCTGTCTCTCCTTTTGTGTTTGGAAGTATAAGTTTACCACTGCCATTGTCCGGAAGATATCTTATAAGATCAGAATATTCAGACCTATGTTCCCACTGTGTAAATATGTAGTGATTTGGTTCCCCATGAGCTCTGCAGTTTAATTGTTTGTTATTTCCAGAGTCTTCAAATGTGACATGTACCGTTGGCGGATCTGTGAATTTACAAACAAATTATGTGGTAAATTGAGGCGACAATAGTTTACCAATGCTGAAATCTCTATTTTCTATGTCAGAAAAATCATACGTTATGCTTAATCATGGGGAAGGTTCTTTAATTTATAATGAAATGAAAATAATCTACATCATTATGTTAATCTGCAATATTAGGTGAAGATATGGTTACACTAAACATTTGATTTTAGGCTAAAATTAAAGTGCACCATAATTAAGTCAAAATGTGTGTCTAAATAATTGCATTTGTTTTATTTGCAGAGTTTACTCAAGGTGTTTTCCTCTGGTACGATTGTAGGGATGAGACGCAGGGTTGAGGCCTGCATCCAATCACGTGGTGGTTTCACCCGATATTGAACATTGAACTATGGATATCGTTAACAGACTTACAATGGACGTTATCTAAGTGAAATGACAAAAGTATCATGCAAAACGAACTCAGACGGTCCATACTTAAAATGGGCATGTTTTAGTGTTTTATGACAATCTATTCAATAAATTATCATTTTTGTTTCAATTTGTTGTGTTATTTTTAAAGCTAATATTATTTCCTAACAGACTGCATTACTATTTTTGCCACCATTTGTTCCGGAATCCCATGACCCTTATCGTAATATTTGTCATTTTGAAAAAACGTGGGGATTTACTTTTTTCTGTGTGTATATATGCAATTCATGGACCATATAAGTTATGGGTATGAACATTATGCATTAAATGCAATTATGTAGATTTTGGCAATTTGATAATGTTTTATTGTGAAATTAACAATCATGAAACTTACAATATACTTCAATGGTCACATTATCTGAAGCGCTGCCAGCCAGATTTGTGACGGTGCATATGTACTTTCCGGCATTTTGTCTATTTATGCTCTTAATGTTCAAATACGGTGATCGCTCATCCAGTTGACTTTCGTGCTGGAACATTTTCTCCCATTTTAATTCTTTCACTTCGTGGTTTGAACTGTAGTTGCAAAACAATGTCAAATCTTCTCCTTCATGAATACCCAGGGTTTTATTCAAGGAAATTGAAACTATTGGCGGCACTATTCACAAAATAATACATTAATACGATTACAAAAAATGTTAACACACATGTTTAGTGTTAAACAACATTATAGGTTCAACATACAATGTTTCGATAAATAAGTATGATTTTTATAATTAATGTTCAATAATGAAACGACTAATATGATTACTCACACATAATAGGTCGTTTCAGAATCTAAAGGAGAATTGGTAAAACAATTGTACGTACCCCCAAGTGAAAATAACGTCACGTCAATCGTATCATTTCAATTGTTTAGGACGTTTGTAACGAATCACTACGTTTTGGTGTACACTTATGAAAATAATACCAGAATGCATTAGATTCTGAAACGGCGAATTGCTAAATTTCTTATTTAAATACCCTCAAAATAACAGACAAACAATGATATCAAGCATCACCATAAATTGTAACCAAGGTTCACCAGCATGTTTGAAATGTATGATTATGATTCAGAAAGCATTTTCCCCTCATTTTTCTTTATATAGAAATAAGAAGAACTTCGACACGGAGCCTTGGCTCACACTGAACAACAAGCGTTAAAGCGCCCAAAGCGGGACTGGGGTAAACCATTTAAACGGGAACACCAACGGTCTAATCTATATATATAAAAAAAAAATGAAAATCCCTTATGAACCACAGTAGTAGTTGCATTATTAATACTGTAAATGTAAATAAATATACTGATGAAGACATTTCATTTTATAACATTCCCGGGGTAAAATTATTATTAATCTGGAGTGTTAAGTATGGAACAAACAAACCATGAATGTCATGAATGTAACTATATATATAAGTACTTACTGTAGACAAACAATCGAACAGTGCGGTCCATAACATATTGTGCGATATTGCTTTTCGTCGCACATGTATAGTTTTGCAAATGGTCTTCTTGCTTTGGTTTGAACGAATAGACTAACAACGATGATGCTTCTTCCTCAAGAGTTTTATTGTTAACCATCCAAACTAATTTGCCATTTGGAACCCCATGAATAACAGTACAACTCAATTTCAGTGCACGATTCAGATATCCGTATACGAAGTGTTGAGAATCTTCCTCTCCTATCGTTAAGTTGCTGGGACGTGCTGAAGTTGATAATATATTTATAAGTTTTATTAATAATTGATTCCACGCAAAGTTATATCAAAATATATAGACCATTAATCAATTACAATACATGAAATCATGCACAACACTAAGGATTGTAAGTATTAACCAATATAAAAAATCTTTTCCATCTTTTTTAAAAAGAACGACTAAACATGTTCTATTTAGGACATACATAGTTTAAGTAAAACGTATAATACTCCGACTGCAATGTTTATGTACATAATATCATATAAATCACGGAGAAGAATACAAATGATTTGTTCTTAAGCTTGTAATTCTATAATAAGAATATTTTTGTATTGTATAAATAAATCATAACAAATTTGTCTTTTATGTTAACCGTAAATATTGTAACCGTGCAAGTGAAAATAAACAAGTATTTTTGTTTTTTTATACAAGTACATTTCGAAACCAGGTATTAGTACGTCCACTGATATGGCATGTATCAAATCACAAACGGTAGTGCACGGAAAAAAGATGTATAGTATATTTCATTGAACGAGTTTCTTGACTGACAATGACTGTGCAAGAACTCATCAAATACACCGGGTTATACTATGGTACGCAAGACGCGTGTTTTGTCTACACAAGACTTAAAAGTGACAACAACATTTGAAGTTAATCTACAAATAATGATAAGAATTTTATTATATTCAGATAAAGTTTAGTGTGGTTGTTTATTTGCAATGTCATTGTTGCTAGTTGTAAAACGATCGTCCGTCAGTTGATCACCCCTCAAAGTTTGAAAAAAGAAAAAAGTAAAAAATGGAATTGTTTCGAATGTCGTCAAGTGCTTGTGCAAAATCTTATCTTGACAAAGCCATTAAACCACCTGCAAACAAAGACAACATATGTACAAATGTGTAGCAAACTATTGTATATTGGTGTAATAACAGTTGATACAAATTGTTTAATTAATAGAATAGTATGATGAGCGATGTTTTATCAAAAAAAGGAATTTTTGAAAAGGAGGAGAATTTGAAATAGTTATATGCCTATTGTAATTACTAACTTCCAATTGTCAAAGTAAAGATTTCCTCCCCGACACTGCCTTCAACACATTTGTAGTGCCCTTCATCTTCACTGGAAAAGTGTCGAATTTGCAAATTATACTGATGACTTCCATTAACATGTATAATTGATAGTCTTTTGGATTTAGACAAATTAGGATTTATGCTATCCCCATATCCATATGTAGAATAATTTTCTGGCCCCTGCCATACTATCGTTTCATTTGACAACTGATCACATGGTAAAATGACTGTATCATCTTCAAAATGGTACAAAACGTTTACTGCCAACAAATCTGTAATAGTTTTACTTAAATGATTTTAAAATATCAAGACACCATAAACATTCACTTTTATTACATATGAAAAACAGATAATTATTAGTATATTGCGCCTGTCCCAAATAAAGAATATTTAGACGATGCCAGCCTAGCGTATTTTTATTTCATTAGTATGTTGCAGGGTTTAGTATTGCGTCCATTCGCTGTACTTATATACATTATAGATGTGGGCGCGCCGAAGTCCGCCTTCGGATGCAGGATTTTCTTCCTGCATAAGAAACCCATTAGTAGCATTGTGCTATTTCCACATTCCCAATTTGCATTCTCTATTGTTATTATCATCAACAACGTTGCTTCTCCAATCAAATCATTACTAGGCAACACAAGTATGATCATGTGTTTACATCTGTATCTTAACTGAAGAGGCAGCTCAAGAAAATATATTCGAATAAAGTGATTGGAGACAAATTGATTGATTGATTGATTGTTGTTTGCTTTACGCCGCATTAGCACAAAAAGGCTATATCGCGGCGAGAGCTAATTCGAAAATTCTTACAATTTAAAGTATATTTTAAAAATCAGACAAAAGGTCCTTCAATAAACTAAAATTCTAGACTAAAGCAAATTGATTATATACAAATAAAAATCAACAGTAAGATAACGTGATAAAAAATTAAAATTATTTTAAGTATAATAACATTTTTATATTTTATGATATATTCCAACTTCCTTTAAGAATGAAACAATATTTGTAATTGGAACACTATTGAATAAATCATACATATTATTGACATTGAAATGCTTCCTACGAATATCAGCAAAGTCAATACAATTAATTAAAACATGTTTAATAGTATACTTGCAGTTGCAAGGTATACATTTTGGTTCATCTTCAATTTTTAAAAGATACTCGTGTGTTATTCTAGTATGACCAATACGACATCTAGAAATAACACACTGATCTTTTCTGCACATAAAATTATTGAACGGTTTACCTAAATTATGTTTAATTTCATGTAATTTATTATCATCTTTTTTACTCCATTCATTTTTCAATATATTAAAAACGTATTCTCTAATATTAGATTTAAAATCGGTATATGGTATATCACAGTTTGATAAAGAGTCATTCAGGGCATTTTTAGCTTCCTGGTCTACAGCCGTGTTTCCATGGATTCCAACAAGACTCGGTACCCATAGAAACAATATCTCTTTACGAAGAATTTTTAAATTCCTCATTACTGATAAAATCTTTAAAAATATCGGGTTTTTAATTTTAGTATGTTGTATAACTTGTAAGCATAAAAGTGAACCAGAACAGATTATAAATTTGGATTTGTCTGAAGTAACAATAAATTTCAAAGCCAAAATTATTGCCTGTGCTTCAGCAGTAAATATGGATGCGTCAGATGACAAACGGAGAGTCGCAGCTCTGTCTCCAAGGACAGCAGCAGATGCAACTCGGTTACCATCCTTCGATCCATCAGTATAAACAATTGAAAAATTTGTATAATTTGCTTTAATTTCAGCAAAATGTTGTTGAATTTAAAGATGGTTTGTTTCATTTTTTGGGTAATTACGGAGATCAAAAATCATTTTAGGTTTGGGAAGTTCCCATGGAGGGCATTTACAAGTTTCTACATGTGCAACAGATTTTAAATCAAAGTTGGTTAAATGTGGTTTTAAACGAATTCCTAATGGAGGAATTTTATTTTCATGTTTTGCAAATATATCTTCATAAATTGGATTAAAACACAGTCGTAGGCAGGTTTTTCTGGATATGCTCTTAGCTTGACAGCGTATTGAAGTCCAAGCTTCTAGCGTCTGTTAGAGAGTGAGTGTTCATCAGCCTCTAAATACAGACTCTCAACTGGTGAGATTTTTAAGACAAAGACGCAAACCCTGGTGATGAACAGCATCGAGAATCTGTATGTAGGACTTCCGTGCAGAGCCATACACTATAGAGCCATAATCTAGTCTAGATCTAACTAGAGATCTATATTAATTAAGTAAAATGTTGCGATCAGCACCCAAGTCAGTGCTGCCGACAACTTTTAAAATATCTAATGCTTTTAAACATCTCGATTTTAACATTTTGATATGGAGTAGAAAGGTTAACTTTTTATCGAAATTTAACCAAAGAAATTTGGTTATCAACCATTTTAATTGGGTTTCCGTACAAAGTGAGTTCTGGGTCAAGATGCAATTTCCTTTTATTACAAAAATGCATCCCGATCGTTTTTTAAGTGGAAAATTTAAAACCATTTTCCGAGGCCCATTTTTAAATTCTTTCAAGACCAAATTGTAATTGTCTTTCTATGTTATTCATATTTTTGCCTCTGTAACATATGAACAAATCAACAACATACAATGAACCTTCAATATTAAATTTTAAAACTTCAACAAGGCTGTTGATTTTAAGACTAAATAATGTAACTGATAAAATACTCCCCTGAGGGACACCCATCTCTTGATCATACAGATCAGACATGGTTGAATTTACTCTAACATTAAATTGTCTGTTAGACAGAAAAGTCGAAATAAAATTTGGCATATTGCCTTTCAACCCCATATCAAACAGATCTTTTAAAATACCATACTTCCATGCAGTATCATAGGCCTTTTCAAGATCAAGAAAGACAGACACCACATGTTATTTTTTCGCAAAACCATTACGGACAAATGATTCGAATCGAACAAGATGATCAAGAGTACTGCGACCTTGTCGGAATCCACACTGGATATTGGCTAAAAGCCCATTTGATTCCAGGAACCAAACAAGGCGATCATTAACCATCAGTTCTAGTGTTTTACAGACATAACTGGTAAGAGCAATTGGCCGATAATTAATAGGATCCGTGTGATCTTTACTTGGTTTTGGAATAGGCACGACGGTTGCAAGCTTCCAGATTGATGGTAAATCACCAGATTCCCAGATGTTATTCATGAGCTGCAAAAGAGCTTCCAGCGAGGAATCTGGCAAGTGTTTTAAGGTTTGGTAGTGAATATTATCAGGCCCACAAGCTTTATCATGGGATTTTGACAGAGATGTTTTAAGTTCTTCAAGAGAAAAGAGTTTATTATAAATTTAACCATTTTTTGATTTGAAGTTCAACTGTATTTTTCTTTTGTTTTTAACTTTTTAAAATCTTCCCTGTAGTTGTTAGAAAAGAAGATTTCGCAAAAGTTTCACCAAGCTTGTTGGCAATATCTTTTCAGATGTTAATAAATCATTGCCATTTTTTAAATTGCTTCACCTGACACGCCCTGAGTTTTTCGCAACAGTTTAACTTATATAGAGAAATGTTAGTAGAAAGAACAGACGACTGTTAAGTTCAAAATAGAGGCGAAAGATACCAAAGGGACATTCAAATTCAAAGTTAAGAATTAAGTGACAATGCCTGGGCTAAAAAAGAAAAGACAGTCAGACAAACAAGATACACAAAACATCATGAGAGATATATAATGCGACGTTTTGAAACAAACAGTGGTTTACAATCTTACCTGAAAATGTAAGGAAAAGACTAAACAGTTCTGAAATTCTCATTTTGGGAATGTTTGTAAATCCCTAAAAATATAAATATATAATATTTACAAAATCTGAAAGGTTTGAACAACCTGTAAAATTTGTTACCTTTTCTTATAATTGTATTTTTGAAAGTATCATGAAATCAACTTCAGTTTCGGGAAGTATTCAATTCATTTATACATTTATATAAAAAAGAAAGTAAAATCACAAAAAATCCAACCTCAGACGAAAATTCTAAACGAAAATTCCCTCAGCAAATGGCAAAATCAAAATATCAAACACATCAAACGAATGGATAACAAATGTATTATTCACGACTTGGTACAAGCATTTTCTTATGTAGACATTGTGGATTAAACCTGGTTTTATAGCTAGCTAAACCTCTCAGTTAGACAGTCGCATAAAATTCCATTATATTGACAACGATGTGTGAAGATAGGATGAAATATACGATCTAATTTCTGAGTTCGAAGTTACTGTTGACCCTTCAGTTATAAATGTGGCATTTCAGTCTTATGTTTTCTGGAAAGTTGTTTGATGTTCCCTCATTTGTCTTTGGATATGATGTTGACTATCCCTTTTTTGTGAAATCTCACTTTTGCATATTCCTTATTGATAAATACAGATGATTAGTATATATTTAAAATGTCAAATACTTACCATTATCTCTACATCATAATACAATACATGGCTTTGAATTAAAAATTTCCTTCTATCAAAATATAACAAAAAACAAAAAACAAAAAACAAAAAACGATTTGTTAATTTCCTTCCTTTCACCTTGACAGGAAATATTTATGTAACATATGTTTGATTTCACGTTACACTAATTTCAGTTCAATTCATTATAATTATCATCATTATTATTATAATTGTTGTCATGTGTTTTTTTCTATATAAAATCTAATTAGGTAGCATATATAGTTTTTCATAATCCATTTCAATGTATGTTGGCGTTTGTTTTTGTGGCAATTCAGTTTGTTTTTGTTCCGTTTTGTTTCCTCTTATGGTTGCTGTGTTTCCCTCAGTTTTTATTTTTCGCCCGGATATGTTTTAATTAATTTCGATTTATGACTATTGAACATCGGTATAAATTCCTCCTTGATATTCCATGTCATTCTCACAACACTTCTAAAAGAGGAGCGAATGATACCAGATGACCATACAAACTCTTGATTGAAACTAAACTGACAAAGAAAAAGACAAACAGACAAGTAATAGTACACAAGACACAACATTGAAAACTAAAGACTTAGCAACACGAACCCCACCAAAAAACTTGTGGTGATCTCAAGTGCTTTGGAAGGGTAAGCAGATCCTGCTCAACAAGTGGCACCCGTCGTGTTGCTCATATTATTACAAAGCCGGTAAATAGTCTGTAGGTCACATTCATGAAAAGGAAACGGGTTTGTAGTTACGACATAAGGAAGATATCCGATATCATCTGTGAAACGGATTTTCCATAACGGTCAAATAACTCGTAATGGCGTTCATACAATTTTCAAAGGGTTGATTTCAACCTCACCATTTGGAACTCTTGGTTTAATAGCACCCTTGTGAGCAGCAACCTTTTATCATGGAAATCATGATAGGAAATACAAGCGCGCGCATATCGTATCAATTTGGAGATATATATCCGTATGCAGGCGCTGCTGACATGCTGTTACATAAAAATGGAAAGTTCACAATTGGAAAGCTGAAATCATCTCTGTTGTCGTAAAGTTTTGTTTTCAACCGACCCTCATTGTCAATTTCTAGATGTAAGTCAAGATATGAGGCAGACGTAACTATATCTGTTGTATCTTTTATCTTTAGTTCTAACATGTCTTAAGCACAATTTGTGGGTATCATGGGGTCTAAGCGTATTTGTATATTATATATTTTATTTAGTTATATAACATGTATTAAGACACAATTTCTGAAAGTCATTGGTAGATATACGTATTTTAGGTTTTGATGTATGTAAATAAAGTCAAGTAAAAACTAATAAACATCTTGGTCCCGTCTGTTTTCATTAACATAAACTTGACTCGACATGATATAGTTTTTGATCGGATCTAAAATACCTTTACTAAAATTTTGTTCGTACATAATATCGTCATCTGTATGCTCCGATTCTATATCTTCTTTTAGCCAATAGAATCTTTTCCATATCATATATAAGGCAATCAATGACAACTGACATATTTTACGTGATAATTCTAAGATGGCATGACATAAGGGCGAAAGAAACTAGAGGGACATTTAAACTCATAGACCGAAAATTAAACCTGACAACGCGATGGCTAAAACAGAAAAAACCAAGACAAATAATAGTACACAATACACATAAAAACTGTAAGCAGATCCTGCTCCACAAGTGGCACCCGTCGTGTTGCTCATATTATTACAAACCTGTCAAATAGTCTTACTCGGTAGGTCACATTCGTGAAAAGAGAACGGGATAGTAGTTACGACATAAGGAACTGATATCATCTGTGAAACGGATATTCCATAACGGTCAACCAACTGGTGATGGCGTCCGTAAAATTTACGAAGGGTGATTTGAAGAGATGGGCAAAAGACAACAAAGGGACATTCAAACTCACCATTTTAAACTCTTTGTTTATTAGCTTCCTAGTGAGCAGCAATCCTCTATCTAGAAAATAATGATAGTTAATACAAGCTCGGGAATATCGTATCAATTGGGATATATGTACTCCGTATGCAGGCGCTGCTGGAATATTGGAATATCGTATTATACCTAGTTACTTTGTACAATGATGTCTTTGTTTTTTGTTTTTTTTTACTGATTTATTGTTACAAGTTTTACTGTTATATTGTTAATATTGCTCGAATGTTAAGATATGAAAAAACAAACTCATTGTTCCTATGAAAAACATAAAATAGTTCTTCAATGTCATCAAATTAACATTGTAGTAGATCTATTAATATTGTCTTATTGTCAAATGCAGAGTATGCTTTGTTTAGATTAGAGCTGGTTTTTTTTTACAGAGTATTATTTGTCCCTCCATAAAAGACAATTATTGGTATTTATGTATGTCATTATTATTTATTAGTAAACAAAAAAATACCTATTCGTTCAATTTGTCTTAACATTTGACATTAAAGAAAACTTGTGTAAGGGATAGAAAAGTCCAACGTGTTGATGCTTTTGCTGGAGAAAAATAAACCTGAGATTGTATTACATGTAAAACTAACATATTTTTGAAAATTTTGATCTATCTATATCTGCTTCACACCACCCCCAGGTAGTTCACAATAACGCGTTAGCCTGGTGTTCATTGCTGATAAATTATATGCTTATAGTTTAGAAAGAGTCTACATAGGGCATTTTGTAGAGGCATAAATGCAGCGTTACTTCTAAGGACACTTACATGGTACTAGAATCTAACAAAATGACAAAACCATTCGGAATTTTGCTTTTTCAAAAATTATTAACTCTGTACTTTATTTGGCCCTTATTGTTTTTCATTCTAACCTCACTGGTAAATATTGTGTAGACAAAACTCGCTACTAACGTACAAAATTTTATGTATGGAAACCTTTTATGAGTTTAGGTGTTACAACCTCTATCTCAAATTGGTTTACCCTAGGCAATTGTCTCTTTGTACCGACCCCAAACATACTCTATCGTTGGTATCCGCGGTAACTGTCTCTCTTCCTATTCTACTTTAATCGTAAGTTTTGCTTTGCAACGTTCACTCGTTATTGTCTGCCCAACCCCCATCCCGACCCACAATCATTATATTCATACTGTCCAGTGTTACTTTAGTTCTATCTCTCTATTTCTACTGATCGCTTCTCTGTTTTTAAAGTTTATGTCTAGCAAATCGTTTTATTTTTGATATACGAGCACCAAGGACTCCAACAATTCACTTCAAAAAAATATGTTACTCAATACTTTTGTAATAACATCACTGGTTGCATATTTGATTTTTGAATATTTAAACCGTTCTGCTAATGTATTGTGAATAACAAGTTCATAACCTCCTTTTCAATTTTATAATAAAATAACAAAATCATTTTAGATCGGTCCGATACGCGATTATTTCATTCATTTTAAGACAACAACTTCATCTCGTCAATACCTACACTTTTGTTTAGTGGATGATTCCCCCTTAAAATTTTTAATTCATTTGCACCATTTTACACGAATGAAAACTCTGCCAAACAAGTTATCCATACTAATGTCAAGGTTTGATTTACAAATAGAACGTCTTGTTATGAAGTGGAAGAGAAGTTTTATCTGTACGTATATATGTCTTTGTTTTATATGTTTTTACCTTTCTCAATGAACTTCAAATGTTATGGTTGTGATTTTTATTTAACTATGGATTATGTTACGATATCACTTGCATATTTGTTCGCTTTATTGACCAAAACAAATTATTGGAAATGTATTGATTTTGTATTCAGTAAAGTTAATTTTCCGAAAAACCGAACCCTGAATACATGACTTATCAATTATTTGCTTTTACTTTCGCTTTCTGGTTTACCAGGAATTTAGCGTCCTGGTTCTTGTACTTTTATTATATGATTTTTGATATAATAAACACAGATAAAATCGTTAAAGGTAAAAATCTTGGATCATTGCTTTTCAAGTACATTCTACCTGGCAAAGATTTATTTAACATCAGATCATTTTAAATCTAATTTTATTTCCAATGTTATTCCTAGATTTGCAAGGTATTTACATAAAACCTTAATATTGCCTTTATACATGGATTCAAGTTTTGTCCTTTATCAGAAATATGAACTTGTGATTTTTTTCATATATTTGGTTTGACAAAAATAACACTTTACCCTCTTAAATGGTTTAAATTGATATGTGTTTTTGGTTGTTCGAAATATGAAATTCATATAACACACAGAACATATGGATCAGTGTCTCGATAAAAGACACAACATATAGTTAAACATCATATTTTACTCATATACTACTTTTACATCTGACGATTTACCACACATTAATGTTTCGGGATATTGAATAGTATAGTTAGATAAAAATGAAAAAAACACTATATAGATAATATTGAACAGATGTATCATGTTATGGAGGGTATTTGCAAAAATACCAGTCAAGGGACTGTAAAATTTCGGTTCCAAGACTGGTATCTTTCGCAAATACCCTCCATAACATGATATATCTGTTTAATTATCTGAATAGATTTGGATTGAAACTAATTCATTAACATGTTTATGCATAATTTTGAGGTTAAGAGGATATTATCATAGAACAGCGGGAATTATACATGTACTAATACGCGTTAGCTCACTTTTTATGTAACGTCATATCTGAAAATTTTGGCGGGACAATGCTCGAGAGGGTAAAAAGGAATATCCAAAATGGAAAATACCATGGTATTTGAGGCAAATTCACCGGCAGTGGTGAAAAACAGGCAAATTCGTTTGAAAATTCGTCACTACTTATTATATCTATATAGTGATGAACCCATTTAAATGTTTGTTTCAATTCATATGCAATGTTCAAATATGGTGAACGTTTTACGCCAATACAATCCATAATAATGTCAAGGTTTGAATTACACATAGAACGTCTTGTTGTGAAGTGGAAGAGAAATTACCACGCTTTAACTGTATGTATATATTACTGTTTCATATGTTTTGATTTTGCTTTGAATTAAGTATTTTTCTTACAAGTATGAATATATCGTCGGTTAATACTACTGAAAGAGTAAATTATTTTAGACAAATGCCAATTTGTCGCATAAGAAAACAAAATATAATTGAGAAAGGGTTTAGTTCATTTTCATTAAATTTCATTTAAACTTTTTTTGATGGTTACATGTATCTTATATAAATTAATTTCGTAATCACATATGATAAATTCTTTGATTTAATTTTTGCTTCCTGATCTACCAAGAATTCATCGTCCTTGATCCAGTACTCTTATTATGCGTGTATGCAAATGATATGATAATAGAAGTTGTCATTCGTTAACAGGAAGACTAAACCATCCTAGCTGTTCAGTTGTTCTATTGTATTATTAAAAAAAACATCATCAGGAAAAAATCAGCAACTATATTTGTTTCCTTTTCAATTATTTTTGTATGTTTTTCATTGATAGCCTTTTGGTCAGTATACAACCTAGCGTTTATATCTACAAAATTATTTATTTTTTTAAAGCGTTTTAAAGGGATATTAAGTATGCAAGTACAACTTTATCATTGTTTACCTTTTATGCTAACGCGGTTTACTTATCAAATGACCTGTTTGATTTGAACCATAATAATACTCTCAAATAGGACATTTAAATATATACCATTACATATAATTAAAAGTGTGTAAGCGATAAGTGCAACAGGTGAGAGATATACGGATTATTAAAAAGGCGGAACCGTAGTTGTAAATTTAAAAGTCATTAGTTGATTCAGGTCTGTATAATATTTGACAAATTAGAAAAACAGTTTTCAATAAAAAACGGTACAGTACGTTTTTGGAAATTGATACCTGGTAGTATATGATTATTAATCATTGTTAATGCGTCAAAGCGAATTTATTATCGATATTATTTCAGTATGTAGAAAAACAACAGGGTTATTCTAGAAATGTTTTGTTAAACTAATATAGTCGCTCAAAATATTTATATTCCAGAAAATAAAAAACAAAATTGTTTAGATCGAACTATTTTCTTGTACAATCAAATTGTTAAAAGTTAAAACCTTAAAGCGTCTTATATGGAGTTCTAGACATTTTATTTCGTATTATTGCTTTCTTTGAGTTTAAATTGATTGTTTAACTAAATTTCCATTGAAACCGAATTACTGCATTGATAAAGGCAACAGTAGTTTGGGAAAGTTTAGTGCAAACAATATTTTTCAGAAACAGATAAATTACTTTTATAAATTATTATTTGGATGGAGAGTTGTCTCATTGGCACTCACAATTCACTTCAAAAAATATGTTACTCAATACTTTTGTAATAACATCACTGGTTGCATATTTGATTTTTGAATATTTAAACCGTTCTGCTAATGTATTGTGAATAACAAGTTCATAACCTCCTTTTCAATTTTATAATAAAATAACAAAATCATTTTAGATCGGTCCGATACGCGATTATTTCATTCATTTTAAGACAACAACTTCATCTCGTCAATACCTACACTTTTGTTTAGTGGATGATTCCCCCTTAAAATTTTTAATTCATTTGCACCATTTTACACGAATGAAAACTCTGCCAAACAAGTTATCCATACTAATGTCAAGGTTTGATTTACAAATAGAACGTCTTGTTATGAAGTGGAAGAGAAGTTTTATCTGTACGTATATATGTCTTTTGTTTTATATGTTTTTACCTTTCTCAATGAACTTCAAATGTTATGGTTGTGATTTTTATTTAACTATGGATTATGTTACGATATCACTTGCATATTTGTTCGCTTTATTGACCAAAACAAATTATTGAAATGTATTGATTTTGTATTCAGTAAAGTTAATTTTCCGAAAACCGAACCCTGAATACATGACTTATCAATTATTTGCTTTTACTTTCGCTTTCTGGTTTACCAGGAATTTAGCGTCCTGGTTCTTGTACTTTTATTATATGATTTTTGATATAATAAACACAGATAAAATCGTTAAAGGTAAAAATCTTGGATCATTGCTTTTCAAGTACATTCTACCTGGCAAAGATTTATTTAACATCAGATCATTTTAAATCTAATTTTATTTCCAATGTTATTCCTAGATTTGCAAGGTATTTACATAAAACCTTAATATTGCCTTTATACATGGATTCAAGTTTTGTCCTTTATCAGAAATATGAACTTGTGATTTTTTTCATATATTTGGTTTGACAAAAATAACACTTTACCCTCTTAAATGGTTTAAATTGATATGTGTTTTTGGTTGTTCGAAATATGAAATTCATATAACACACAGAACATATGGATCAGTGTCTCGATAAAAGACAAAACATATAGTTAAACATCATATTTTACTCATATACTACTTTTACATCTGACGATTTACCACACATTAATGTTTCGGGATATTGAATAGTATAGTTAGATAAAAATGAAAATAACACTATATAGATAATATTGAACAGATGTATCATGTTATGAAGGGGTATTTGCAAAAAATACCAGTCAAGGGACTGTAAAATTTCGGTTCCAAGACTGGTATCTTTCGCAAATACCCCTCCATAACATGATATATCTGTTTAATTATACCGAATAGATTTGGATTGAAACTAATTCATTAACATGTTTATGCATAATTTTGAGGTTAAGAGGATATTATCATAGAACAGCGGGAATTATACATGTACTAATACGCGTTAGCTCACTTTTTTATGTAACGTCATATCTGAAAAATTTTGGCGGGAAAATGCTCGAGAGGGTAAAAAAGGAATATCCAAAATGGAAAATACCATGGTATTTGAGGCAAATTCACCGGCAGTGGTGAAAAACAGGCAAATTCGTTTGAAATGAGGAAAAAATATTAGAATATGCGAAAAATACACTGGCTATCAACCAATCAAAATCTGGCTTTCTTATATAAGGTGTAATTATGTTCCAAATTCCTTTTCTTCAAAAGAGTGCGTGGTGGTCACACACAAATATATTTCACACACCAAATTTCATATATGAATTCCCCAAACCAGGAGCCTGTAATTTAAAGGTTGTATTTCGTTTTTATCTGTAATGTTGTTGGTTTTGTGGCCATTGTTTTTTTCGTTTTTGTTTTCAATGTATTGAATAATTAACTTCATAAATGTTTGTTCCTCGAATCTTTTGTAATACGATTACTGGTTGCATATATGGTCGTTGTATATTGAAATAAAAATCTACTGGTATTATACATAATTGTCATTACATCCTCATCCTATTTATAATGAAACAAATAGATTAGTTCAGTATTCGATCCGATATGCACTTATATAATCCATTAGAAAGAAAATCCTTCGTCACTACTTATTATATCTATATAGTGATGAACCCATTTAAATGTTTGTTTCAATTCATATGCAATGTTCAAATATGGTGAACGTTTTACGCCAATACAATCCATAATAATGTCAAGGTTTGAATTACACATAGAACGTCTTGTTGTGAAGTGGAAGAGAAATTACCACGCTTTAACTGTATGTATATATTACTGTTTCATATGTTTTGATTTTGCTTTGAATTAAGTATTTTTCTTACAAGTATGAATATATCGTCGGTTAATACTACTGAAAGAGTAAATTATTTTAGACAAATGCCAATTTGTCGCATAAGAAAAACAAAATATAATTGAGAAAGGGTTTAGTTCATTTTCATTAAATTTCATTTAAACTTTTTGATGGTTACATGTATCTTATATAAATTAATTTCGTAATCACATATGATAAATTCTTTGATTTAATTTTGCTTCCTGATCTACCAAGAATTCATCGTCCTTGATCTAGTACTCTTATTATGCGTGTATGCAAATGATATGATAATAGAAGTTGTCATTCGTTAACAGGAAGACTAAACAAGCCCTGCTGTTCAGCTGTTCTATTGTATTATTAAAAAGAAACATCATCAGGGAAAATAAGCAACTATATTTGTTTACCTTTCAATTGTTTTTGTATGTTTTTCATTGATAGCCTTTTGGTCAGTATACAACCTAGCGTTTATATCTACAAAATTATTTATTTTTTAAAGCGTTTTAAAGGGATATTAAGTATGCAAGTACAACTTTATCATTGTTTACCTTTTATGCTAACGCGGTTTACTTATCAAATGACCTGTTTGATTTGAACCATAATAATACTCTCAAATAGGACATTTAAATATATACCATTACATATAATTAAAAGTGTGTAAGCGATAAGTGCAACAGGTGAGAGATATACGGATTATTAAAAAGGCGGAACCGTAGTTGTAAATTTAAAAGTCATTAGTTGATGATTCAGGTCTGTATAATTTTTTGACAAATTAGAAAAACAGTTTTCAATAAAAGACGGTACAGTACGTTTTGGAAATTGAGAACTGGTAGTATATGATTATTAATCATTGTTAATGAATCAAAGCGAATTTATTATCGATATTATTTCAGTATGTAGAAAACAACAGGGTTATTCTAGAAATGTTTTGTTAAACTAATATAGTCGCTCAAAATATTTATATTCCAGAAAATAAAAAACAAAATTGTTTAGATCGAACTATTTTCTTGTACAATCAAATTGTTAAAAGTTAAAACCTTAAAGCGTCTTATATTGAGGTTTTATTTCATATTATTGCTTTCTTTGAGTTTAAATTGATTGTTTAACTAAATTTCCATTGAAACCGAATTACTGCATTGATAAAAGCAACAGTAGTTTGAGAAAGTTTAGTGCAAACAATATTTTTTCAGAAACAGATAAATTACTTTTATAAATTATTATTTGGATGGAGAGTTGTCTTATTGGCACTCACACCACATCTTCCTATATCTAAATACAATACATGGATTGGAAAACAAGTGACAAGTCACTTATACAAATTCCTTTTCTTGAGAAAGCACATGTACACCTGAGCTATATCATATACTAGTGATGATGCGACTGCTTTACTGAGGTTAAGCTATCTATTAAACCAGGTTTAATCCACCATTTCACCATTTCAGGTCAGGAATGTATGATATATATAACCCAAATAAAAATCACTGCACGAATTAGACCTACAACTTTTCCATTTGTTTCCATTGATCATATTTGGTGCCACAGTTTGAATCAACTGACAATTTCAATCAAAGACCACAACACCGCCTGATCTAGGGAGGATAGAATTTGACTCCAAATCGCAGTCTCTCTTGCTAATCCTTTACCTTTGTCAACTCTTAAATTCTAGAATTATACCCGTTAACACCATAGTAAGCTATATATTTGAGATGTATAAGTACACAGCCATGATTAATTACCTAATTGTTTTAAAAGTAAATGTTGTTTATAATCATTAGCAAATTGGTTTTATTTAGGACATGAAAATACGCAACCTCTGTTGTCATCACTTTACCGTCGTCAAAACTGCAATTTGAGTATTACATCAGCTCAAAACGGTCAGTGCTGTTCATTGGGAATGTATTTCTTATGCAGTCTTAATATTTTACGTTAGTGTTTTGATATCTTAACGTTCGTCACATATGAAATTAATTAATGTACAATTTCATATCGAACATTACTATTTTTGTTAGTAGCCTATGTATGCAGTCTCTGATGTAAATACCTAACTTTACGTCATGTTCGGTAAAAATCATATAAATTTTAAAGATTGTTATAGTTAGAATCAGATTAGATTGATATTTTGAATTTTACATCATAATCAAACGAATGAAAGATAATTGTTATCGGAAATATTTATACTTTTGAGGCGTATACCTTTATTGATACCACACGATCAAATTCATTTTTAATGCTATATAGATTTATGTAATATTTTCTGTGGTAAAACGTTGTCTAATTAGCACATATAATGTTTCTTTTATGTATATAAATTCCTCTGATTATATCAAAATACCCAATCTGGTTAATACAAATACTTATAGCAGTGCGTATATCTTTGTCAATATATTTGTCATATGTAATTATTTGTTTTTAATTTTTAAACAAAATATAACTTGAAATTCTACACGTTTTATTGCATATATCTATCACTTTCATGCATTTGACGAACTGAGTTTTTCAAATTCTAGGTGATGGTTTTTCTGAATCCAAATAAATGTTCTTATATTGGTTAATATGTTATTGCCTCACGTAAAAATAATAAAATCGCTTGGTCGGATAACATCAAAACACGAATTGTCCTGTACATAAGAGTTGTGATACAACACTCGTTTTCACTTTACTCTAGATCAAATACTACTGTATTGTGGCTACATTTCGCTACGCTGTGTCCGTAAACGAAAATATGCGATGTTTAAATTCAATATAAAACTTTCAAATATATACAATGTTTTTGTTTTTCAGAGATATATTCTTTGTTTTTCTTCAAATACAAATATCATCTGAAATTCGATTTTTTTTTAAAGTGGACGAAAAGAAAAGGTTATTCATTAGCGCATCATTAATGTTTTAAAATAAACGCTGAACAAATGACCACTCAATAATATAACTGATTGCTTTATTGTTAAGGTGAAATGGTGATGGAAAAACATAATTGCGAATAGTATTTGTTAGTCGAATATCCATTGGGAAAATCGCAAATATGAGTGTAGTGTTAAGTTATCATAGGTTTATAAAAGATCATCCGTCAAATCGTTTTAACTCGTTTTATTTTTACTTAGAAAGAGCGAAGTGTTGTGGAACACACACGACTGTTGTGGATATTATAGAAATACTACACATAACATATTCAAGAGAAACCAATGCAGCAATACAAACACAGTTAAAGTGTGACCGCCATCGGATTACAATTTCCTGCATAGTATATCATACAATGAATAAACGTAACACATGCATTCTGGAACTGCAAATGGAAAATATGAATCTAATCAATCAATTGAAAACGTTTTATGAAATTACAAACTGTGAATGCTTTGCAATTAACAGATATATTATCCCATCATTTCGTCTGCTCAATATAAACAGGAAGCTTAGAAATAGTGGAGAAGCTGAAAATCAAGTTAAAGCCATTATACTGAAGACACATCGCACTAACACATTAAGAGATACACATTCCAAAAATTGTATAATGTAAGTATTAAATCTATCTACAACATTCACTATGATGAACAATATTTAACTGACTAATATAGAACGATAAAAATATAAGATGTTTTTGTTGCGTGTCATCCACTAACATTGTCATTTAATATTCCTTTTCATTTCGTTTTTCTCTTTATATGTGATCAAATTGAAATTCTCAGCCATTCCTATTTATTTTCTTTCAGTACTCAAATGCTAAACATTGATTTCTAGAGCATAATAACTCAAAATGGAACAAACGGGTAGTTGTATAGTCTTCTCTTTTTAAACGAAATGATGCTGAGCATGTTTGATTATCTCTATCAATGATAATCACGGATAAGTACAACTTGTTGTAACCCCAATCTTTTTTCATTATTTTTTTTCATTATTTTTTTTTCAACTCCAATCGTAAACCGTTTGTCATCGAAGTGTTGAGATAAATCTATATATTAAAACGATATTGTGTTTTCTATAATGACTATTGATTTGCAGAAGATGTCGCAATTCAACTTTTGATGTCATATACAACAAAGTCACTAACAGTAATGCATTTCAACAAATTCTAAGCGTAGTATCGTCTCGATGACGTTAGCAAATGAAAATAAACAAAACTATCATACATAGCGGCGTCATATAGAATGTTTGTTTTTAAGTCATAAGGCTGTTTCATAAAGTGTTTTTTTTTAATTATACATGCCGTCATTGTGTGATTGTGCTATGATAGTATTTGTATTCTTGTGTTTCGTTTTTGGTTGTTTGCTTTGTTTATATAGATATAGGAAGATCTGGTATGAGTGCCAATGAGACAACTCTCCGTCCAAGTCACAATTTATAAAAGTAAACCATTATAGGTCAAGGTACGGTCTTCAACACGGAGCCTTGGCTCACACCGAACAGCAAGCTATAAAGGGCCCCAAACAATTACTATTGTAAAACCATTCAAACGGGAAAAAAAACGGTATAATCTATATAAAAAAACAGAATCGAGAAACACACATCAACAAACGACAACTACTAAACTTAGGACAGGTGCAAACATTGTAGCGGGTTTAAACGTTTTATATGCCTTTTGGTTTTTTCTTTGTTGACATATTTGTTTTTTTTTTTTATAGTGATTAAGACAATCACACAATGTAGACTGTTGTTTCCCAATTTGTGACACTTTTACCTATTATATCTATTCGGTTTGTTCACACAGTGTTGTCAATATTATGGAATTTAATGCAACAGTCAAGCACGATAGGTTTAGCTGGCTATATAACTAGGTTTAATCCACCATTTTCTACATACGAAAAATGCCTGTACCAAGTCAGTAATATGACCGTTGTTATTTATTCGTTTGAAGTGTTTGAGATTTTGAATTTCCATTTGGTTAATGACTTCCAGTGATGAATTAATCTCGGAGTGTGGTATTTTAATTGTATTACATTTTTTAGATCAATGTTTGCTATATAATCGCTTACAGTACACATCTGTAGTGACATCTTTATCTTTTTCACAGACGTCGTAGTCGTTCAACCAAATATGTATTGCTAGTCATTATAGTACTATGGTATGCAGCAAAAGCAAACAGCGCCGATGGTAAATATATTTTTAAATTAGTAATTTATTCAGATAGAAAAATTGATTTAGCATATGTCAAATGACTCATACAATAACTGAAAAAGGCGCGATAATAAACGTGCTTTATAATAAACGTACATGGTCCATAATACAATATTCATTATTTAATTGAAAAGTGTTTCAGGTGGAAGCATGAACAATTCGTTTTAAAAACGTTAAACATCCAACATAAACTGACAACGCTATAGCTAAAAACGAAAAAGACAAACAGACAAACATAGTACATCAGAGACAACATTGAAAACTAAAGACTAAGCAACACGAACCCAACCAAAACTGTGGGTGATCTCAGGTGCTCTGGAAGGTTAAACAGATCCTGCTCCACATGTGGCACCTGTCGTGTTGCTCGTGTTATTCCTAACCCGGTAAATAGTCTAATTAGGTAGGACACATTCGTGGAAAAGGAACAAGATTGTAGTTACGACATTTGGAACATATCCGATATCATCTGTGGAACGGATATTCCGTGACGATCAACAAACTCGTGATGACGATGTTTCACGTTTAGTCTATTTTGGCACAGTTTATAGCTGACTATTAGGTAGTGTTTTTTTCATAGTTAAATAGCGAACGCTGAAGGTTGGATTTTTCTGCTCTTTGGTCGGGTTGTTGTCTATTTGACATTCCCATTTCCATTCTCAACTTTATTGTTTACATCCGCGTTATTTGTATGTTATAACTTGTAATAAGTATTTTGAATCTCGCAACTGTTTTGTTTTTATGACTGTTTTTGTGCGAGCAGATTGGCAAATGTTCTGCCTTTATTTTTGAATAACTAAAGCAATAAAAATTATAAAGATAAACAAAGTGTAGGTAGATCAAGTTCAGTATACATATACGTTTCATTCGTGGAAAATATAATTCAAATATCAGATGAAATTAAGCTATTTCTAACTGATTTTTTCTTATAGTCGAATGTTGTGCTGTTACAGCACTATCCCTCCTTATGTGAAGGGATTAACGCTTGCAAACATGTGAAATTTGTGATTTCTAAATTTGAATGGTACTTATTGTTGAAGGCCGTACATACATGATAATTTCTATATAGTCACCACTGAGTTGACAGATACTCATTTCGTATGGGTCAACCAATTTATGATATTAAACGTAAAACGTTCTGTTATGTTGGTTTCAGTCGTTCTTGAAAATAAGTCTTTTACTAAATATAGAGGATTAAGTATTTCATCATGAATCACATAAATGAAAAAAATCAACTAGAATCAGTGACAAACGTCATCATAATGTTAGTGTGCCTTTTGTAAACTTTATCAATTTTCACAATTGAATTGTTTCATTTTTTCATCTCGAGTCTTTTTATAGCAGACCATACGGTATGGGTTTTTCTCATTGCTGAAAGCCGTACATTTGCCTATATTTCAACTTACGTGGATCGTTGTCTCATTAGTAATCATATACCACATCTCATTTTTTATACAAATCAAAATGACCATTTCAGATCAACACTGGTTTAATTGTGTGCAATCCCCCAGTGTGTGTTTATAATTTCATTAGCATATTCTGAAAAGATTGATGATCTTTGGATAGCCATTATCATGACTACTGCCCCTAAATTGTTTTTGTTCAAAATTTTCAAAGAAAGATGGAATACATGCATTGGTACACACGAGTATTGAATGCATAGAAAGAAGCTGTTTTAACGTTATTTATTTCATAGTTAATATTAGTTTATATAGTTATATAACTTATATAAGTTTATGAACACAGCAACGCATTAATTTAATTGGAGGACATTATTTTCATGCAACAGAAGTAATACAGTGGAAACTAATGACTAAGCCTGTGTATTTTGGAAGAAGCGTTATTCTTGAATGCATTATACAGACAGAGGACAAATCAGCCCCAATGTTATGGACTAAGCTACCAAGCGGTAAAACATTAGCCTACAATAAAAACTCAAGAGACAATGACAAGTATGCAGTTACTGTTGAATATCATGAGAGGAAAATGGTATACAATCTTACTATAAAACATTTTAACTCAACGGACGTAAATCAAGTGTATAAATGTGATTTCGGATTTCACTCTTATTCAGGCAATCTTTTGCTAAATGAACACGATTTCATCTGTAAGTAACAAATTATCATATAATCTAAGGTATTTTATATCCTTTCCTTAAATTATTTGAATAAAGGAGTTATGGGGTACTAGTATTCGTAAAACTTTCTAAACTTGATGTTCATTTTTAAAACAAATCAAATATAATGTGTTTGCTACTTTCTGTTCACCACAATTTTTTTAATGAAAGAAGCTGAGTTTACGTCAGAAAAGACATTACTTAAATTTTTCAATATGATTTTTGAAAACAATAATTTTGACAAATAGTGTAGATCTACCTGTTGTCTAATATACAGAAACATGTTTACTGATAAAATCTGTTGTTCTTGTTATTTTGTTTTCTTTTTTATGTTATTACCATTTACGTTTTACCATAACACCAAAATTAAACCCTGTTTGTGACTGCCATTTATTATTGTTTGTTCTTTGAACTCTATTACTTTGTCTTGTCAGCGGAACCCTCAGTAAAAAATATGAAGAACTTCAGCTTAGATAACAGGAAGTTGAATGGCATTGTCATGATTTATAATGGTTATCCAAAACCTTTGTGCTCGGGAAAATTTGAGGTAAAAGCATTATATTATAATCTGAATAAGAAGACGTAGTATGAAGGACCATTCGTTTTGAATTTTCCTTTGAGTTTATTATGATCATCTTATTTTTTACTTGTTATAGAACCATTTTTGGTACATTAAATTGGTAACAAAGAGTACCCGGTCTTCATCACTTAGTAAAAAGTAAAATCACAAAAATACTGAATTCCGCGGAAAAATCAAAAAGGAAAGTCATATTCCTGACTTGGTACAGGCATTTTCTTATGTAGAAAATGGGATTAAAGTTGGTTTTATAGCTAGCTAAACCTCTCACTTGTATGACAGTATATGGTCATTCAGCAATCGGCCAACTGTTCAATTGTAATTCGATATTCCTTTAAACCGACTTAAAAAGTCCAATAAATAAAGGCAACAGTAGTATACCGCTGTTCGAAATTCATAAATCGATTGAGAAAAAACAAATCCGGGTTACAAACTAAAACTGAGGGAAACACATCAACTATAAGAGGAGAACAACGAGCCGACAGAAACACTAAAATGCAACACACACAGAAACGAACTATAAGATAACAATAGCCATTTTCCTGACTTGGTATAGGACATTTTAAGAAAAAAAGTTGGGTTGAACCTGGATTTGTGGCTAGCCAAACCTCCCGCTTTAATGGCAATGTTAAATATAACACTAAAAGGACAAAATAAATGGAAGAACATACAGGACAGAGAAACACACAAATAAACAATACAATTGAACATTACGACAAGCTAATAGTTATTAAAGCTACCAGGCTTATAATTTAATACGCCAGACGCGTGTTTCGTCTACATAAGACTCATCAGTGACGCTCAGGTTAAAAAAAGCCAAACAAAGATGAAGAGCATTGATGACACAAAATTCCAAAAAGTTGTGCCAAATACGGCGAAGGTTATCTGCCTGGGATAAGAAAATCCTTAGTATTTAGAATAATTCATATTTTTGCAAACAATAAATTTATAAAAATGACCATATAATTGATATACATGTTTACACCGAAGTGGTGACTAACTACAGAATAAAAACGAATACGTAAATCAACCTAGATCAGCACATAAAAACAATACTGATATTACATGTATATAATAACAATGAAAATTACAATACTTATTAATATAAAATTGTGTTAGTAATTAAATAATTAATTGTATTATCTAGCTTTGTCGGTATTTTTTCTAAATCAAACTGAAAACCAAATACATAGTGTAAGTTTAGTTGACCCAAACTGAAATCTTATAAATGAACTGGGCGATAAATCATCTTTACCCTCACACACGAATAGAACAGAAAAAAGTAAGATTTACAACTACAAACGATAAGACATTTGACAATAACAAATATAACATCAAAACTAAATACATGAACTTTGGATAGAAAAATACCGTGACACGTCTTATAGCAATGCAAATTTACACTCAGCAAAACAGTCACAATCAGGAATAGGTCACGTTCGGTACTTAAAAGATCAGACGACGTAATGTCAAACCACAATCTAAGACGCGGTAAAAATGTCCTAAGTTAGTTTGGACAAAGACACCTCGTATGGATCAACCAATTCGTGATGATGTCCATAAAATTTACGGAGTGTTATTTTTAATCTTTCCTCCTCATAACTTTGTTGGAGCAGTTTCTGCGTAAGGAGCACACTCCTGTATATGAAGTATACGATAAAAGTGAGCCTTCAAACTGTTTGAAATCGCGTGCTGATGCTGTAATATATGCATCAAAATGCGTTTTTACTAACTAAATGTCAAGAGCTCTAGATCTGGTGTTGACACGAAATAGCAGCATTGCATTCAAAGTCTCAGTATTTGCCTGTTTGTAAATTTTAAAGTAATCTGAACGGGTACATTTTTTCTAAAATCAAGCACAGATAACTGTATCAAGATATGGCATAATATTCTAAAATTAAGCATTGAATTAAGCACCTGGTATTTTTTCAAAATCCACTTAATCGAATTTGAGAGAGAGAGAGAGAGAGAGAGAGAGAGAGAGAGAGAGAGAGAGAGAGAGAGAGAGTTCGTTCCAGGATGGATGTTATATTAGTAATAAATTACAGACGAAAGTTCATTTAGAAATTCATTTCTAAATCAAATTCAAATGTGAAAATTTAATTGATTTATGTATTTGTGAACAAAACTTAAGTTAAGCAAAACCGAAAAACAAAAATACAATAAAAATAAAAACTCGTATCTAGCAAAGTGCTTTGATTTTTAAAACATATACATATTGATTAAATTGCAATAATGGTTAATGTATGCGTATCTAATAACAACCTTTATTTCAGGGGGAGGACATTTCAAAGTTCATGAATATTAGTATTAAAAACATTTCAATATTCTACGAAACAAAAATTGAACTTGACTACATAACAGATATGTGTACAGGCAATGTCAATGTGACATGTAGTTATGGTAATCACACAGTGCTGATCACTCAACTAATTAATGCTTGCTCAGGTTAGCCATTCTATACATTTAAACATTCTAAAGATATCAACAAAATATTGAAGTGTATTCATAGTGGATATATTCCAATCAATCGATATTTCCAAGAAGCATAAATGAAAAAAGTAAAATCACAAAAATACTGAACTCCGCGGAAATTCAAAACGGTAAGTCCATTATCAAATGGCAAAATCAAAAGCTCAAACACATCAAACGAATAAATACCAACTGTCATATTCCTGACTTGGTACATGCATTTTCTTATGTAGAAAATGCTGGATTGACGCCAGTGAATCAGTGTAATCTAAGTTTTAGATTAAGCTTTTTTTTTTAAATCTTATAAAATTTCAGTAATTTCCCTTGTAAAACGTTACCTACAAGTGTTTTAATTATTCTGTCATACCTTGTATATGAGTATTATGACTTAATTTTATATATCAGCAAGTTTACAAATTCAGTACATTGCGATTTTAACGAAAGCTTTTTTTTAACAAATGTAGCTGCAATATTGAAGAATATTATGACCAAATACGATATTCTACTTTTATCATGTGAAAATGTTAAATTTCGGCAAACATATGCATGTTGGACTTTGTAAACACTTTTGTTTTTAAATCTGGAGGTGCAACGAATTTATCAAATCAATTGTATCATATATGACCCTCTAATTGTTTTGAATCAACCGACACTGATGAGTCTCATATAGACGAACACGCGTCAGCCGTATCAAATTGTTTGCCTCGTTTCTGTGATAAGGTTGTACTCTTTCTAGTCTTTCAGTTTATTTTCCTTTCGTCATTGTTTTGTCTGGTAATGTGACAGACATAAAAGGGAATATGACAGTTGTTTTCCATTTGTTTGATGTGTTTGAGTTTTTGATATTGCCATTTGACAAAGGACTTTCCGTTTGAATTTCCCGTGCAGTTCATATTTTTGTTATTTACTTTTTTTTGGTATTACATTCAAACGTCATTTGCGGGCACCATTGACTGAGCACGATATTGTTATAAGACATTGTAAAATTTGACACACCATCATTTATCATGGTCAAGCAAATCATGGTAGCATATAAACCAGGTTTTATCCCTCATTTTCCTGGTGGGAATGCCTGTACAAAGTCAAAAATATAACTGTTGTATTCCATTTATACCGATGGTTGTTATCATTGGATTTTGTCAGGTTTTAGGGACTTTTCCTGTTTACATTTACCTTGGATTGTGGTATTTTTTAAATACTCTTCTATTTATCAAATTTCAGATTTAATGCCTTTTTAAAGCTTCCTTATTTGCGGCAATTTCTAAATATTAGAAGACCAAGGCTTCAAAAGATAGGCGAATTATACTAAAATGGGATTATCTAACAATGAATAATATGAAAATCTTGAAGACAACTTTAATTTCAACGTCAAGGACAATAATGTCACCAGATTCTTTCTCACTCAACATACTCCCTCTCCCTCCTACAGGAATTTGTCATGATAAAATTCAAAACAACTCACGCTAAATAAAAATCTTTTTCCATCACACTGGTGCAGAACGACCTGTTTAAGTCATACTTATCCTGACCTTTTCCTGTATCAAAACATAAAGTCTCATCTAAATGAATCAATTTTTATTTGAAGATTCATCTGAATCAAACCATACAACTGTACAGATAATGTTGACAACATTAGCAGGATTCATGCTTGTAGGTGTTTGTTTGTCGGTCTACTATTATCGAAAACGTAGACAAAGAAGAATTCCAAGATTAAGGTCATGATGAGGATTTACCTTTGTAACATATGTAAGTTGTTAGTTTAGATATTCAAATGGTGTCTATGTTTCACTTCAAAGCTGTTTTGGTATATCAACGTACAAAAATCGAAATTATTCTACTTTTGTGCACAAAAGCTGTATCAATAAATAAAGATTAATTTTCTTTTTCTTTAAATAAATGTTAAAACGTTAAAAGGTAGTGATTGAAGATTTTGGACATGTTTGATGTTTTATTGCATGTGAAACGGTTTCTAGGGTTCGGATTATTTCTTTGCGAAGACCTCAAGCCACATATGAAAGTTACTCTGCTGTTTGCGATTTTAGGTATAAATCATTTTTACAAAATCACAAAAACATAACATAACATTTAACAATACATAAATTTGCATATTAAAGGTTGCAGAGATATGATTTTGTGCATCAACGTGACTAGATAATATTGGATTATCTGATATTGAAATGTTTTATCAGTTCTTTATACATTTCAAAACGAATGTTTAAAATTTTCTGATCAAAACAGAATTTTCTATTTGGGAATTAAAGTAATTGTCAGGACTCATTTGACCGTCTACGACTAGAAATCATTATACATTTTAAAAAGATACTGGAGATTTTAATAGGTAGCTAGAAAAATTATGTTAAATCATATCAAAGTATTAGACACATCTGCGTTACATCAAACAGCTAGCAAATTTGTATTGGTCAATAAGAATTTCAACAATTTTGATTACACCTAATTTAAATAATGAAAAAGGCATAACATGCACGCTGGACTTGGAACCATATGTTAACATTAGTAATAATTATACCAAAGATGTGATTAAGAAAATGTGTTTTTGCAGCATTACTTCATATTACAGTGGTTTATATACTTCCATTTCATCTTACCCCTTTTAAATGTGCTATGACTGGTTTAACACAAAACGTTCTTTTATTTATCTCATTTTCACATGAAACACAGTTGAAGTACTACCGAAAGAGAGGAAATTATGTACAGTATTTAGTATTACCAAAATGTCGAAATCAATCAAGAAGGCTTCATTGTAAAATTTGTAATTCTAAAATCCACAAGGAAGACCGTACTCTGAAATTTTTATGATATTCTGTCATTTTATTGTTTTGTATGGTGTATTTGGGTAGCATAAAGCTTGTAATTCCGTAGAATAATGAAATTATTATACGTTATAGGTTGGCAAAGTTGTGTATATACGAAATTTAGAATGATATGGATATGAAATTTTTATTTCATCTAGAAAGCCTTTCCTCTTTTGTAGATACATCATTTGCATTTAAAGGCTACCAGGATAGCAATAATGATTGCTACATCAAGACACGAAGCATCATAGAAAGCAATTGGAGTGAACATGAACTTATATCCTCATTATTTGAACTCTGGTGGATAGTTGTCTCATCGGCAATCATAGCACATTTCCATATTTTTATTATATTCCTTTAGAGTACAATATTAATGATGAATATCGCTGCAAGTGTCCAAATAGATGTTCGTTCTTCAAATGATAATATAAATAATAACTAAATAAACTATTTATTTAGAAACAGAAAAAAATAAATAATACCTTAATGTTTGATGTTGATTCGTCTATCATTGACAAGTAAACTTTCTGTGAAACCTTTTTTCACATTTTAATAGAATATTTTCCTAGAATATTGAGAGCATACTAAGGTTAGGGAAAAAATGACTATTTGTTTTCACTGTTTGTTGTACTTTGCACGAATTGAAAATAAACTAATTTTAATTTGTTCATATAAACAATTTAAGTATGACTAATATTTGTTAAGCAGTTGTCATATGGTCTCCAGTCATTGACATGCACTAAAAAGTCGGAATTTTTAAAAGACATGTTTTGAACTGCCCAACTGTTAATCACTTAAAGGAAAACCAGAACTTAGGAAAATGTATTCATTTAAAAACCATTTTGCAGATGAATATAGCAAATAGTGGAGCCTATTATATATGATAAATTCTATCTTTTTTTCTTTCTTTTTCTAATATTCTTTAACTTTTAAAATCACACAATAATCCAAGATAGAAAAGAAGATTCTGTCTTAGGTTTTTATATAATCATTTATGCTTTATCTTTTGTTATACAATAACATTATCAATAGTTGTTTTGATTTTAATTCCAGTTTTTGAAAAACTCTGTAAATGTTGGTTCATGCATGATCTGCTAATTTGTTTCAATGAAGATTATTCTTTAGATAATGATTGATTCAAAGCCTTGAAGCGTTATGATATACAATAAAAATGAACTAAACGTGATTGAACAGACCTCGGGTAATTTTTTGAAAACAGTTAAAATTCCCTGTTTAGAACATTTTATAATCTTACGTGCTGTCAGTATTTTCTTCCTTGTGGGCTTCTAATCAAATCATTTTCAACTAAAGTTTAACACTTTCAACCGTTTGAATTAACTCCATTTTCATAGATACTAGTGTCATGAATTTAATTGTTTGGGTTTTTATACATCCTTGGCTTTGAAATATTCGGCTTTGAGAGTTCCTGATGAAGAATAATCAAGAAAAGTGCTTCGGACGCATGCAATTTATAACGTGTTGTTTTCATTTTTTTGAATCAGACGAATAAGGTGAATTAATCTTGGTTTGTTAGATGTTTTAAGCATCGATATGTTTTTCCCTGTCAATATTAATAACGCCTGATAGTTTCGTTCCAACAGACTTAGATCAGTTCTTTTTCATTGGAAGAATTAATTGTTTTAGAAACATAGTGGCCTTACTACCTACGTTTTTCTTCCTTGAAGTGAACTTCATTTGACTTTTTGGGAGATACAAATCGACCAAGGAAAACGTATAGTCTTCACATTTAATTTTTTGAAAAATTGAAACCTGATTTAATCACTTGAATAATAAGTGTAATTTTGCATTTGAATGAGCTTTCTAAAACATGTGTATTAAATTTAATTTAAAGTCATATGAAACTTCAAATTTAAAAAAAAGTTTAATATGTTTTATATACTTCAATTGCTAAATTTTACTATAACACAACTGTACGTGAACTGTCTTGTATAAGAAAATCCTTTATCATATCAAAATCTTCATAAATGTACAACTATTTAATTTTTGTCTTCCCGTACACTAATTTTCCGATCTTTTACCGTTTGCAGTTACCTCTCGTTAGAACTTCGGCCACCGCACAGTGCAAGTGCGACGGGAAAACAGTGATGAAAGAATGTAAACAAACGTGGACTTGAGGGTGAAAAGTAATAACGGATTCATAAGAACAAATTAAATACACCAACTCATTAAAACAAAAGTTAAGGACAAGTTTTATTAACAAATGGAACGCATGGAAAATATAAAAAAATAATATCATGGCTCTTATAATTCACTTATTTTCCACGTGTTCTACGTGCTCTGTGTTGATTGTTTTTCAATGTCACGATCCGGTAAACTTCGACAACAACCTCGAAAGTTAATAAGCTTGCAATCAACTGTTCCTGAATGAAATAATATTTGTCGATAATACATTATACTAATAGATTCGTAATAAATGCAAAAACAAAACGTGTATTCAGGACTTAGTTGAGTATATATGGATGCATTAGTTCAATAATTTTGATAACATTATAATTGCAAGAAACTCGTTTCATATGACTTTGACTGCGTCTTTTTGAGAAGGCAATGTAAAAAATTCCTAAACAGAAAATCGGTTGAAAGAAACGACGTCTCTGTTTCTCAGTGCACATGCGATATACTTTCGAGGTCCTTGATCTTTAAAAGATACCTTCATAGGCGTTTGATAGGCGATTGATCTTAAATTTACCAAATGTGCGTATAAATCTATTGGGATATTTTGGCTGAGTGTTAATTCGTTTGTATAGTAGGAAACGCTTACCCTGTCGATGTTGATGGAATTATAAAATATGAACATTGGCAAGCTACTGTTGAATGTAATTAATTTCGTATCTTTGAAAGAGGGCATCAGTACCTAATTGGTTTATTTAGTTCATCTACGGTGATCTATAGCATGTTAACACTGACGTTGTGATTCGAACCAAGCTCGTGGCAGAGCGTTCGACTCCGATATTTGTTGACTAATCTGAGGTGAAAAAGTACTCAATTAAGATGACAGCACACGAATTTCATAAAATAATGAAATATAGGCACTTTTATTGTTTTCGACAAAAGTTTAAAAAGAGAGACGAAATATACCAAACTTATAAAAGAGTCGAAAATAAACTGACAACGCCTTGGCAAAAAACGATAAAATACAAAAAGAAAAACAATATACAAAACACTACATAGAAAACTGAAGATAAAGGAACACAAACCCAACCAAAAACCGGGGGTTATCTCAGGTGCGCCAGAACGGTAAACAGGTTCTGCTTTGAGTAACTTTAGACTTATATACCAAAATATTTATAAAACAATTTATCCATGGGTACCACAAGAACTCAATTTTAATGCCGGAATAAAGGAAAATTTTGACAATTTATTTAGATACCGACAGTAAATTTTGTAATCATTATGGAAAACCCAGGTATCATTGTAATTTTGCATTCGGACCAACACCTTATTGATGTTTGTAATTCAAAATAGATGAATGTATTAGAGTTATGCGTTCCTTTAATCTCCATGTTAACCTTTACATTCGATATACTATACTTGGATATATGTATGATTTAGACATCATACCCCAGCACAGCATACAAAACGTAATAGAAGTTTAGTAATACATGTTATTAATGGGATTTTGTCTTGAAGTTGAAAGAACATGAGGCACGCATTGCACAGAGAAAAACATTCAGCAACCTAACATAAGCACATACGAAACGATCTATGAAAATGTTTATTCATATACATTTAATCGGTTACAGCACGTTTCAAATAACGAGAAACCATACAAAAACGTATAACAACTTCATAGCTCAAACCAAGTTAATCTCTTGCAAAATTTATATATTCAATATTCGGAACTTAGTAATTTAATTATTGTCTGCCTATATACATCAGGAACATACATCACAAGGATGATGTAATACTAGCTTGTTGAACATATTCTAAGATATTATATACAAACGATAAAAACACTATTTGAATTATATTGACATAGTATTATAAAATATTGGTTGTTATTGAAAAGATGTAAATAAGAAAAAGTTATGTATAATGTACTGATGTAAAGAATACGGACTGATAAACAAAAGTTTTGGTCAAATTTCCTTTTTTAAAGACGGAGATGAAATAATAAAAAAAAAAAAAAGAATATGACATTTCAGCTTAAGGCCTCCTCTGAAAATTCGAAAGTCCCAACTTTGTATTCGTTTCCTTAACTACACAACAACAAACCGTAAACTATCGTGTCATTTCGGCCTCTAGTAAGTGTTCTACAACTATTCTTCAGTGCTTTTTACTAGTCCATTAACTACTGTCAAAGAACACATCATTCATTAACTTTTGTAATAAAACATATGAAAATAGTAGAATAAACTTATTTTGGTGTATAAAAAATTCTCCGGAGGTTTTAGTTGCATTACGTGCTTTTGATGGTCCTTTTGTTTCACAGTTTTGACTTTTCGACTCTTTATACTACACTTCCACACAATCTTATCAAACACAAGTTTTCCTATTTGATGAAATGGTCGTTTAATAATCTGATAGCAAATTTATAACCTGCAACTCATGAACAGCCTTTATCTCTCATGAGAAAGGTAAATATTCTAGATATAAGTACTGGATGTGTGATGAGATAAAAACCTATCTGAATTCTATTTAATTGATTAATTTAACAACACTTACTGTTATCTTGATGATATGCGTTCGTTAAATAACCATGCATTCTCTAAGTATACAGCCGATACTTCCCCAGAGGAACTTACTTTAAATAAATCAAATATCAAAAGCAATAATTATCCTTTCCTATATTTAGATAATTCAGTTTTACACGAAAAACTCTACACAAAAATGTCGACCAAAGGAATAAATTGTCTTTCCCTATTGTTAATTTTCCTTTTTTTCATCTGGTACCGTCTTACGGTGTTTATTTATGTAACACTCTCAAACGTGTCCATCCCTTTAAATGTGTCCGTCCCCCAAACGTGTCCAATCCCACAAACGTGTCTATTTCGCTAAAACGTGTCTATTTTACTAAAACGTGTCCGATGTTTTCATCCCCAAATGTGTCCCACCATTTTCCACTTTAAGACGCCATATCAGCTGAAACCTTTTTGTGCAAATCTCTTATTTGTGACGTCAGTAATGTCTATGGCAAATTCAATCAATGATACGATTGAAGATGTCGGATGTCTGCTCGAGTCCAAAGGAAAAAAAAAAACCGCTATCCTGGTTCAATGCAGATGTATTTCTGGTACAATGTCGAAGATTAAAAACGAAATGCTTCAAATTTCCTACTGTCCTACTGCTCTTTTTATTTTTTACATCAAAACAGCAGCCTTAAAGATAACAATCAAGGAAGTACATTTTCGAGAATTTGTTTCTGTGCACTTTATCTGAGGTCCCTGTAATAATCTTGGCGGGATTTTATTTCAAACCACATTTTTCATAACAAAAAATTTTATTTACATTAAGATTAACACGTTTGGCCGTTTCCAAAATTAGGTCATGCGTTTTGGCGTCTTTCATCAACTAGGCATGTTTGTGAATTCAGCAACGTCATAGTAACACGTTTTGGTGATCGCTATGCCCATGTCTGTAGTTATGCTTGGGATTTGAATGAGCGCAATCTATGTATTACTGGTAAATTATTAAATCAGGGATTACGCTACCACAAATGACTTAAAACCTTTACTAAATTCTTCAATAGACAGGTTTGGTTTGGAAGATTGGCTGTAGAATACTTATTTCAAACGGAATATCACATCGTACGGTGATGTTGTATGCCAAACCCGGAAATGTAGATACGATCCGGGTAAACTTATCAATCCTTTGAATAAACTTATTCTAAAAGGTTACCAATTCAACACTGTAATTATATCTTTGAATTTTGTTTTCATTGGTATAAATATCAGTAAATTAAAACCATACTAAATATTTTTGTTAAACACATATGCACATTCATCTACAATTTGTCGATACCTAAATTTTATAATTACAGAAAGTTTTTTGCTGTTTGTTCATGACGTCTTTCTACTAAATTAATTAAATGTTGGATGTGTATTGATAGATATTTTAGTCTTAGATACATGATTTTTTTAGTAGTTGTTATTGACTTTGAACTAGCTGTCAGTGAGTATTCTCAGATTGATGTTTTTGTTGTGATGAATGTATAAATTCCTAGCCACGTCCGGTCTGTGGGGATGGTTGGTGCCTTCAAACATGTTTGACCTAGCCACATTCTTTATGTGCCTGTCCAAAGTCGTAGTTCAGTGGTTGTTTTTCGTAAATTGCTTTGTTATCAATCAGTCCGTTAGTTTTCTCAACTAGATTGTTACATATTTTTGAAGTCGGGATCTTTTATAGCCGACTATAAGCTATGGGTTTTTCTCATTGTTGAAGGCAGTATGGTTGCCTCTTATAGCTTACAAATATACGCCCACTTCATTTGAACTTTGGTTGATAGTTGCAATTATACCACATCTCCTTATTTTTATATGAAAAGTTTCAAACTGAATGTTGCCAATAAAATATATGCTAATATTGTTGGTGTTGTTCATAGGTGTTCCTCGTTTCTCGTTTTTCATATAGATTAGACAGTTGGTTTTCCTGTTTGAATTGTTTTACACTAGTCATTTTGGAAGCCTTTTATAGGTTGCTGTTCGGTGTGACCCAAGGCTCCGTGTTGAAGGCCGTATTTTGACCTATAATTGTTAACTATGTATACATTGTGACTAGGGTAGAGAGGTTTCTCATTGGCACTCATACCACATCTTCTTATTTATAATATAATTATAATGATGTGGCATATTCTTATGTCTAAGCGAAAAACTTAAAATAATATTTCATATTTGATTCTTAGAAGCACACAGACTCTCAATTCAATATAAAAGTGAACACGTATGCCCTATGCATTCGTTGACATAACATTTAAAGCTCACGACGTTTTTATCACAATGAGTTTATACCTCAATAAGCCTGGAGATGTCGCGGCGGGTCACACATGTTAACCAATCCATCCTCATGTATAACAAGTACTCAATTGTCAGGCCAGTACATGAATATTTAAAAAAAAAGAAGAAATATTGGTTTTTTTATCGGTGTTGCCATACGTTGAAGTAACCTCAGATTTTTAAAGCTCTCAATGTGTGTGAAAAACTACCCGACCTGAGGTACCAACAGAACAGAATTGTAATGCTCGTACATAATAATCACGAAAAAGATAAAATGTTGGCACCTAATAAAAATGGCGATAACAAATTTTCCAATTAAGATTGTTTCTCTTTTATGTTAAACGACAATCATGAAATATGAAAAGTGATCAATTATGATGCCAGTACAGGACTTTCATAAAAGAAATATTGGCAATTTGTATTGTTGTCGACATAAGTTTTCGTAACAGTAGACTTATCTTACACACAATTTGTGTGAAACAATCCGTCCTGAGGTTCCAAAAGAACAGAATGTTAATGCTGGTACATAATCGGGAAAACTCAGCATGTAATCGACATTCATATGCATGCTTACCATGGCAGTTTAATGCAATCGGCATTTTATTGGGTTATACACATGTTCAAGATTATAGCATATGTTCTCTGTCAATTTGTTGTATATTTGAACGTAACAAAGTCGTGATTAAAACATGTCACTGTTTAGTTAATACGCAAGCGTTGCTAGTAAATAAGTGTAATCAAAGCGTTACAGTATTCTTTGGGCAAAAAGAAACAGAAAAAGAAAATAAATTAGACATTTTTAAAAGAAAAAATAAGATAGGGTAAAATAAAAAGATATCGTTTTATGAAGAGAAAAGGAATTTATTTTGTAATTTTTTTACAGATATGTATCAAAGTGTGAAAACCACAAATAACACACTACCTGAAAATCTTCCATCCGATATTCGTGTTTGTCAAGGGGATCCCTTAGTCCTACTTTGTTTAAAATTTTATAAATGATTTACCAAATATTTTTTATTCGGAATGATGATCAGTTTTGTTAAACAAACAGTAAATTAAAATTGAAAAAAAAGTTTTAATGTTTATAATACAGGTAGAATATATAAAGAAACATATACATTTGATAGTCAGTTTATAAATAATGAGATAAAAATAAATATCTTGGCATAATATTTACTGTCTTTTGCATATTTACAAATGATAAATGCAATGATTATAATAAAAAGTAAAATAACAAAAATACCAAACTCAAAGGAGAATTCAAAGCGGAAATTTCCTTATCGAATGACAAAAAAAAAAAAAGCTCACACACATCAAATAAATGGAAAACAGCTGTTATATTCCTGACTTGGTATATATTCTTCAACTGTTTCGGCTTATTCGTCCTTGGCTTTCAAATATTTGGCTTTGAGCGTTCCTGGTGAAGGTTAATCCAGAAAAGCGCTTCGAATGCATGCAGTTTTTTACGTGTTGTTTTCATTTTTGGCCATTGTTATATTATAGTTCGTTTCTGTATGTGTTACATTTTAATGTTGTGTTTCTGTTGTGTCGTAGTTCTCTTATATTTGATGTGTTTAACTCAGTTTTAGTTTGTAACCCGGATTTGTTTTCTCAATCGATTTATGAATTTCGAACAACGGTATACTACTGTTGCCTTTATTTGGTACAGGCATTTCCTAATGTAGAAAATGGTGGATTAAACCTGATTTCATAGCTAGCTAAATCTCTCACTTGTATGACAGTCGCATAGAATTACATTATAAGGACACCAATGTGTGAGTAAAACTAACAGACATAATTGGTAAAAAAAAGTCGAAAATTCGGATACAGCAATCAACATTGTGTTATAATCTGAATAATCATAAAAACAAACAACTATGTCAACAAAGAAAAACAAAATGGCATATTGACACTCTATAGAGCCACGCCAAAAGGATATTACAAAAAAAGTACTAAACCAGTAAATGTTGACCATATACAAAGACAAATAATAAGAACACCATAACACGTAGTTAAGATGATAGACAACATCAGTTACTAGAATCAAAACTTCAATATACAAATAAAAAGATGTGATATGATTGCCAATGAGACATCTCTCCACAAGAGACCAAATGACACAGAAATTAACAAGGTCATTGTACGGCCTTTCAGCAATGAGTAGAACCCATACCACATAGTCAGCTATGAAAGGCCCCGAAATAACAATTTTAAAACAATTCAAAAGAGAAAACCAACGACCTGATTTATGTACAAAATAATGAACAAAAAACAAATGTGATGTACAGACTATTATTTATCATTAAATTTTGTAAAGTTTATACTGAATATTTATCAAAAAGGTCTTGGTATATTCCGATGAACTATTTTAGAAAAAGGACGAGAAGTTCTTTGACATCACCCTGGTTCATCAACTTCTGCTCAGACACTGGTGACGTTTTATAATTTCTGCAGTAGCTGCTGCAAGCTCCTGAATACCGAATGAGTTGGGAAAAGTATATCCCATATGCAGGTGAAATTAATATATTGCTGCTAAGGTGAGGGAAATTTATAATTTCAAAATTAAAATCGTCTGGTTTGTCATAGATTCAGGTACTGAGATGACCACTTATGTCGAATTCAAGGTATAAATCTAAAATAAAGCGGAGGAAGCCGTGTCTGTTGTTTCTTTAATTTCTAGTTCTAGTGGAAATCTATAGATTGAAATAAACAATTAATTTCCCATAGGCGACAATGATAGCCTTTTTCGAGATACAGACTTCAGAAAATTGATTTTTAACGAAACCTTGCTAGAATTAAGGAAAAGTTATTAGGACAGTATTTTGTGGTCCAAAAATATAGGTTCGCGTTGCTTTTCTTAGCGTAATTTGTACTTATCTCCCATGCCTATCAATTTTGCACTTAAAAATACGTGTCTCATCCTAGCGTTTAAAAGGCATCTCAGTTCCGTTAGGGCTAAGGAAAATAATTTATTTGGCCTTTGGTATAATGCAGAATGCACGAAATCTCTAATAACAAAAATAACGGGCGCACATATCAACCAATCAGGATTAGCTATACTCTTAATTCTGAATACCATGTTATGCCCTTAAAACGGCTGCGCCCATAAAGTCTAATGGTTCATTGTAACCTAAATGGAACATAATCAGAAAAGTTTGGATTGTTAATGGAAAGAACATTATTGTTATATATCTAAATGTGAAATCAAATAATCAGGCTTCAAAACTCCAAATTCGAAAAACATGTTGTCAATAAGAAACCCTAGCATACTGTTCAACCGTTTCTCGGGATTTTTAGGTTTTGATAGAATGAATTATGAAGAATATTATCCAGAGACTGGAAAGCATTGATAGCCTTTTGCAAATTAATGCAACGTATACGTATTTGCACGCTTTTAGCGGATTTGGTATAAGAAAAGTGCATCGTTAGTTATACTTAGTTAAACGAATTATCTCCCTTACTTCAAGGAATTAAAAATGAGCAAACAACCGAGAAATAACTTCGTGTGGTTTATCATTAGTTCATACATGTATGCCTCTGGTGTCTCGAAATTTCAAAGAAACTATCAGAACGACTCCAATCAGAAATCTATCTATTCTATTGATAGTTAAACTGACGTTTTTACCAGTGTTGGAAAGGGTAGATAATTAAAACATGAACAGAAAACGAAAACGCTTCAGAACGAAAACATAATCAAATAAACGAATAAACCTGTGACAATTTGGCTTTACTTTTAACAAGTTTGTTAGAATACAACAAGAAAGGACCACGAAATATTTTTCAAAACCGTAATTTTATATTAAATTCTTACTGTACCATGAAATTGTAGGTGACGAATGACATGCAATATGCGAATGTGTGTGTTGATCTAGAAAAACGTTGGCATGTGCGTCTTTATATTATCACAAAGCTGAGTATACGGAATGTGAATAGAATTGAAAGTTTTAGCACATATTTCATATTTTAAAAAAGTAAGAAGATACTAAGGTGGATATCGAACAACAGAGACAACATAAAATTGAGCACGAACTCAAGCTCAACTATAACATTTATCTCAAGATAAGTAATTTCCCCCCTTGAAGGTTAATGTAGAGTGGTTCATGTGATATTTGATGGAATGATAGGTGAAATAAGTTCAGACTCTTACATTTTTATAGCATCTTAAGATCTTATTTTATCTATCTGAATTGAAAGACCTATTTCTTTCAATTTCCATCACCTCTGCAATAATACTACCAAATTCAACATACTCTTTTCTGAAACCTAGGTAAAATTTTTACAACAAGCATTATATAAAATGCAATTCATTTTCATTATATACAGGCACACTTCTAACAGCACTACACTAGGTTAACTCATTACACTAGGAAGGATCTTGAAGCAAAAAACGTATCACAAAAATACTGAACTCCAAGGCAAATTAAAAAACGGGGAAGTCTATAAATACTGACAAAATTAAACGCTATCAATCAACGGAACAAGTTAAAATGACTGCCATATTCCTGACTTGGTACAGGCATTTTCCTAGGCAATGGTTGGTTATACCTGGTTTTATAGCGAGCTTAACCTCCCACTGGTATGACAGTAGTTTACAGTTATGTTATATTGACATAATTGGTTAAGCAACCCCAAAAGATAAAATAGGTTAATGTGACAATAAGTTAGATCCAGCAGTCAAACACGTGTTAACATACATCACAGCCATACAACACACTTGACTTTGAAATTCAAAGAAACCTGCAAATAAATCTAACAAAGACGCCAACAAAAGAGTAGTAAAATGCAATTAAAAGTTATAACTCATCATAGATGCCAAGACCAAATTGTGTACGCCAGACGCGCGTTTCGTCTGATGAAAATGGATTTTTCATTGACATGTTGAACGTTATTTCTTTACCTGTTTTAGGCTGGACTTTCAATTTTATTTTATTTTTATGCACACAATTTTTTCTGCATTTTGTATCAGATTGTTCATTTTCACTTTATCCTGTCGTTTTATAAAAGACCATAAACCCACTTATTCATGGTATGGTATCAATATTTCTGACCTAAAGTTTTATAAAAGACCATAAACCCACTTATTCATGGTATGGTATCAATATTTCTGACCTTATGTTTTGGTCATATTGTTTTATAAAATGACCATATGGTCATTTTATAAAACAATACCATGAATAAGTGGGTTTATGGTCTTTATAAAACTATATGGTATACCGTATGAAAGAAAATGATGAAATAGACGAAATGTCTTTCAAATTCTTACGAGAAGAAGGTAAAACATTTAAAACTCCAAAAGCCTACTTCCTTCCTAAGATTCACAAACTTAGAACGGAAACATTAGAAATGTACCAAAATAAATGTGTAAATAAAGAAAAAGTACATGTACCAGGTCGACCGATTATTAGCCAATGCTCAGGACCACTACTAAATATTGGAAAATACCTAGATTATTTTCTTCTTCCATTGGTGAAGACACAAGATACATATCTATCAGATACTAGCAATTTTATCAGATACATAGAAAATACTCACACGGAACAGAGTGATTTACTTGTTTCCTATGATATAGCATCGTTATATACTAATCTTAATTTCAATGAAATTAAAACGGCTATAGAAAATACGCTTACAGACCATGTAAATCAAGAATATGATATTAAAAGACCATCTACAGAGAGTCTACTTGATATTCTTAGTATTTTACTGACAAAAAATGAATTTACTTTTAATGAAAACGCATATAAACAAATCGTTGGCGTTTCAATGGGCGGAGTTGCTTCCCCGGAAATATCTGATATTGCTATATTTGACCATATAAATAATATTATAGAACAATATCCATATAAAGATAATATTAAATTTCATAAACAAATGAGAGATGATGGCTTTATTATATTTCATGGAAGCAGTGAGCAAATTAAACAGCTATTTGAAATAGCAAATAAGAAACATAACCTGCTGAAATTCACTTTTGAAATAAATACTCATACTATGAAATTCTTAAATGTTGTATTGAATAAGGGAAAATGATTCACCTCATCTGGAATACTAGCTGTGAATTGATACACCAAACCCACTAAAAAATTTCAGTAATTACATAGAAGCTCGAGTCATGCTCCTACATGTTTCTCTTCTTTTAATAAAGGAGAAGGGACTAGAATTCTCAGAAACACCAGCAGTAAGGACGGATTTAATAAACGTATCAAACTGTTTATAGATAAATTATCTAGACGGGGATACACGAAAGAAATCGTCAGTCAAATATTGCACAAAATTCGTCACGAAGACAGACAGTTAAAACTTCGGAAGAAACAATATAAGAATAAAATAACAGGCAGAAATATGTTCATTACAACGTATCATTATAATGCTGAATATCTTAAAAGATTATAACAAAGTTCTGGTATATAATACGGAAAGATCCGATTGCCAAACAAATATTTAAATCTAAACCAGATATGGGTTTCAAAACAATAAGAATATTAGCGACATGATAATTAATCATTAAGTCGAAGAACCACTCCACAGGAGACTTTATAATATAGTGTATACTGTGAAACAGATGTAATAAAGACATGACACCGATTTATTTCAATAGATCACGTATCTGAGATAACCGACGGTTTCTTATATGTCCATGTTGCTACCCGGCAGGGTACCTACACATATTTCCTCAAATGCTAAACATGGAGACTTTTGTATATTATCATATAGATGATAAAACAAACACGCCAGTGTACCCTGAATTCAACAATATGACATTGATAAATACTATCTCTACTATATCCCGTGTAGACATATGTTGAAGTAATCAGTGATAAAATAAAGACAATAAGTCTCTTCATTAATTAAACATAAATGCTGATCAACTTGGTCAGTTTCTTCAGTCTGTAAAAGACTAGCTACAACGTAGACCTATATGCACGTGTAGTTAATAAATTAAAAACTGTTATGAAACAGACACACATCTATCTATGATACTAGATACAAAATAAATAGCTAAAGGTTGGCCTCTGATGAGGGTTTACCTGGGAATACTCCCGAAAGAACCCGAAACATTGCATATTAAATTCTAAAGAATTAAGCAATAAAAGTACGTAGTGTCAGGTCAGAAATATTGATACCATACCATGAATAAGTGGGTTTATGGTCTTTTATAAAACTATAGGTTAACTCATTACACTAGGAAGGATCTTGAAGCAAAAACGTATAACAAAAATACTGAACTCCAAGGCTAATTAAAAAACGTGGAAGTCCATAAATACTGACAAAATTAAACTTAAAATTAAATTAATCAATCAACGGAACAAGTTAAAACAACTGCCATATTCCTGACTTGGTACAGGCATTTTCCTAGGCAATGGTGGGTTTTACCTGGTTTTACAGCGAGCTTAACCTCCCACTGGTATGACAGTAGTTTATAGCTATGTTATATTGACATAATTGGTTACAACCCAGACAGATAAAATAGGTTAATGTGACATTAATTGCGATCCAGCAGTCAAACACGTGTTAACATACATCACAGCCATACAACACACTTGACTTTGAAATTCAAAGAAACCTGCAAATAAATCTAACAAAGACGCCAACAAAAGAGTAGTAAAATGCAATTAAAAGTTATAACTCATCATAGATGCCAAGACCAAATTGTGTACGCCAGACGCGCGTTTCGTCTGATGAAAATGGATTTTTCATTGACATGTTGAACGTTATTTCTTTACCTGTTTTTAGACTGGACTTTCAATTTCATTTTTATTTTTATGTACACAATTTTTTCTGCATTTTTTCGTATTAGATTATTCATTTTTCACTTTATCCTGTCTAGGGCAAGATTACGTAAATTCAGTCTCTACAAGACCAGGAGTTCGATCATTTTATACATTCTCTTGTCGACTCTTCCTACTGTTTGAGTTATATATAATGAGGTTTAAAGATATTGTGACATTGATCCCTATCTCAACGACTTTGAAGAAAAATCAATTTATACTTCAAATATCTTTCAGTATGAGGGACATGCGTTTATATAAATTCAGCTGCATATCATTTGACAGGTTCATATTATTTGATTAGGTAAACAAATGACATTTGATGCGAATGTAAAAAGTCTGATAATGAAGGCTTATCAATCAAAGCTGCACTATGAACAATGCACGTGTAATTTCATTACGAACTATTAACAATAAATAAATATAAGCATGTTGGATGTGTTTGTATGCGGGTTAGGAGTGGGTGTTGATTGTTGTAGTGTTCAGCTGTACACTGCAGTTTTTATGGCGATTCCTGTAATCCCTGTTTAGGTATTATCAAAGTAAATGCACTATAAAATACTTCATGGCACCATGCAGTTCCTAACAGAAAGGGCGGCAGATACCAAGGAGACAATCAAACTTTATTTGAATAACGTGTATTTAAGAGGGATACGTTCCTTTAATTAAACACGAATCCAGTATAAGTTGTCAAATAAATGTCTAAAAATAAAATTGAGAATGGAAATTGGGAATGTGTCAAAGAGACAACAACCCGACCAAAGAGCAGAAAACAGCCCAAAGCCACCAAGGGGCCTTCAACACAGCGAGTATTCATATTATGATACCAAGCAAGGGACGATCTATTTGCGGACTTTGACTCATTAAATAACCAAATTTAAAATGACGCTACAAAACCGTATATTGCATATACTTTGTCGTCTTAATGTGCCGGTGATATGATGTCATTTGTCTTAAAATAATTGTTTTTGTTCTATGTGTCGAGTCATACGATAAGGAGAAAGTGAAATTACTTCTGCCAAGTTTTTTTAATAGACCAATTACTAAAACTAAGATGCTGGTACAAACTATTGTTGGGATTTTGGATTTCAAGATTTCGTCATTATAATCATCATGTGTGTCTGCTTATTTCAAATCCCACAAGCAAAGTTGACCTTAGATGGAGTTGACTATTATTCTTAAACCCTTTTTGGTCATATAGCTCTTCAATTGTGTCGATGCTTGTACATACTTGACTTTCAAATATTTGGTTTGAGTGTTCCTGGTAAAGGTTAATCCAGAAATACGCTTTGGACGCATGACATTTACAAAGAGTTTTTTTTTCATTCGTCTGAAGAAAACTTGTAGCATTTATCGTAAAGTGTAGGTTTGTTTAATATATTCTTATAATACCTTAAAATTTTACCGATATCCTACGCTGCATAGCGTATGCATGTAATAAATAATCGGTTACATTTGTAGGTTATACTGTGTCATATTTTTGCCCCAAATAACAACATTAATTTTATATATATTTATTTGAAAATGGGTATAAACTGTAAAATAACAAATGTATATAAAAAAAAAAAAAAAAAAAAAAAAAAAAAAAGAAAGAAAAATATACAATTACAAAATCTTACTTAGTAGATTAACATCCAGTTTAATCCTTTGCAGAGACATATTTCTTGCTGCCGTTTTAAGAAAACAGGTACACAAAAACATTACAAAGTAAAGAAAAAACCAATCATTACATACATATGAGCAAATCACCAGGTACTATCATTCGTATATCCATAAAACTATTTACAAATACAATAAAGTTTAGAGATCCCTATATAAAAGTTACAGTAAACCATGTTTAGGTTTCATTTAAATATCAGCAAAGCAAAATGTACAAAAACACCAAGGCAAAATTAAAGCAGATCTATCAGCGTAAATAGAAAGCTATATTTACATAATCACAAAGTAGGCATTGTAATGTCATTCTAATGTTTGAATAAAGAACACACATCATTCCGAATGGTCTTCCCAGGTAAAAGCACGCAGACATCACAACATGTGGTTTTTTTTTTCTAGAACCAGTTGGAAGATAGATATCTGCTGATGATTCTCCTTGTTCCGTTCGGATTTATGCAATTTCTTAAATTGTTTTTAACTTGATATTTGAAATGTATTTACAAGATTAGGTAAGATAGTTTGATCTCTTACAGATAAAGCCCAAAAGTAACTGTTGTACTGGTATTTGAATTCCTTGTTTTCTGATTTGGTGAACGGTTGTTATTTTTCTAGTTTGTGTATTCTCGTAATTTTATCAAAGTCGCTGTGAAGAACACCAAATGTCTAACTGTTTTTCAACAACACAACTCAAAACTGACAAGAAAGAAGATGATGGTCTGTTCTGTCTGCTCTGTCTGTTCTGGTATTCGTTATTGAAACTATCACCACATCTTCTAAAATAGGATCCGCATTCTCTAGCAGCCCGTATTTGTGATTCGTTCATTTCATGTGTGTTTTATATACGATTTGTATGACTATTAGAAATTAATCAACATATATTTATATAGTCAATTTGCTGGTTATTTCACGCGACTTGGGGATTTTGATTTTATTTTAGGAACAAGCGTATTATTAAGTCAGAACAGTATTTTAAGTACTTAATCATTTAAGTAATGGTAAATACAGATTCTGACAGGTGACATTATAGTAACCAGGAATAAACATTTCATTTGGGGTTTTCATTCCGTAAATATGTGTTCATAAGTGAGTTATTTTTATCAAAGTCGCTGTGAAGAACACCAAATGTCTGACTGTTTTTCAACTACACAACTCAAAACTGACAAGAAAGAAGATGATGGTCTGTTCTGTCTGCTCTGTCTGTTCTGGTATTCGTTATTGAAACTATCACCACATCTTCTAAAATAGGATCCGCATTCTCTAGCAGATCGTGTTTGTGTTTCATCCATTGTATCTGTGTTTTAGATTACGATTTGTGTATCTGATAGAAAGTAATAAACATTTATTTATATAATAAAGTGATCAGGTTATTTCACGCGACCCGGAGATTTAAAATTATTCTATTTTAGGAGCAACTGCAAGCGTGTCTTTTAATAAAAAATGTTTAAATACATAGTTATATAAGTAAAGCTAAATATAGATTCAGACGGGTGACATTTGTAGTAACCAGGAATAAATATTTAGGGGAATTATATGTAAGATTTGGATTTTGATAAAATTGATGAAATAGTCACGACAGGTGCAAATTTAGGATTGTATGAACATGTATTGTTTAAAAAAGAACAATGTGTATGTTATTTTCTGTTGTATTAGGATATGTGTTTAATTTTTGGGTTTCTGCTTTATTCGAATGTAAAGTTCAACTGAATGTTGATCAACATGTTTTGAAATCTCTAAAAAGGAGCATACTAAAGTCTACAAGTGAGTTATTACATTTATTTTGTGGCGAGGTTACATTTATAAGGACAAACACAAAAGTCATGAAGGCCGTACGGTGACCTATAGTTGTACACGTCGATGTCATTTGGTCTCTGGTGGAGAGTTGGCAATCATACCACATCTTCTTATTGTTATATGTATGAAAAAATAAAACAACTGTCATACAAGTGGGAGGTTGTAGGTCAAAGCACAAGAAGCCCCAAAGACATCTAGATATTAACAAAAGGCCTTCAAAATTTTCATGTAGAAAAACGTCGTCAAAATTTGCCAAGCTCTTAAGCTCTTGATCAATTTAAGTGTATAAAGCTGAAAACACTTTACAAGGAATAGAACACATATTTCATCAACATTGAATTATCTTAAAGACATATATCTCACAGATTCGAGTGAATATCGGGCCCTTTTTTCCTATCATCATTTAACAAATTGTTTTTAAAGTATTTGAAGTACTTTAAACTTAATAACAATAACCAATTTCCAATCTGCTTAAGTGTTTTTATCAACAAAAACATTCGAACGTAAACTAGCACATGTTTACATGTGTTACATATATTTTAGTCGCTAGTTGTCATCTGTAAAATACTATTTGACATTAAAGTATTTTAATTCATTTTGCAGTTATTATATATTATATAAGATGATCTCAAAGATTTTCAATTATACTAGATCTGATTTAAATGTGGGCATACTGCCAATTTATGATTTACGCTTCAATGTTTGGGACTTTTGTTTTCAAAACAAATATGATGTCTGATGTGTCTATTACCTACAACACGGAACTAATTTTTATACCATTAAATAATGTTTATTTATATTGAATTAAAAGATGTGTAGCTGAGTTTATGTCATATTTATAGAACATCATTTTTAGAACAAAAACAATTGATGGTACATTTGTAAATTTGAAATGATACTGTCATACAACTAGATCCACAATGATCGTTATTTTCTATTTGTTCTGCGTTTATTTTTTCTGATTAAAAAAAAAGAATATAGCCACAATAATTGAAGCTACGTTTTTAAGCATATAAGAAGTGAACTTGGTCTTTTGTCTTTTTTTTGCAAATGTGTTTTTAGTAAATTCTTTAAAAATAACATCAAAAGAGAGGCGAGGGATACCAAAGGGACATCCGAACTCACTGACAACGCCATGTCTAAAAGAAGAAAAAGACCAATAGACAAACAGACAAACAGACAAACAACCTTACAAAAAAAAACACAACATATAAAACTAAAGAGTGAGCGACACGAACCTCACCAAATCTGGGGTGATCTCAGGTGCTACGGAAGGGTACGCAGAACCTGTTCCACACGTGGCACTCGTCGTGTTGCTCATACAAGTACAAACCCGGTGATAAATCTTATTTGGTAGGTCAAATTCGGGGAATAGGGGACGGGATTGTAGTTACGACAATTGGAACATATCCGTCGTCATCTGTGAAACCGATATTCCATAAAGGTCAACCAACTCGTGATGGCATCTATAGAAATTATTAAGTGATGATTTCAACTTCATCCCTTGCAACTCTTGGTTGAATAGCTGAATTTTGAGCAGAAACCCTTTATCAAGGAAATCATGATAGGAAATACAAGCCCTGGAATATCGTTTCAACTGGGAGATAAATTCTCTGTATTCAGGTAATACTGGAATGTTGCTATATAGAAATGGACAGTTCACAATTGGGAAGCTGAAATCATCTCTTTTGTCGTAAAGTTTTTTTTTCAACCGACCATCATTGTCAGTTTCTAGATGTAAGTCAAGATATCAGGCCGACTTAACTGTATCTGTTGTATCCTTAATTTCAAGTTCGATTGGATAGATAGGTTCAACATTGTTACCAAATTTGAATTATCATTAGGCTTTAAAGAGTTCAATATGTCAAAAATTCTTTTCCGAGAAATTTGTGTATTCCCTTTAGAAGCAGCAGGAATTATGATTTGTTTCATTAAAGCACCGTCTGTAACTTCATTTGGGTTTTCTTTGTGATTGTTACAAAGAAGTATTTTGAAAAAGAACTTTTGAATTAGACACACAACCCATATCCACCTCAATGTTTTTGAACTATTTCCGGTAAAGTGAAATATCAGAATAAAATATCTGACAGAAAAGAGGGACGAAAGATACCAGAGGGACAGTCAAACTCATAGATCGAAAACAAACTGACAACGCCATGGCCAAAACAAAAGACAAACAGATAAATAATAGTACAGATGACACAACATAAAAACTAAAGACTAACAACACGAACCCCACCAAAAACTGGGGTGATACAGAATGTGTATATCTTTTATTATAATCTTCTCCAATATAACGAATTCTAACACTTATATATCATATTGAAAATAATAGTCTTGCATCTCCATGGTGTGTTCCATTCCAAAGTCAAACAAATAAATAAAAGTGAATAGAAACAATGGAGCATTAACGCCTTTATATATAATTTATTGAATAAACATATAATAAATACATACCAAAGGATTAAGGTTAACACTTCTTATTCTTTTTCAATTTTTATTTTCTTTTTTTTTAAAATGTAAAATCAGTTTGATATCTACAGGAATATCATTTTATCGTAATCTAAAATAGTTTTAACTGGACTATTTTCATTTCCGTCTACACCCATGACAGGTCAAGCAAACATGATGTTTATAAAGTATAAACATGCTATATTGATGTTTTACCTAGCTTTACAATAACAATCAAATACGCCAATAACGAAGAATGAACTCTCAAGTTAACAAATATGCTTGATTTTCACCTTTTTTACTGACTTAAAACCTGTTTTCGATTGTTTTTATCACATCAAGTTTAAATATTTGCAAATAATAGAGATATAATGGCGATAAATGAAAGGGGGTATGGGATTGTTGGTCAAAGCACAAGAAACCCAAACACATCTAGACATTAGCACAAGCTCTTGATAACTCTAAGTGTATAAAGCTGGTTTTTTTATAAGGAATATAACAAATATTTCATCAACAATAAAATCTCTTAAAGATATATATCTCATAGATTCGAGTGAATATAGAGCCCATCATTACTTTTGTAAAAATCGATTTTGACATTAAAAGTACTTTTAATTAATTTTGTAGTATAAGATGATCTAAAAACATATAAGCATATTAGATCGGATTTCAATGTGGGCATACTGCCAAAGTATGATTCAAACTTTAACATTTGGGACTTTTGTTTTCAGAATAAATATGAGATCTGATGTGTCTATTACCGACAACAAGGGAATTACTTTTTATACTATTAGGTAATGATTATTTATATTTAATTTTAAAATATATAGTTGCGTTTATATCGCAATTAAGAGAAGTTTTAGAACAAGTTTTGCAGAAAAATAGATGGTTCATTTGTATTTTAAAATAATGTTGATATACAATTAGACCCACATTTTTTATTTTCTGTTTGGTTTGTGTTTAGTTTTCTTGTTTCAAAAAGATATATAGCCGTAATATTGTAAACTACGTTTTTAAGTAAATGTGACGTGCAATTGGTCTTTTGTCATTTTATAAAAATCTGTTTTAGTAAATTCTATGAAAAATTTAGAAATATATCGCAAATATATCCCGCTCGAACATAAAGCAATGGCAAAGTCGATGATTAAAAGTTTGCTTAAGAAAACAGAAACAATTCGGATAAAACAAAACAAATTAAAGGAGGTTCACAATAGCATTACACAGTGACGATTCTGAAAATAAAACTTCAAAATTTTATTAGGGGTTGTAAATGGAGAATAAACAAAAGTGTACTTGAGTAGGCAAATAAGACAAAGTCAATGGCATGCCAAAGTGTACCCAAAAATAATTAAAAATGAATGAAATAAGAATTGCAACATTATATTATTGGAATAATGATATGTAAACGTTTTACAAAATTCTGTCAAGCAGTTGAGCATCAGTTAGGGATATAAGATTATGACTAAAGGACGAACGAATAGACACACAAACAGAAAAACGGACCAACAGACGGACGGACATAATCATCACTTTATTTTGTCCGTCTCAGAAAGCGTCTCAGAAAGCAGGAAATGATAAAGCTTATGTGAATTATGAACATTTCAATATGGATACATTTTCCAATTGGGTGCCATTAATATATCATCCAGAACTAGGGAATAAGGAAACCACAAATACAGCTTCCTCTTCCTCATTTCTAGACATTTACCTCGAATTTGATAACAGCGGTCATTTCAGTCTATAATCTATGACTAACAAGACGATTTCAATTTTGAAAAAAAATTTCATAACTTTAGCAGCACTATACAACTTCACCGACGTATGGAGTATACATTTCTCAACACAAACAAATTTCAATAGCTTGCAGCTGTTACTCAGACGTTATAATACGTCACCTGTGTCTGAGCAAGAAATTAATAAGCCAAGGTGTTGTCAAAGAACGTTTCGTCCTTTTTCTCAACAATTTCATCGGAAAGTTCCAAGCCTAATATAAAAATATTCAGTGTCTACTTCACAAAGAAAACAAGATGCTCTTGAGTTATAGATTCCAGGTGCTGTAAGTTTTAATCCTGGTATCTTTTATTTTACTTTAGTTGCCCCGTTATTTGTCGTCGTGCTATTCTGTTTCTTTTGATCGTATGACTTTTGACTTGACTTGGTATTTTATGCATCCCTCCATCAGGTTTTTGACTTTTTGACTTTAGGCATTCCTCGTGCAGATTGGTCCTGATGTGCGATTCGGACAAAAAAGGTTTTTATAGTGTTGTTTCTATTTTGTTTACCCTTATATTTTTACTTACTTAATTTTTACACAATCGACAAAGTTAATACTATAGACGGTATGTACTATCGACTACAAAAAACTGGATTTTTTTTACGTCATTGTCAAATTTACTATCTACATCTTTTTAGTTGTCGTCTTTTTTTAGATTAATTTGTATGTTTGTTTGAATTTTTAAGTCAGCTGTGTTGTATGTCTGTGAAGTATGTTTACACAGGTTGGGCTGCTAGGTCCCAATAATGGTCACAATAATCTTTAAGGGTTGTTCACTCAATTTTGTCAATATAACACAAATGGGAGATTTAGCTACCTATACAACCAGGTGTAACCCACCATTTGCTTCGGAAAGTGCCTGTTCCAAGTCAAGAATATCGCAGTTAATGTTCACTTGTTCTGTTGATTAATAGCATTTGATAATGGCAGTTTTTGTGGACTTCCCCTTTTTAAATTTGCCTTTTAGTTCGGCATTTTTCTATACTTTTTTTTAGATCATCATTTGTTTAGTACTTTCTTAGAAAAAAAAAAATCAATTACTGTATCATGGACACTAGAATATGAGAAGTTTGGTGTTTTGTATGAATATATTTACAAGGATATGGATTATAATATACAAGATTAAAAAAAACTCTAACCTATATATATTTTGCACCGATGTTTTTATTAACGAGTAGTGTAAACATATACACATATTTCATGTATGAGAAACACACCATCCTGCTCAGGCTATCAGGTTAATGTGTATCCTAAATAAATACTTTTCCAGTTAAGTTGTAAGAATAAAAATAATCAACGAAAGTTGTTAATGGTGCAACACAATATCACACACCTATACCCCTCCAAAAAAAAAAAATTTGACCCCAAAAATTACCCTCATTTCAAGTAAAGAGCCCTAAATTTTCATAAAAAAAAAGCAAAAACACCCAAAAACAGCAAAAACTTTACTCCCAAAAAATTTTTTAACTTTTTAAAAACCTTAAAACACCCAAAAAAAAAAAAAAAAACAACAAAAAATTTCAAAAACAAAAATAAAAAAGGTCGGGAGAACAGGCAGAGAAAGAATTCTGTGTGGAAAAAAAAAAATTTCCCAGTGCGCCCCAACCTCGAGAAATGGTAAAATGTAAATTGTGATTTTAATTAATTCTATCAATATAGTCTAGTAATAAAACGGATCAATACGACTACAACTTAAATTGCTTTTTACATTTGTGAAGTGCTATTTAATAGGACATGACTTTTAAATAGACTAAATCGATCATTGAAATATTCAAGAGTATGTTTACATGTTGCCTAGACGACGTTGTCATCACATGTAAACATATAGCAGACTCAGTGGTGAGAAGACGTGTGTGCTTTTAGTGTGTTGTGGTTTTCATGTCGGCCAGTATTTCTTCCTCTCAAGAAGAAGAATTGTTAGGTAGTCCTTTCATATAGTGAGGAGATTAGGCGGTATTGGAGCACTCAAAATCAACCAATAATACATGTTGAAACACAATCTTCTCAGTGACCTTTCAACCCCGCGCTCCAGCTAGAGCGCGAAAGAACAACACTGATCTGAGATTATTAATATATTTTATAGTGTTTATTTTGTAAATAAAGATTTAAAACTTAGTCATCTGTAATTCTTGTTCATAGAAAGAACCTGTTATTTCTTCGCCTTTTAAATCAATTATTTTATAAGTAAAAGGAATTGTATTTAAAACTTTTTCAATTACAAATATTTCTTTAGTCCAACGAGTAGTATAACCCTTTTCAAATTTACCCTTTTTTTTTGTTATTCTTACTCTAGTACCTACTTCAATTTAGGTTTTTAATTTTCTCTTCCTTTTCTGGATATAAATTTTTATACACTGTTAATTCATTTTTAATTTACTTGCTTGAACAGGTGTCATTTTAATTGAAGAATGTACTGTATTATTATAATTTTTAACTAATTTATCTAATATATCATAATATTTTAAAGTTTCATTAGCAGTAAAGTATTTATACATATGTTGTTTCATTGTTCCTATCCATCGTTCCACTACACTGGATTTTTCTTCATTCTCAGTTGAATATAACTTTATGTTATTATCTTTTAACAATTCTTTTACTTGTCGATTATAAAATTCGGATCCTTTATCTGACCAAATATATATTGGTTTTCTTTCTTTAAATAATGTTTTAAATGCTTCACTCACTGCTACTCCTGTTTTATTTTTCAAAGGGCTTAACCAACCATATTTACTAAAACATCTATAACTGCTAATAAATATTTATAGTGTTTATTTTGTTTTGAATATGGTTGCATATCTATTAAATCAACTGCCCATGTTTGATCTATTGAATGAACATAAACACGTCTTTTAGGAAAAGATTTTACAACTCTATGATGTAATTCATCTGCTAATTTATTTGTTAGATTTATTTTAGACATTTTAAATATAACTAAAATTGTTTCTTAAAAAATGGAGGCAAAAAGGATAAAATTTTATCCAAGCAAGGAGATTCATATAAACTTGTTTTGACAAAAGAATATAAACATAAAGCAAGTATTTATGTATTTAATTATAAAATTAGTCTAAAGGATGAAAACAAGAAACATTTACAAATGCTTTTGATCACATGATAGATTATTCTATAAAAGATTACCCTAATGGAAGAATTAAAATAGTACCTATTCATGAAATCATAATTGCTAAACATAAAAGCTGGCCTATAAGAACATATAATACAGTTAAAAGTTATTCATGGATCAAATGGAAAGATTATTAAATAGTGCTGAAGAATTAAATTTAGAAGAAGTTATTTTGAAGTTACTATTATACCCAATAAAAGAGGAAAAGGTAAAGCTTTAAAATATTAGATGTCATAAATAAAAGAAGTATTATCAAAATAAAAATGATGATACAATATGTTTATCAAGGGCAATTGTAACTTCTTTAGCTTCAAATAAGTTATTAAAAGATTTTACAGATTCTCAATTAAAACATATCAATGAAAGTAGACCATTACAAAAAGATTAGCTGAAGATTTGCATGAACAATCAGGAGTAGAAATAAAAGAAGAAGGAAATGATTTGGAAGATTTAAAATTTTTGAAAATTATCTTAATATGAGAATAATTATTTTACATCAAATAGTACAGAACATATTTTATATAATGGTAATGAAGAATACAACGAACAAATATATTTATATTATCATGATGAACATTTTGATACAATAACAAACATAACAGGATTTTTAGCAAAACGTAGATTTTGTAAATTATGTTTAATTGGTTATACTGAACAACATACATGTAAAGATAATACAGTAACAACTATTAGAAAACAACTTGTTTGTGAAAATGTAATAAAACATATACAGGTAAAACCATAAATGTGGTGAAAAATATGTTTAATATGTTACGAAAAATACACGGAAAGTAATGAAGAACACTTATGTTATATGAAACCATCAGTACCAAAACAAGTAAAAATAATAAATATATATATTTTGATTTTGAAGCAAATCAAGAAACAGGAATACATATAATGAATTTTTGTATAGCTTACGATTTAGAAAATATTTACTGTTTTAAAAATAACTATGTAAAAGTATTTAAATGTGATTTCAATATTGATGATTTAAACTTGTTAGAATTAGACATAGATGATTGTTTTAGTGATGTAGAAAAATTAAATATGAAACCCTATAGGAAATTCTGTAATAGACAACTTTTGTAAATATTTCATAAGAGATAAATTTAAAGACTACACTTTTATTTCACATTATGGAAAAGGTTATGATATGCAACCGATTTTAGGATACATTGTAAAAATAAAATTGAACATAACATAATTTCTTCTGGACTAAAATTAACAGCTATATTTATTAAAGGAATAAATTTAAGATTAATAGATTCTATAAATTTTACATTATGTGGATTAGCTGCTTTCCCAAAAACATTTGGATTTGTGGGTAACAAAGGTTATTTTCCACATTATTTTAATACAACTGAGAATCAAAATACAAAGGTAAATATCCTGATAAAAATATTATGGTTTTGATACTATGACTACCAAAAATAAAAAGAATTTGACAAATGGTATGAAACAAAAAAGATAAAAATTTAAATTCTATAAAGAAATATTTTATTATTGTTTTTGGATGTTTTAATTTTGTCAAAGGTTGTACATTGTATAAAAATTATTTTAAATATAACCAATAATTGTATTGATCCATTTCAATATATTACAATTGCTCAATGTTGTACAAAAATATTTAAAACATTAATGTTAACAAATGAAACAATTGGAATTCACAAAAGATGACAATTAAAAAGTACATTCACAAAATCAATACAATGGTTAGAGTATATTTCTTTAGAATATAATATAATGATTCAACATGCTAAAAAGGAGGTGAAAAGAAATTATTCATTAATAATAAATGTTATAAAGTCGATGGTTATTATTATGATAGAGAAAATAAAATGCGTAATGTTTATGAATTTTTGGATGTTATTGGCATGGATGTACAAAATGTTATAGTCCTGAAGAAATATGTAAAAAGATAGAAATAAAAAACTATGAAAGAGTTATATGACCAAACTAAAGAAAGACTTAAAACTATTGAAGATTATCTAAAACCAAATGTAAAATTCATACAATATGGGAATGTGAGTTTGATCAACAAAAATATCCTGAAGTTGATCCACATTTAAAACCTATTGATAAAAGAGATGCATTTTATGGAGGAAGAACAGAAACTATTCAATTATACAATAATCTTTCTGATTTAAAAGGTAGATATGTAGATTTTGTTCTCTGTATCCATCAGTAAATAAATATTGTAAATATCCTATAGGACATCCTATTACATCTACAGAAATATCTGTAGATGATTATATAAAAATAATTATTTCGGAATAATGAAATGTAAAATATTACCACCTAAAGGATTGTATCACCCTGTTTTACCTTATAAACAATTAACTAGTGATAATACACATAAATTACTTTTTGGATTATGTAGAACATGTATGAATAAAATATCTTTTAAATGTAAACACATAGATGATCCTACTTTAAATAAACATGATAAAATACATGAAATAAAAGATGTAAAGAATGTAAAAATATTAAAATGAAAATGTATACATTCTAATGAGGAAAGAGTTATAGTAGGAACTTGGTCTACAATAGAAATAGATAAAGCAATAGAAAAGGTTATAAATTACAAAAATATATGAACTAGAACATTTTGAAAAACATCTACAGATATATTTAAACTTTATGTAGATACGTTTATGAAATATAAACAAGAAGCTTCAGGATGTAAATGTGATCCTAAATATTGTAAACCTGATTGTGAGAACGATAAAGAATGTAAAACCAAAATACAATATATCATAGATAATGCTGCTTATAATCTAGATATTGACAAAGTTAAACACAATTCGGGATTAAGATTTATAGCTAAAATATGTTTAAATAATTTATGGGGACATTTTGGTATGAGAGATAATTTTACACAAAAGAATATTGTTTTACTTTAGAACATATAACTAAAATAGTATTTAATGAAAATATAAAGATATAAGTACCATGATATTAGATGAAAATATTGTATTAACTGAATATAAAGAAAAGAAGAATATTCTAAACCTAATCCAAGTGTAAATGTTTATATAGCTTTATTTACAACAGCACATGCTAGATTAAAATTATACGAATTATTAGATATTCTACAAGAAAGAGTTTTATACATGGATACAGATTCTTGTATTTACAATGATGATGGTTCTGAAGCATGTAAAAAGTAGAAAATATGATGGGAAGTAAATTAGGTGATTTAACAGACGAAATTGTTTCAAAACACAATGCTAATCACATAAAACAATTTATATCTGCTGGTCCAAAAGATTATTCAATGAAACTAGATACAGAAAAACTAGTTAGCTGTTGTAAAGGTTTTAGATTAAATGCTGAAGTTGAAGAAAAGATTACATTAGATAAAAAATAAAAATAGTTACTGATGAAAATGAAAATATGAAACTGTAAAATATGACAACATAAAAATAGGAAAAGATCATCAACTTAAAACAGTTAAACAAGTTAAAGCTTATGATTATATGTTTGATAAAAGAATGGTATGTTATGAAAATGAAAATCTAATTAGAAGTTTTCCTTATGGATATTAAAAATATATAATTTAAATTTTATTTTAAAATGATTGAAGCTTATACCGAGAAAGATGATCCTTATGCTAGAGTTATATTAGGAAAAATAAAATTATCAAATTATCAGATATGTTGTTTAAGAGATGATGGAGAATGTCCTTTGACATCAAAACAAATGGAAGTAATGGAAAAGTTTAAAGGTAAAAGTTATCTAAGTTTCCTCCTGGTTGGGATGCTTTCATTAGACCTGACAAAATTTATGAATATGTTTTGAAAAACCATGTCCTGAAATTTAATTTATTTTGTTATTTCTTTATAACCCTCTTTAAAACTTTAATCAAAGGAATAATATTTTAGATTTAAATGTATCATTTTCTTCAAGGTAATCATCGCTTCGCTCGCTTATTTTAACTTCCAAACAACAAAACCTGTTAAAACCATACCACCAACAACAAATGCAATTTCTCTATTTTTTGATCTTCTGATGGTGTATAAAATCACTTAGTTTAGGTTTGGGTGATAATGGAGTTAATTGTTTACTTGTAATGTAATAGTATTGTTTCATTGCTTGGTCAACATCTTCAAAAGTATGTTCGGCATGATGTTCCTTTTGTAATTGTTCATTGATGAAATCTAATCTTTGTGTTCTTCTTTTATTCCATTCTTGTTGTGCTTTTTCTAATTTTTCTATAGCTTTATCATGTCTTATTTTCTCTTCATTTGCATTACTACCCATATGTGAAAATAAATAATTACTCCCCGAAAATGCAAAAGCATTTGTTATTGCCCCACCAAGCATCATCGCTAAAGCACTTGCCATTTTATAAAAACAAAATAAAATAAAAAGAAGCGGTTCCTTTTATTACTTCATGATATCAGCAGGTATAATACCTTGCTTAATCAACATATCTTTTGTTGCCATTGCAAGTAATATATCAATGGATAACATTACAACATCATTTACATTAAAATCTACTTTTGGTGCTGGTCTCCTTAGTACCTTTTACCTATTTCTGCATATCCAACTGTTAACAATGTTTCCACTCCAGCATGATATAACATATTTGCTATTTGTTTTCCGTCTTTTGTGTTGACATTTTAATGTACTAAATTTAATTAAATTCAAAAGGATCAATTTCTTTCTTTTGTTTTTCTGGTTTTGTTATTTCTTTAATCATTCTTTCTGGTTTCTTACTTTGGTTGTAAAAACAATCCCAATCCAACAATACTTATAGAAAAAGTACAAATTTGTAATCAACTAGGAACTGGAGTGTTTCTTGACAGAAGGATATGTTCGTTTGATTCATAATCTGTTTCTGTATCAGAATCTTTTGTTATTTGTTTGATTTTGAATTTTCTTTTTAATTTTTCCACTTCTTTTTTCTCAATTCTGCATTTCTTATTCTTACTTCTGCACCTTTCTTACCAGCAGCTACTCTTTTGGGTCTTTTGGTTTGGGTTTTTAAATACTTTTTTTTCTTCTTTGTTTTCTTTTGTTCAGGATTTTCATTCATCATTTTTATGTCATTATTTTCATCTTTTTTCGGAAATCGAGCGAAGCGAGTGGTTCGATATGTCTTGCTGTTGTTAATATTGCAGTAAAAGGAGCAAGATACATTCCATATCTATAGTACAGTTCACAACATGTATTAGTTAAAGCATTATTGATAAAAGGATCTTCCTCTAAGTCTTGTATTAAAATTGGTGGATTAACAACTTTGAAAACTTTGATACACCCATGACATATAAATTTATAAAAGAGTTTCCTAATGTCTTGGTCATACTAGCTCCCAATCTTGCTTCATATTTACAGTATAGTTTGTTTATTTGTTCTGTTGTCATTTTATCAATATCTGACAGTTGTAATTCTTTACCCAAATATTGTTTACTGTTTCCACCAGCAACAACGGATGATAATCTTTCGCGTTTTTTTCTTGAAGGGAACCGTTCACTTCGCTCGCTTCATCATCAATATTTATGTTTTCCACAATTTGCTCGCTTAATAATTCTTCAGCATTCATTTTATACGTTTCAAAAAACGGATATAATTTATTTTAACTTTAAAAAATTAAATACAACATATCCAACCAATGATAAGACTGCAGTGTTTGTTGCAATTGTTAGTATTTCCAACAGCATTGCTTTTTTATTGCTTATTTTGGTTAAATTACTTAAGAATTACTTAAGCATTACTTAAGCATTATTTTGCTTATTTTGGTTAAATTACTTAAGAATTACTTATTTTGGTTAAATTACTTAAGAATTACTTAAGAATTACTTAAGCATTACTTAAGAATTACTTAAGCATTACTTGAGAATTGCTAAAAAAAAATCAATTAAGTAACCAATAATCAGTAGGTTGATCTGTCTTTAATATTAATTTACGATGTTTCTTTTTTTTAAGTTCTTCCTTTATTCTTTGTCTTTCTTCCAAAGTAGGAATAACATCATTTTCTCTTAGGCAATTATCAAAACTATCTCTATCTTTTGTGTAGAACATGCATAACCATTTTGTTTGTTCTCTTAAATCTTTTAAAACAGAGTTGTATCTCTGTGAAATGACCCACACTGATTGTTCCGCATGTCTTCCTGAAAATGCAAGCTCGGACAGCATATCTTTTTTCTTTGTTAGTTCTTTTGTTGCACTGCAGTCATCAATGATATATAATGTTGGATGACCAGCATATTTTTAAAGAACATTCTTAGTAGTTCTTGTAGCTTCTCTTCTTCATAAAGGGAACCGTTCGCTTCTCTCACTTCAACAATAGGATTAACAATTATTAGATTTTTGTTTTTGGTTTCTAACATCACCAATCCATTCACGATTTTGTATGCTTTGTTCCATTGGATGGTTGGACAAAGTATGACTATATATTTGAAAACTCCACTATATTCTCCTTCTAATAAATCAAGAACAAACTCTGTTTTTCCACATCCTGTTTGTCCACATATAATAGCACAATGGGGATATTTTGGTAATTCATAAAGGAATCGAGTGTATCTCGCTCCGCTCGTTTGTTTCCATTTTTAAGGGAACCGCTAGTAATTAACTTCTTTAAATCTTCCATCTTCAAAATTAATTTGTGCATCTTGTATAACAAACAGATAAACATTTATTAATTTATTTGCTCCTGCTGTTTTAGTTATTTGGATAGTAATACCTTCAGAGGCATTTTCAATTCTTCTACCTGAACCGTGTAATGAGTTGTCATCTGTTGAACGTAAATCTAACCATAATGCATAATTAGTTGTAAGATATTTTTCTAATGTTGTATAGGATAAATTTAAATCCTTTAAAACTTCTTCTGTTGTTTTATTTCTTTTGAATTTAAAGCAAAGAATTTATTTATTTCATCCCATTGTTGATATGCTTTCATTCCTTGACTGTATAGTTGATTTGGAACACCTTCTATTGTCATTTCTACTTTTGTTATGTTAGGATTATAATAAGTTTCGGTACTTGTTCTTTCAGGATCTTCGAACAACATTAGAATTCCTTTCATACTTCTAGCTGGAACATTTAAATTGATATTCCACAATGTATCAGATTTGTTTTGGTTATTTTTCTATGTCTTAGTATTCTATCGTACAAAATAACCATCTTACCATTAACTTGTTGTCTTATCTGTCTTGCTAATTCTGCATCAGTAACCATATCAAATTCTAAACAAATGTTTTTGATTGTATAACTTGCAGATGTATCTGTTGATTTAATAACATTGCTATAATTATTAAATGTAAGTTCATATTCAAGTCTATCACCAAGACCTGCTTGATAAAAAGGCATATGAGTTTCTAATAGTTCAAAATCAAGTGGGATACAAAATCTTGCACCATATGCAGTTGCAATTGCTTCATCACCTATGTCTGATGATTTATCATCCGCACCAACTCTGTGTTTTAACATGTTTGTTTCACCAATTCCTTGGTATGCCATATTTAAACGTTCAGATGTAGATTTCCATAAATCAACATAACAATGATAAATATCACTATCATCAATTGACATAATTTCATTTCCACTTATACGAATTGTTGTTTTTTTAACTATTGTTCTTCCTATGTTTTGATATATAGTTGCATTGTCGTCTGTAGATGTGAGTTCTATTTCAAATGCCAATCTGGTTGTTCCAGGAACAATAACATCATTATTGCTTAGATTGGGAATCTCACTAATAGCTGTTGATTTTGATCAATAGTTGAAGGATTATTTGTTATTGATACACTTTGACGAATACCTTTCACACCACGGGGTTCTCTTATTTTTCTGTAAGGATTTAATTTGTTTCCGTATGCCGACATTTTAAGGATTAAATTTGTTATAAAATAATTCAATTACCACTGATACTAGAGTATTGATACATGTATAATTATTAGTCATACTAATAAAACTTATTAAATCTCCAGCCTTAACTTCAAAAGGTGTATAAAAGTTATTAAAACCGTGTGTGACACCCTTATCCAAACTCATTTTGTAACTAGTTGACTTATCATTAACCATCATCTTAATGGCTATAATATCTGTGCTTGTTCTTAAACTTACTAAACTAATACCCAATATTTGTCCTGGAAAGTTCATTAAATAATAACCACCACCATCACCAAAATTAAACTTTTATTTCCATTTATTGGACCATCAATTCCAGCATATATACTTATTATTTTTCTGTCTGGTTTATTTTAATATTACTAAATATATTTTCAACATTTAAAACTCTGATGCTTAGGGCAGCGACACTCCGATGTAAATTTTATCCTTAGTATCCATTGTTTGAAGCTCACTCTTCATATTTAATATTTCCTTTTTATTTCCGATGTATCTACGTTTTTTTTTGACACCAAGTATGCTCATTTTATTAAATAAATTATATAACTTCTAAAACACAATTAATTGGTAAATGATTAATTATCTTGTTATTATTTTCATCTCTTATTTCTAATTTCAATTCTGTTATAACATCATTTACTAAACACTTATATTCCGGATGCTCAAATCTCGCTGTTATAACTTCACCAAACTCTTTATTCTCGACTGGAACAACAGCCAACAAAGTACTCGGCATACCATCAAGATAATTATAAGAAGTGCTAACTTGTTCCAAATGGATATACAATGATTTATGGATAGCAAAATCTACAAATTTTTTCCATAATGTAATTCATTAGGTTCGAATTTACGTTCATTATTAAATCCTAACATATTTTTCAAATCTTCATTTATCCTTAACTCAATAGGAGTGTTTAATGACGCAATACCATTTGTTTCATTTACGGATAATACAATATCTTTTTTAAATTCATCCGCTATTTGTTGGAAACTATAATAACCATCTTTAATCCTATGAAGTCTTTCTCCTGTCTGTCTTATAACTCCATCATAAACATTATACCAACCTACACTATATCTTATAGATTTTAAACCAATACGTTTATTTCCATCTCTGTTATCAATGTATTGTTGTAAGTTAATTGTCTTATCAATATTTGAAATAGTGTGGTACATTTTAATATAAAAAATGGTAACAAAAGAATTTAAATATAATCCAAATGTATCATATAATCCAAGTGTTAAGTATTCTAAAAAGATATAAATCTTGTCGATCAAATAATATTTGTAAATCAAAAGAAAACTTTAAAACAGCTTTCCCGATTTATTTCAAAATATCAAAACCCATCATTACACACCAACGAACCATGGAATACATGGATTCATTCTTCGTTTGATTGGTGGCAATGTCAGTTAAACTTTGCAGTCTGGTGTGCAAGTACAGGATGTGGTGTTTCCTACAATAACCATATACAAAACACTTCAAATCTTACTAAATCACTTTATACATTTCACTTATATTATTGCATTGCCAGAATTTTAAAAGAACTTAAATCACCTTTACCAACAGATTCTTCTTTCTGTTATTACAAAACCCATATGACAAAGCTGCATATCAAAATTATGCAATGAATTTGATGTTTCTCCAAATACAGATTGGAGACAAAAGTAGAATCATCATCTAAAGGATTAGGAACTTTTCTGAATATTATAAACCAAGTGGTGAATACAGATATCATCATTCAGGGATGGTCCTTCTTTAATATTCATGATACAATTCGTCATACAAAAGATATAAGTATGGCTTGGACAACATTTATATTAGATAAATCAGAGGGTTTTACAAAAGCAGGTATTGAACGTATCAATGAAAGTATTAGAATGTTTGTATGGGCATTATTAGGGCACAATCTCAAACAAGGGTAGAAATATTAAAAGTAGGAACAGGATTTGATGCACAAAACAATTCTTAGCAAATGTACAAGATGTAATAAATAGTCCTATCGATTTACCCACCCAGATATCGAATTATGAAAATGTTTTAAAATATGCAAGAAGTAAAGTTGATTATGCTTATGGACTTGGTTTATATATGTCTCCCAGTGATATGGTATTACAAATTGACACCATTGTTGGTTATAACAACAAAATTGTAATTGCAACAGAAAATCAAACACTCGGTTTAAATGATGATTTAAATAATAAAATTTTGATTTTACCGGTCTCGATCCTGTCGATTTCCAACCAAATAAACCAAAACCGATTCAACAATCTCAATCAGAACCAAAAAAATCAGAACCAGTTCAAATAGAACCAACACAAAAAAATGAATATGACGAACACGAAGATAATAAAAAAGCAATAATATTTGGAAGTATTGTATTAGGTATTACAGCACTTATTATTTATAAAATTTATTAATTTATTTTTAAATATTCCTAGCAGCAGCATACAATAAACCAACAACCAAAACAAGCAAAGCCCATAAGTTGTTTGCAAACCAATTTACTACGTCTTTTGTTACAGACAATAACCAAGATACAATAGAACCTATAATACCTGGTAATGCAGCTGCTAATTTTCCTGCAAGAAAAGATAATAGTTTTCCAAGATTTTTTAATTGTTTTTTTATCCAGTCTTGTACACCACCTTTTGATGGTGGAGGAGGAGGAGGAGGAGAAGGAGAAAAAGTAGTTCCACCAGTAAATGTTTCTACTATAACACCAATAATCATTCCAAAAGCAGTTAAAATACTAACTATTGTAATTCCTTGTTCTCTGAATAATGTTCTTATTCTTTCACCTAATGTTGTGTCTTCTTTTAATACTTTACGTATTGTCTCTTTAATTCTGTTTACTTGACTACGTAGTTTTTCTTTATTAATATTAATTACTTCTAGTCTCACACTTCTCTCAGATTCCAACTCTCTTATTCGACTACTTATTCTATTTATTTGAAATTCATCATTATCTTCTTTAGCTTGTTCTAATTTGGTATTTTCTTTTGTTAAGTCTTTATTTGTTTCATTCAGTTTTGTTAATTCATTTGCAATCTCTTCTTTTACTGATGTCATTGCACTGATTACACCATCCATCTCTCTTTTTGTCATATCTGTTTGTGTTTCCATTTCTTTGTAAGTTACTCCTTCTTCTATAAAAGAAGTTTCTATTTCTTTTACATATGTTTCTGAATTACTTGCTGTTTCTAATAATTCTTGTACTTCTTGTTGTGTAGATATTTCTTGTAATGGAATTTCTATATTATTGAGTTCACAAATTGGTGCTTCATTTAACATTCTCTGAAACTCTGCTCTACCTTCTATTATTCTATCAGATATTTTATAATCGTCTACACCTAAAACATATCTAATAAAATTAACACCGTATTTTCTTTGAAGAGTGCTAAATTTATAAAATTTTAATACTCCTTTTGATAATATGTTAATGCAATTTCCTACCATATTCATCTTTTACATATAAGATTTGTCTTTCATTAAAATCTTCTTTGGTAAAAAATCTTTGTAATTTTGTTTGAATATAATTCATTATTTTGTTATAAAATCTTTTTATCATTTTTTGGTAATTTCTTTTCGCGAATTTTAGTGTCATTTTCTGATAAATATCTTAATTTTCAAATTCCTTATTTATATTATTTTGAAACTCTTCATCATCTTGAAAAGACGTTTCTTCTTCTTCTTCTTCATCATAATCATTATTTTTAAACTCAGGATTATCAAACTCATAACCTCCTTCAGCCATTTTATTCATCTAAAATATTAGATAATAAACAATAAAAGAACCTGTTAAAACAACTTAAGATAAAAATAATTAAATTTTTATTTAACATTATTTTACATTTTTACTAATTTTTCTTTTGTTTTTCATCCATTTATTTAATTAAAATTGATTCATAGTTTGGTGGATTTCCGTTATCAACTAAAATTCGTATAACGATTTTATTAAAGAAAATCAAAGATTTTCCATTTTTTTTTAATTCGTTTTTACTCTATTTTCTGTTTCCTCAATTAGTTTTTTCTTTCATCATCTGGTAAACTTTTTAAAATTACTTTTTTTATTTTTTTCATCTCATTAAATTTTTCTAATTCATCTAAAATAAGTTTAAATTCATCTGCACTTATCTGTCCGTCAGTTAAAGATTTTGATATTAAATCTTTTATGCTGTTTAACTTGCATTCTGCCATTGTTTTAATTTCATAATGTTTTTTTGATTTTGTTGTCAACTTTCTTCTAATTAATTTAACTAGACCTCCTAAACTTCCACATACAACAGCTGCAATTTGTATGGGAAGAAAGATAGGAAAAGCAATTCCTATACCAGCTAAAACAACAGATGTCGAAATTAAACTTGTATCAACACCATCAGTAACATTAACTCCACGTTTATATTTTTTGTATAGTGATTTACGTTTATCTCTCTCATTTATTAATGTTTTTTCTATTTCTGTTATTTTTTGTAGTCTATAATTTTGTCCATCTTCTATAGGTAATTCTGGATATAATGGTATATCCATTGATAAATCGGGAGCTGTAGGTTGTTTCATTTTTTAAAGTAAAAATTGATTTTTTTTTCTCCAAAATCCAACAGAATTTTTTCGCGGTGTGTTCTCCCGACCTTTTTTTTATTTTTGTTTTTTGAAATTTTTTTGTTGTTTTTTTTTTTTTTTGGGTGTTTTTAAGGTTTTTTTAAAAAAAGTTAAAAAAAATTTTTTTTGGGAGTAAAGTTTTTTGCTGTTTTTGGGTGTTTTTGCTTTTTTTTATGAAAATTTAGGGCTCTTTACTTGAAATGAGGGTAATTTTTGGGGTCAAATTTTTTTTTTTGGAGGGGTATAGGTGTGTGATATTGTGTGGTGCAGATTCGACACTTCCTGGAGACATCAAAACAGTGTCGTACATACTATATGAAAATTTGACGATCTGATACTGATGGTTCATAATCATGCTAATGCTCCTTGTTTTTGCATTTACTTATGAAATACTAAACTGTTTGTGATTGATTGGTGTCGTTGTTGTCAGCTTCTCCTTTGTTGGACGTTTAGAAAAAACTTTTTGTAAAGCATGATACAGCTGCAGTCAATTTTAAAATCAAGCATTTTGATTATATTCTTTTTATAGAACTGTTTGTTCGTATTGGAGTGGCATCATTTCAATTTTAACCACTTTGGCGGTTTCGTGGTAATGTGTTTGCCTCGAGTTGTATTCACGACCAATGTACACACAAAAATTGAAATATTAGAAGTTTTATTTGACAAAATGAAAACTGTAGTTCCACAACAGGTGGGTTAATGTCAATTAGTTATTATTTAAAAAATAATTTCGGTATTGAAAGTAATGGCTCATTATACAGTTGTCAAAAACATTTCAAATACTTTATAATGAAAACTACTTCACACCAATTCATTATACACACTATCTGATATGTTGTGAATTTCAAATCCTATTGCTGTTTTACGATTTTTACGTTTTACGTTGTTAACGTTTAATGTTTTTGTTTTTGAGTATTCATGCCCTTTTTATAACCACTCAGTCGATGCCACTGCTGGTGGACGTTTCGTCCCCCGAGGGTGTCATCCACCCACACAGTTGACTCTGCTGTGCTGACATGAAATATCATTACTATGTTGTAGTTTTGTACATTTACGGATGATATTTTAAAACTATTCTAAACACTAATGTTTGAGTATACCAAGTCATAGTTTTTACGCTCCTCAACTTCGTATTTAATTTGGCTTCCGAGCTTTGTTTTTATTAGAGCACCACTGATGAGTCTATTGTAGACGAAACGTGCATAAGACGCATCAAGTATTAGACCCTGCGATGAGCTTTTCAACGATGAAGTGTCGAATTAACTGCTTACTCGACTAAGAATTTGTTTTAATATTTGACAAATATTTCGGAATGTTTGGTCCTCAATGCTCTCTAACTTCGCACTATCTGTCTATTTTTTTTATTCGAGCGTCACTAATATGTCTTTTTAAATAAAACAAGCGTCTGATGTACGAAAGTTTAATTCTAGTATCTACAATGATTTTTGTTTCTAAAAAACAAGAAAAATATCATTGTTACGTTTATTTTCGGTAAATTTACTGTTAAATTATTCAAAACACCAAGATTTTTCTACTCCTAGGTATAGATAGACTCTGTCGTTTTTGGCACAACATTCCAGAATAACCGTATTTTACACTCCTGAATTTTGGATGTATATGCTTTTGCCTTCAAATTGGTTTATTACAGCGACACTGAATAGTCTTATGAAGCCGATACACGCGTCTGCCGTACACACATGTACGCCTGGTATCTATAATGAGTTTATGAAGCCGATACACGCGTCTGCCGTACACACATGTACGCCTGGTATCTATAATGAGTTTATGAAGCCGATACACGCGTCTGCCGTACACACATGTACGCCTGGTATCTATAATGAGTTTATGAAGCCGATACACGCGTCTGCCGTACACATATGTAGGCCTGGTATCTATAATGAGTTTATGAAGCCGATACACGCGTCTGCCGTACAAACATGTAAGCCTGGTATCTATAATGAGTTTATGAAGCCGATACACGCGTCTGTCGTACAAACATGTAAGCCTGGTATCTGTAATGAGTTTATGAAGCCGATACACGCGTCTGTCGTACACACATGTAGACCTGGTATCTACAATGAGTTTATGAAGCCGATACACGCGTCTGTCGTACACACATGTAGGCCTGTTATCTATAATGAGTTTATGAAGCCGATACACGCGTCTGTCGTACAAACATGTAAGCCTGGTATCTACAATGAGTTTATCTGATGAGTTAAGCCTTTTTCAACTGATTTTATAGTTCGTTCTTATGTTGTACTGTTATATCACTGTCCCAGGTTAGGGAAGGGTTGGGATCCCGCTAACATGTTTAACCCCGCCACATTATGTATGTATGTGCCTGTCCCAAGTCAGGAGCCTGTAATTCAGTGGTTGTCGTTTGTTTATGTGTTACATATTTGTTTTCGTTCATTTTGTACATAAATAAGGCCGTTAGTTTTCTAGTTTAAATTGTTTTACATTGTCATTTCGGGGCCTTTTATAGCTGACTATGCGGTATGGGCTTTGCTTATTGTTGAAGGCCGTACGGTGACCTATAGTTGTATATTTCTGTGTAATTTTGGTCTCTTGTGGACAGTTGTCTCATTGGCAATCATACCACATCTTCTTTTTATATTATGAAGCCGATACACGCGTCTGTCGTACACACATGTAAGCCTTGTATCTATAATGAGTTTATAAAGCCGATACACGCGTCTGTCGTACAAACATGTAGGCCTGGTATCTATAATGAGTTTATGAAGCCGATACACGCGTCTGCCGTACACACATGTAGGCCTGGTATCTATAATGAGTTTATGAAGCCGATACACGCGTCTGTCGTACACACATGTAAGCCTGGTATCTATAGTGAGTTTATGAAGCCGATACACGCGTCTGTCGTACACACATGTAGACCTGGTATCTATAATGAGTTTATGAAGCCGATACATGTACTATAAGCAGCAAGCTTATATAGCCGTAGCAGTTGGGTACTTTGTATGTTTCATTTTTATAAGTGATTTTAAAAGACTTTCAACTCATCAAATTCCAGTCGTTCTATGATATTTTCAAATTTTCTGTAAAATGCAGAGAAACGTGAACATCGGTATTGCTTGAAGATTTTGATTAATATATGAACTAATGCTTTAGTAATGGTTGTTATAAAACATGCATTTATGGAGAGTTGTCTCATTGGCACTCATACCACATCTTCTTATATCTATTTAGTTTCTATATACCCAAAATTATTTTTCGACCATCTCGTTTATACATTATAAATAACCATTTACATATTAAAGATATGCACAATAATAGCTCAGATGAAATTTAACAGAAGCATTGTTTCGTAGCATAATAATAAAGTGATTAAAACATTAAAAATAGGATATTGAGAAAAAGTAACACCAAAAAAAAAAACCTGCTTAAGGTATATTTAGATGAATACCTTACGATATTATCAATTTATCCATGTTGAGATAATCATATTGTTATCAAATCCGAAAAAAACTGTTTGCACTTGCTCTTTAAATATATTTAAAATCCCTAAACCACGTGAATTACGATTATATAAACATATGTATAATATCGTATATTAAATTGACAGATCTAAAACCGAAGCACAATGAAAGAATCGCAAAAGCGAACTGCTACAGAATGTGGGCGTTACTTAAGAAGATGTGGAGACAATTTTAATACTGAATACAAACAAAGACCTTTATCGTCTTCCTTCCTCTCACTTCTTGGTACAGCAACAGAACATACTTCAAGATACTTGCTTCGTTTAACTGCTACACTGGCAACGATACACGAATACACAAAATAGGATATTATGGAATTTTTCGAGTGGTAAATTGTGTCAAAGAAGATTTCAAAGTTAATTTAAGATTAGCTGTGACAATGAATGCAAACAGTTATTCATTAACGGAGGGGCAATGTACCATTAACTAAATAATCGTTCCGTGAAAATCATTTACACATACATCAATCTCTATAGATGTGTTTGTATTTGTGTCTAAAATCGAATATAGACTGGTAAACAGACAGTGATTTTTTTTCTGAGCGTATAAGGTTTACATTATTCTTATAAATGTTCGATGTAATGATGTAAAGATTTTAAGTTGTTTAAATTATATTGACAATATCAATTTAATTAACTCTAAACTTGTAGAAGTGGTCTCAAAACCATGTCGTAGTTGTGAATGGGGTTTGGGTATATACTTGTGTGTTCCTGGTGATTATGTCGCAGTATGTTGTGTCCATTAGAAAATATTATCATTTATGATATTCTGTAGTAGAAATCGTAATGAACCATGTTTTGAAATACATCGGTATCATTACGTTTCTGCCAAAAATTTGAACAATATTTATATTAAGATTTTGTAATTGTATATAAGTGCCCGTTTTTATTTATGTTTATTTTACATTTTATAATGAGAAATAAAACAATATAGATGTAACAATGTATGTTTCTCTCTAGTTGTCTGTTGGTGACTTGCGTTATAAAGATTTTGTCTCTTTGACGTAAACACCAAATCTCCTTTTATTCACATGAACTGTATAAATTAACCAACAATTTACAGCTTGATTAATAACGGTATTACATTCATTTGTAATCAGTTCAAATTAAGGAATAACTGTACTGTAGTTGAAGAGTTGCCACCGTCAATTGGCGATTTGACGGTCGCAAATGCAGTTTTACTGGCGACGCGTAGCGGAGACAGTAAACGGATATTTGCGACCGTCAAATCAAAATTGACGGTGGCAACTCTTCAACTACAGTACTGTTATTCCGATTCTAATGCATTACAAAAAGAAATAATACGTTAGAGCTTGAAAAAATGTATAAATTTGAAATTTAATAAAATTCCGCGAAACTTCATGAATGATTTTGGCGCAAAGACGTCATGGCTAAACATGACGTCATACAAATGAAAACTTACAAACTGAAGGTTATTTCGTTACTTCTACGATTCAAATTTGGATAAAATCACATCAAAACGGCAAATTTTGAGGTAGGTGTTGTTTTATTTTCGATAATATTGTAGTAATCGAACATTTGTTGATCCATGAATTCAAAATGGCGGGTCCCTCCTTAGTTACGACTGGTCAACTGTGGATTTGACGGTAACTTTTAGCCAATGAAAAAAATTGTTACATAAAAATTGCATTAGAATTATCAGATATCTTTAGATGTATAAACTAAAAAGGAGATGTGGTATGGTTGCAAATGGGACAAAAAATATCCATAAGCAAAAAACGGACAAAGATATGAACAATACGGGGTGACAAAATGCTAATATCAATAAAAAAAGAAAACAAACGGTCTGATCTAAACTAATCCAATAAAAGAAAAAAAAATAATGATAGACAGCAACCAACAACGACCACCGGATTACCCGACTTCGGACAGTGGCAAAGAGAATGTGTCCGGTTAGGCATGTTTGTTAGCGGTCAACTCTCTCTTTAACTCGGGATAGTAGTGTACCAGCGCACCATCAGTACAAACTAAAACAATTGGAAAAGTTTGACAAATAAGATTGATGAAAACAACAAAAATAACATACAAAACAAAAAACAAAAACAAAACAAACAAAACAAAGTAACAATTTCAGAGTACTCACAGCTACGTAACTAGTTCCAAGTCATCTTTAAACAATAAAAACAAGTTTTCCAAAGCTATATCGTCCATCATTACGATTGCAAAATATAAATAGCGACAAGGTGAAGGAAAAAACAGTAAATAACTGGAAAGCAACACATAGATATGTACAAAAACACCTCACTCCAAGGGAAACTCAAAACGGAAAGTCTTTTATAGAATGGCAAAATGAAAAGCTCAAACACATCAAACGAATGGAAACAACTGTCATATTCCTGACTTGGTACAGGCATTTCCTTATGTAGAAAACGTATTAAACCTGGTTTTATAGGTAGCTAAACCTCTCACTTGTATGACAGTCGCATAGAATTCCATTACTTAGATTGACAACAATGTGTGAGTAAAACAAACAGACATAATAGGTAAAAATGTCAAAAATTGGGGTACAGCAGTCAACATTGTAATATTATCCTAATCACTATAAAAACAAATAACTATTTCAAGAAAAACAATATGGCATATAGACGTATTACACACATTGAAGTATTTGTACTTTATTAAATGATTAGAAAACATTTTGCCACAAGTTGTTGCAGAAAAGCAATTATGCAAACACATTGAAAACCTAGCATTACTATTTAGCAAACATATCTTATTATTGACGTTTTGACCATTAATAATCAAAAGCGAAGTACATTCTTTTTCTCTATTGCTTATGACATAGTTGGAATTAAAAGCTTGTTTTTACGGATGTCATCATTCGCTTTAATTCCTTAATCATGTATTGTAATATGAATTTTAATTCTTGAATCAACGTTTTATATGAATTAGAGGCAACAGTAGATCACTGATGTTCAATTCCACATATCAATTAAGAAGGTACAAACCAAGGCAAACAAAAACCGCGAGAATTGTACTAATTACTTAAGAAGTCAAACCTCATGATAAAGTCGGCTCTGTATACACTATTTGTTGATTTTTGTCATGAAAACAGTTTCCTGTCCTCATCAGTTAAAGCAAATATTAAAAAAGGTATAAAACTTTCATTAAAACAACACTTTTATTTGCAAAGCGTCTGTTCAATGTATTTCCTTTTCGGTATTTACCTTCATCACGAACACTCCAACCCAGACATTTGAAAGCCAAGGAGGTAAAAGTCCTAAACAGGTTATGAGCTATATCACCAAAGTGGATGGACATATTTCGTTTCACAAAAATAACAAATAAATAAACACAGCTATTTAAACTACATATTCAGATTTATAAACAAATCAGTATTCAAAACATATATATATGTCCATAAAAAAGAGGAGAAAGATACCAAAGAGATATTCAAACTCATAAGTCGAAAACAAACTAAAATGTCATGGCATAAAAAACGAAAAACGACTAGAAGACAAGCAACCATAAACAAAATAGAAGACTAACGTTGAGCAACACGCCACCAAAAACCGCAACAATGGCTAGTTTTGCTTTACATAAACAACTTGTGATTTGTGTATTGTACAGACTTTTTCAAAAAAAAACTTGTCGGTAAAATAACGTGTTTGAGCGCTCATCACCTGTCCAGAACTCAGTGGTGTATTGAAAGAAAGTATCATACCCTAATCCAATGAAATTTGCTTTCAATATAGTGTAAATATCCGCTCCGACAATTGTGAATACAAACAAGTATGAAAATAAACTAGCACACGTCCTTCACAAAGGTCTTAAAATCGTTATCAGTAAAAGACGTGTTACTCAATATAACAAACCTATAACTTGACTTGTTTGATACACTACAGTAGTTTATTGTCAAATGATCTGTGGGGCATATACTTAAATCAATTATCCGTTAGATCGATTTCAGTTATGACACACTTCCAAATTATTATGTATATCAAAATTTTCCAATGAGGACAGTTTGATTTTAAAAGACTTAGATTTATATCTGATCCGTTCATATTTTTGCATATCAAATAACTTTTTTAACATTTATGTATGATATATGTTCACTGTGCTTAACACACATTTACATTTTATGAATACAGTATTGCACATGATTAGACGGTTAATGCACAGAAATAGTGTCGAATTTGTTTTATTTTTGGGTGTTTCGTTTACTCAAAGTCTGGTTCTATTCGCAAGAATGTGTCGTCGTTATGTTTTTGTGGACTGTGTATTCTGTCATTCAAAATTTGTTTCATAGTATCTTCATTGGGATATTAACTTTTTCAATTTCAGTTGAACTTCATTTCCTTTTTTTATGTGACCATCTTTGACAAATCTTAAATATAGTCTTGAGAAAAAAGATGATATTGTAAAAAGCAAACGTTCATCTATATGGTATATAGCCTTTGTCAATAAACCCATTTAGCCAAATAGCCAGATTCTATAGACTTCTTTGAAATTTTTGTGCTGTTACCGAATTTGCCTACAGTACTAAGTATGATTTTGTTTTGTAAGTTTGAAATAAATAACATTTTTTGTTTATTGTTAAACCTGGTTTTGTACTTTCAACTGTTTGTATTCGAGTACCACTGATGAGTCTTATTGAGAATGGAAAGAACGCCTGTCTGGTATACTATTGCTATTACTGATGTACTGATTTAATTTTTTTACCAGTGTAATTTTAGGAAATTCTTTAAATTTTTGAAGTCGTTAAACATTACCCTTTACTTACATAAGACAATATATCCGGTTTGCTTTTGAAATAATAATTGCAATGTTTAGAAAATATACAATGATTGCATTATAAACACACGAAGATCCAAAGTGTGATATTTTGTATGAGGAAAGCAAAATGACATTGCACGAAGAAATGAAATTTCTTTTCTACCTCTTAACAAATCAGGAAGTTCTAATATTTGACAACCTCCGATTAAAACGTAAACTTTAAATATATATGTCAATTAAAACCATGATCAATATAATATAGACTCAATTGTATCTACGCTATTTCATTTATATATATTTCATTTAAATCCATGAGAACATGAGTAACATAGTTGGAACAATATTAATTTTGATATTTAATGCAAATGTGATTTTAGCGAATTCTATAAATATATATGTTACAATGAAGATAACAATTATTTTAAGTTGTTAGACTTATACCTTTCCTATAAAGCATATCATGTTGTATCTGTTATGTTATGTTTAAAAATAAAACTGGCTAAATGTGGAACCACAACATATGTTGTGTAATGGAAACTTGAACATGAAGAGTGTGATGTGTCGAAAGAATATATTAAAATGGCTTAACATTATTCACATTAATTATGCATTACTTATCTGGAACAATTACGTAAGGTAACAATCCATTTTGCAATCCATTACAACTAGGAAGCTCTTAGATTTGAAAATTTCCAACTAAGACATAGACTTTAAATATATACATTAATTTAACAGCTCATCAATATAATAAGAATATTAATTTCAAATCGTTAAAAAGAAAACAAACAAGACATTAAATCCACTCTCTACAGAGGAATATCCAAAGTTAATATATATTATTTACAGAATTACTAATTTTAAAGCATTAAAATTTGTATAAAACATTTGTACTAGAAGTAAAAGTTTCTAAATATGATATAAATAAAAGGTTAAATGATTATAATACATCTCAATTTTGTAAAAGACTGGTTTAGAAAATTGAGAATATCAGAGATCTATTCGCAATACTAAATTCCATTCAAAGAGAGTCGCAAAATACCAACGGGACATTCAAACTCATACAGTGAAAATAAAATGACAACGTCATGGCTAAAAAAGAAAAAGACAAACAGACAAACAACAGTACACAAAACACAACATAGAAAACTAAAGACAGAGCAACACGAACCCCACCAATAACTGGGGTGATCTCATGTGCTCTGGAAGGGTAAGCAGATCCTGCTCTGCATGTGGCACCCGTCGTGTTGCTCATGTTAGTACAAATCCGTTGATAAGTATAATTCGGTAGGTCACATTCGGGGAAAAGGGGACGGGATTGTAGTTACGACAATTGGAACAGATATTCCATAACGGTCAACCAACTCTTGATGGCGTCCGTAAAATTTACGAAGGGATGATTTCAACGTTACCATTTTGAAAGACAATGAAAGAAGCAAACCTATCGATAATTTTGCAAAGCAATTCAATGAATGTTACCAACGTCTTCAGCACACTTACATGTCTGAGAAAGATCGTAATCTATAAAGTGTAATTTTCGATCATCTTTTGGAGGCCTTACTGCATTCTGCACAGTCCTGAACATTATAGACATCTTGACGTTAAATGAGGTTGAACTTAACAAGAAGAAACGCGATGAAATCTTTATCATATGTTATTTTAATTCAATGTCAAATAATATTTTTGTTTAATTTGATTTTTCCTTAATGTAACCAATTGGTTATTTTTCCGTATGTACATTGCATTAAATGCATTGTTTAAACGTGTTTAATGTGTCTGTCTTAACTCACTACCGATATATTTTCGCGGTCTTAGATCTGTCGATACCAGAAAAGTTGTCGTATTTGTAAATTTACCGATTGAATCCTACTTCCGAATATAACATTTAAACCAAGTGTAGATTCGCATGGTGTGTGATGAATGCATAACAGATGACGCGTACCCTCTTGACGTACCCGATCTCGCTCCTTTTGGTGTTCATGCATTTCCTTCAGTTTTTCTTTGTTATTATTTTGTTTATGCGTCATGGTTTTATGAGATTTGAACATATGTAAAAAGTAAAATAACAAAAATACCCAACTCCAAGGAAAATTCAAAACGGTAATGTCCCTTGTCAAAAAGCTCAAACGAATGCACAACAACTGTTATATTCCTGACTTGGTTCAGGCATTTCCTAATGTGGAACATGGTGGATTAAACCTGATTTTATAGCTAGCTAAACCTCTCACTTGTATGACAGTCGCATACAATTCCATTATATTGACAACAATGTGTGAACTACTTCTGCCATGAATTTCTTACAGTAGGAAATATATTTAGATGTGAACCTGTCGATATGAGAGTGTAGGATCGCATTATATTTTATATTTCACTTACTTATAATATTGTGCATTTATGTTCATTAATTTCAAATCTGTGTAACTTATTCAAATACTAATGTGTTCAGAACTTGCTTTACTATTTGATCACAGTTTGAAAAATATGTTAACCTCTACATGCGGTTTGGTGTTTTGTATCGGTGTATTGCTGCCACCCACAATGACATTTATCCAACATTCATTGTTGTGGGCAATATCCAGACGATCTGTTTGAAAGAAAAAAACCTGTAATTTTGAGGATTTTTGTTTTGTTTAACGAAACAACGTATCCGCATTTATGACATTTCTTGTTGAACATTTTGTACCTTGACAATGAAGTATAAAATTATTCAAGTGTGAAGCTTCTGAATTACTTTGATAAATACAACATAATCACACTTGTCATTTAATACGTCTTTTCGTCAGATTAGGTCTAATCTTAAGTACGACAATATAGGTGGGTCAAGGTCAATTGGTATTTAATGTATTGGATATATTGAATGAAAAGTGTTTAAAAATAAATCATCCATTATACCGTTGTCTACAGATATATAATTATTACAAAGTTGTTATTGTACCTTTCTGAAATGTACAAAGTCATCCTGACATATCGTAAATCTTACAAACATATTGTCATATCTTTGACAATACATACTGTCTCAACTGTTGACCCTTTGTTACATTGATACGTATATTACTAAGAGATCAGATTACTTGATAAGCTTTACAAATGAGTACCTCTATATCGTTCTTTTAAATGGACGTTATGTTTCAAGAGTTAGTATCTATTAAATGAAGTACATAGAGACCATAAGACATATGCACCAATCTCAACGACTTAAACCGGAAATTAGTTAGTGTTTCTAATATCTTTTTGTAATTAAGAGAGGGCATTTACAGAAATAAAGGTTCATATTATGTGACAGAGTAACCAAATGAAATTTGAACAGAATGTGAAAAATCTTTGAATGATCGGTTATCAAATACAGGTAAACTATAAACTTTGGCAATTTCAGACACATGCAATTACGAATGATTGATAAGAAACACATAAACGAACTATGAACAAATCATATACAGTCTATACGATGTTGTTTTTTGTGTATCATGGGACATATTAGATACTGTCCAACCCAGTGTTGTGTTTACACTTATTTCTATCCGAATCATGTTTTGTTCACTGTGGTTTGGCTTTGCTTTTATGTGTATTTTTTTCTGAGGGGTATATATTGGTGGTTGTTAATGTGGTCTGTTATACTTTGTTATATTTTTTTGCGATTCCTGTTATCCCTTTTCATGTATTTTCATCATACATTCACTATAACTATAAGCCAAGGAAGCAAACAGTTCGTATACGTGAGGTTGTTACGCTACTTAACAAAGTATATATTCGGATGCATACAATTGATTTTTATTTTTATTTTTCACTTTACTAGTACTTTGTCGAGTTCAGTAGTAAGTGCTTTGGTACTAACATGATCTATAGCCAACCTATCTTAAATTTTCCGTTATTGAAATTAGAAATTAGAAACGAAGGTTAAACTACCTCAGGCAAAGTTGACCTTAGACAAACTTGGCTAGGACGTTTATGTCCTCTTGGTCGTACAGCTCTTTATTATCATGGTTCAATATTTATCCATCCGGCTTTCAATGTTTCTTCTTTGTGCGTTCCAGATGAAGTAAATCCAGAAAGGCGCTCCGGACGTATAAATAAAGGCAACAGTAGTATACCGCTGTTCAATAGTCATAAATCGATAAAGCGAAAACAAATCCGGGTTACAAACTAAAACCGATGGAAACACATCAACTATCAGAGGAAAACAACGGAACAACAGAAACAACCAACTGCAACAAAACAAACGCCAGCATACATAGAAACGGACTGTGGATAACAACTGCCATATTTTTGACTTGGTACAGATTAACATTGATTAAGTGTTATTGTCATTTTACTAGCAATAGTATCATTTTTGTATATTCTTAGTTTATTATTATACTGAGCAAAGTACGATTTTTTAGCAAATATAAAATAACGTAATATATATTGTATACACTTTGTCGTACTAATGTGCTGGTCATTCCTTTGTCAGGAAATACGTTCTTTAATCCATTTTAGCCGAGTCATACGATAGTGAGAAAGTGAGACTGCTTCCACTTTTTTTTTAAGAATAGGCCTATCCAGAAGAACAAAATGAATATGCAAGATACCAAAGGAATATTCATACTCATAAGTTCTAAACGAACCGATAGTGCAATGTCAAAAACGAAAAGCCAACAAAAGACAAACAACAGTCTACAAAACACAAAAGACAAACAAAAGATCGAGGGAAAGTCCCATTAAAACCGGAGGTTATCTCATGTGCTCCGGAAGGATAGCAGATCCTGATCCACATGTGGCATCCATCGTGTTGCTCATGTAAATACAAACCCGGTAATGAATCTTATTCAGTAGGCACCATTCAAGGAAAAGAAAACGGTATTGTGGTTTCGAAAAGTGGAACATATCCGTTGCAATTTGTGAAACAGATATGCCATAACAGTCAACTAACTGTATCCGTAAAACGGCGTATTAAAAAAGGGATGACTACAACTTCCTCATTTGGAACTCTTAGTTTAATAGCTTCCCGGTAATTAGCAATCCTTCATCATAGAAATCATTATAAAAAATCCAAGCACTGGAATACTGTATCAACTAGAAGATAGACAGATGGGTGCAGTCCTAACCTGTACAAGAGTCAGCTTTAGAAAATTTTAGCAGACCTGCAAGTTAACTTTATCCTTATTACATCAGACCTAGGTATGTTTTTTTGGACTGCTACAGACCAGACATGCGGAAAGGTCTGATGAAGCAGAGCTATCCTCAGGACAGTTCATCTCGACCAGCCCAAACCTGTAGACAGGTCAGCTTCACCAGACCTGTGGTCAGGACAGCTTGCCCAGACCATACCAACAGACAGGTCTGCTGTTAACTTGTCCTGTGGAAAAGTCTGCTATTTGACAGACCAGTCGTGTCAGTCATGCGGATAGGCTTTTTATTGTCCTATATCTTGTTTTTACAAAACTTGTTGATACATGTATGTGATGATACTCAAATGATATCCATCAATCAAAGCGGTCGTGTTTACTAGTTTACTTTGGATGATGTAAAATTTATCTTGGAGCAGACCAAAACAAAGTAAACTTTTATAATCAATGACTGCTTTTAAAAGCAGACCTGGTCACAAGTTAACTTGTGTGTAGAACGTGTTGTGGCAAAGATAACTTCGTCCAGAGTTAACTTCAATATTGGACCTGTCATAGAATTAACTAAATAACTTTTCGGGCAGTCATAAAAACATTTCTAGGACCAAGTTTGCATTTTGAGTTAACATAATTCCTGTCCTAGGACCGGTCGGAGCAGTCAATAATCCTGTCCAAAGTTAACATTCACCAGTCATAAATAAAGGCAACAGTAGTATACCGGTGTTCAAAAGTCATAAATCGATTGAGATAAAACAAATCCAGGTTACAAACTAAAATCGAGGGAAACACAGCAACTATAAGAGGAAAACAAAGGAACAACAGGAACATTGAAGTGCAACAAAAACAAACACCAACATACATAGAAACGAACTATCTGATAACAACTGCCATATTCCTGACTTGGTACAGGACATTTAAAGAAAAAATGCTGGGTTTTATGGCTAGCCAAAGTCTAGTCATCAAGTTAACTAGCTGTACAGGAGCTGCTGGAATGTTGCTTAAACGAGATGGGAAGCTGATTTCAATTTTTTACCGTAAAAATATATTCCCAAACGAACCGTATTGTCAATTTCTAGATTTAAAAGAGATGCGAACGATACTAAAAGGGACATTTGAATTCAAAAGACAATGCCATGGCAAAAAAAAAAAAAAAAAAGACAGAAAAGACAAACACCAGTTTACAAAACACAACACAGAAAATTAAAGACTGAGCAATATGCATCACATTGGTAACCAAGTGTATTATCAAGTGCTCCGGAAGGGTAAGCAGATCCTGCTCCACATGTGGCACCCGTTGTGTTGCTCATGTAAGAAAATACCCCGGTGATATGTCTAATTCGGCAAGTTACATTCGAGGAAAAGAGAAAAGGATTGTGGTTACGAAAAGTGAAAAATATCAATCGTCATTTTTGAGACAGTCATGATATGAAGCAGACTTAACTTTATCTGATGCATTCTCTTTTTTTCAAGAACGCTGTAACAGAAAATTGTTAGACCATTGAACTTCAAGATTTCGTCACTTTACTCATCATTTTTGTCTTCCCGTAGCCTTGGTTAAATGTTAAATGTTTAATTCTTTAATATGTTGTTACCGCATAATGTTGGATGTAATTTAAGCTGTGTGATAATTGAAAAAGTTGTCGGAACTGTGCAATATATATAAGTTGTTAATGTTTTTATTTGAACATGTGTAAAACTGTTAAATAACAAATGTATAAAAGAAAATTAAAACAAAAGATAATATAAAAAAATATACAATAACATGTACACAGTATGAATTAAAAGATTGAAATCCCGTTCAATCCATTGTAGAAACATAATTATTGCAGCTTTGTATCAAAACATATACAAAAACATTAATTTGTCAAACATATTACAAAAATCTGATCAAATACTCAGAATAACAAAATTCGTATATTCCATTATTACAACTACAGATGCAATGAAGTTTTGAGATCACTTTAAACATTGAAGTAGTTAATAAAAGACTATATACAGGTTTCATTAAAATATAAGCAAAGGCATATTTACAAAAAAAAAAAAAAAAAAACAAAAGGAAAGCAATATAGACACACATTACCTTAGATATGTAAAAATCAATATTACATAATTGCAAAGAAGGCATTGCAATGTCAGTCTTATGTTATAATCAATAACATGAACAACATACATAAATGTTTTGAATGATCTTACTCGGTAACAGTGAATACAAGGCCATCAACACATTCGCTTTTTCAAGAACTTGACATTGTTGAGAGAAAAGTCTGTTAATGGATTCCGGTCAAAGCACTTCGTTGCTCAATGTGCTGTTCATGAAATGCCTTCAACAGGTTCAATTGTTTTTACTTGGTTTGTATATGTGAAATGTATTTACGAGAAGATAAATAATGTTGAGTCTTACTGATGAAATTTACAGTGATTGTTTTGACTGTAATTTTAAATCCCTTTTCCTGCTTCGGAATTGTCAATAAGTTAAACGGTCCACTTCTCTTAGTTTGTGTATCGTCGTATTTTCGCCAAAGTCGCTGTTAAGAACATCAAATTCTAGATGTGTTTTCAATCACCATACTCAAAACAGAAAGGACAGATGGTGATGGTCTGCGTTGGTATTCATTATTCAAGTTATCACCACATCTCCGAAAACATGATCCAGATTCTCTTGCAGTTCGTTGTGTTCCATCCATTGTCTTTGTTGTTTAAATTACTATATTTTTATCTGCTTTGAATTATGAAACATATGTTTATATAATCACCCGTAAGAGTCATTGCACGCGACATAGGATTTAAAAATGTTTTCTAGTGTCGGGTGCAATAGTATATTTATATAATATCAAAATCTCTATAAAAATAACATTATCTAGATAAACCTATATTTAGATACAGGAAAAAAAATCCCAAACATTTTGAAGTTACTTTATTTGAAAGATTAGTCAATCGTAAAGTACAAAGCGGAACTACATGAAAGTTTTATATGTTGATTAAATTAAAATTTGTCGGATGAATATTTTTTTTTATGAAATGTTCGTCATGTCAGCTGCAAATTCATTATTGTACGAGGGCATTTTGTAAAGATTTGAAAGTAAATTTTAATAATTATCAACGACCGTTAAATGTCTGTGAATTTAAAAGATGTTCAAGTATCGTGAGGGGTTTTATTATTTAATCTCACGAAAAGCCATGATATACGAAATGTTTTCAGCAAGTCTACCTAAATTTGTAAATCACGTGCCGTGACAAATCATAAGATCAATTCCTGTTTCGGTAACCTTAACAAATATTCAATGATTGTTAATTTCATTTTAAAACATCGACAACTTTGGAACACACCACAGATGAAGGTAAAAAGAGACAAAAGTACAATTCATTTGTCAACTATAACTTATCGTCCAAGTTAACCATAACAGATAAAATGATTTTTTTCTGTTGAACGCAACTGGTCTTTGTCCATTTGGAGCTAATGGGATGCAATTATGGTTTAAATTTTGTTTCTTTTATTCCTTTCGTAATGAACATTCGATGGGCTGTATTTATTAGAAAAAACTAACATAGTACAAAATCCTTTTACTTGCAACTCTAGTTGTTGGTGAGGATTGTGTAGTTGCCCAGTCTTTAGTTTTCTATGTTGTGTTTTTAAACGTTTACAGTCTTTTCGTCGTCTTTCGTTTTTTTTGCATGAGAATTATCAGATTTTCTCTTTAATAAGCTTAGAATGTCCACTTAGTATCTCCCGCCTTTTTTTTTACAACGGTTTTCTGCATTCAAATTCAAATGTATTGAAATAAAACTGCAAATAAAAATATTTATATTGTAAAAATAAGGAAATGATAAGAAGTTTTTTTTTATTATTAAAAACGAAGAACTATAAAATTACACAAAAAAACCAAAAGATATAAATTCTATAAAATAATTATAAAATCACATAAAAAACTAACGCAAAATCCATTATGAAGAAACTAATGATTGAAACATCAACAAAAATAAAAAGACTCAGATTTTGTATTTGTCACTTTTACCTATTCTTCATATTTCTACATCACACATGCTTGTGAAGTCATCATCACTCTCTCTGTGACTATCTGCGAATGAACATACTTCTTTTGAGAAATCTTTGTCCACATAATTTGTTTTGTATTTACTACGTGAATTTGAAACTTGTATTCGTTGGGTTTTGTTTCAAAGCTAAGATTAATAACGTTAAGTTCATCAGGACCCTAGAAAAAAAGAGGACTGCATATTCAAACAGTTCATATTATTGTATGTTTGACATCGTAGTGCTCCTTTCCTCCCCATAAAAATACCTCAAAAAACAAGTTTAGCAATATTTTTCCTTTCTATTATATTTTTCCGCTGTTTGTTGACTGATGTCCGTAAATCGGACGCCATCACGAGTTGGTTGACCGTTTTGGAATATCTGATGCCAACGGATATGTTCGAATTTTTGTAAACATAATCCCTTCTTCTTTTTCCGAATGTGACCAAGCAAATGAGACTTATCACAGGGTTTGTACTTACACGACGGATGCCACATGTGGAGCAGGATCTGCTTACACTAGCGGAGCACCTGATATCTCCCCCAGTTTTTGGTGGGATTCGTGTCGCTAAGTTTTTAGTTTTCTATGTTCGGTTTTGTGTACTGTTGTTTGTCTTTTTTGTCTTTGTTTTTGTCATGGCGCTGTCAGTTTATTTTCGACTTATAAGTTTGAAAGTCACTTTGGTATCTTTCGCCTCTCTTTTGGAATGTTATGTTCTATTTCAAATTTCATTTGATATTCCACATTGCTGATACAAAATGTTTATGACGAAAAAGGGATATAAATTGCCAATCTTTATGTAAATTACACGAACCTTCTTTGTCGCAGTGTTCACAGTTCCGCTAGCCTGCCCAACAGAAGCTACAATAGGAATGCCCTTGATTAAATAACTTATTTTTCAAGAAAAGCATTCAACTACTAAAGAAAAACATTCCCAATAATTTCAGGAATTGTAACCTGCAGTATGATCGTAAACGCATTCAAAATAATATTTTGCACCAAGAAATAAAATCTGATGATTTTTGTATTTAGAAAAAGAAAATTGTGGGCTTCATAAATTTACGAAATGTAATGCAAGTTTTCTAGCTCAGGGCCGATGCCGCTGCTAAAGGACTGTTACATGTAGTCCTCGAGGATATTACCAACTTAGTAATTGGTTCTTTGGTACTGCTAAATTGATGAAATGACTTTCTTATTTTCGATGTAGATACATTAAGATTAAATAACTCTAAGAAAAAATGCAAATCCACAAAGATAGCAATGGCAAAGTCAATGCTTTGATTAGCAAATATAAAAATAAGAAGATGTGGTATGATTGCAAATGAGACAACTCTCCACAAGAGGCCAAATGACACAGAAATTAACTACTAAAGGTCACCGTTCGGCCTTCAAAAATGAGTAAAACCCATACCACAAAGTCAGCTTTAAAAGGCCCCGAAATGACAAATGTAAAACAGTTCAAACGAGAAAACTAACGGCCTGATTTATGTACAAAATAATGAACGAAAACAAATACGATATACAGCAACAAACGGCAACCACTGAATTACAGGTTCCTGACTTGGGACAGGCATATATAGAATGTGGCGGGGTTAAACTAGTCTGTTGCCTCCAAACCCTCCGCCTATCCCGGGACAGTATTGTAACGGCACAACTTAAGAACAAACTATGCAAAACAATAAACGAAAAACCCTGAAAATTAATCGGACCTAAAAACAAAAAGGAGGCGCTCCTTTTAGCATTGATGCAATTCATTCAGTTTATTATTGTTACCTGTAAACTAACAATGAAATCAAACAACAATTAAAACAGTTTGCAGGATACAACTATAGATATTTAAAGTGTATGTTTAGTTTCCTACGCTGCACTGATATTTACTTAATTGGATTCGAAAGTATTTATCATTATGCCAGAGGTAGGAGAGCGACAATATATCACTAATAGATACATATTATGTGATTATTTATATATAATACATGAAATCAAACATATTCAATCAAGTTGAGCTGGAGCAATAACGAAACTCATATATAACTGTAAGAATGTTAGGATGACACATCATACGAAGTAATAACATTTCACAATCTTACCTATATTCCCGTTGCGTTTTTTCAGATAATTTGGTTTCTTCTTTGGTGTTGTCGAATAGGAAACGATGTGTCCTATGCTAAGATTTGCTCGTCTGTCGATAGAAGAGTATACAGGGACATCTAAGTTCTGTGCCACTGCATTCTGTTCTCCATTGTTCTGCATTTCGTTATCATTGTGTTCAACAGCACCAAAGCCAACTTTAAAATAAAACAGTTAAAATGTAAAACTAATTTTACATGAACTTGGAAAGTTATTTGAACAAAAGAAGTGGTTTAAACATGTACCTGTCAAACGACTACCAATCTGGGATTGTGCCTAATTATTTTCAGGTGAGATACTTAATCAATTGAACTTTAACGTTTTGCAGGAACGACTTCTATTAAAGACATAAAATATTTCAAATGCCAAAAAATATTTTCGCAACAAATGGCGCAATATCAGAATAAAGTTAGACCGTAAGAAAAAAAAATGTTAAAGGCAAGACAATTTCAATTTATCTTTTTAACATAAAATTGTCAATTTCATCTATGAATCTAATTTAGGATGACAGTTTCAAATATGCATATTTTTTTATAAAAAAATAAAACTCAGTCCAATCATTTTGAATAATTAAATAGTGTAGTGTAAAGCATACCTTCGTCGATGAATAGCTGCCTTTTGAAGCAACTGAAAAGAAAATACATACCTATCAAAATATGGTTATTAAAATAAATTTAATGTAGATGAGAAAAACATGCCATTAAACAAGTTATTGAAAATAAAATGAGGAACATTTTCCAAAAACATTGAAATTTCTATTTTTCATTGAATTGTTTGGGATAATATTATTGTAGCATTGTATTGCCGATTCCAACATTTTGGATGAAACTAATATCATTTTAGTCATATGATGCAAAAAACAAGTTTTTGAATATATTTTGTTAGTTTAGGATTTAACCATAGCAGCCGATACAATGTTGTATTTGTAATGGACAGGAGACAAAATTTTAATGAAAATTGAAGGAAAGCCTGCCTGATTCTCTCAAGTGCCTTTAAGTTTCCTGGAAAAAAAATAAAAACAAAATTGATTTTTATGAGCAAGAACACACAAAGTTGATATTTTGACTCAAATCTATTCATATTTAGAATGTTGTTATCGGTTATAAATGAATATTGATATATATATATATATACAAAATGAAACAAAAAAGCATAGTTTGAGATAGTTCAAACAATATCATGACCTAAAGAAGACATTCACTCACACAATATATATACATATGTATATCAGTAAATAAAAGGGACAAATTTGAAGTTCGTATTTTTTATCCTTGCCTCATCTAGATACAAGATACTTCTGAAACATCGCAGTAACTACATATGCACTAGAACACTCTGCCATGTATTTTATCAGTCGATTGTTTATTTGTCTGCTTTGTCTAGTAATGAACTAGAATTTTTAATTGATGTTGCAGCCCTTTCAGCAGTTGTTCCTGAAATTTTGTGCGTCTGCGTAAGCATATATAATTGTAGCATGTAGAGTATTTGAAAAAAAAACCTACCCTTTTTATACTGCCAATACAGGACACCGATTGCTATTAGAAATGGAACAATCAATACCAAAAATATAAGGTTCTCACTGTCACTGTCTTTTGTAGCCCCTAAAAGAAAACATAATCCAAAATTTTCGTTATTATCTCATTATATATGCATGAAATATGTTGGTCAGTCTTTACTTTTCTATGTTGTGTTTTGTGTACTGATGTGTGTCTGTTGGTCCTTTTTGTTTTAGCCATGCTATTGTCAGTTTATTTTCTACTGATGGGTTTGAATATCCCTTTCGTATCTTTCGACTCTCTTTTATTTACTTTATTTTACTGAGTATCGTAGGAATGGCGCATGCATAAACGAGGCGCTTATCTTGACGACTAAATTCGGCTCTCTTTGTTTCTCTGTATTATGTTATAAGCTTAAGGTTTAGTTCATAGAATTACAAGACCCTCTTCATGACAATATTTACCTGTTTATATAAGAATCACATCTCTAAAATTACTCTTCCCTATTATGTTTTTTAAGTAAATTCGAATAAAGTATTCAGTTCCAGGAGTAAGTCCATCGATAGAATCAATGTGCATCCTGGGATCTGAGACAGGTATTGTATTCCAGTACTGAACATCAGGTCTACGATACTGGATGAAGAATGACCGTGGAAATCCACCATGAAACCTTGCACGCCACTGGACAATGACCTTACTTTCCTTAGGTATTATCTTCATAATTTCTGGTGTTTCAGGACAACCTGCAAAAGCAAATACATATAATTTTTACGAGATGATATTCTTATTTTCTTATTGTATGATCTTTCAATTTAGCAATTCAGTATATGAGTTAAAGGAATTTGCATGCCTCTGCAGTATTTAAGTAGGACAATTTTTTTCTAAAGCTTATTAATATCACTAAAATGTCACAATATCACCTCAAGTCATGCACTTTTCGGTTTATCAGTGGTTATGTTAACGGCATTCTATTTCCAAACATGAAAGTAGTATAACGAATTAAACAAATTATTAACCAGCAGTAGGGTTATATTTTCAGGTCTAGTTAAAACAAGACAAACTGGAAGATAAAGCAATTTCAATTGACAGAACTTTTAACTAGTGAGATTATATGTATATTAAAAAGCGTTTCATAAGTGTAAAATATTTCACCTGAAATAAAACAAACTAATATTTACGTTTTTCTACTGAATTTACATTAAAAAAAATAACTAAGTATAGCAGATACAGTCCCTGTAACGTAAAAGTTAACACTTTTTTCATTCGGGAATCGTACGTACAGCGTTCGGGAATCGTTCGTATAGAGTTCGGTCATCGTTCGTACATCATTCGTATAGCGTCCGTACAACGTTCGGTCAGCGTTCGTTCATCGTTCGTTCATCGTATGGTAAATGTCACCGTTTAGGGTTTTGTATATCGTATGGTTCATGGTATCGTTAAGCGTTTTATTTGTCGTATGGTACATGGTATGGTTAAGCGTTTAGCGTTTCGTTTATCGTATGGTATGTGATATCGTTTAGCGTTTCATCAATCGTATGGTATATCGTTTTGTTAAGCGTCTGATATATGTTAGGGTTTTATTTCAGAAAGTTATTTCAATTATTATTTTGAGTTAAAATAAGTTAATATAAAAGATGCGGGATAAAAAAACATTATTAGTTTGGATTGGATTAAATCTCCAACTAATATCATTATGGAATATATATAAACTGAAGGAAACGTTTCCTCCCATCACATTTTGACTTGAATAATATGAGACCAAATACCGCGATATAAGTCTCTCTCTTTCTCTCTCTTTCCTCCACCAAATATTTCTCTGATCCAAATATTTCCTTTACACAATAAATTATATATAATGTTCTATAAATGAGGCTTTATATGAGATACACGTTTATATCTAAATGTATTAAAAAAAAAGACAAGACATCCATGGTATTTGTTCCCTCAATGTCAGAGTCTGATATAAACCGAAAATTGCCAGGGATATATAAAATTCGTTGAAGGCATCTATGGAACCAGCGTCGCTTGTGATTCCTGCTGTCGGTGTTAAAACTGTTATTTTGACTGTAAAAGTGCTTAAGTCCATGTATGAGTAAAATACAGATTTAAAAAGTAACTCTACCTTTTTATATTTCTTTATTTTAGAGGTAAGCTTCTGGCCAAGTTTGACCTATTCTAACGCAAATCATTTACCTTAAATAACCAATCAATTGTATTCTAATTCTTTGTACGAATAAATGAAATATTTGTCACTGGACGTTATGCATGCTATCAATGATCAAATACAAATCTACAGTATTTATAAACATACTACAATTGTATATATGAAAGAGTTTAGATAATATAAATTTCAATTATTTTACACATATTTGAAGGATCGAAATAATCAGTTCTACAAATGGTTGTTACTGAAAGACTTGAAATTTTACAAATATCACATGCCTCTATGAAATTTCTTATCGACGCACCAAACTTTTTCCTTTCATCGTGCATAGCTCATTTTCCGATTCACTTAAGGTTTCTAACGATCTTTTTACTTGTTCATTACATTCTAAAATTAAAATCCTACACAAATTGCAAAACCTTTTATTCTCAGGCTAGACTGCGTAAAAGATCAATACTGTTTTGTTTGTGTACACACGGTGTTTTGAAGGGCGATATCCAGTTCTGACAAACCAGTAAATTCTTCGCCCGGGGATATGCATTTGACATTAATCTTCCTTCAGTAACTTTACAATACCCAGTCGTGTCATTTCTGTATATTGTACATGTAGATAGCACGTGTGATACATGTATATACACCAGCAATACCCATTCAAGTGAATTTTTATCTTTTAGAAGAACTCCATATCCGGTAACATTAAATATACATAAACATAAAATTACAATTTAAAAAAATGGTAATAATAAGTTCAAATGTTGCTTTATTAAATGCACCTAGATACGTATTTGTAAACTTATGTTATTACTTTATTTCAAGTATCTTTTTTGTATTCTTTTTTTTTTTGGCTTCAATTACCTTTTTATCTTATTGACTTATTCGTAAATCGAAAACGCACAAACCTAAATAGAATCATACGGCATTGAATGATTTCTCTAACTCAAAACTAGTTATAGATGCCTCTTAAATTTTATTTTTCTCGTTGGGTTGCTTGTCCATTAATTGACGTTTACGCCATATTCTTTTGTTCGGTATTTGTGAAAAGCCGCTCATCGATCAATTTCAAAAGAAATCTAATACTCGTAAGTCATGAACATTGAAGTTCAACTTGCTATAAATTTTCATATACGCACAAAGATAAAATAAATGAAACACGTTTAAGCTGTTTAAATCATGCAGTGAATTTTGAAAATATAGTTTTGAAAACAGGTTATTTCTGTTTAATACTTTTCTGTCCCTTTTCTTAATAATTAGGACACGTGTCACTGGTTAATTTAGAACTACACTGGTTAATATAGAACTAGTCAACCATGAATAATCCCAAACAACAAATTTTTGATTGGTTTGCCATACTTGCTTATATTTTTCAATTACGTATTGTTTTCGGCTGAGACTACTACATGCATAACAGTTATAGTAGTCTCAGTTTTCGGCAATATTGTAACAATATCCTTTAGAACTTTAAATTGCTTCAGTCATTTAATATATATATATATATATATATATATTTTTTTTTTCATGATTAATATTTTTAGATTGATAATATAATTGCATCATTTTTTAAGCATTATTTATATGACATTTTAATATTTATTTAACGTGCATACCGATTTGATTGGCAAATAACTGTTTAAACACTTGACGCCATATTAATATTATATATGAACATTTCGGAAAAATTAGGCGGATATCTAATCATCGGCTCTCAGGAAGTTTACTTGTAGGTTAAAAGAAGGGGGAAAATATACCTCTAAGTAGTAAAACTTTAAGATTGGTATTCTTTAAATTGTATAACTTTCATATTCTGGCTTTCTCTTCAATTTTCAAATTATATGGAGAATCACGTTTTAATGCCAGATCTTTTATTATTTGATCTGTTAAATCAAAGACATGTAGTACATGTATTCTATTTTCCGGGATAAATTTATTCACAATGATAAAGAAATTAGGGACGTTGTGTATACACCTTTCTATAGGTGAACACTATATATGTTGCCCACTAGCTGTCCTTATGTGTTTTTTGTTGTTTGATTGCTGTCTCGTTGTCGTTAAACCCACTATGATCTTCTACAGTTTCAGTTCCGTTTGATGTACGTTTAATTCGGTTTAAAACAAACCATATTTGATAGGGTTATTCAATATATATTTCCCTTAAGACTTTGCTCAGAGGAAAGTAATAGAATAGGTTTGAATATACATTTTAGTGCAAAGTTAACAGTAAAAGAAAAAGTTTCACTTTTCAATTTTTAACTCCCCAAAATTTTAAACTATTAATTTTAAAGACGTGTTTCATCTAAACGAAGTCTAAATGGTCACCAACTTACCAGTTTATTGTTTCCTATTTGGCACACACCTAAATATAAACCTCATTGTAAATACAATTTATTGGTCGTAGTAAATTCTATTGAGCACAAAACAAATCCATTTTTTTAAATATGAAGAAAATGATATTGTTTTTTTTTACTTTGAAACACGGAGTTAATACTTTAAATTACATTGTGCACAAAAATCCTTAAATCTTCCTAGGAATGAGAAACTCTATTCTTCATAGAAATGTTTGAAATAGTTTACACTGGACATTCAACAACTTACAATCAATCAACTAAAATATATCCAAGGATTTTTATTATGCATGTACATGTATATAAATGCCGGATACCATATACATAAATTGAATAATCAATAAAATATAGTGCTGTCAAAAGAAACATTATCATTAGGATATCAAAATAATTCAGTTTTTCTTTCAAAATGATTTGCAAACAGTCCTCTTTCCAGAGAATTTTTCTGTCTGTGCTATCGCTCTGTGTGGGTTAATTATTTTAAGCATAAAGTTTATAAATCAATCTCTGAAACACATTATTATTATTATATATATAGAAGTCAAAGTAAACATTAAACTTATGCATGGCGGAAGTGAAATATACGAAAACGATAGGTGCAATGTGCATGCAGCCTTGCAAATGATATTTAAAAAAAATATTTTTAATTTATAAAACTTAGGACTTTAATTTAAATATTGTTGATGGGATGTTGAAGTTTCCAGAACATAGAAAATACACAAGAAAATCTATCAGTACACTAGTCTATCAAAATGTGCTTGGTGTCCATTTTACAATATATTGTTTAAGAATTTAGTGTTTTTTTTTATTCATTCTGACATCTGTGTCCCTGGATCTGAACAAGAAATTGCGAAGACGTTATGCTTATCAGTTTACCTTTTAAAAAGATTTTCAACAGAATATTATATATATAATTTTTTAATTTTGTTTTCTTTGCGAAAACAAAATGGCCCTAAAGCTAAATGTCATCGTCAGATTTATAATGGAAGGCGATAAACACTTTAGAATATACACCACCTGCTGGATCTTTTTACCTGGACAGAGATGTTGTTACGTAACAAGTACGAATGTAAAATTATCGATACGGTATATTCAGTCGAATATACACGGTATCTCTGGACTGGGGTATTTAAGATAATTTGAACTGATAATGTATGTAAATTTATTTGTGCTTTATGTAAAAAAATAATGCATTTAACCATTTTATTTTCAAAACTTCTTTAAAATGAGTTGACTTTGAGCATATATTTATTTTCAAAACCGGAGACAAATCACTGATTTCCAATTATAAACCAAATTCATTATTATCAGCAGTGGGCAAAGTATTTAATCACTTAATTAGTTACAAAAAGCGTTTTGTTTCAAGTTCATATTCGCCTTTTGAGAATACTAATGCAGGAGTTCCACAAGGCTCTGTATTAGGTTCCCTACTATTCCTTATTCATGTATATGACATAGTTGGTAATTTGATAAGTCTAACTCGATTGTGTGCTGATGAAACATCCCTTTCTTATTCAAGTAATAGTCCTTACACATTAGAGGATGTCTTAAATAGCGATTTAGAACAAATTTCATCATGGTCTAAGGATTGGTTTATTGATTTTAATTCTAACAAGACAATTACTATGCTATTATTCTCCTGTAATTCTTCTCCAGATGAAATTAAAATGGAACTTCAAAATCAAGTAGTAGAATTGTCTCCTGTCATAAACACTTAGGTATTACTTTTGATTCTTATTTTTTAGGGATGCCCATGTGGCACATCAAAGATAAGATTGATTTAACCATTGTACTTTAGAATTGCAACAAATCTTAAATTCACTTAAATACATTAACCTGTTATCTTGTCGACTTTAAAGCCAACATACAGATAGCCGTTATATCCTGAGAAGAGACCTCGATGAAATTTGAAAGTTAAACAAATCTTAGTTTTCACGGGAACGAATATTTTGTAAAACGTTGTAGTGATCAGATACTCTATGACGTAATTTTAAAATAAGACGACAAGGTCGAAAATAGTTCTAGCCGTCTTATAGCAAGAAAGTCACCTCACTCAGCTTGTGGTTATGTGTTGGTGGTGGATAGAGTCACACCGACTCACAATTGACTTTACTCTGCGGTTACAAAGCTCGTTGTCGAGATCAACTCTAGGAGATACCATTAAATTTTTACGGAGTGGGGCGGGGGGTGGAGGGTGGCTAGGATGAAAATGTTGTCCATCATTTTCTTTAAATGTAATCTCAATGTAAATGTAGTCCTGCTTTTTTATTTTACACTCTATTCTGTCCTGCCTTTCTTAGTTATTAATTTATTCTGGCCTGTTTTACATAAAGTCATCATGCCTTTTCTTTTTGGTAAGATGCCTATTCTGCCTTTTTTCTCTAAACTCCTGTCATGCCTTTTTTCAATTTTCATACGTCAGACAAACTTCTTCGTGCATGTGACTTCATATTTCAAAAGGGACAAGAAATGTCTTAATTGACAAGTTCTACATTGCATTTAAAAAATCCACTGAAAGAATATTGTATAATTAGAAATCATTGTCCGATGTTGGAAGTTCAGTTTCGCCATTTTTCGTGCTTGTCATAAGACGATATTTCAGGGGTTTCAATTGTTAAACTCGTTAAATCAAATAACGAACATATTCCAATTCAACATGAGAAAGAGTGGCTCATTTACCTCTATCAATGTTTATCGTTTATAAGATGTTGTACTTGCAATGCTATTTATAAACGCAGAGTAAAATTTTAAATGTTTAGTATACAAATTTTAAATTATTCAACTTAAAAATATTCAGAAGACAATGGGAAATATCGAAGAATCATTATTCATTTATTATACTGTAACATTTTTCTTCACAAAGGCTTATAATGATAAATGATATCAATGTTTTTGCTGTCAATATTACAATTGAGTTATTGCTCTCTGGTGATGAGTCTTTGAGTTCTGACGAAAATGATAGTATTTTCTATCTTTCCACAAAGTATATAAAAAGTACCAAGCGTTTTTCTCAACTTTGACAACCTTATTCTGTAACAGATCTTACTTGAACATGATCAATTTATGCTCTTAAGGATACGATAATCGAATGATTTTTCTGATTGACTATTGTATTCTGAAACGTTTCAATGGTTTTAATTAAAAGCAAAATTGATACTTACAATTACGTGTAGATTTGTTCCGTTTTCCTATTAATCCGTAACTAGAAAAGCGACTTAATATGTATCACATCATACACTATGAGTGTATAATTTACATTTAAACAAATTCACACATGACTTGTCATGTACACTAACATATTTTATTTTACAAGCTCGGTGTGTTTGTCTTTATTTCTTCTGAGGCGCACTCGATCAGTTATTTTAATTGGAAAATATCCATTGATTCGATTCTTAAAATATATATGTAATTTATTTTATATCTTCATGCTAAATTGTATATTTATGTATATATTGGAGAAGACGTTACTAAGTTGAAAAACTTGTGTCTAATCCATTTGTCATTTTGAACAATAAAATATATTCAAACTAAAGAATCATGATATGAATTTAAAGAAAAGAAGAAGACCAAACACATTTTTTTATTAAAATTGAAAATCCAACTGATTAAAAGTCGTATTGACCTCTAAAATTCTATCACAGAAAACAAGTACTTATAGTATCTCAAAATGTCCAAATATAGCCCGTTTTATAATCGCGCAGTGGACATAATTGTTATATTTCAATTCAGACATTCTACATTTTATCAACCGTTTCAGAACTATTTTTGAAGATTACGAATCCGTGGCTTCATTGCACATTTAACGCAAAATACATTTTCAATTCTTTATTTACACTCAAACACAAATATGTGTTACATGAGGACAAATTACAAATCAAATGCAATAAATGACAGAATAGACAGGAAACTAATAACTAATAATAATAGGACGTACGCCAATTCATGAGGGCGTGCCAAATTGTCACGAATGTCCAATCAGGTTTTTCTGCTGTTTAAAGTTTGACGTGCGGTGATGTTTGAACAGTGTTGAGTGTATTTTACATTTGTCATTTAAGAGCCTTTAATATCTTACTATGCTGTATGGATTTCGCTCATTGTTGAAGGCCGTACAGGGACCTTTGATTGGTCATTTCTACGTTATCCAGTCTCTGGTTAAATTCTCTCAGTAGATCATTGATGATCAGGTGTGATATAAAAAGAAAACTACATTATCGTATCTCGGATATATATCTATTAAATATAATAAAGAAAACTTTAGTAAGATTGAGTACAACAAAAGCTTTGCCTTATTAAATCCGTGATGCTGTCTCCTTCAGACTATCAAACACTGTCTAATTGTTAACGTGGTATTATATGTGATAACTTGCTGTAAATAATAGTAAACTGAGTATTTATTCACAGTACGCACTTCCTATTTTAGTTGTGGTGATAGAAATCTTAATATCATTGATACACAGTTGAGAAATATGGTGCAGTTATTCAAATGCAGATTCAAACCTTATTAATATTAAACCCAATCCCGCATGCAGCTGTGGTCATCCTGTTGAGGATAGTATTCACTATTTTTAAGTGCCCTTTATCAACGAAGCAAGAGAAATATTGTTTTCAAAATTAGAAAGATCTACTATATTCATTTTGCTTTTATTGGCTGGCGTCGGTGACCTTTCATTTCAGCAAAACAAAGAAATTTTTGAGTCTGTACAATCATATATCAGAAATACTCTAAGATTTAGAACATTCAATTAAAATTCGGAATTCCTACTTCCCAACTCTTCACTCTAGTCCAGTTTTATATATTACTCTATATTATATTATACTTTTTGTTTTTATGACAAGGCCATATTTTGTCAAAAGACAAGCACAATAACCCCAAAGCGAATTACGAGAAGTGGTTTCGTATTTCGTTATAGAAAAAAAAAATACTAATAGTTTATGTAAAATAACGACTCTCGTACGGTGTGGCGTTTATATCTTTTTAATACATTGGTGCAATTGAATGCAAAAAATAATGACCATAAAATGTCAGGTTTGCGAGATCAGACAGTAACCTAACAACTAAACAATTGAAAATCTAGGGATCAATGTGAACATTCGTCAGCAATGAGCAATTTTCATAAATAAAACATGATTTAGTCGAATACTTTGCGAGTAAAGAAAAGAGACTACCATAGATTTGTTATTAACCACAAATGCTTATGGGTACAAATCAGTATTCAGGAGTTACCTTTTTGGATCACACCACATTACAACAGAAATTAGAAAATAGGGCCTGGAAGTATTTCTAAGACATTGTTGTTTTCCTGTTCTATGTAGCTTTCTTTCTGGCAAACACGGTGTTAGATTTTATAAATGCTGACAGGCACCGACCATTGAAAAACAATCGATCTGTTTAAAATAAGAAATGAAAATAATTGGTTTTTTTTTTTGGTTTTTTTTATGACAAATAGAAAAATGACCGTTTGCATGGTTTGATTTAAAATTGTTTAAAATTATCTAGAAATAGATTTATGAAAATAATGTATTTTAATGTGAAAAGGCTAGACTTTAATTTGTGGCGTAGGGATGTGATTGAGTGGTTTTGTTTACAATTATTTCCCATTATTTCCGTAGTGAAAATCTGCAATAATTATTGTTTCATCATGTTATTTGATTTTCACATTATAACAAAACTAAGAATATGACGGATGAATTTATAGTTAGCTGTTTAATATCCAGTGGTAACTATTAGATGTATCATTAGGAGGACATTTACAATGTTATAAATATGAACAAGGACATCCTTTGTTATGCAAACATGTGTATCACGGCACAAGCGATGACCTATAGACTGTGTGTATCATATGTATATTTAGGGTGGATTGCTCTGAATAAAGGAGGTATAGATACAGGAAAATAAAGAAAAAAAATATATAAAATTAGAATAGAGTATAACAGGCAAAATAAAGAACAGAGGAAAATGGTATAAGAAAATTAAAGAATATGGGAAATGGTCTAGTTTTTTGCCTGACAATTGTTGATTATTGTTTAAAGTCAAGTGCATTTATAGTTAAAATAATACACAATCGTTTGTACATTGGTAGGGATTTATGTTTGGGGTTGATGAGGCACATAATGAGTAATTGTTTTATTTGAAATTTCTCGAATATTTGTTTTTTTTTGTCTGATTTGAAAATGAATAAAAAATCTATAATATAAAAAAATGGTTTAATTACGACATATAGATAAAACTGCTATTAAGTCGATTTTAAAATACATGCTATAAAGAGAATACATAAAATATTTAACAACACTTTTGAACAAAAGGTCAACCTTAAGACTCGAATATACTTTTGTAAGAACTTTAGGTAAATTCCGAATTCCATCTAAAATAAATTGTTCATTTGGAAAAAATGGGGATACCTTAGGCTATTTTCAAAAATGTTGACTGAATACTCTGCAGACTGTAGTTTACTCGCACATTCACCAAGTACGTATTTCTACGGCTAAAAAAATCATAATTGTATCTTTTAATTTATTTAAATTTATTTCAGTGTTTATTTTTCAAACTTTTTTGTAAATAAGGTTGGATCAACATCGAGTCAGATTAAATTATAATTTATTAAATTATTAATTAAAAACTGAAACATGCATCCAATCTAAATTTTACGCATATTATCACCTATATAAAAAGATTTAACAGAACACAATTCATGTTTTATATTTAAAAAAAAACAACATATACGCTAAGCGAAACTATGCACGCCAAGAAACGATGTACGCTAAACGATACAATATACGCTAAACGAAACGATGTACGCTAAACGATACGGTATACGCGAAATGAAACGATGTACGCAAAACCATACGATGTACGATAAAAGTGCGCTTATGTTATCGTTTATGGTATGGTTTATAGTACATGGTTTCGTTCGTACATCATTCGTTCAGCGTCCGTACAACGTTCGTTCAGCGTTTTGTTTGCATTCGTACACCGTTCGGGAAGCGTACGTACATCGTTCGCGCATCGTCCGTACATGGTTCGGGCATCGTTCAGATTGTTAACTTTTACGTTACACGGACTGTATTACGAGACTTTACATAACAATGATATCTTACTTGCTGAACGAAGGAAAATGTTGAAGGTGGCTGATCCAAACTGATTACTCAGTTTTATTATATATGACCGGAAGTCATTTTCATATTTTATGTTCATTGATATGACCAGTCTACTGCCATTCACAAACACAGTTTTATTATATACTTTGTCCATTACGCTCATAGTTTCCAGGTTATAATTGTCGCTAGAATTTATCATATCACCACCAATAATGGAGATGTTCCTAAACTCTGGAAAACTAACAAAGTCAACGGTAAGGTTACCATGTTGACCTTTAATTCCATATTGCGTGTTATTGTTAGAGGTAACAAAATACGGTTTCCCTGGAGAAATAATAAAATAGGTTAAAGTCGTTTTAAAGGCAACATGGGCAAATTATGTACACTTTTCATTATTCAATAAGAAAAGATTGTTATATTAAAATGTTTAATATGTTGTCTTCATTGGAAAATTCTGCTCCAATACATTAAAACATCGAAATGAGATATTAACATAATTTTCAAAACTAAATTCGACATATATGATATGCAATCATTTCATCCATTTTTGAAATGCACATCTGGTGCATGAAAATTGGTACCGTTAAAGTATTCTCTGTTACTGTTGTAGGCTCTTTTTACAATTATCTAAAAAATGTTTTACAACTTCCCACTAAAAAATCAAAGAATCCGTAAAGAAAATCTCAATTGCCTGAGTGATTTTGAACAGTTCCTTGTCAAAATCAGGTAGTTATATAAAATCATGCATAAGTTCAGTGATTTTCAAAAAAAAAGAAGGAGTCCCAAAAATACTCACCTTGTGCTTTGAGAAAATATACTCCACGAATAAAAGAGTTGCTTCCATTTAATGACACATTATTAGAAGCTTGACAAATATAAAACCCCCTGTCGTGATGGCGATCTGTCTCTCCCATAGTGTTTGGAAGTATTAGTTTACCAATTCCATTTTCGGGAAGATATCTTATCAGATCAGAATAGTCAGACCTATGTTCCCACTGTGTAAAGATGTATTGATCTGGTTCTCCATTAGCTAAACAGTTTAATTGTTTGTAACTACCACGGTCTTCAAATGTAACATGTACCGTTGGAGGATCTGTTAAATTATAAACAAAGAATTTGGTAAATTGAGGCGACAATAGTTTACCAATGTTCAAATCTCGTAAATCGACATAGATTTCTTATTTATGGAAGAACAATCATACTTTATGCTTAATCATGGAGAAAGGTTCTTCAATATATAATAGAAGGACAAAAGAGCAACATCATCATGTTAATCTGCAATATTAGGTGCACATATATAGTTCTACTTAATACTGGTTTTTAGGTTATAATTAAAGTGCACCGTAATTAAGTCAAGATGTTTTTGTCTCAATTATTAATATATGCATAAATGCAAATATTTGTGGGTAAAATGAAGTGAATGTTTGTTAAAGGTAAATTTGCCGTACACTTTAATAGTACGCCATCACGAGTTGGTTGACCGTTATGGAATAACCGTTTCACAGATGATATCGGACATGTTCCTTATGTCGTAACTACAATACCCTTCCCTTTTCACGAATGTGACTTACCGAATTAGACTATTTACCGGATTTGTAATAACATAAGCAACACGACGGGTGCCACATGTGGAGCAGGATCTGCTTACCCTTCCGGAGCACCTGAGATCACCCCCAGTTTTTGGTGGGGTTCGTGTTGCTTAGTCTTTATTTTTCTATGTTGTGTCATCTGTACTATTATTTGTCTGTTTGTCTTTTTATTTTTGGCCATGGCGTTGTCGGTTTGTTTTCGATCTATGAGTTTGACTATCCCTCTGGTATCTTTCGTCCCTCTTTTAATCAAATTGCGTTTGTTTCATTTGCAGAGCTTACTCTGTAGATCAAGACAAAATCGCTATTTCCTCTGTAACTATTGTTTAATAATGCAGATACTTTTCAATAAACCCACTTGAATCTAACTCACTTGCTCCTCTGTTGTTTTAAATTTTTTTCACCAAATTTTATGCTGCAAATTGTACAGATTTGATAAATTTATCAGTTAAATTGTATTGTATATTTGGATTTGTAATTTATTTTGTGTTTTGGTAAAATTGTTTAGTTTTAATTATCAGCAGCTAATCTGGAGTTAAAATCAGGTACTTGTAACATAGTTACTAGACGAACATGACCACGAGTATTTAGAATAATATACGACGATGACTACAGTGTGGAGGTTTGGAACGCTTTTCATAACAACCTGATTTTATTGAAACAGTATGTACTGAGTCAGGCCTGTAAAAGGCAATCTGAAATTGTTCCGATGAGGATCGTTTAATAAGTTTCCAAAACAGCGAGTTAATACATGTGAATATTTTCTTATTTCCTAATCTATATGCATTTCATGGACCTTAAAAATTATGCGTAGAAACATTTAGCATCATATGCAACTATGTAGCTTTTGGCCATTTCATAATTTTTTATTGTGGAATTTACAATCATGAAACTTACAGTATACTTCAATGTTCACAATGTCTGAAGCGATGCCGGCCATATTTGTAACGGTGCATTTGTACTTTCCTGCATTTTGTCTATTGATGCTCTTAATGTTTAAATACGGTGATCGTTCATCCAGTTGACTATTATGTGAGAACATTTTCTCCCATTTCAATTCTTTTACTTCGTGGTTTGAACTGTAGTTGCAATACAATGACAAATCTTCTCCTTCAGGAATACCCAGGAGTTTATTGAAGGAAATCGAAACAATCGGCAGCACTATTTACAAAATAGTACATAATCACGATTACAGAAAATGTTAACACAAATTTTGAGTGCAAAACAGATTACAACAACAATAAAGGTTCAACATACAATGTCTCGATAAATAATTCTTAATTTAATTGATCTACAAATTATGTTAATTTTCGTCTTACATAACACTTTATAAATTGTATGGGTCCAAAGCGTTAAAAAATTGGAAAGTCAGTGATGTATAAATACAGAGAAACCTTTGAAGCTAAACGACAGAAATGACCTGAAAAAATTAATTTAGAACACATATTAAGATGAATTTGGTCATTTTAGGGGTTTCATTTTGATCAAATAGCTTCTTACACGACTGTGTATTTTTACATTCCTGGTTTTTAGATATTTAGGCTCAAGAGTTCCTGATTATTCAAAAAAAAACAAAAAAGTTGATAATAACCAAAATGATTTAAAAAATTTTGAATAGTAATTAGAAAAGTTTGGGAAAAATAGTACTCCTTAGAATGCAAAGACCCAATTTAATATGTATAAAAATGCCATTTGAAAATCTAAAGACCTTATACATGTAGTGATCAATAAACCAATTTTACAGAGACTTTTTTTTAGAAAACCGTTTATAAGAATCACAACAGGATCATCTCACAAAGATAAATGCCGATCAACTGGAAAACAAACCTACCTATAAAATTAAAGAAATAGTTGTAGGGTTTATAACACATATGAATAAGTAAATACTGGATTAATGCATATGAGATCAAATCCCTGAATGTAAAGTGAAGAAGTTAGCATATATTTCATATTTCATACAGCCCCCACCCCCTCACACTTAGATGTGTTGTGCTTGTTGTTTTCAATTGATTTTATTTACATGCTACATATATGAGATAACCTTACCTTTACGTGCACGTTAAAATTACGTTTTCAATAATTAATGTTCAATAATGAAACGACAAATATGATTACTCACACCTAATTGCATAATTTCTTAGTTAAATACCCTCAAAATAAACAGCGATCTCAATCTAGTCATCACTATAAATTGTATCCAAGTCTTTACCACTAGGTTTGAAATTTAGATTAAGCCAACATTTTTTTTCTGTTTTTCTACATACTTTCATTATAATACTGTTCTTTTTAAATAAATTTACTTGGTTTATTCTCAAATAATTCTGGTAAAGACATTTCATATTGTAACATTCACGCGGTAAGAAAATAATCAAAGACATCTGGAGTGTTAAGTAAGAAACAAACAAATCATGAATGTAATATATATAAGTACTTACTGTAGACAAACAATTGAACAGTGCGCTCCATATAATATTGTGCTATATCGCTTTTTGTCGCACATGTATAATTTTGCAAATGGTCTTCTTGTTTCGGTTTGAATGAATAAACTAACAACGCTGAAGAACGACAACACATGTACTATTCAGGATATAATAAAGCTTATAGTACAATAACTACAATGTCTAAGTAAAAGATCATAAAAAACACGGAGAAGAATGTAGATGTTTTGTTTTTAAGCTAACAATTCTATAATAAGTCCGTGAATATTTTCACATTGGTACTTTGTTTTGTATAAATAAATTATAAAATATTATTAGTTTATTAGTTAACCTGTAAATATTTGAGCCGTGCAAGTTGAAATAAATGAGCAACTTCTTTTTTAAAACCTTTAGGTTTTGTACGGTACGGTACGTCCACTGATGTGACATATATCAAATCGTAAACGGTAGAGCATGAAAGAAGAAGGTGTATTGCCTATTTCATTTAACAATTTTCCTGATTGTCAATGACTGTGCAAGAACTCATCAAAGATAACAGGGTTACATTTTGGTACGCAAGATGCACGTTTCGTCTATGAAAGATTCAAAAGTGACAAAACAGTTCTCATTTGATTTACAAAGAATGATAAGAATTTCGTTTTATTCAGATTTAGTTTAGTGTGGTTGTTTTTTGCAATGTCATTGTTGCTTGTTGTAAAACGATTGTCCGTCGGTTGATCTCCTCTTCAAGATTGAAAAAAAACAGAAAAATAAAAATAAAAAGGAATGGATTCTGTCTGTCGTCAGGTGATTGTGCCAAGTCTTGTCTTGACACAGTCATTTAGCAACTTGCAAACAAATACAAAAAAAAAAAAAATGTTAACAAAAGTGTTGTGGAAAAAGTAAAATAACAAAAATACCAAACTCCGAGGAAAATTCTAAACGGAAAGTCAATAAGCAAATGGCAAAATCAAAAGCTTAAACACATCAAACGAATGGATAACAACTGTCATATTCCTAACTTGGTACAGGCATTTTCTTATGTAGAAAATGGTGGATTAAACCTAGCTAGCTAAACCTCTCACTTATATGACAGTCGCATAAAATTTCATTATATTGTCAACGATGTGTGAACAAAACAGACAGACATAATAGATAAAAATGTCAAAAATAGGGGTCCAGAAGTCAACATTGTGTTATTATCTTAATGACTACAAAAGAAGCAAATATGTCAACAAAGACAAACAAAAAAGCATATAGACAAAGCACATTAGCAAAAACGAAAGACAAGAATACAAAAATTTACCATAGCACAACAGCACAATGACGAGTGGATGAGTGTTGTTGGTGTAAATACGTTTGATACAAATTAACTGTATAAATGGTAGTGTGATTTGCCACAATTTTGTCTTTTATCGAAAAAAGAAACTTTGAAATGGAGGAGATTTTGAAATATATTTATACTTTTTGTAATGACTTACTTCCAATTTTCAAAATAAAGAATTCATCCTTTACATCTCTAAATGATCCGCTTCTAATGCATTTGTAGTGCCCTTCATCTTCACTGGAAAAATGCCGAATTTGCAAATTATACTGAAGACTTCCATTATCATGTATAACTGATAATCTTTTAGATTTAGACAATTTTGGATTTATCATTTCACCATATCCATAAGTAGAGTAATTTACTGGTCCCTGCCATATAATCGTTTCATTTGACAATTGACCACATGGTAAAATGACTGTATCATCTTCAAAATGGTACAACAGTTTTACAGCCAACAATTCTGTAATATGTTTACTTAAATATTTTTAAAATATCAAGACATCATATACATTAATTGTCATTTCGAAATGACCATACAAATTAAAGGTACATGTAATAATAATGATACATAGTATATTGCGCCTGTCCCAAGTCAGGAGCTAGCCTTTGAGAGTTTTAATTTTGTTTTTTTTTAAGATTTTGATTCAATTGTATGTTTCAGAGTTCAGTGTGGCGTCCATTTCGCTGAACTATACATTATTGTTTAGGAGCCAGTTGAAGCCCGTCTCCGGATGCGGGATTTTCGCGCTGCGTTAAAGATCAATCGGTAGCCTTAAACTGTTTTCTCCTCTTTGGTCGGGTTGTTGTCTCCGTTTCCGTTCTCTATTCTGATTATTATGAACAACAAAGTTGCTTCTTCCCTCATATGATAACCAGGCAATATATGTATAATATTATTTTCAACTGTATTCCTACAGAAGAGAAGGCACAAACAAACATGTATCAACAAAATGAGGGGAGACACATTGCATTACGTGTCAAGCCACTAAGTCATTCGTAACATTTTAACTTATAATGAGAAGAAGGCCAGCAAATTCTGTTCTTAAATCCAGAACAGAAGATTGGTAAGTTCAAACTCCATAAAAGTCTAAAAGGAAATATATGATGCGACGTTTTGAAACAAACGGTGGTTTAAAATCTTACCTGACAATACAAGGAAAAGACTAAACAGTTGTGAAATTCTCATCCTTTGAAGGTTTGTTAAAACCTAAAAATATAAAGTAAAAATAAAAATGAAATAGGGATTGCAAATTCAAATAGTAGTAAAGTAAAATGATGTAAGTACACTGTTAAAATGATCAATGAGTTTACTTTGGAAAATTATTATATTTACGTGCCCTAAAAGCAAGATCACTGTAAAAAAAAGGTATGCACTGCCTTCTTTGTAATAACACTTTCAAGGTAAATCAAAACTTCAAAACCAAATTCTGTATTTCTTTAGAAATTGATAAAGAATAATAATAATAATAATAATAATAATAATAATAATAATAATAATAATAATAATAATAAAATAATAATAATAATAATTATAAAAATAATTATAACAAACAAATAATAATTAAAATAATAATAATAATAATAATAATAATAATATTAATAAAAAGGAGCATTCTTTATTTTCAATTTATAATCATACAGGTCAATGTGTCAAAAGTAAAATAAAAAAAATCCAAAAGTATATGTGATTAACTTTATAAACAAGAGTATGCATATCAAAGTTATATAATACGAATGGCTGTGTATTTATCTACCTATATTGAGTTTTTGTTTTGAAAAAAAAACATTTTCAATAAAGTGTGCTGTTTAACACTAGTCTTTTTGGGGCCCTTTATAGCTTGCTGTTCGGTGTGAGCCAAGGCTCCGTAATGAAGGCCGTACTCTGACCTATAATTGTTTACTTTTTACACATTGTGACTTGGATGGATAGTTGTCTCAATGGCACTCATACCAAATCTTTTTATTTACATTAACTTTCTGTCTTTTCACACAAAAGTCCTTTTTTAAAATAAAATATAATGTTTACACAATCTGAAAAGTTTAACAACCTGTAGATTGAAAAAAAAAAAAAAAAAAACAAAAAAACCAAACTTTATACATTGTTTTTAAAGTAGCATGATATCAACTTCAGTTTGGGAAAGTATTAAACAATTCTATACTTTTTAAATAAGATCCAATATCTACCTTCGCAATAACAGTTAACCCTTCAAAAACATCTGTGGAAATTCAGTATATGGCTTTCTGTTTAATGTTTTCTGGAATGTCGTTTGTCTTCCCCATTGTTCTTTAGATATGATGTTTTCTATAATATTTTGACTTTTTTGTGGTATTTCAATTGTCACTATTTCTTAAAAATATATATATTTCAAATGTAAAATACTTGCCATTATCTATACATCATGATACAATACTTGACTTATATTTATATTTCCTCATATCCGAGTTCAAAATTAAAAAAAACACCAAATGATTTGTTGATTTCCTTCCATCCACCTTGAAAGGAAATTGATTATATTATGTAACATATGTTTAATTTCACGTTGCACTTGATTGAGTTCAATTCATAACAATTATTATCATTATTATTATAATTGTTATTTGTTTGTGTATTTCAATAAAATCTGAGGAAGGTAACACGTCTAGTATTTTTATAAATAAATAAATTCATTATTAAGTTTATGTTATTATATTAAAACGGAAATTCTTTACGTCTGTGCTTCCATCACTGTTTATCAAGAAGGACCAGAAGGTAATATGATAAGAGACATAATTTTGACCCGAATTTAAAAAAAAAATAAAATTCACTTGTTACAAAATTATGATAGTTTAATTGTCACATAAATAAGCAAGATACCATAAAGACATATTATGAAAGAATATAACTGTGGATGATATTACATTAACATGCAAACATTAACATACAACTGTTTGGTCTAAGTTTTTTTGGTCAAATATAGAAAGTGAATGTTGGCAGTTTGTGTACATTTACATCGAATCCCAAAACATAATTGGACAAAAGAAGTGGTTGTCGTTTGTTGCTGTGTCACATATTTGTTTTTCGTTCATTATTTTGTACATAAATTAAGCCTTTAGTTTTCTCGTTTAAATTGTTTAAATTGTTTTACATTTTTCATTTCGGGGCCTTTTATAGCTGACTATGCGTTATGGGCTTTGTTCATAGTTGTTAATTTCTGTGTCATTTTGGTCTCTTGTGGAGAGTTATCTCAATGGCAATCATACAACATCTTCTTATTTTTATTACAAACTACAAAAAATATTGCAATTGCATGGATTTAGTCAAACACAAAAGTACTGTCCGTCTTCTATGATGAAAAGCAATAAACACATAGAATATATGGATCATCACTTTCATAAACGAAACCACACGCTGCTGGAAATCTTATTTTATTCATATGTTACATCTGACGATAGTACACCCTCTAATATGTCATGATACTCCTCAGTGAAGTTAGATAAAAACTGAAAATAAACTTTATAATTTTATTCGTCCGAAGCACTTTTCTGTATTTCACCTCATCAATAAGGCTTAAATCCAAACCCTTGAAAACATGCATGAATGAATAACAAAATAAGCGCAGATATACCGTATATCGGGTTTTCTTCGCGTCGGCTTATTTTCGCGATTTGATGACAAAATGGACAGGCTAAATTTTCACTGTGTATAATTTTCGCTGAATGGGAAAATACACGCGAAAAAATAACTGTATCGTATTGTTAAAAAAACTTGATTAACCAACAGGTAATGAAGTACAAATAAATTATATGATTACTACAAACGAAAATACGCATAATTCACAGAACTTTCAGGGAACGTAAATTATGAACATGGGGCATGCTAAAAGTTGAAGGTTTTGATCATTACAGATATACAAATATCCGTATAATTGTAAATTATTTTTATTTTATTTTCACATTTCATGCAAAATATTCGGGTTTTGACACCAATCAATCGATCGTAGTTAATTAACAATTTTTAACATGTCACTGAATGCTGTGTTGTCAAAAGGTGTGACATGTATGATTAGCCAATTTTAATCGTAATGAAAACAGAGATCTTAATTAAGCATGTCCATTCTTGTGATCTGTCGAACAACGCACAAGAATCGATAATGAACAGTAAAATGATAATATATGAAACTTTCAAACAAAATAAATCTTGGAATTCCCATTAAAATGTATGGGGTGTCAGATTTTTGCGTTTCTGTAACAGCCGCGAACAAAACGAAAATTAAACACACGCGAAAAAAACCCGATATACGGTATGTGATCATAAAGGACATAAAAACACTACATCCGTCAAAGATCTGCTTTGTCTCATGGAGTTGAAACCTTGGTTTCTTTATAATTTCTGAATTTATAAACTGACAATTTAGGAACATATTTCATAAACAAGGACACTACCGATATACTGACAACTGATTAAACCTTCGACTAATGAGACTGATACTCTAGTCTTAAAGAAAATGATTTATTTTATTAGTTGTTATTTGCTTTGAACTAGTTCTTAGTAACTGTGAGTACTCTTGGATATCTACTTTTGTCTTGGTTTTTAGTCAATTTTATGCTTCTTGCCGATCTGATGAGTTGAGCTTTTTTTGTTTTATTTTCACGGATTGTCCTAATGTTGTCTTATTATACAACCACTGTATGTGTTTAGGTAGAGGGTTGAGCACTTACAAAATTTAAATCCTGGTATCTATGATAAGTTTATTTACAAACATGTTTCACCCACCAAATTCCATATGTAGTTTTTCCAAACCGGGAGCTTATGACTTAGTGGTTTTCGTTTTTTTCTGTTATATCAATGTTTCGTGAATATTTTTTTTATAAATCAGGCCGTTTGTTTTTCGTCCGATTTTTTTTTTTTTTGAAACATGAACAACCTTCAGTCATTTATATATAAAGATATAAAGTTTGCCTGTACCGTTTAAACTTTTATTACTAAGGGAATATCACATCTTACATTTTAACAGTTACCGATAGTTTTATTACATCTACGGAGTCAATACCTTTACTGGTGAACTGTTAGTCCCAGAGGGATTCACCAACCCGGTACATGTAGCTAGAAATACTTTGTCACTGGCAAGAAAATACGGATATTGTTCTATTTAATTTGCTGTTACAAAATTTTGAAATCATGAATTAAGGACTTTTTCTCTCTCTTGAATATCTTTGATTTTCGGTTCAGGATTGTCTTTACACTAGGTCTTTACTGAAAAGACATTACACACACACCTTATTTGTCACAAGTTTTAGCTTACTTAAAAGCTTTGGATTGTTTCGCTGTATCATACTTTTAAGTACGATATGGTCGTTTAAGTATGGGTGAGGTGTTATTTATCTCCTTAGTGCATACACTCATAAGCGTGGTATTTTAAGCCGTCTTTATTCAGTTTTGACACAATTGTTTTGCATATGGATATCCTCATGCATGTTTTCCTACATAGCCATTTTACTAAATTGTTAGATGCTTCCTTAATATTCCATGGCACTAAAGCACAATTCGGGGGTACCATGCGGTCTTTGCGTATTTGTATATTTGTATATTATTTGGTTATATAATATGTATTCTGACCAAATTCCTGAAAGTCATAGATAGTAATACGTATTTTAATTTTTTGATGTATACATATAAAGTCAAATGAAAACTCAGAAACATCTTAGTCCCTACTTTTTTCACTAACATGAACTTGACGCGACATTATAGAGCATGGTAAACAAGTAAAAGCAAAACTATTCATTGATCGAGTATCGGATCGGATCTATAATATCTATACTGGAATTTTGTCCGTATAATAATATCTTATTCTGTCCGGGATATGCTCCCAATTCTATATCTTATTCTAGCCAATAGTATCTTTTCCATATCATATATAAGGCAATCAATGAAAACCGATATTTATAACGTAATAATTTTAAGATGGCGTGAATATCGTATGAAACTAATAGCTTTGCACCGTTATGCGAAGCAAAAATGCACATCTGATGCAATTAGTTGGTACCCTTAATGTCATCACTATAAGGCATGTTGTGCTTGTTAAATAAAATATGATAATACAAACGCATTTTTCCTTTGAACATACTTTTATTAATAATGGGATGTAACTTTTTTTTTTTTTTTACTGTTTTTCTGTTACAAGTTTTACTGTTATATTGTTAATATTGCTCGAATATTAAGATATGATAATACAAACTCATTGTTCCTCTGAAAAACATAAAATAGTTCTTCAAGGTCATCAATTAAACGTTGTAGTAGATCTATTAATTATGTCTAATTGTCAGATTCAGTGTGTGTTTTGTTCGAATTACAGCTGTTTTTTTTACAAAGTATGATTTGTCCCTCCATAAAAGAAAACTATTGGTATCTACGTTGGTCATTATTTTTTATAAATCAAAGAAATACCAATTCTTTCAATTTGTCTTCATGTTTGACATTAAAGAATACCTGTGTCAGGGATAGAAAAGTCAAATGTATTGATGCTATTGCGAGAGGAAATAGACTGAGATTGTATTAACACTAACAGATCTTTGAAATTTTGATATATCCATATCTGCTTCACACTGCCCGTAGGTAGTTCACACTAACTAGTTAGCCCGGCTTTTATTGCTGATCAATTGGATGCATATAGTTTAGAAAACCATTCGGAATTTTGCGTTTTCAAAGATTATTAACTCTGTACTTTATTTGGCCCTTAAATTTTTTAAATCTAACGTCACTGATAAGTATTGTGTAGACAAAACGCGCGACGGACGTACAACATTATATGCATGGTAACCTTTTATGAGTTTATTGGTTAACACCGCTATCTCACCTTGTTTTCCCCTTGGTAACTATCTCTCTGTACATACCCCATGCTATCGTTGTTTTCCTAAATTATTTTCTCTTTACCTATATTTTGTATCCGTAAGTTTTACTGTGTATTGGTCACTCTTCACATACCCCCATACTCCACCCCACTCCCACACTCACTATATCTATACTGTCCAGTGTTACTTTCTCTCTCTCCCTACCAATTGCCTCTCTGTTTCCAATGTTTATGTCTAGCAAATGTAAGTACTATTTTTGATATAAGAACACCAAGGACTCCAACAAATTCACTTGAAAAAAACTATGTTACTCCGCATTATTGTTATTCCATCACTGGTTGCATATTTGATCTTAGAATATCTAAACAGTTTTGATCATGTATAATGAATAACAAATTCATAACCTCCTATTCAATTTAATAATAAAATATCAAAATCAATCCTATTTTAGTTCGGTCCGATACGCGATTATTTCATTCATTATAAGACAAAAACATCATCTCGTCACTAGCTAAACTATCTTTTATTGATGACCCCCCTTATAAGTTTTCAATTCATATGAAATTAAACTCATCATAGATTCCAGGATTGAAATTTTGTATTTGCGCCAGACGCGCGTTTCGTCTATAAAAGACTCACCAGTGACGCTCGAATGAAAAAAAGTTAAAAAGGCCAAATAAAGTACGAAGTTAAAGAGCATTGAGGACCAAAAATTCCTAAAAGGTTTGCCAAATACAGCTAAGGTAATTTACTCCTGAGATAGAAAAGCCTTAGTATTTAAAAAATTCAAATGCTATATTCAGATACATTTGACATGAATCAAAACTTTGCCAAACATTTAATCGATATTAATATCAAGGTTTTAATTACAATCTTGTAATGTAGTGGTAGGGAAATTGCCAAGTGTTTTATCTGTATGTAAATATACCTGTTTTTTTAATATGTTATTATCTTTTGTTTTAATGAACTTCAACTGTTATGACAATGCATTTATTGAACAATGTCCTTTAGAATATGCACATATCGGTTGTGATTATTATTTAACTAGTAGATTATGATACGATAGCAGTTGAATATGTGTTCGCTTTATTAGACAAAACAAATAATGCTAAAAGTGTTTATTTTGTATTCAGTAAATTTCATTTTCCGAAAAACCGAATCCTGAATACATGACTCAAAAAGAATCAATTATTTACTTTCACTTTCACTTCCTGCTTTACCAGGAATTTAACGTCCTGGGTCTAGTACCTTATAATGTGTGTTTTGAAATAATAAACACAAATAAAATCGTTAAAGGTAAGAATCTTGGATCATTGCTTTTCAAGTACATTCTACCCGGCAAAGATTTATTTTGCATCCAATCATTTTAAAGCTAATGTTATTGTCAATTTTAATTCCTAGATTTGTAAGGTATTTACATTATACCTGTATATTACCTTTATACATGGCTTCAAGTTTTTGGCCTTTATCAAAAAAATGTACCTGTGATTTTTATATATATTTGGTTTGACAAAAATAACACTTTACCCTCTTAATTGGTTTTTAATTGATATGTGTTGGTTGTTTGAAATATGAAATTCATATAACACGTAGAACATATGGATCATCATATCGATAAAAGACACCACATCCAGGAGAAAATCATATTTTACTCATATACTACTTTTACATCTGACGATTTACCACACATTAATGTTCCTGATATTGAAAAGTATAGCTAGATAAAAATGAAAATAACACTATATAGATAATATTCGTTCAAAGTACTTTTCTTTATATACAGTGTTCAATGACACACAAAACGAATGGTATAGCTAAGGATGATTATGCACCCAAACGTGTGACCATTGAGGACCGCAAAATGCTAAATCCGTGTCTATGGGAGTTTGGACCGTGGTTTCGTAGTATTTTTAATGTATACCTGACTATTTAACAGAATTTCATAGATCATGGCAGTACCATTGCAATGACTCCATAGCGAATGACATCCCTTGGGGCTAATTAAACTTTTATCTTTTATATTTGAAACAATTTTTTTTTATCTATAAGTTGTTATTGGCTTTGAACCAGCTCTTAGTAATCGCGAGTACTCTTGGATAGGTGCTTAACTATTTTAGTTTTTATGTAAATTTTGTGCTTCGTACCCATCTTGTCAAGATCCGATTAGTCATTTCCAACTGATGTTTACAGTTTGTTCTTATGTTGTCCTGTTATACCAATGTCCTTGTGCAAAGGGAGGGTTGATCATTCACAAACATGTTTCACGCATCAAATGCAACATCTGCTTTCTCCAAATCAGGAAGATGTTATTAAAGGTTGTAGTTCGTTTTTATCTGTAATGTTGTTCTTTACTATTTTTCCGGCCACTGTTTTGTTTTTTCGTCAGAATTTTTGTAAACATGGACAACAAACATATAAAGATACAAAGTTTGCCTGCCTCTATTGAACTGTTTTTGCTAAGGGGATTGTTATTCCCCAAAGTACTTGTGATCGGTCACAGTTTCATCAGAAGGCGGGAAGACTGGATGTTTAGAACGGAATCCGACTTATCAAGTTCTGTCGGAACAAAATTTCACGGTGTAGGCGGGTAAAAAGTACAGTCATTGAGACATTTTGATCTCTATTTTATTTTAAAAATTTAAACCAGACTTTGTTTTCATACAGATTGGAGAGAATGACATCTGTCACAAATTATCTGCATCACACACAGCATCAGAGATTGTGCAACTCGCTAAAGATGTCAAACGCTTAGGTGTTATTTAGGTACGAAACGACCAGATTACGAAACGAGGGTATCATCGATCCATACGCTAGTAATTTGATACTGCCATGTTCTATTCTTTCAACTTTTTATTCGTTGTTTATGCTCTACATCGTTCTCTTTCTAAATAGCTCTATCCCTCTGTCGCACAACAAACACACACACACGCACAAACAGTATGTTAAACATTGTACAGCGGTAGTAACACTGTCAATCGCCTTTCTCTGTTTCAAATGTATTGGATAATTCACTGCATACAATTTTGTTACTAGAAACTTTTGTAATACCATCACTGGTTACATATATGGTCGAGGGATATTCAAATTCTACTGGTATTATAAAAATAGTCACTACCTCCTTATCCTATTTATAATGAAAGAAATAGATTAATTCAATATTCGATCCGATATGCACTTATATAATCCATTATAAGAAAGAAAATCCTTCGTCATCTACTTATTATATCTATATATTGATGAACCTATTTAAATGTTTGTTTTAATTCATATGCAATATTCAAATATGGTGAACGTTTAACACCAATACAAACACTTTGCATAATATGTTATCCATAATAATGTCAAGGTTTGCATTACAAATAGAACGTCTAGTTATGTGGTGGAAGGGAAATTGTCAAGTTTTATCTGTATGTATACATAAATGTATTATATGCTTTTTCTCTGTTTTGTTTTGAATTAACTTACGCAGTAATCGCTATGCAATTTTTCAACATTTTGTCTTAAAAGTATGAATATTTTGTCTGTAAATTTTATTAAACGAATAGATTATTTTAAGACAAAATTCAATGAGTCGTATAAGACAAACGAAAAATAAGTAAAAAAATGGTCTAGTTTATATTCATTAAATTTCCATTACAAACAAAATTTAAAAGGTATATCAACATAATCACAAACAATAAATTATATACTTTCATTATCGCTTCTTGATTTACCAGGATTCAATGTTCTAGATCTAGTACTCTTATTATGTGTGTATACAAATGATATGATAATATAAGTTGTAAATATTTCACAAGAAGACCAAACTAGCCCTGCTGTTTAGTTGTTTTAATGCCTTGATCAATAGAAACTTTAAAAATTATAGTTGTATGTTTTTCATTCATTTTCATTTCATTTCATTCCTTTTGGTCAGTATACAGCCTAGTGTTTATATCTACAGAATTCATTAATTTTTTTAAAGCGTTTTAAAAAGATAATTAGTTTGCAAGTACAACTTAATTCTTGTTGACATTTTATGCTATCGCGATTTACTTATCAAATGACCTATCTGATTTGAATATCAATTACACTCTTAAATAGGACAGGTAAATATATACTACTACATATAATTGATAGTTTTGTAAACGATAATTTAAACAGGTGACAGATACACACATTATTAGGCGGAATTAAGTTACATTTATGAAAGGCTTTGGTTGATTCAGGTCCATATAACATTTGACAAATTAGAAAAGTAAGTATTCAATAGAAGACGCTACAGTACTAGTACGTTTTTGCGAATATTTGACCCTGTAAAGTGATTGCAAATTGAGACCTTGTATTTAGCGATTTCTAATCAATGTTGATAGAAATTGAGAATGGAAATGGGGAATGTTTCAAAGAGACAACAATCCGACCAAAGAGCATCAACGTGACTTCATTATCGAGATTGTTTTATGTGTGTCGAAAAAAACAGGATAATTCTAGAAATGTTTTGGTTGAATTAACATAGTCGCTCAAAACAGTTATTTTCCAGTGAATAAATAAAAAAAAACCACTTATATTGAACTATATACAATCAAACTGGAAAAACATGATGTGCTGCTTGGGAGATCACATATTTTTCTGTACGGAAAAGTTATAGGCGAATTATATCAGCATAGATTTAATTTTGGACACTAAAATATTTGCCATCAAGCAAATGTAGCATATAGATATACATGTATATGTAAAATGTATGAATTTTTTAATTTGTTTTTTTTTTGTTCGTGCTTTAATGTTGTTTGTAATTATATATTGTTTTTAAATAATTAGTATACTTGTGTAAAAAATATAAATCTTCAGTAAATGGAGGAAATAAAGAGAATCGATCAATTATATATACGGCTATTAATCATAGTTTGATTTTATCTTTCTAAAAGGACCACGAAACTGTATTGTCAATTTGTTTAAAGTGTTTAAAACTGTTTTTCATTTTACAAGGTCAACGCAAGAACAATATCTTATTCGAATGTAATAAAACATGTGGGTAAACTTATATCGTTTGTTCTGTCTCATTAACACATCTGATTTTTTATGTTTTATATATTCCTCTGATTACTTACAAAAAACCATACCCGATTTATTCAGTACAAATACTTATATATTAGCGGGGCGTATACATGATTTTGTTATATGCAATACTCTTTTTGAATTTTCAAACAAAATGTTTTTTAAACCACCACTTTTGAATTTTCAAACAAAATGTTCTTTAAACCACCACAAGTTTTATATGATTGATTTTTATGTATTTTACGAAATGTGAATTAAATAATTATAGTCTATCGTAATTTTTTTGAATATCGAGTAGATGTCCTTTTATCTTACCTCCTATACGTTTCTAGGAATATGATTGGTTAAAAGCGTCCGAGTGGAGACCGTGTATATTCCATATTAGGTTAGAAGGGAGGCGGGGCTTATTTCAATACACGGTTAGTAGTGGAGTTACGACTTTTGCACTATTTGATTATTTAAATGTATTGAAAGTTCTGTTTAATATTGTTATACCAAGGTTGTTCATATTAAATTGTTATTGTTGACATTATTTTTCGTGTGCAGACCAATGGAAGAAGTTCTTAAAATTGAACACTTGAACACTTTAATATAAAAATAAGAAGATGTGGTATGATTGCAAATGAGACAACTCTAGTCTAAATTCAACAAATAAAGATAGTCGGTAAGATGAATTCGTTACATAGTGTACTAGTGACCTAATACGATATATACGGGGTCAGTAAATACCATATGGGTTCGAGCTTCGCTCTCACCCCATATGGAATTTATTGAACCCGTATATATCGTATTAGGTCTCTAACACACTATGTAAATGATAATATTTGTTAATATTCAAATGCCTCGAGTTAACATATTTACATCGCATCTTCCGATAACATCAAAACACTCATTTGCTTGTGCATAAGAGTTGGTGATATCACATAAGTTTTCACTTTTGTACGGATATAACAGGAGTCAAGTAATACATGTCCCTACGCTGTTCCCGCTGAACAAATGAAAAATTAATAATGAAACTGTTTGTTTTTTCTTGAAGGTGAAATGTCGATAGAAAACATGATTTGCGTTAGTGTAGTGTTAGTTATCATACGTTAATATCATCGTTTAAAATCGTTTTCTTTACGCTTAGAGTGGACATAATGTTGTGGTACACATAATACAGATGTTGATACTGCACATAACAGATTTAAGAGAAACAAATGCATCAATACAAACACATTTAAAGTGTAACCGTCATCAGATTACAATTTCCTACTTAGACTATCATACAATGAATAAACGTGACAGACATATTCTGGAACGGCACATGGAAAACATGAATCTAATCACGGGAATAAAAACGTTTCGTATAATGACAAACTTTGAATGCTTTGCTTTCAACAAATATATTATCCCATCTGTGCATCTGTTTAATATAAAAATAAGCCTCAAAATAGTGGAGAAGCTGGACATCAAGTAAAAACCTTAATAGAGAAGATACATCGCAATGAAAAATTAAGAGAGACACATTCCAAGAAGTTTAAAATGTAAGTATTCAATATATCGACATTACATTTACTAAGATGAACATTATTTTACTGACTAATATAGAACGATAAACATATAAAATGTGTTTGTTGCGTGTTATCAACTAAAATTATCATTTGCTATGATATATTTCATTTCGTTTTTTTCTTTACATGTGTTCATCGAATTGAAATTCTTAGCCATTTTATATCATTTTCATTCAGTATTCAAACAATAAAAAATGATTTCCAGAGTTCTATTAGTTAAGCATGATAACTCAAAATTGAACATAACGAGCAGTTGTAAAGTCTTATCTCTTTTAGCGAAATGTTGTTGACCATTTTCTATTATCTCTATCACAGATAATCATGGATATGTACAAATTGTTGTACCCCAATATGTCTTTTTTTTTTTTTTTAGTGTTTTCTATGAATGACTATTGATATGAAGAAGAAATCACTAAATTGTTATGCATTACAACAAACTCTTAGCATTTTATCGTCTCAATGACGTTAGCAAATAACAATTAACAAACCACCATACATATCAGCGTTATATAGAATGATTGTTGTTTTAAAGTCATAAGGCTGAATAGAACGTGCGTTTTTGGTACTTATACATCCCGTCATTTTGTGATTGTGCTATGGTAATTTTTGTATTCTTTGCCTGTTTGCTTTGTTTATTTGCCTTTTTTTGTTGTTGACATATTTGTTTGTTTTTTTATGGTGATTAAGATTATCACACAATGTACACTGCTGCTTCCCTATTTTTGACATTTTTACTTATTATGTCCATTTGGCTTGTTCACACACTGTTGTAAATATAATGGAATTTTAAGCGACTGGCATACAAGAGAGGTTTAATCCACCCTTTTCTACATAAGAAAATGCCTGTACCAAGTCAGTGATATGCCAGTTGTTGTCCATACGTTGGATATGTTTTAGCTTTTGATTTTGCCATTTGATTAGGGACTTCACGTTTTGATTTTTCCTCGGATTTCGGTATTTTTGTTGTTTTACCTTTTTTAACGCAATGTTTGCTTTATGATCGCTCACAGTATAAACATGTAGTGAAGTCTTCCATTTTTGTTTTAATTTCACAGCCGGTGGAGTCGTTCAACCAAATATGTACTACTAATCATTATAGTACTATGGCATGCAGCGAAAGCAAGCAGCGCCGATCGTAAGTATATTTTGAAATAAATTTTTTTTTTTAAACAATTCTTTTAAAAGAACAATTCTCGGAGCAAATGTCAAATAACTCATACCAAAACTGAAAACGGAGTAGGTGCGATAATAAGCGGAGGTGAAGGAGTACATTCATTATTTCAAGATGATAAGTGTTCAGGTGGATGCATGAACATATGGTAGTAACGTAAAAATATTTGTCAATCTTTTCTTTTAAATCGCTAAAATCCTGAACAATATCCCCCTGAAATTGACTTTGAGCAAAACAGAACGTACTTGGTTTCGCACTTATTTCAGGAACAATTACTAGCCACCATATAGTTATAATATTTGAACTTTCGTGGAGAGTTGTCTCATTGGCAATCATACCACATCTCCTTATTGTTATACAAATCAAAATGACCGTTTGAGATCAACATTGGTTTATTAGTGTGCACTCCCCAAGTGTTTGTTTTATACTTCGATTTTTATATTCTGAAAAGATTGATGAACTTCGGATAACCACTATCTTGAATGCTGCCTCTAAAATATTTTTGTCCAATACTTACCTAATTTCCAAAGGAAGGAAGAATACATGCGTATGTACACACACGTACTGAATGCATAGATAGTAGCTGTTTAAACGATATATTAGTTCATAGTTTATATTAGTTTATCTAGTTATACAAATTTATGAATACAGCAACGCATTAATTTGAATTTGGGGAAATTATTTTCATGCAACAGAAGTAATACAGTGGAAACTAATGACAAAGCCTGTATATTTTGGGAAAAGCGTTGTTCTTGAATGCATAATACAGACAGAGGACAAATCTGCACCAATGTTATGGACTAAGCTACCAAACGGTAAAACATTAGCCTACAATCAAAACTCAAGAGACATTGACAAGTATGCAGTTACTGTTGAATATCATGAAAGGACAATGGTATACAATTTAACGATAAAACATTTTAACTCAACTGACGTAAATCGAGTGTATCAATGTGATTTTGGATTTCACTCTTATGCAGGCAATCTTCTGCTAAATGAAAAAGATTTCATCTGTAAGTACAATATTATCATATAATTTGAGGTGCTTTATATCCTTTCCTTGAATTGATTTGAATAAAGGAGTTATGGGGTTTTAGTTTCGTAAATTTAACAGCCACCCTTTGACAAAAGTAATAAAAAAGGCACCTCGATAGCAACATACAGACTCCAACAAAAGTCATAAATTTACTTAATATATAAGGCCCTTAAAAGACGATTGCTTGAAAGATTTAATTTAAGAAATTTACCAAACCAATAAAAAATCTGTAATTGAAACTCAGTTCTCCATACATAGAAACAAACATATAGATAAAATAAGTAAAATAACAAAAATACCGAACTCCGAAAACTATTCTCCTGAATTGGTACAGGCATTGTCTTATGTAGAAAATGGGGGATTAAACCTGGTTTTATAGCTATCTAAACCTCTCAATTGTATGACAGTCGCATAAAATGCCATGAAATGTGAAGAGGTTACACAATTTTCTTAAGATCTCAATGACCCCTCCCCTTTTCCCCCCATTTAAACTTGATAAGTAGAAAAACAAGACATATATGAAATAGCATACACAAAATAACCAGTACAAGAAAAGCATCTTGAATTTAAATATACTTAAAATAAGTGTCATGTATTATACTTATATGCAACATATAAAATAAATGTCGTGTATTATACTTATATACAATACTAGGTCAATGTCATATAAGGTTCCATTCTTGAGTTCAACTTTCCAGATCTGCCTGATTACACAAGGCACCAGCTTGAGGAAGGCACAAAAACTAACATGCTAAACTTGATGTTCATTTTTAGAACAAATTATATATAATGTGTTTGCTACTTTCTGTTCATTACGATTTTTTAATGATGGAAGCGGTGTTTACGTCAGCATGAACATCACTCTTACATATTTCAATATGATTTTTGAAAACAATAATTATTGACAAATGTTGTAGATCTACATGTTGTCTAATATACAAAAAAAAAATCTTTGCTGATAAAATCTTTTGTTCTTGTTTATCTTTTTTCTTTTGTTGTTATTATCATTTATGTTTAACCGTAACACCAGAATTAAATCAAGTTTGTGACTTCCTTTTGATATATTTTGTTCTTTGAACGTAATTACTTTGTCTTGTCAGCTGAACCTTCAGTAAAAGATATGAAGAACTTCAGCTTAGATAACAGGAGGTTAAATGGCATTGTGATGATTTATAATGGTTATCCAAAACCATTGTGCTCGGGACAATTTGAGGTAATAACATTATATTATAATCGGAATAAGTAGATGTAGTATAAATGACCATTTGTTTTGAATTTTCCTTGGAGTTTGTTATTATCTTTTTTTTTTTTTTAACTTTTTATAGAACCATTTTTGGCACATTTAATTGGTTCAAAAACCCTCCGGTCTTCATCACTCAGTAAATGGTCATTCATTAATTAGGTAACTGTTCAATTGCAATTCAATATTCCTTCAGACCGACCTAAGTAGTCCGATGACAGTAATCTTTCGAACTGTTTGGATTCGCGCGCTGATGCTTTATTATCTGCATAAAAACGCATGTATACTAACTAAATGTCAAGAGCTCTTGTGCTGACACGAAATACCAGTGATGTATTCAAAGTCTCAGAAGTCTCAGTATTTTCCTAATCATAAACTTTAAAGTAATTTTAACCGGTACATTTTTCTAAAAACAGGCAAAGATGAACTCATCAAGATATGACATAATATTCTAAATTGTTGTGTTGATGGTAAATTCTATTGGGCAACCAAATATTCACATAAACACAAAATGTTCAACTTATCATACATTGTCCTTTGTTATTGCTTTTATCTTCAGCATTGATTTAAAGCACCAATGATGAACGTTTTATAAACCAAACACGCTTCTGAGGTACAACAATGTACATGGTATTTTTCAAAATCAACTTGGTCGATTTTGGTGATCTTAACCGATTCATCGCCTAAGATATCACCACCCCAGTTTTTTCTAAAAAAATTTCTATGTATAATTCTATTTCATTAAATATCATTGATCGATTAGTTTTCAGTGAAATTGCTGTTCATAATATTAAAATACTCGAAGCATTAAGGCTTCTCTACCTGAAACACGTATATTATGATTATGTTTTTTTTGCGCTGATTTTCGCACATGCATGGATTTTTTAATTAGATGAATCTTGTGTAGACGACACATAAGAGTTACAACCACTTGGCCGATGAAGTTTTAAGAAGTTTTTTGCTCGGTTTATACAATAAATGTCATGCCAGGCACACGAGAGAGAGAGAGAGAGAGAGAGAGAGAGAGAGAGAGAGAGAGAGTCCAATTAATTGAAATTCAAGAAGGTTTCGGGATAGATGTGATATTAGTGATAAATTACAGACGATTGTTGAAGAATTCATTTCTAAATGAGATAAATAAAATTCTTAAAGTCATAGGTGAATTTCTTATTGATTTATCCATTTGTGAATAAAACTTAGGTTAAGCAAAACCGAAAAATACAAAAATTAAATAAAAAATGGAGACTCGTATCTAGCAAAGTGTTTTAACACCTTTGATTTTAGAAACATATACATCTTGAATAAAAAAGATAACAAAAGTCGCAACAATGGTTTACGTATACGTATCTAATAACAAATTTTATTTTAGGGAGAGGAAATTTCAAAGTTCATCAGCATCAGTAATAAAAACATATCAATATTCTACGAAACAAAGATTGAACTTGAATACATTACAGACATGTGTAAAGGCACTGTCAATGTGACATGCAGTTACGGTAATCACAAAGTGCTGATCACTCAACTTGTTGATACTTGTTCAGGTTAGCCATTCTATAAAATTAAACATTCTAATGATATCAAACAAAATATTAAAGTTCATTCATGGTGGATATATTCTAATTTCTTTTGGTAAACGTTACTTAAAAAGGTTTTAATCTTTCTACATGTTCTATTATACCTTGTATGCAACTATTATGACTTAATTTTGTGTACCAATAACATTACAAATTTAATAAATTTGAACGAAAGCTGTTTTTTAGCATATGCAAATGCAATATTTAGCAAAATTTAGATCAAATATGGTATTCTACTTTCATGTAAAAGTGACATATTTCGGCATATATATGCATGTTGGACTTTGTTTACATTTTCATTTTAGAATCTTGTGGTGCAGCTAGTTCATCAAACCAATCGTTACATATATGGCTCTCTAATTGTTTTGAATCAATTGCCACTGATGAGTCTCATATAGACCTACAATAAAAAAAAAGCTACAACACTATGCTCAAGGAAAAGAGACGGAATTACAAACATCAAATGGAAAAAAAATGAAAACAACACGTTATAAATTTCATTCGTCCAAAGCCCTTTTCTGGATTAACCTTCATTAAGAACGCTCAAAGCCTAATATTTATAAGCTAAGGATGTATAAGAACTGGAGAGTTGTCTCATTGGCACTCATACCACATCTTCCTATATCTATCAAAACAGATGAAGAGCTATATAAACAAAAAGGGCCTAAAAAAAAGCCAAATCCATCTAAGGTCAACTTTGCCTGAGGGAGTTGAAATCTCAGTTTCTTTATAATTTCAAAATTTATAAACGTATTATTTTTGAAACATTTGTTAAAAATCATGTCAGTATCGAAGTACTTACTACTTAGCTGATGATACCAACGGTGACTGATAGCGAAAGTATCGACCTAGTGCAGTAAGAATTTAAAACAACACGTTATAAATGTTATGCGTCCGAAGCGCCTTTCTATGCGACTGTGATACAAGTGAGAGGTTTAGCTAACTATAAAACAAGGTTTAATCGACCATTTTCTACATAAGGAAATGTCTGTACCAAGTTAGGAATATGACTATTGTTTTCCATTCGTTTGATGTGTTTGAGTTTTTGATATTGCCATTTAACAACGGACTTTCCGTTTTGAATTTTCCTTGCAAGTCGGTATTTTTGTTATTTTACTTTTTTCTGGTTTTACCTTCCAATGTGATTTGCGGGCAGCAGATGACATAAGACATCGTCAAATTCGACACACATCATTTTTCATGGTCAAGCAAATAATGGTAGCACATAAACCAGATATTACCTACCATTTTCTTGGGAGAAATGTCTGTACCAAGTCAGAAATATAACTGTTGTATTCCATTGATACTGCTGGTTGTTATTGTTGGATTTTGTTAAGTTTTATGGACTACCCTCGTTTACATTTACCTTGGAATGCGGTATTTTTGTTAATACTTTTCTATATATCAAATATCAGATTTAATGCCCTTTTAAAGCTTCCTTGTATGCAGCAATTACTAAATGTAAGAAAACCAAGGCATCAAAAGAGAGGCGGTATATACTATTATCTACCAACCAACAACACGAACAACTTTAAGGGATCAAAAATAATAATTTCATCAGCTACTTTCTCGCTCAACACCACCCTTTCCCCCTTCCATAGGAATTTGTCACGGACAAATTCAAAATAACTCCCGCTAAATACAAATCATGTTCTATCACACTGGTGCAGAAAGATCTGTTTTAGTAATACTTATCCTGACCATTTTCCTGTATTAGAATATAAATTAAGTATTCCTTAAGTTTTACCTAAGTAATTGTCTACATCTAGCTGAATACATTTTTATTTGAAGATATATTGGAATCGAACCACACAGTTGTTCAGATAACGTTGACAATATTAGCAGGATTCATGCTGGTCGGTGTTTGCTTGTCGGTCTACTGTTATCGTAAACGTAAACCGAAAAGAAATCGCAGGTAAATTTTCATTCGAGGTCACTTATGTAACATATGAAAGTTGTTAATTTAGATACACAAATATTGTTTATAATTCACCTTAAAGCTGTTTTGGTATATCCACGTACAAAAATCAAGATTATTCTACTATTGTGCACAAAACATGTATCAATAAATAATATTTGGACTTCTGGACCGCGAGCAAGAAATATCATCTCGACAGCAAAAATAGACCTCAATGTACTATATAAATAAGTATAAATGTCCTACCTGAGTGTTGTAATAATAAGCCTTGGGATATCCATGTCCTGAACTGACAATTCTGATACCAAACTGCTATTTTTACCAACTCTAGACTCAGCACAAGCGTATGCTTTACTCAATGGCCATGTGTCGACTGATTTGAAACTCACCTTCAATTTCAATAGGTACCTAATCACGTGATACACATGAAAGATCTGCTTGACTATATAGTCCGGTGTTAGTGGAAATAAGCCCTAACATAAAATATAGTCCTATGTGAAATATATATATATATATATATATATATAAATAAATAAATGAAGTTTGTTACAATATTAAAAGCTGCAGTAAAATGATTATCTCTGCAAACATAACTGAATACATATACGAAGTGCGACAACGTGACTGGCTATAATTGGGTTATCTGCGATTGAAATTTATGATCAGTTCTTTATACATTTCAAAACGAATGTTTAAAATGTTCTGATCGAACAGAATTTTCTATTTTGGAATTGAGGTAAATGTCAGGGTTCAAATGATCGTCTACCACTTGGTATCATTTTACATTCAAAAATGGTATTGGAGGTTTAAATAGGTAACTAGAAAAATTATGATAAAACATATCGAAGTATTAAACACATTTGCATTACTTCAAACAGCAAGCACATTTGTATTTATGAAAAAAAAATCAATAATTTTGATAAAACTTTATTAAAATAATGAAAAACACATCAAATGCGCGCTGCACTTGGAATCGAATGTGTAAATGATTAGTAGTTATACTAAAGGTGTGATTCTGTTTTTGCATATCACGGTGATTTGTATACATTCATTTCAATTTACCTCTTTTAAATTCTGAAGGATTTAACTTAAAACGTTCTTTTATTTATTTCATTTTCACTTTTCATTTTTAGTATTACCAAAGTGTCGAAATCAATCAAGGAGGCTTTATTGTAAAATTTGTAATTCAGAATTCCCCTAGGCAGAGCTTACTCTGAAAGTTTTCATGATATTCTGTCATTTGATTGTTTCGTATGGTGTATTTATGTACTGTAAAGCTTGTTATTCATTAGAATTATGAAATTATTATAGAAAGTTATAGGTTGGCAAAATTGTGTATAAATTATACAAAAGTTAGTATGATATAGATATGAAACCTTAATTTCATCTTTAGAGCCTTTCCTCTTTTGTAGCCACGACACATCATAGAAATCAATTGGAGTAAACTTGAACTGATATCCACGTCATTTGAACTCTGGTGGATATAGTTGTCTCACTGGCAATCATACCATATTTCCTTATGTTTATTCTATTTCTTCAGAGAAGAAGACACTATTAATGGTGAAATCCATTCAAAAAGAACTGAAAAAAATCAAAGCTATACACCTCAGCGCATAAAGGTTACATCGCAGCAAGTGTCCAAAAAGATGTTCATTCTTCAAATAATAATATGAATACTTAAATAACATTTTCTGTGTAATTTTTTTTTTCCCAATTTTAATAGAATATTTTCCCAGAATATTGTAGATCATATTAAGTTAAGGGAAATATAACTACTTGCTTTCACTAAAAACAAGAACTTAGTGAAATGCATTCATTTAAAAACCATGTTGCAGATGAATATATGATAAATTGCATCTTTTTTTTCTTTCCTTTTCTAATATTGTTTAACTTTTAAAATCACACAATAATCCAAGATAGAAAAGAAGATTCTGTCTTTAGTTATTATATAACCTTTAATATTTTGTCGTATGTAATACAATAGAATTATCAATAGTTGTTTTGATTTTATTTCCGTTTTTGCAAAAAATTCACTCTGTAAATCTTTGTTCTTGCATGATATGCTAATTTGTTTCAATGAAGATTATTCTTTTAATAATAATTGATTCAAAGCCTTAAAGCGTTATGATATACAATAAAAATGACTCAAAGTGATGGTACAGACCATAGGGATATTTTTTTGAAAACCATTAAAATTCCCTGTTTAGAACATTTTATAATCTTACGTGCTTTCAGTATTTTATTCCTTGTGGGCTCCTAATCAAATCATTTTAAACTAATCTTTACCACTTTCAACTGTTTGAATTAACTCCATTTTCATAGATACTAGCGTCATGAATTTGAATCAGACGAATAAGGTGTATTAATCTTGGTTTGTTAGATGTTTTAATCATCGATATGTTTTTGCCTGTCAATATTTATAACACCAGATAGTTTGTTTTCCAATAAACTTAAATCAGTTATTTTACATTGAAAGACTAAACTGTTTTGGAAACATAGTGACCTTACTACCTATGTTTTTCTTCCTTGAAGTGAACTTCATTTGAGAGACACAAATCGACCAAGGAAAACGAATTGTCTTCACATTTAATTTTTGGGAAGATTGAAACTAGATTTAATCACTTGAATAATAAGTATAATTTTGTATTTGAATAAGCTTTCTCAAAACATGTCTATCAAATTGGATTTATAGTCATATGAAACTTTTTAAATTTAAAAAAATGTTGAATATGTTTTATATACTTTAATGGCTATGTTTTACAAAAACACAAGTGTACGTGAACTGTCTTGTGTAAGAAAATCCTTTATCGTATCAAAATCTTTATAAATGTACTACTATTTAATTATTGTCTTCCCGTACACTAATTCTCCGATATTTTCCCGTATGCAGTGACCTTTACTACGCGATCTCTCGTTAGAACTTCAGTTATAGCACAGTGCAAGTGCGACAGAAAAACCGCGATGAAAGAATGTAAACAAACGTGTACTTGAAGGTAAAAAGTAATAACTGATTCATAAGAACAAATTAAATACACCAAATCGTTAAAATAACTGTTAAGGAAAGGTTTTATTAACAATTGAAACGCATTGAAAATATAAAAAATAATATCATGGCTCTCATAATTCACTTATTTTTCACGTGTTCCACATTCTCTGTGTTGATTGTTTATCAATGTCACTATCCGGTTAACTTCGGCAACAACCTCGAAAGTTAATAAGCTTGCGATCAACAACCGCTGAATGAAATGTTATTTGTCGATAATACATTATACTAATAGATTCGTAATAAATGGAAAAAAAAACGTATATTCAGGACTTAGTTGAATATATATGGATGCATTAGTTCAATAATTTCGATAATATTATAATTGCAAGAAATTCGTTTCATATGACTTTGACTGCGTCTTTTTGGGTAGGCAATGTGAACAAATTCCTTAACAGAAAATCGGTTGAAAGAAACGACGTCTCTGCGTCTCAGTGCACCTGCGATATATACTTTTGCGGTCCTTGATCTGATAAAGATACTTTCATAGGCGTTTGATAGGCGATTGATCTGTTATTTACCGAATATGCGTATTTGTTTATTGGGACATTTTGACTGAGTGTGAATTCGTTTGTATAGTAGGAAACGCTTACCCTGTCGATGTTGATGGATTTATAAAATATGTACATTGGTAAGCTACTATTGAATCTAATTAATTTCTTATCTTAAGAGGGCATGAGTGTCTAAATGGTTTATTTAGTTCAAATGGTGATCCCTAGCATGTTAACACTGACGTTGTGATTCGAACCAAGATCGTGGCAGAGCGTTCGACTCCGATCTTAGTTGAATAATCTCCATTGCCTTCCTGAAGTGTAAAACATACTCAATTAGGCTGCCAGCACACGAATTGCATAAAATAATGAAATATAGGCACTTTTATTGTTCTCGACAAAAGTTTAAAAGAGAGGCGAATATACCAAACTCATAAAAGAATTAAAAAAGCTGACAACGCCTTGGCAAAAAACGAAAAAATACAAAATGAAAAACAACAATATACAAAACACTACATAGAAAACGGAAGATAAAGGAACACGAACCAAACCAAAAACCGGGGGTTTTCTCAGGTGCGCCAGAAGGGTAAACAGGTTCTGTTTTAAGTAATTTAGACTTATATACCAAAATTTTTATAAAACAATCCATTCATTGGTACCACAAGAACTCAATTTTAATGCCGGAATAAAGGGAAATTTTGACAATTTATATAGATACCGACAGCAAATTTTGTAATCATTACGGAAAACCCAGGTATCATTGTAATTTTGCATTCGGACCAACACCTTATTGATGTTTGTAATTCAAAATAGCTGAATGGATTAGAGTTATGCGTTCCTTTAATCCCCATGTTAACCTTTACATTCGATATACTATACTTGGATATATGTATGATTTAGACATCATACCCCAGCACAGCATACAAAACATAATAGAAGTTTAGTAATACATGTAATTAACGGGATTTTGTCTTGAAGTTGAAAGAACATTAGGCACGCTTTGAACAGAGAAAAACATGCAGCAACCTAACATACGAAACAATTTATTAAAATGTTCATTCATATGCATTTAATCGGGCACTGCACGTTTCAAATAACGAGAAACCATACAAAAATGTATAACAACTTCATCATGTTCATAGCTCAAACCAAGTTAAACTCTTGCAAAATTTAAATTTTCAATATTCGGAACTTAGTAATTTAATTATTGTCTGCCTATATCCATCAGGAACATGCATCACAAGGAGGATGTAATACTAGCTTGTTGAACATATTCTAAGATATTATATACAAATGATAAAAAAACTATTTGAATTATATTGACATAGTATTATAAAATATTGGCTGTAATTCTATAAATGTAAATAAGAAAAAATTATGTATAATGTACTTATGTAAAGAATACGGACTGATAAACACAAGTTTTGCTCAAATTTCCTTTTTAAAGACGGAGATGAAATAAGATGTGCCAAAAAAACTATCACATTTCAGCTTAAGGCCTCCTCTGAAAATTCGAAAGTCCCCACTTTGTATTCATTTCCTTAACTACACAACAACAAACCGTAAAATATCGTGTCATCTCGGCCTCTAGTAAGTGTTCTACAACTATTCAGTGCTTTTTACTAGTCCATTAACTACTGTCAAAGAACTCATCATTAACTTTTGTAATAAAACATATGAAAATAGTAGAATAAAATTATTTTGGTATATAAAAACTTCTTCGGAGGTTTTAGTTGAATTACATGCTTTTGATGGTCCTTTTGTTTCGGTTCACAGTTTCGACTTTTCGACTCTTTATACTACACTTTACCACAATCTTATCAAACACAAGTCCCTATTTGATGAATGGTCGTTTAATAATCTGATATCAAATTTATAACCTTCAACTCATGTACAGCCTTTATATCTAATGAGAAAGGTAAATATTTAAGATATAAGTACTGGATGTGTGATGAGATAAAAACCTATCTGAATTCCATTTAATTTATTAATTCAACAACACTTACTGTTATCTTAAATAACCATGAATTCTCTTAATATACAGCCGATACTTCCCCAAAGGAACTTACTTTAAATAAATCAAATATTAAAAGCATAATTATTCTTTCCTAGATTTAGATAATTCAGTTTTACACGAAAAACTCTACACAAAAAATGTCGACCGAAGGGATGAATTTTCTTTCCCTATTGTTAATTTTCCTTTTTTTCATCTGGCACTGTCTTACGGTGTTTATATATGTAACTCTCTCAAACGTGTCCATCCCCTTAAACGTGTCCGTCCCCAAACGTTTCCAATCCAACAAACGTGTCTATTTCGCTAAAACGTGTCTATTTTACTAAAACGTGTCCGATGTTTTCATCCCCAAATGTGTCCGACCATTTTCCACTTTAAGACGCCATATCATCTCAAACCTTTTTGTGCAAATATCTTATTTGTGACGTCAGTAATGTCTATGGCAAATTCAATCAATGTTACGATTGAAGATGTCGGATGTCTGCTCAAGTCCAAAGGAAAAAAAAAACCGCTATCCTGGTTCAATGCAGATGTATTTCTGGTACAATGTCGAAGTTTAAAAACGAAATGCCTCAAAACTACTGCTCCTTTTTTTTTTTACATCAAAACAGCAGCCTTCAAAGATAGCAATCAAGGAAGTACATTTTCGAGAATTTGTTTCTGTGCACTTTATCTGAAGTCCCTGTAACAATATTTGCTGGAATTTATTTCAAACCACATTTGTCATAACAAAAAACTTTTATTTACATTAAGGTTAACACGTTTGGCCGTTTTCAAAATTAGGTCATGCGTTCTGGCGTCTTTCATCAACTAGGCATGTTTGTGAATTCAGCGACGTCATAGTAACACATTTTGGTGATCGCTATGCCCGTGTCTGTAGTGATGTTTGGGATTTGAATGAGCGCAATCTACGTATTACTAGTAAATTATTAAATCATGGATTTCGCTACCACAAATGACTTAAAACTTTTACTAAATTCTTCAATAGATTCACAGGTTTGGTTTGGAAGATTGGCTGCAGAATACTTATTTCAAACGGAATAGCACATCCTATGGTGATGTTGTTTGCCGAACCCGGAAATGTAGATACGATCCGGGTAAACTTATCAATCCTTTGAATAAACTTATTCCAAAAGGTTACCAATTCAACACTGTAATTAGATCTATGAATTTTTTTTTCATTGGTATAAATATTGATTTTGCTATCAGTAAATTAAAACCATACTAAATATTTTTTGTTAAACACATATGCACATTCATCTACAATCTGTTGATACCTATATTTTATAATACAGAAAGTTTTTGCTGTTTGCTAATGACGTCTTTCTACTAAATTCATTGATTGTTGGATGTGTATTGATAAATATTTTAGTCTTAGATACATGATTTTTTTAGTAGTTGTTATTGACTTTGAACTAGCTGTCAGTAACTGCGAGTACTCTCAGATCTGTACTTTGTGTCTTTTTTGCTGTGAGGGATGTATAAATTCCTAGCCACGTCCGACCTGTGGGGATGGTTGGTGCCTTCAAACATGTTTGAACTAGCCACATTCTTTATGTGCCTGTCTAAAGTCGTAGATCAGTAAATTGTAAATTGCTTTGTTATCAATCAGTCCGTTAGTTTTCTCAACTAGATTGTTACATATTTTTGAAGTCGGGATCTTTTATAGCCGACTATAAGCTATGGGTTTTTTCTCATTGTTAAAGGCAGTATGGTTGCCTCTTATTATGCTTATAGCTTACAAATATACGTCCACTTCATTTGAACTTTGGTTGATAGTTGTCCCATTGGCAATTATACCACATCTCCTTAGACCGTTGGTTTTCCTGTTTGAATTTTTTTACACTAGTCATTTTGGGGGCCCTTTATAGGTTGCTGTTCGGTGTGATCCAAGGCTCCGTGTTGAAGGCCGTACTTTGACCTATATTTGTTAACTTTTAATACATTGTAACTATGATGGAGAGGTATCTCATTGGCACATCTTCTTATTTATAATATAATTATAATGATGTGACATATTCTTATGTCTAAGCGAAAAACATAAAATGATATTTCATATTTGATTCTTAGAAGCACACAGATTCTCAATTCAATATAAAAGTGAACACGTATGCCCTATGCATTAGTTGACATAACATTTAAAGCTCACGACGTTTTTATCACAATGAGTTTATACCTCAACAAGCCTGGAAATGTCGCGGCGGGTCACATATGTTAAACAGTCCATCCTCATGTATAACAAGTACTCAATTGTCAGGCCAGTACATGAATATTTAAAAAAAAAGAAGAAATATTGGCTTTTTTATCGGTGTTGCCATACGTTGAAGTAACCTCAGATTTTTAAAGCTCTCATTGTGTGTGAAAAACTACCCAACCTGAGGTACCAACAGAACAGAATTGTAATGCTCGTACATAATAATCAAGAAAAAAAATAAAATGATGGCACCCAATAAAAACGGCGATAAGAAATTTTCCAATTAAGATTGTTTCTCTTTTATGTTAAACGACAATGATGAAATATGAAAAGTGATCAATTATGATGCCAGTACAGGACTTTCAAAGAAATATTGGCAATTTGTATTGTTGTCGACATAAGTTTTCGTAACAGTAGACTTATCTTGCACACAATTTGTGTGAAACAATCCGTCTTGAGGTTCCAAAAGAACAGAATGTCAATGCTGGTACATAATTGTGAAAACTCAGCATGTAATCGACATTCAAATGCATGCTTATCATGGCAATTTAATGCAATCGGCATCTTATTGGGTTATACACACGTTCACGATTGTAGCATATGTTCTCTGTCAATTTGATGTATATTTGAACGTAACAAAGCCGTGATTAAAACACTCACTGTTTAGTTAATACGCAAGCGTTGCTAGTAAATAAGTGTAATCAAAGCGTTACAGTATCCATTGGGCAAAAGAAAAAATTAGCCATTTTTAAAAGAAAAAAATGAGATAGAGGAAAATGAAAAGATATCGTTTTATGAAGAGAAAGGGAATTTATTTTGTAAATATTTTACAGATATGTATCAAAGTACCTCCTTGTGTGTGAAAACCACAAATAACACACTATTTGAAAATCTTCCATCCGATATTTGTGTTTGTCAAGGGGATACCCTTAGTCCTACTTTGTTTAAACTTTTATAAATGATTTACCACATATTTTTTATTCGGAATGATGATCAGTTTTGTTAAACAAACAGTACTGTTTGATGACTGCAGATGACCTCATTACGATTTCTGAAACCACGACTTGTCTACAAAATTGTTTTGACAACTTTTAGTGGACATTTGAAGTTTGTAGGGACTAGAAATTAAAATTGAAAAAAAGGTTTAATGTTTAAAATACAGATAGAATATGTAAAGAAACATATACATTTAATAGTCAGTTTATAAATAATGAGATAAAAATAATTATCTTGGCATAATATTTACTGTCTTTTGCATATTTACAAATGGTAAATTCAATGTATATAATAAAAAGTAGAATAACAAAAATACCAAACTCAAAGGAGAATTCAAAGTGGAAAGTCCCTTATCGAATGACAAATAAAAATAAAAGCTCACACATATCAAATAAATGGAAAACAGCTGTTATATTCCTGACTTGGTATGTATTCTTCAACTGTTTCGGCTTATTCATCCTTGGCTTTCAAATATTCGGCTTTGAGCGTTCCTGGTGAAGGTTAATCCAGAAAAGCGCTTCGAACGCATGCAATTTTTAACGTGTTGTTTTCATTTTTTGGTACAGGCATTTCCTAATGTAGAAAATGGTTTTATAGCTAATTAAATCTCTCACTTGTATGACAGTTGCATAGAATTACATTATAAGGACAACAATGTGTGAGTAAAACAAACAGACATAATAGGTAAAAATTCGGATACAACAATCAACATTGTGTTATAATCTGAATAATCATAAAAACAAACAACTATGTCAACAAAGAAAAGCAAAATGGCATATTGACACTCTATCATGTCTATAATGCCACGCAAAAGGATTTTACAAAAAAAAAAAGAACAAAACCATTAAATGTTGACAATATACAAAGACAAATAATAAGAACACAATAACACGTAGTTAAGATGATAAACAACGTCAGTAACTAGAATCAATACGTCAATATAAAAATAAAAAGATGTGGTATGATGAGACAACTCTCCACAAGAGACCAAATGACACAGAAATTAACAAGGTCATTGTACGGCCTTCAGCAATGAGTAGAACCCATACCGCATAGTCAGCTTTAAAAGGCCCCGAAATAACAAATGTAAAACAATTCAAAAGAGAAAACCAACGGCCTGATGTATGTACAAAATAATGAACAAAAAACAAATGTGATATACAGACTATCATTTATCATTAAATTTTGTAAAGTTTATACTGAATATTTATCAACAAGGTCTTGGTATCTTCCTATGAACTATTTTAGAAAAAGGACGAGAAGTTCTTTGACATAACCCTGGTTCATCAACTTTCTGCTCAGACACTGGTGACGTTTTATAATTTCTGCAGTACCGAATTCGTTGGGAAAAGTATATATCATATGCAGGTGAAGTTAATATATTGCTGCTAAGGTGGGAGAAATTTCTAATTTCAAAATTAAAATCGTCTGGTTTATCATAGATACAGGTACTGAGATGACCACTTATGTCGAATTCGGGCTACAAGTCTAAAATGAGGCGGAGGAAGCCGTGTCTGTTGTTTCTTTAATTTCTAGTTCTAGAGGAAATCTAAATGGAACATAATCAGAGACGTATAGATTGTTAATCGAAAGAACATTATCATTATATCTAAATGTGAAATCAAATGATCAGGCTTCAAAACTCCAAATTCGAAAAAACATGTTGTCAATAAGAAACTCTAGCATACTGATCACCCGTTCATCGGTGTTTTAAGGTTTTGATAGAATGAATAGCAAAGAAAATTATCCAGAGACTGGAAAGCATTGATAGCCTTTTGCAAATTAAGGCAACGTATGCGTATGCGTATTTGCACGCTTTTAGCGGATTTGGTATAAGAAACGTGCATTGTTAGTTATACTTAGTTATACGAATTTTCTCCCTTACTTCAAGAAATAAAGATGAGCAAACAACCGAGAAATCACTTCGTGTGGTTTATCATTAGTTCATACATGTATGCCTCTGGTGTCTCGAAATTTCAAAGAAACTATCAGAACGACTCCAATCAGAAATCTATTTAGCCTACTGATAGTTAAACTGACGTTTTTACCAGTGTTGGAGAGGATAGATAATCAAAACATGAACAGAAAACGAAAATGCTTCAGAACGAAAACATAATCAAATAAACGAATAAACCTGTGACAATTTGTCTTTACTTTTAACAAGTTTGTTAGAATACAAGAAGAAAGGACTCCGCAATATTTTGCAAAACCGTAATTTTATATTAAATACATACTGTACCATGAAATTGTAGATGACGAGTGACATGCAATATGCGAATGTGTGTGTTGATCTGGAAAAACGTTGGCATGTGCGTCTTTATATTATCACAAAGCTGAATATTAGGAAAGTGAATAGAATTGAAAGTTTTAGCACATATCTCATATTTTTTAAAAAAGTAAGAAGATACTAAGCTGGATATCGAACAACAGAGACAACATAAAATTGAGCACGAACTCAAGCTCAACTATAACATTTATCTCAAGATACGTAATTTTCCCCCTTGAAGGTTAATGTAGAGTAGTTCATGTGATATTTGGTGGAATGATAGGTGAAATAAGTTCATTCAATTTCCATCACCTCTGCAATAATACTACCAAATTCAACATACTCTTTTCTGAAACCTATGTAAAATTTTTATAACAAGCATTATATTAAATGCAATTCATTTTCATTATATACAGGCACACTTCTTACAGCACTACACTAGGTTAACTCATTACACTAGAAAGGATCTTGAAGCAAAAAACGTTAACAAAAATACTGAACTCCAAGGCAAATTAAAAAAAAAAACGTGGAAGTCCATAAATACTGACAAAATTAAACGCTATCAACCAACGGAACAAGTTAAAACAACAGCCATATTCTGACTTGGTACAGGCATTTTCCTAGGCAATGGTGGGTTATACCTGGTTGTATAGCGAGCTAAACCTACCACTGGTATGACAGTAGTTTATAGTTATGTTATATTGACATAATTGGTTAAGCAAACCAAACAGATAAAATAAGTTAATGTGACAATAATTGCGATCCAGCAGTCAAACATGTGTTAACATACATCACAGCCTTACAACACACTTGACTTTAAAATTCTAACAAACCTGGAAATAAATCTAACAAAGACGCCAACAAAAGACTAGTAATGTGCAGTTAAAAGTTATAACTCATCATAGATGCCAAGAACAAATTCTGTACGCCAGACGCGCGTTTCGTCTGGTGAAAATGGATTTTTCATTGACATGTTGGACGTTATTTCTTTATCTGTTTTTAGGCGGGACTTTCAATTTAATTTTTTTTTTGACGTACACAGTTTTTTCTTCATTTTTTCGTATCAGATTATTAATTTTTCACTTTATCCTGTCTAGGCAAGATTACGTAAATTCAGTCTCTACAAGACCAGGAGTTCGATCATTTTATACATTCTCTTGCCGACTCTTCCTAGAAAATTTATTGATTGCTCCCTTTTATTGACTTGATGTTACTCATATACCCGTAGTATCTGCGTATAAAATAGTATATGAATTTTAGTCCTAAACGGTCATTTGTATCTTAACATTATCTGAAAAGTTTTATTTAATTTTTCTGATATTTTCTTGTTGTAAATTCAGTATAATTAAGACATTTTACTTACAATTCATTCACTACTGTTCAGTTGCTTTTCAGACAACTCAGTATGTTATGTTGTGTACGGTTAAATAACAAATACTGTTCAGTCTGAACATTATCTGAATAGTACTGAAGCTTCCCCAGTGACTAGGTCTGATAATCGACTGAAAGATTGAACATGACCCAACACTGTATTGTTCAGGCTTTGAAATACTATTCAGATGAAACTGACCGTTTCAGTTCGTGTTAGGTTTACTACTGACAGTTAGTTCACTAAGAATATCACAAAAAGTATTGTGAATTATTCCCCTTTATACATCAAATTTAACAACCTCATTCACTGCTTTCCCATTGGTTATTTGTTAGGTCATTGATGACTTTAGAAGATTAAAACGATGAACTGTTTCTGCATGGCAACGTTATTTGGTTGTGTTTCTAAACTCAGAGTAATCCTTGATCGTCTATAGCAAATTGAATAAGAACATGTTTAGACACAAGGGTTAGTTTCTACTTATTTTTATGATTATAACAGATTGAAAAAGGGAGTACACTTGACATCTTAAAACACCAACTTATCCCTGTCATATGTTCAAGGGTCTGTCCAGAATCATGAAGCTTGTCAAAACCTGTCAATTGTTAAAAAACCGTATGCATTAATTGGTTTAGTGAAGTCTGTCATATTGTCTTATATTCCACATATTACATTCACAACTTCATACTTCTCTTATATTTTGCGATGTATATTATAATAATAAATCAGCCCGTTCACCAATTGTCATTTTATTGATAACTCTACTGATATAACTGTGTGTTTTTATATTATCATAATGTAACTATTCAAGGATTAAAGATGGCAACTTTAAAGTAACATATGTTACCACGGAGTAAGTTATTATATCTCTGAACCATATATAGGAAAGTAGAACTCACTAATGACTATGACTGATTTATGTTACGGTAGGACTTATAACTGGGAAATGATAAATATAATTATATGAACAACTCAGCACCATCTTTAAATTCTATTATCAATCATTCAATAAAGAAATCAAGATCGACATCATAGTACAATATCGAAATATTGTAGATTTATAATGTTTGAAATTTCTTAAACGTTTTCTTATGTATTGATATAAGAACATTTTAAATCTGCACTTGTATGATGCCATATTACACCATTAAATCAACGGATGAAATATTTTTACAAGAGAGAAATGCACCAGTTTTTTCGGTATGGTAAGTGTTTTGTTAATTTCATTTTGTGCTTTTTTTTTTTGACGGTTATTTGCCACGAAGACAACGACGCTCACTCTAAAGAATGTAAATGTATTATGTGACACGGTTATCCATGTTGGTTATAAGAGATTGTTGATTTCAAGTAACAAACTTTAAATTTTCGGCAATAATGTCAAGGACAAATTGAAGTGAAAATAACTCAATGTCAATAGTTTGAACAATACTGTTGAGAACATACAGAATGATTGATTTAGGATTCATCCGGGAAATGATAATCAAATATCTATTTATAATGTCAAGAGAGGACATCCTATTGAAGTTCAAATGAATAAACAATAGTCAAATCATCCGGTACACTTTACTGGAAACAATATAGAAATCAAATTTAGATACGACTACGGAAGAATTATAAACCATCAAAATTAGATAAAAACCATTGGAAACAATAGCACGTTGAAAAAATCATAAAGTACTCGAATGTGTGACTTGTGATAGTGGACAAAACGATTTTGTGAGGGAAGTTTCAACGTTTGCTTTAGCACAGTCCAGATAAATGGACATTATGAATTCAGTACGTCAGAATTCATGAGATTGAGATTTTCAGCAGTGATTTGAAAAAAGCACATGATTCGATGATTTCAATGACTGTTAATACCTCTTTTTGCAAATAAAAAAATCGTAAAAATAATCAGTGAAACATTTGGTTCGGTTTTTATTTGTCATAGCATTTACGGCATCAAATTTACTACACCGGATGCGCATTTTAACAATAAATATCGCTTCAGCTATGTTTGAGGCCACACATCTTTGATAGGCAAACACCGTATTAATACAGACGTTGAAAAGTCTTTCCGTGTTCATCCCTAATGATCTTTAGTAATTAGAATCGTTTTAGTTTTAAGATATTGTTTAATTTGGTTAGATTAACTTATTATTGCTAAACCTTGTGGCGTGCAGTTTGTGGTGTTCTGTGCTGTCGTTAATGGGAGATGTCCGTTATTATTCTGCGGTTTACATGTTGTAATGTACCATTATATTATTTATTTATGCATTTCTCTGTGCTGAGTGTTCTTGCGTTTGTTTGTACTTTATTTCTGTCACGTAGTGTTGTCATTTTAGCGATATTTGTTTTTTAACATTGCCATATAAGCGGGAGGTTTGGCTAGCCATAAATCAAGGTTCAACCCACAATTTTGTCTTAAAATGTCCTGTTTCAAGTCAGGAATATGGCAGTTGTTATCTAAAAGTCCGTGTCTATGTATGTTGGCGTTTGTTTTGTTGCAGTTCTGTGTTTCTGTTGTTCCGTTGTTTTCCCTTACAGTTGATGTGTTTCCCTCGGTTTTAATGTGTAACCATGATTTGTTTTCTCTTAATCGATCTATGACTTTTGAACAGCGTTATACTACTGTTGCCTTTATTTTCCCTGCTGTATTTGTTAGTACGTCTATCATGTCATTATTCTTTGTATTTAATTGCAGCAAAAATTGTTGATTTCATTACCATGATTACAGTATGATTTTTAACGACATTATGTTATGGAAAGGATAGATTTGAACAATTCTTTATTTTTTTTTTCAATTCATGTTTTGTTTCTTTTCTACCTTTTATATAAAATATAAGATAAAAAAAGTACTAGCGAATTTAAACCTTTTTTGAAAATTATTGTTTTGATTAAACATACTTTGAAATGCTTTGCGCTTTTTCGAGAGTCAGTTCTACATATGAAACATTTGGCGACAGCTGGACGACATTTTGAGGCTATTCATTTTGTTCTAAGGACATAAAGATAACAACCAGGGGCGGATGCAGGATTTTTGAAAGGTGGCAGAATTCCAAGAAACTAGATATCTAAATTTGTTTGACGTTTTTCTGCTAACAAATTATGAATATTTTTTAATCAAAAGATGGACGTATAGCCGACTCTGCACCCGAATCCGACTCTGAAAACATTAGACAAATTAGGGAAAATGTCATTATGTTAAATGTTTATTTTCCTATGTTAGTATAAAAGATATATATTGGATCGTATGATTTTTAATGTC